>BSBK01001264.1:5000-1205000 GCA_027943335.1 Chamaecyparis obtusa | reverse complement strand
TGTAACTCCATACATAGAGAGCTCTAGGTTGCCTTCTAAAGTTTTCTATTCATGGATCCCCTTGGATATAATGACTTAGAGAAGTACAGCATTTGAGTGTGTACAATAGGAATGATAAGAATAATGATAGTGATAGTAATACCAGCGATGAACTTGATGAGCTTAAAGCTCTTATGGCCAGAAGATTGCCCAAAGGTAAGGGAAGGTATAGAGGCAAGCTACCCTTAGCATGTTTTAATTGTAAAGAAGTTGGCCACATCGCTGCTAGATGTTTGAATAAGAAAGATGATGATAGATCCAAAGACCAATTCGAAGGAAGCTATGGGAGAAGAGTCAACAGAGGTTATCGACACAAAAACATAGATAACTGAGATAGCTCTGACAAAGGGAAAAATTTATGTTACATAGCTGAAAAATTTGAATCTGAATCTGACACTGATGATGATGTAGAAGTAGTATTTGTTGCTATGAAAGATGATTCAAAGGAAGAAGAGAAACATGAAGAAACAACACTAATCTCTAAAGTAAGAAGAAATGATACATGGATCATAGACAGTGGCTACACACATCATATGACTGGTGATATAGAGAAATTTGATCTACTTGATGAATATGATGGAGGATCTGTTAGAATGGGAAATGATGCAGCTTGTATGGTGAGGGGTAAAGGTTCACTAATGATTAATGATAGAATAAAATGTGAAAATGCATATTGGGTAGATGGACTAAACTATAATTTGTTAAGTGTGGCACAACTGAATAACTTAGGCCACTGACTTGCTTTTGAGAGCAGAAAGGTAAGAATCTATGATAATGGAGGAAGACTTGTCAGAACTGGTACACAATCTAGAGGTAATCTATTTTATCTTGATATTGATCATTCTTCTTGTTTATTAATGAAGGATGAAGATGCATGGTTGTGGCATAAGAGGTTATGTCATGTGAATTTTGATAACATGATCAAGATTAGTAAGAAGAAAAGAGTTAGAGGGTTGCCTAACTTGTCAAAACCAAATCATGCTATGTGCCATGAATGTCAAAAAGGTAAGATGACTAAGTCTAATTTTAAGAGAAAAGACTACTCAACAAAGAAGATACTTGAGTTGGTTCATACTGACCTATGTGGTCCTATGAGAACTTAGAGCTATTATGGTGATAGATATTTTATTCTTTTTGTTGATGACTATACTAGACTGATGACTATTATGTTCTTAAAAGATAAATCTAAAGCATTTAAGATGTTTAAGTTGTATAAGGAAAAGGTGGAAAAAGAAACTGGAAAAGAATTAAAATGCTTAAATCTGATAGAGGAGGTGAATTTATCTCTGATGAATTTACTAATTTATGTAATGAGCATGGTATTGAGAGACAAGTCTCTGCACCGAGAACACCTCAACATAATGGGATTACTGAAAGAAGGAACAGGTCAATAATTGATTGTGCTAGAACACTGATGATACACAAGAATGTTTCTCAGACATATTGGAGAGAAGCTATCAATACAACTGTATATGTGCTTAATCAAGTACAACTGAAGAAGGACACCAATCGGACACCTTATGAGCTATGGTTTGGACACAAACCTACTGTAAGTTATTTTAAGATTTTTGGAAGCAAATGTTTTATTTTGAAAGGTGAGAGAAATGGGAAATTTGATTCTAAAGGTGATGAAGGAATATTCTTAGGATATTCTACTAATAGTAAAGCATACAAATGTTTGAATAAGGTTACAAATAAGATGATTGAAAGGACTAATGTTCATGTTGATGAGTTTGATGACAAGAACACAGAAGAAAGAAAGGAACTGAAAGACTATGGTAGATTCAATTATATTGTTCTTGACTATCTACTGAAGTCACAACCTGTGATAACTGGTCAACAAGAAAATAACCCCGAGGAATAGGAAAGGGAAACTGATGAACAAGATGGTGCTACCAAGAAAGCACATGAACCTGAATAGGATGAACAAGAAATAAGAAACTAAGTACTGGCTAGTTTTGTTAGAAGACATCATCTTGAGACACAAATTATTGGAGACAGGCAAGCTGGAATGCAAACAAGAAGCAAAACAAGACAAGGTACATGTCTAGTTTGTGAATTTGAACCAAAGAATGTGAAAGTTGCATTAGAGAATGAAGAATGGGTTAATGCAATGAAAGAGGAAATAGAGAAAATAGAGAAAAAAAAAACTTGGTCCTTAGTACCCCGACCTAAAGATAAGAATGTTATTGGTACTAAATGGATATTCAGAAACAAACTGAATGAAAATGGTTAAGTGACAATAAATAAAGTGAGATTGGTATGCAAGGGATATGCACAAGAAGAAGGCATTGACTATGGTGAGACATTTGCACCTATTGCTATATTGGAAGGAGTTAGAATGCTACTTGCATATGCTACACACAAGAAATTTAAGGTTTATCAAATGCATATGAAGTCAACATTTTTGAATGGTATACTTGAGGAAGAGGTCTACATAGAACAACCTGAAGGATTTGTTGATCCAAAAAATAGAAACATGGTATGTAGATTACACAAAGCTTTATATACTTTGAAGTAAGAACTGAGAGCATGGTATGAAAGGCTGCATACTTACTTGTTAAGTATTGGATTTGTAAGAACCAGTGAAAACAACAATTTGTACATGAAAGGTGATACTGATGACACTATTCTTATTGCTGAAATTTTTGTTGATGATATTATTTTTGGAGGTCAAGATCATGTATGTAAATCTTTTGCTGATGACATGAGGAATGAGTTTGAAATGTCTATGTTCGAACAAATTAAATTCTTTCTCGGATTACAACTGATTCAACAGAGTGATGGGATATTCATCACACAGTCCAAGTACATAAAGGAAGTCTTGAAGACATTTGGCATGGAAGATGCTAAACCTGTGGGAACATCGATGGCTACTAGAAGTAAATTGACAAAGGTAGATGAAACTACAGAGGTAAACCAGACACTTTACTGATCCATGATTGGTAAACTAATGTATGTAGTTCACAGTAGACCAGATATAGCACATGCTGTGGGAATTGTTGCTAGATATTATGCTAATCCTAGAGAATCACACATGATTGCTACTAAAAGGATCTTAAGATACCTAAAAAAGATAGAGGATTATGGATTATGGTATCCTAAGGAAGGTATTTTTGAGTTGAAGGTTTATACCGATGCTGATTGGGCTGAAAATGTGGATGACAGAAAAAGTACCACCGAAGGAGCATTTTTCTTTTGTGAAAGATTTGTAACCTGGACAAGTAAAAAGCAGGCTTGTATTTCTTAGTCTACAACTGAAGCAGATTATGTTGCTACTACTACTAATTGCTCAAACATTGCATATATCAGGAAAATGTTGGAAGGAATGAATGAGGTAATCACTGACCTGGTGATTATATACTATGACAACACAAGTGCTATTAATATTTCAAAGAATCCAGTGATGTACTCTAAGACAAAGCATATATCAATTAAGTATCACTACTTAAGAGAACAAGTGCAAGAGAAGCAAGTGAAGTTAGAATTTGTTACATCCAAAGAACAACTTGCAGATATCTTTACAAAGCCTCTACCGAAGGACACATTTGAATATTTGAGGACTAGACTTGGGGTCCATCCCCTATATATCGGTCACTAATGTGATCTGGATGCTGCATCAGCCTAATCTTATTAGATGATCATACATGTTGATGCAGCATAGTTCACACTTTGGATATTGTTCAAGGTTGTGATTAAGTTTGACAAACTAAAACAAATTGGGATATTAGTATACAAAGATACAGAGATTGTATTGGTCAACAAAGAATTACTTAGCTACTACAAGAGCTGAGTATTTATTTGTTTCTTTGGCATTGTTGTCAAAGGGAGAGATAAACAATATGAAAAGGAAAGGGAGAGATATGCACCGATGAGAACTATCTAAGGGAGAGAATGAAAAAGCTATATTTTTTTTAATGATGTTTAGTAACATAGTGATTAAAAATATTAAGCCAGGGAGAGCTTACACATCATTTGATTATAGAGTTGTAGAATACATATTTGGTATGTGTATGGTACACTTCATATTACTTGAGTTGCCATCAATACCAAAGGGAGAGATTGATGAACTACAACTGATTTAGAACCTTAATGGAGAATCTGTAATTCAAGATTACTAAGGAGTTGTTGATTAGATATGCAAGATGATTAAATCAGTATTATGTTGTCATTGATGTCAACTAGCTTGACAATACTTATCTTGTAAGTTACTATACCGACACATCTAAAGAAAGGAGAAAGAGATGAAGAATAGAAATATCTACATGAGGAAGATGTATATATCAGATGAGGATAAGGAATACACTAAGTAACTTATTGATGAGTCTATGACTTGATGAAATTGACTTTATTATGTTGCATTCATCTATGATGAAGAATAGAGCTGAAAGACACAAAGTAGTGTTGTCGGTAAATAAAGCATTCCAGTATACACTGACGGAATGTAGTGTATACTGAGTGTAGTGTTAACCGAGCTTGTGTTCACCAACACATTTCTTTGTTAACCAAGAAAAAAAAAAGGAATTAAATGATCAGTTTAGCCGATAAAGTGATGAGCTATAAAGTGTATGAAATCGAGGTAACAGATAAGGTTTTTTATGAAGATCAATGGCTAACATAAATAAAAAAGGATCTAATGGAGTAGATTGAAACGTGTTACTGACACATCATCCAAGGAAGCTTAAAGTGGAAAAACCTATGAATATGATTAAGCAACAAAATCTGATGGAGGAAAAGAAAATGATTTACTTGTCTATATAAGAGACATTGGTTTCATTGTTGAAGATGCCGGAAGAAGAACATACTATAGAATTATCACGTGAACAAGTTTTCATGCATTCTGATCATACTGGTTAATTTGAACCGAGCTGCAGAACAATTACTGAGCTACAGAGAGTAATTACCGATGGACAGTAAGTTGATATAGTATTCAATCTGAAGTGGTATATTGATCAAAAAGATTTGAATGAGCTGAACATTGATCTGTAAACTGCAATTGAAGTTGTTTCAAGGCAAATCATCTATTGTTACATATTTAACCATTGTACATAGTCAGATCTCTTAACCAAGTGGACTATGAAAGTCTTTTGATGTTTCATTCATAGAGTGAACATTGTTATCCTGTCAACCCCAGAGTGACTGCTAGTTGGACGATAACTTCTGGTCTAAAATCCTCTAACAAGGTCACACCTAACAGTGTGTTTGTAACCTTTAACAGGGTTGGGTCTTCACCGACCTCACTTCAGAAGAGTGAACAATTTTGGGTTGCCGGTCCCAGGTGGTTTTTTCCTTCACAGGGTTTCCATGTTAAATCTCTTGTGTTATGTGTTGTTTTGATATTTGTTTGTTATCACACTTCGCATATTACATGTTAGATTTGATTGGTAACTATTATAAAGTTTAGACTGACAATCGATAAAAATAGAGACAGTGAAAATATTTTATGTTTACCGAGTAGCAGAAGTTGAAGAATTTGTCTTGGATTATACATTTTGTTTTGGGACACTGGATAACTGATTCACCCCCCTCTCAGTTATTCTAACAATTTGTCTGAGAAAAAATTGTGCAGAGAATTGATTAACGAATTTGAGAACCCTTGCTGAGTGGTTGAGTAGAGCGGTTGTCAGTTGAGAAGATATCAGAAGTAATTTTTTATTTAGAGCATAAATTTAAAGAGCTATCATGGCATCAAAAATTACAACACCAAAGTTGAGCAAAATCACCAAGGAACCCAAACTAGAACACAAACTATGTCCACTGAAGGCTATTGAAATTGATAATACAGATGCCATATCCCTAATTATACCTTGGGTATTGTTGATTTAAGATGTAAAAATATTTCTTTATTGTAGCATTGTTGAACTTGGAGATAAATAGATTCAGGAAGAATACCTATCTATGTGTGATAATGGAGACTTTAAAGGTGAGTTCAAACACATTTAGAAAAAGGTTTTGACCTATCTGGTGGTCATGCCAAAAAAATTCAAGGAGGAATAGATACACTATGTTCTAAGCCAATTTCATGACCAATTCATATGGTTGGAGAAACTGATCAAGATCAAAAAGGATTTGATATATTTGATTACTGGATTGGCTACCGACGGGGAACCATGTACCCTAAGGAAAATTTTGGTGCAAATGGTCACAAAGCTAACAAAGTCAAGACAAGATTATCGTGCAATGATGATCAATGACATTGAGGATCATGAAGTTAGATTCTCTTCAATGATAGTGGGATACAAAGTCTATCAATCTAGTTGGTTAAATAGTGTACCCTATGATGCTATTCATTCTACATATCCAATTGTAAATGAAAGAACAAGAGGTTGAGGAGGAAGCGATAATAACTTGGAAAATGATATTCAATATTGACCAAACTCAAACATGAGTCATAGAAAATGAGACTATTATAATTGAAGACATCACAAACACACCTGATACCGAAGATGACATAATAGCCACTCTTGATTCCCCATTGTGTGGAAATAATGATGATGAATCACCATGATCCAATCACCACTTGAAGTAAATCCTATTATTATTAATGATGATGTGGTTGATACTAAAGTAAATAAGGTTGAATAAACTGAAAAGAATAAAGAGGCTGAATAGGTAACTGAGACTACAGATCTACTAAAGAATAAAAATCAAAAGGAAAAGAAGAACAACATGCTGAACAACAATAAGAACATGAAGGAGTTCAAGAGGTAGATGAAGATAAATGGAAAAGAGAAGAAAAGGGCATAGGAAATTTAGAAATGGTTGAACAAAGTTTGAGTGGAGATGAAAAGAAACTTGATGATAAATAAGAGACACCAAGAGGTGAAGAAGAAACTATTAAATAAAATACCCCTAGAAGCTAACAAGAAATAACATAGGAGAAGAAGAAACAAAAAAGAAGTGAAGATGAAGAAGATGATGAAGAGGAAGATGAAGATGATGAAAATGATCCTAAATTTGAGATACTGAAAAAGGATCCTAAGAAACTGAAGTAGAAGGAGAAGCTATTGTATTCACAAAAGTTTGTGGAGAAAGATGAGAGTGACAGAGTCAACAAGAAGAAACAAAAGGAAAGAATATTGAGGAAAAATGTCAATTTACTTTCTGATTTACTACCTAAAGTTCATATTGATGAGGATGAGCCATTTATTGATCATCTCAAGCCACTAGTTGATGTTATCAATAGTTCTAATCATGATCTTGAAATTGAAATTGCGAAGAGAACAAAGAAGAGGTTAGTGATGCAGAAGCATCTCCGGTCCTTGGCAATCATGTGTCACCAAAAACAATTTTGAGTTTTTTGTGTTGCTCGATTCCTTCTTTGACCAAGTTGGCTCAGTAGTTGCTCGGTTCCTTATTTAACCGAGTTGGTTGGTGAATTTCCTAGCGCTTGGTTATCCTTTCTTACTAAGTTGTTTCTTTTGGTTTTCTATTGAGGCCGACTTGCGCACTTAATTGTGGTCATGGATTTAATGTTGGTATCGATCATTGGGAAGTGTGTGGACCTAGATCTAGTCATCCCTTCTGTTAATGGTGGATCTGAAGACCGACTTGTTTGATAGCCTCTTGTATATAATGTAGTCATTGGTCATAGTTTTAGGATAACAACTTAGAGCTAGAAGATTTGTGGTATCATATTAGGAGTTGAAGATAGTTTTTTAATCCTCACAAGTTGGAGGACTATTATAATTGAATTGTAATATCTAGCCCTAACCAAGAAGGCCTTATAGCCTAACATGTATGAATCTATTTGATGAAATATAAGGATCAGATTTGCATTCTCTCTCTCTCTCTCTCTCTCTCTCTCTCTCTCTCTCTCTCTCTCTCTCTCTGTGTCTCTCTGTGTCTCTCTGTGTCTCTGTCTGTCTGTCTGTCTGTCTCTCTCTCTCTCTCTCTCTCTCTCTCTCTCTCTCTCTCTCTCTCTCTCTCTCTCTCTCTCTCTCTCTCTCTCTCTCACTTTGTGTATTGTTTCTCTTGTGAGTGATCTTTGTAAGGTAGATTTGGATTAGGGTGTGCCTTTTTCCCCTCTTCCTCCCCTTCCTTGATTCAGGTGGTTCCAAAGTGAAGGTTAGATCTGGATCTAGATTTGTGAATCTAGGTTTGAGGGTTCCTTCTTGTCAAACGCTAGTTGATATTTTTTGTGGGGTAGCAGATTGCGGTCTGGCCTGCAATTGTAGAGGGTTTCAAGATGGTTCATGGGAGGTGAGATGCATATCCAAGATTGGTAGACATGTTGAGACAACTTGCTGCTAGATTAGAAGCTACTGAGACAGCCCATCGTAGAGGAAGACATCTTGAAGATGTTAGTGATGATGAAATTGAGGAAGAACAAGGTGATGTAGAACCTACACCTATGATGGATCAAGGTGAGGAAATATTGTTGAAAGCTTTGACAAATCTGAAGTCTACACCATATTTCAATCCTCCTGAGTATAGTGGAAAGTTGGATTCAGATGAATTGGTGGATTGGATCACCGAGATGGAAAAGTACTTTGAATATTAAAATGTCATTGAGGAAAAGAAGGTGAAGATTGCAAGGACAAAGTTAAAGAGTCATGCATCCTTGTGGTGGGAGCATCTGCAATTTGATAGAAAGAGGAAATGAAAAGATAAAATCAAGGTATGGAATAAGATGGTAAATAAGTTGAAAGGAAATTTTTTACCTTGTGAGTATCAGATTAACCTAGTTAGACAAATGCAAAGTTTGAGGAAGAAAGATAGCTTGGTAAAAAATTATACTGATGAATTATATAAATTAGATATCAAATCTGGACATGATGAAGATGAAGTGGAAAGAATTACTAGGTACCTGAATGGATTGAGAGTTTCCATCCAAGAAGAAATCAATTTGGTTAAATTGGAAAACATTGAGGAAGCTTATCAGTTTGCCTTGAAAGCTGAGGGGAAATTGAACAAAAGACATGAGCAAAGACAAAGAGGTAGAGGTGGTAGATTCCCTAGGGGAAGAGGTAGATCTTATGGTGAAAACAATAGATCTGATCCAGAAAAGACAAATCTAGATAAAGGAAAAACCAAGTGGAAAGGTGAAAGTTCATCTAGAGGAAGAGGCAATAACTACTGAGGTGGTTATAATAGAGATGGTTTTTGAGGAACTTGTTACAATTGTGGAGAAGAAGGACATAGGTCATTTGAGTGTACACATGCAAGTAATAAGGTTGGTAGCAGTAGAAATTCTTTGGTGCAAGAAGATTCACTGAATGAACCTGAGAAGGAAAATAATTTGATGGTAAGGAGAGCACTTTGGACTGAAAGTAATAAGGAAGATCCAGTAAGAAAAAGATTTTTCAAGACTAGATTTAGAGTTTTTGATGAAGTGTGGAAGGTAATCATTGATAGTGGAATCTCAGAGAACTTGGCATCTAAGGAAATGGTTACAAAGTTGCAGTTGGAAAGGTTGAAACACTGAAAGCCCTATCAAATTTCATGGATCAAGGATGAGCATATACTCTTGGTAAGTGAACAATGTTATGTGAATTTGAAAATTGGAAAGTACTATGATAAGGTGTTATGTGATATCATGCCAATGGATTGTTGTCATGTTTTGTTGGGTAGACCTTGGCAATATGATAGACATGCTATATATGATGGGAGATTGTATAAATATACTATTTGGGTTGATGGGAGAAGAAAAATCTTGTTACCTTTGATTGAAGAACCTGTTAGTACTGTTTGTACATCTGTGAAAGTTTTCTTGATGGAAGGAAGAAAGTTTGTTTAGGATTTGAAGAAGAACGATGTATGTTTTGTTGTAATTCCTAACAAACTAAGTAAGAAAATATAGGATAGCATCCCTGAAGAGATTGATAAGATACTCACCAAGTATAGAGAGATAATTTATGACAATGTAGTTGATGGTTTTCCACTGAAGAGAAGCATTGATCAGTGCATGGATTTAATCCTTGGAGCTAGTTTACCGAATAAGTGACCACATCAGTTAACACCTACCGAGAATCAGGAATTGAACTGATAGATTCAAGAGTTGTTGCAGAAAGGTTTGATTTGATAAATTTTGAGTCCTTGTGCAAAACTGGTTGTATTGCACCTAAGAAGAATAGAAAATTGTGAATGCGTACGGATTCTAGAGCAATCAACCAGATAATAGTGAAAAATAGGTTTCCTATACCAAGAATGGATGACATAATGGATAGTTTGACTAGAGAAAAGTATTTTACCAAAATTGATTTGAAAAGTGGATATCATCAGATCAGAATCAGAGAAAGTGATGAGTGGAAGACTGCTTTTAAGACAAGAGAAGGTTTGTATGAGTGGTTGGTTATGCCTTTTGGTTTAACTAATGCACCGAGTACTTTTATAAGATTGATGAATGAAGTTTTGAAGAAATTATTGGGTAAATTTTGTTAGGGATTGACAGATCCAGAACAATATAAAATTAATAGTTATATGTAGAAACAAAAGAAGAAAACAATCTCAAAATAGATAACACACAAATTTAACGTGGTTCACCCAAAACCTAGGTTACGTCCACCTACACAACCGTCAAACCTTTCTTATTATCCAACAAAAAAATACACAAACATTAAAATGCATTATACATCTTAGCATATCAACACCCACTACATGATTAGTCACCACAATATCAACAATCTCCCACTTGGAGACTGATCAGGCTCCACATCAGAACAATTTCCCACTTGGAGGTTGAATCTAGATGACAATGTAGAATGTGCAACTCCCACTGGATAAAAGACTTGGTTGTGTATTAAATCCATGATCATCAGTCAATAAGTCCAATAGAATCTGAACAAGAAAGTAGCTTCTCCTTGGGGACTATCTTTGTGAACATGTCTGCAGGATTGTCAATTGTGTGAATCTTCTCAAGCTGTAATTGGCCATCCTCTAGAAAAGACCTTATAAAATGGTACTTGAGCTGTATGTGCTTTTTCCTTGAATGAAAAGTAGAATTCTTTGCAAGATGAATGGTACTCTAGCTATCATTGTACAATGGGTGATCTTCCTACTTCTGACCCAATTCCTCTAAAGAACATTTTAACCAAATCATCTCCTTGCTAGCTTCTATAGGAGCTACATACTCAACTTCAGTCATTGAAAGTGCATTAACCTTCTGCAATCTAGAAATCCAACTGACTGTGGTACCCCCTACAGTGAAAACATACCCTGTAGTACTCCTCCTCGTATCAATATCTCCTACTAGATTAGAGTCAACAAATTCACTTAGAGCAGAATTGGATCCTGTGAAACATAATGCCTTTGTAGTAGTACCTCTCAAATATCAAAGAATACATTTGACAACATTCTAATGTTCCATACACAAATTTCTCATATACCTACTAACAACTCCCACTGCATGAGAAATATCTAGTTGTGTGCATACCATTGCATACATAAAACTACCAACAACTGATGAATATGGGATGTTAGACATTTTATCTACCTCTTCTTATGCCGTTGGGCACATTTCCTTATTCAATTTGAAATGACTAGCCAAAGGTGTACTGACTACTTTTGCATCCTGCATATTAAATATTTTCAACACCTTTATATACTCACTTTGAGAAAAATTCAAGGTTCTATTTTCCCTGTCCTGTGTAATCCTCATACAAAGGATTTTCTGAGTAGCACCCAAATCCTTCATAGAAAATGACCTTGCTAATTTTTGTTTAAGTTCATTTATATGTTTCATATTAGACCCAGCAACAAGCATGTCATCAACATAGAGTAATGGGATAATGTAACTCCCATTATCCAATCTCTTAAAATATACACAATGATCAGAATGACATCTATGGTAACCTTGTTCAGCCATGAAACTATCAAATTTTAAATACCATTGACGGGGTGCCTACTTTAGGCCATACAGACTCTTCCTTAACCTACACACCAAATTATCCTTACCCTTGACCTCATATCCCTCTGGTTGCTACATGTAAATTTACTCCTCCAAATCTCCATGGAGAAAAGTTGTTTTGACATCTAGTTGTTCAAGATGCAAGTTATCTACAGCCAGAAGAATTAGTACAGTTCTAATTGAAGTAATTTTCACAATAGGGGAGAATATTTCATTGAAATCTATACCCTTTTTCTATGCAAAACCTTTTACCACAAGTCTGGCCTTATACCTTTTCTTTCTTCCATCTTCCTCCTTTAGCCTATAAACCCATTTGTTAGGCAAGGATCTTTTTCCTTCAGGTAAAGGGACTAAGTCCCAAGTCTTATTTTTCAACAAGGATTCCATCTCCTCTTTCATGCCCAACTTCCACTATTATTTTTCATCCACTTGCATTGCTTCTTCATATTCTTCTAGTTCACCAGAATCAGTCAAAACTGAATACAAAGAAGGAGAAAACCTTTCAGGAGGTCTACTTGACCTTGTAGAATGTCTAACACTTACAGGAGTTGGTGGGATAACCTGTTGCTACTGAGTATCAGGTACCAATGGCATTTCTTTTTCAAGAATCTCATCCAACACCACATATTCTTGATTGACCTATTCATGCTTCTTTACCTGCAACTATTCTTTATACATGACCTTCTCATTGAATATAAAATCTCTACTTCTAATTATTTTATGATTTTGGAAATCCCATAACTAATAACTGTAGTCATCTACTCCATATCCAATGAAGGTACATTTTAGAGATTTACCATCAAGATTGGTTCTATTTTCTTTATCAACATGGACAAAGGCTTCACAACCAAAAGTTTTTAGAAATGAATAATTTACCTTTTTACCATTCCATGCTTCCTCTGGAATACCACCATCCAAAGGGGCTGAGGGTCCTCTATTTATCAAATAGACAATAGTGTTTACAACATCTATGCATAAATGAAGGGGTAGTCCAACATGAAATCTCATGCTCCTTGCACATTCCATGATTTTCCTATTAATTCTTTCTGACACACCATTTTCTTGTGGGGTTCCTAAAACCATCTTCTACCTTCAAATTCCATTGATAGAATAGTAATATTCAAAGGCTATGTTGCAATACTCACCTCCATTATCGGATCTGAGACACTTCAACTTTTTTCCTACCTCATTCTCAACCAAAGCTTTCCATTTCTTAAATGTTTCAAAAACATTAGATTTTTGTTTTAGGAAATATACCCATGTTTTCCTTGTTGAATCATCTATAAAAATAATATAATAATGAGAGCTACCAAGAGATGATACCTAAGCTAGTCCCCATACATCTGAATGCACTATCTCCAGCTTCTCACTCTTCTTTTCTTTCCCAACTCTCAGAAATCTTACCCTTTTCTGTTTACCATAAACACAATTTTCACATAACTCTAAATCAATATTTTTTAGTCCTGGAAATAGATTTTTAGAGTGAAGGATTTTGATCCCTTTCTCACTCATGTGACCAAGCCTATGGTACCACATTTGTGAATCTGTTCTTGCAACATCTGTAGTAGCATTCCATGTATTAACATTATCAGTAGCAACTAAGGTAGAATAAGTGTTACCAGTACACAGATATAATGTGCCTACCTTCTCACCTTTAGCTACTACTAATGAACCTTTAGTGACCTTCTAGATATTATCTATAAACATGACTGTGCATCCTTCACTACCCAATTGTCCCGCAGAAATTAAATTTATTCTTAAATTAGGAACATGCCTTACCTCCAACATCCAGTCATTTCCGTTTGGAAAATTAATCTTTATCTTTCCCATTCTGACAATAGGATAGGGCTCATCATCACCCAAATATACCTATCCAAAATCACCTTGAACATAATCTTGAAAATATTTTCTATGGGGTGTAGCATGGAATGAAGCCCCAAAATCTATTACCCAGGAATCATTAACATTATCCAAACATAAGATTAAATAATCTTGTAAAGTATTACTTGCAACATTAGTTTCCTTACTATCATCTTTATTTCCATCTTGTTGTTTATTTTTTTGAGCCCAACAATCTTTCTTCAGGTGACCAGGCTTTCCACAGTACCATCAATCTTTCTTTCCTTTAGATTGAGAGTGCCCTTTCTTTGACTTCCCTCGTGACTTATCATTCGAAGGGCCTTTTCCTCTTTCCCTTTCTCTTCCTCCATTCTCCACATTTAGAGTAGAACCTAATGAGGTTGAATTTTCACCTATGCTTTTCCATCGCATTTCTTTTCTTAGGATAACATCAACAACTTCATCAAATTTCAAAGTAAAAAACTAGAGACAAAGTTTCTTATAGCCATAACCAAGCTATTCTAGCTTTCTGGCAAAGAACATAACATTAAGAGAGCCCTAACCTCTTCATCAAAGGAAATATTTACCGATGACAGTTGACGGGTAACTGTATTAAACTCATTTAAATTATTTGTTACAGATCCTACCTCACCCATTTTCATCTTAAATAAATGCTTCATAAGAAATACCTTATTTGAAGCTGAGGGTTTCTCATATAACTTAGCCAATGTTTGCATCAAATCTATGGTTGTTTTTGCCTTTGATATGTTGAATGTTACAGATGGTGAAAGGCATAGACAAATAGATCCTAGTGCCTTTTATCCAAAATATCCCAATCTTCCTCTGATTGTGTGGTCAATTTATTTGTCTTTCCTTCTAATGGTTGCCACAGATCTTTTTGTTACAAATAATCCCCCATATGTATTTTCCATAACTGAAAATTTAGGTCATTGAATTTTTTGACCTTGAATTTGGAATCCTCCATTGCTCCCACTCAAATTTGAAATTCCTGCCAATCTACAACACAAAACCTTGCTATGATACCAATTGTTAGGGATTGACAGATCCATAACAATATCAAATTAATAGTTATATGCAGAAACAAAAGAAGAAAACAATCTCAAACTAGATAACATAGATTTAACGTGGTTCACCCAAAACCTGGGTTACATCCACCTACATAGCCATCCAACCTTTCTTATTATCCAACAAAAACATACACCAATATTACAATACATTATACATCTCAGTCGCTTATAACATGTGTTTTAGGGAAACCTCTAAAATCGACCATTTTAGGGTTTTACAATCCTCAAAAAATGTTTGATTGTATACCTAGATGATATTTTGATATTCAGTAAGACCAGAGAAGAGAATTTTTTCATGTTAAACAAGTATTGTAGAGATTGAAAGAATAAAAGTTGTTGATAAACCTGAAAAAAATTTCTTTGATGCAAGAGGAGATTGTGTATTTGGGATTTGTGATTTCAATCAGTGGTTTGAAAATGGATCTTGAAAAGGTTGAACCTATTTTGAATTGGCCTACACCTAAGAATGCTAGTGAGGTAAGATCATTTCATGTTTTGGCAAGTTTTTACCAAAAGTTCATTAGGAATTTCAATTCAATTTGTAATGCTATGACTGAGACTATGAGAAGTGATAAAAGAGAATTCAAGTGGACACATGGAGCTGATAAAAGGTTGGTGACTCTGAAGCAGAAGGTTATTGAATTGCCTATGTTAGCATTGCCTTATTTCAATAAGGTATTTCAAGTTGAATGTGATGCAAGTGGTAGTGCAATAGGAGCTGTGTTGAGTCAAGAAGGTAAACCTATTACTTTCTTTGGTGAAAAGTTAAATGATGCAAAAAGGAAATATTTTGTGTATGATCAATAATTCTATGCTATTGTTCAAGCCTTGAAGAAATGGAGACATTATTTGATACCGAGTGAATTTGTGTTGTATACTAATCATAAGGATTTACAGTATTTGGGGAGTCAGAATAAGTTGAATCAGAGACATATGAAATGGGTTGAATATTTGCAGAGTTATACATTTGTGATAAAACATAAGAGTGGAGTCACTAATCGAGTTTATAATGCATTGAGTAGAAGAAGATTTTTGATGACTGAGATGAGAATTGAAGTTCTTGGTTTTGATGATATGAAAGTATTGTATGAAACTGATCCTAATTTTTCTGAGTTGTGGAGAAAGTGTAGAGAACCTATTCAAGATCAACTGACTACTAAATTGGAAGACTATTTCATTCAAGAAGGTATGTTGTTTAAAGGTATTCAGTTGTGTATACCGAGAGGATCAATGAGAACTAATTTGATAAAGGAGAAACATAGTAGTGGTTTGGCTGGACATTTTGGTATTGACAAAATATTGAATTTGCTTAAGGAGAAATACTTTTCGCCGCAGTAGTATAAGGATGTTCAAAAATTTGTGAAAAGATGTGAAATTTGTCAAGTTACAAAGGGAGTAAGTCAGAATACTAGATTGTATACACCAATTTCTGTTCCTGAGAAACCTTGGATTGATATCAGTATGTATTTTGTTCTTGGCTTACCGAAGACAGTGAGAGGTAATGATTCTATATTTGATGTTGTGGATAGATTTTCTAAGATGACACATTTTATACCCTCTAGAAAGACATCAAATGAAGTGCATATAGAAGATCTTTTATTTAAGGAAATTGTCATACTGCATGGATTACCAAGGAGTATCATCTCTGACCGAGATAGTAAATTTGTTGGATACTTTTGGAAGACTCTTTGGAGAAAGTTTGGCACTGAGTTGAGGTAAAGTTCTACATTTCACCCATAGACTAATGGACAAATAGAAGTTGTGAATAGAAGCTTGGATAATGTTTTGAGATGTTTAGTTGGAGATACACTGATTAATTCAGATTCTATGTTGGTACAAGCATAGTTTGCATATAATAATTTAGTGAATAAGAGTACTGGAAAAACACCTTTTGAGATTGTAAATGGCATACAACTGGGAGGTATATCAAATTTGAAGGATATTTTTGGTGAAGAAAAGAGAAATGCTAAAGGAGTAAAGTTTTCTAAGGTCATGAAGACATTGCATGAAGAAGTGAAACATAAGTTGGAGAAAAATAATTAGAAGTACAAAGAAAAAACTGATAGATCAAGAAGACATAAGACTTTTGCAGTTGGTGATGAAGTAATGCCACACTTGAAGAAAGGAAGATTTCCTATTGGAACGTATGAGAATTTGAAAATGAAGAAGTTTGGTCCTTGCAAGATATTGAGGAAATTTGTCAGTGGAAATGCTTATGAGATTGAGTTACCTGATGACATGGATATATCACCTATATTCAACATTTCTGATTTGTATGAGTACCATGAATTAGATGAGGAAATGATAGTACCGAATGATTATCCTAAGAGACAGACATAAGAAGTTGAACATATATTGGAAAAAAGAGTTGGCTAAAGCACAAGAGGAAAATAGTATATGGAATATCTAGTAAAGTGGGAGAACAGACCGATTGAAGAAAGTTCATGGATTTTACAATCTGAGTTGGATTAAGCTTGGGTTGTACCTGCTACATGATTCAAAGAATCATTTCAAATAACCCCAGGTGTCTGATGTAGGAGCATATCATGTCCCTGGCAATCCCGTGTCACCAAAAACAAGTTTGAGTTTCTTGTATTGCTCGGTTCCTTCTTTGACCAAGTTGGCTCAGTACTTTCTTGGTTCCTTCTTTAACCGAGTTGGTTGGTTAATTCCCTACCACTCAGTTATCCTTTCTTGGCGCTCGGTTATCCTTGCTTACCAAGTTGTTTCTTTTGGTTTTCTATTGAGGCCAACTTGTGCACTTAATTGTGGTCATGGATTTAATGTTGGGAAGCGTGTAGACCTGGATCTAGTTGTCCCTTCCATTAATGGTGGATTTGAAGGCTGACTTGTTCGATAGTATCTTGTATATAATGTACTCATTGGTTGTAGTTTTAGGACAACAACTTAGAGCTAGAATATTAATGGTATCAGATTAGGAGTTGAAGATAGTTTCTGAATCCTTGCAAGTTGGAGGACTATTGTAATTGAATTGTAATATTTGGCCCTAACCGGGAAGGCCTTGCAACCTTGCATGTATGAATCTATTTGATGAAATATAAGGATCTGATCTTCATTCTCTCTCTCACTTTGTGTTTTGTTGCTTTTGTGAGTGATCTATTCAAGGTAGATGTAGATTAGGGTGTGCCCTTGGCCCCTCTTCCTCCCCTGCCTTGCCTTAGTTAGAGAAAGAAATTCTAGAGAAACTATTACAAGAGATTGCACTAATCAAAGTTTCACTATCTAATACTATAATAGAGATGCAAGATGCACTAAAAGAAGTAGCTAATTTAATTGGAAAGATATTTACTACTACAGATTTCACTGTAGAAATCAAGGTCAAGTTAGGAAAACTTGAGAGTGAATTGGCCACACATGTGAGTAATTTGGACCCGTTGAACTCATAAATGATAGAGCATACAACAAAAATGAGGGAAATATTATTTAAAGAAAGAGAACTTAAGGAAGAAGAAGATAAAATCAGCATGAAATTACTTAAGCTACAAGGCATGATAACCCCTCATATGGACATAATGCAAGCATATCTTAAGAAGGTTGAAGAATTGATTGCCACACCAGAGATGAGCACCATGGAAAACATAGAGGAGCTAGAATCTAACTTACATGGTCAGTATACTACACTAAAATATTTAAATGAATCATGAGAACATTTATTAGAAATTGCAAAAGGCAAGTTCAAATTTGTATTTGACAAATTGTGAGAGGTAAGTCTCAATGTATACCATTTTTATTACAATATTTGGCATTGTTGCCAAAAGGGGGGAGTAAGTGTAATGAGAATTAATAAGTCAAAGGGGAAGTAAGTGATAAGCTTAGATATGTACAGCTATATAAAACTTAAAGAGAAAAAGGTGAGCCAATGTAGGGGGAGTAAGTGTTACTTACTCAAATCAAATTTTGAAATTTTGAAGCTTTTTCCATCAATGCTAAAGGGGGAGAATATTTATTGAAGAATCATAATGAAGTATTGATGATGATTTTGGAAGGTTATGGTTGTCATTGCTAGAAAACCATCACATAGGTGAAAGTATTTGTGCCTAGTATAAGAAGTTATACTAACTGGTAAACAAAGATATCCAATAGGTAAACATAGTAGATAATCGGTAGAGGGAAATGCAACCAGTGAACTAAACTATCACTAAGGGATAGACAGGTAAAAGTAATAGGTAAAGCCTTAGCAGAAAACATGACAAGTCAACAAGTGAAGACAAGTGGTAAGAAGTAAAAGGTCTACTATCGGTGAACAAGAAGGACTATTGATGGATAGGTAAATAGGTGAAATATTAACTGGTCAGTAAGATAAACAAGTAAAGGATAGTGGACAATAAATAATTTTACTTAACTGATCAAATCAGTCATGTTGGTGAAAGATTCACTAAACCTAGACAAAAGGTAAAATGTTGTACAAAGTTCAAGGAGATGATTGAAGAAATTTATTGGAAGTTGTACACAAATTTGATTATGATTACAATGTATATTTAAGAAATAGGAATAAAGGAATATTGGGCATTGGAAATGACAACATAGATCTCTATCTAGCCAACGTGGTGAAAGATTTAGGTTTTTGATGAATGTATTGAGATTGTAGTATCATGTTTGGATGCATTGGAAACCCTAAACTAGTTTTACATATGGCAGTGGACATTGTATAAGAAGATAAAGTTGGTAATGATAAAAAAAGGGAGTTGAAGAAAGTTAAAGAAAGTTTTTGATTAAGGTAACAACATGTTTTGAAGGGGCCCTAAAACCCTTTAAATTTTTTTTGAAAAGATAAAAATGGAAAAATAGAAAGACTACAGACTATCCCAAGAAAGGATAATCCCTAGAAGGGACACTTCCCAGATTTACAATAAGCACAACCTCAAAACCTCTAAAAAAGATAAAAATAAGAAACCCCCAATAGGACAAGGCCAAAAAAGGCACCAGCAATAGATTCAAATTAGATTCTTCAGGAAGCCCTCTGATTCCACCAGCTAACTCTGCATAGTCTTAATAAAGTATTTCAGATTAATTATTTCCTGGTCCTGAGCCTTGATCTTCTTCCTGGTGTTTGATCTAGTTCTAGTACCCAGTCCCATTTGCTAGCTGGATTCAGTCCCTTTGTTTTTAGCTTTCATTGTGTCTTTATTGTTTCCTTCTAGCACACTACACATAGTCTTCAAATTTTCCATAGTAGCTTTCATTCCAGCATTAGACAGAGTAAGCAGTTTCTTAAGCATGGCTTCATTGTTATTGATCTTGTCATTTAATGGAATCATAACTTTCCCCAAGACTTTGTTAATTTTTTCCTCTAGCATAGTAGAATCATCATAAACCTTATCAAAAACCTCTTCATTTCTTTTATTCAAAGCAGCATCCTTCTTAAGGTTATCAATGCTATCCTCCAGCATATCATTCCTAGTTTCCAACCTTATGCACCTATTTTTCAATTCCACAAGGTTATTTTGAACCCATTTATCAAGATTGTAGCCGTAAATTGCCTTATTCTTAGCAAGTTGAAGTGCAGTCATGGTAACAACTCTCTTCACATAGGAGTCCCTTTCTCTCAGATCTTCCTCAAGGGAATGATGATTAATATTCCCTTCATAAATGATCTCACAGTCTTCATTTTCTTTATCCTTCCCAGAGATAGGGGATTCAGAGTTAGTAGGGATATCCTCTTGCATAGTCCTAATATCCTCTTTTCTATAGTCATCGTTTGCAATATTAGCAGCCTCCTTGCTAACCTCATTATCATCATCTTCCCCTGTATTGCAATATTTTTCTTGATTTCCCACTCCCTCAACATCATATTTTCTATCTTCACTAGAAGATGAGGTATCCATATTTTCCTTCTCCCTATTATGAGAGCCATCCTCCTTGTCATCAGTGTTGTTAGAGACTTCCTTAGTTACTTTAGGGTTCTCCTGGTCAGTCCCGAAATACCCTTCCACCATGTCAATAATATTTTTTGTGACATCTTCAGGATTCACCATAGCCACCTCCTGAGTAGCTTGAGTGCAAGAAGTGGTCACAAAAACATGACCCTTGAAAGAGTTGACAACAACCATAGTTTCCTTCTCTTAAGTGACCATGTTCTCATCTTCTTTCACAGTCTCAACTTTGTCCATCTCATTAGCCGCAACCTCCTAACAATCTTTCATCCTAGAATCCTCATTGAAATCAGTACTATCCTCTTTAATCCTAGATTTATCTTTTCCCAAAGAATCCTTCTCAACCTCTTGACCATCCTTCAATCTAGTTGTCTCAATGACAGTCATTGAGGAGGAAGGGGCTTTTTTGCTAGAAGAGATTTTCTTCCTCAGGGGAGGACTAGCAGGGTTATTCCTCTTTTTGCTACTAACCTGAGTAGGAATGGGCTCAGGGATGTGGTCCCTGGCATACTCAACAATTAGAAGTATAAGCCCAACATGAAGAATGGGAAAATTCTTCATCATATGTTCAATGATGCTTTGATTCAGCGAGCTCAACAGAAAGAAAGGGAAAGAAACCCTATTTTCATGTCTGAAATGATTTACCAAAATAAAGTGGTAATTATAGACTCTAGAGAACCGACCTTCTAGGGTGAAATATTCCATAATAACCCTAATGAAAGAGCCCCAAATATTCTCAATGTTTTCCATTTTGACATAATCTTTCTTACCTTTGATCAAGAGGGTGTGTTCTTCATCAGTGACAGGGAAATCCTTGTACACTTTGTTTCCCACTTTAATCTATTTAGAGTACTGCATACCCTCAAGAGGGAGGCCTGTGATTTCCATGAGAAGCTCTAGAGTAAGGTTGAAGGAATTACTAGCTAGGTTAATAGTTCCCTTATCCTAACTAGCATCAAATGCTTTAGAAAATTCATTATTGTTCCCATGCAAATGCTTAAGGAATTGGTACACTTTACCTTTCTTGAGTTCTTTACATACATCCTTGTCATGCCTCCATTTGAAATCGGTAGGTTCCTCCCTCTTAATTCACCTCCCATTGTAAAAATTTCACCCAAATCCTCAATCTCAGAAAGAGAGTTCTCCTTAAAATGCAGAGTTAAAAAAATATAGTCGACCAAGAATCTCTTAAGAGGAAAGTTAAAGAAAGTTGATGATAAGTTGAAGGTGAGATTATAGAGCAATATACAAAGATGCTACAGAAAAAAGGAAAGAGCATAAAGATCTGATCAACATAACATAGTGTAGAATAATAGTTCATTTATTCTTTTTGTATTTCTAATAATTTTTGGCAAGTTCTAAAATCCTCTGACAAGGTAGTTTTTGACAAGACTTTATTGTAAATCCCTTAACAGGGTGAACAGTGTATTAGTGGGATAAAATTCTTTAATAGGGTAGTTTGTAATAGGACTTCTAGATACATATAACAATGTATTAGTCACTCCTAATAGGGTGAGTCACCTAGAAAGTGACATTGTGGCTCTTTACTAGGCAAAACATTTCTATTGCACTGATGAGACGTTGTGGGTGTATCCCCACCATAGTTTTTCCCTCTAACCAAGGGTTTAAGAAATACCAAATAGAGGTGTTACGTGTGTGCATGTTATTTCATTGGAGCTATTACATTTTTACTTTAATATTTTAGTTATATGTTCAATGTTATGGAAGCTTATTTCATTTCTGTTGAATGAAATTAGAAAGAGTTTAAAAAAATTTATAAGTACCGATTTACTCCCCCTCTCAGTACCTATTGTTTCCAACACCTAGTTGGTACAAAAAACTTTGCATTCTCCTAGGGGGACCCCATCATCAAATAAGATACCTGGGCATACCATTCTCGATTAGTCCTAACTTGAAAAATATGTGGGAGTGGGTTAAAAATTGAATTCAGGGGAAAATGAACAAGTGGAACAACAAGTTTCTCTCCCTTGTGGGGAGATTGCAAGTCTATTAGTATATTATCTCTACCTATATATTTTACTACTAATCAACCAATATTTTTAATCAATCACAGATTAATTATACCCAAAAGATCAATAGAGACTTTTTGTGGTTTGATGGGAAAGGAAACAAAAAGAGGTATGCAATTAGGTTGGACTAGTGCATCAGGAGCCTAGATCAAGGTGGTCTGGGTTTGAAAGATCTAAAGTGGAAAGGTATTTCTTTGGAAGTTAAATGGATTGAAAAATCTATACAATATGATGAACCTTCAAAAATATTGGTCATAAGAAGTATAAGAAGAGTCACTCCCGCGCATAAAAAATCTTGGAAGAACCTACCTATTAATGACCTCCTATCTGAAAATATTAAGTTGAGAGTGGTAGGTTCAGCTGTGTTTCAATATATTTGGAAGTGATGGGATGAGGTTAGATATTTTATTTTAGGTAATGGGATCTTTGATCCTAGTCAAAACATTTGTGGAGAAAGGTCTATTTGGTAGAATATCATTAAGAGAGACAAACCTATGGACCTACTTCATGGTTTCTCTGCAAGGAAATGGGATTGTGTGGGCATCAGTACCTTCACAGACATTATTAGGAATGTGGAGATGGTTAGTTGGCAAGTTCTTGTAGATAAGTTTTATATTCCCCTTTCCAACAAGAGAACCTATTCCATCCTAAAGGAGGCAAGCCTACATCTCCAATTGCCTAGGCCTTGTTGTGCTTACTCTGATAAGTTGTCCTTGATAAAATGGTTTGATGACACCCCCCTTTGGAATACTAAAGAAAAAGTTTTTTATAAGATTCTTCGTGGGACTAATGATATCTTTGAACAACTTAATATAAAGTGGAGCCTAAATATTGACTACACTAATGGGAGAAAACACCTTATGAGAATGTGGTACACCCCTATTGAGCCTAACATATTGTGTTTCATGTGGCACCTTATTATGCATAGGCTACATATCAAGAAATTGGACGGAGAGCTAAATATTTGTTCCTTTTTCCATAGCTATGAGTTTATTCTGCAAATATTTTTTGACTGTGTTTTCGCCTAGGAAGTATGAGGTCTCTTTTGTCTAAAGTTGAATGTCAATTTCTCTCTATTGGAGGTTGTGTCTGGGTATTTCTTGGGCTTGGATAAACATTGTAACTCTTTCTAGTCTATTCTTTCCCTCCAAATTCTTTGGCACATTTGGAATCTTAGGAATGATATTATATTCAATTGTAGAGGTAGAATCCTTACCGAGTCTCTACAGAGACTCATTGCTTGTAATATTTCCTTGTAGGTTTCTTTGGTAGTGGAGGTCAAGGAGCACCAAGTATTGAAGGTGCTTAGAGAAGTTCAGAATGCCCTTGAAAAAGATAAGGTGCCATTTTTCTTGTCCATGAAGGCTAATGTGGATTTTGATTTTAATCCCACTCTTCATCATTTTTATTCTTTCTTATGAGTACATTCATATATTGTCCATTTGTGCAACATTTGTGCCAATATGTCCATCATTGTGTCTAAATTTCTCTCTACATGAACCTCAAATATTTTTCCTACAATATAGTCCTTTTCTAGTCTATGATAATATTTGTTTTGATCCTTCTATGTAGTCATGTTTCTTTCTATTTTTCCTCTTATAGATCATGGATACTCTAAAACTAAGATGCACAAAATTCTTTTAGTACAACTATTATTCCTCAAAAGAATAGGCTAGATGGAAAACTAGGCTTCATAACAGAGTGTAGTGCTTACAATATTTATGCAAATATTCACTATACCTCTTACAATTATTATTATAGTAAGATATTTTTATGTACCTTGGAATTTCATGACCAAATATTAAGGGTGAATTTTAACAAATTTACTCATATGTTTCAACTCCATACAAACTCTATTCAATTTCTAAGACAAACCATAGAAATAAACACTATTAAAATATAATGTGAAATAAGAGAGATAAAATTATAGAACACAATAACATGGATATTAACGTGGTTCATCTAATGTGAGCTAAATATGTTGGGATTATGGAAAGATAAGTACTGAGAGGGGAGGGGTGAATCAGTACCCTCAAAAACTTTTAACATTTAAACTTGGCAATAGTAGATATATATTAACCGAATGATTTCTTCTTTGAAACATACATTCATATAACTAAAAATGTAAAGTTCATGTAAACAAAAATATAAATCATGCATGGAAATTCATATTCATGACATAGATATTTTGGTTACACAGAAACCCTTGTTAGAAGGTAAAAACTGCAGTGGGGATGACACCCACAAATCTTCACTACTGCAACAATAAAGTATGGCGGTTAAGGCTTACAATTGTGATCACTTCTAATGGTCTTACCCTATTAGGAGTAACAAAAGATCGACTAGATCTACCAGGTTAAAGGATTTAAACAACACAATGTATTTTTGTACTCAATTAAGAGATTTAAACAAGAACTGTTTAGTCCACTCTATTAAGAGATTTTGATCTTCTACAATGGTTAAATTGATAATAGTAAAGTATCTATAAATAACAACTTATACTTTTCTGATTAAGATTTGTGAAGTATCAAATAAATATCACCTCAATGTGATGTATATGCTCTTCTTTTCTTCTCGGTAGCCTTGTATGTTGTTCTGAAATCCTGATTGCCTCTATCATAAACCCTCTGTCATAAACCCTTTGTTTGATCTCCTGATGTCCTTAGTATGGCTACTGCTTCATGATACATGATCATAATGACATCTTTTCAATTATATATCAAATTGACTTGACCTAATTAGGGTTTACATCATCTTAGAAAACCTAAGATCAACGGTGTACAAAAATAACCTAGATCTACCATTACATAGGAATCATCACAAAATTTAATGATTAAATCCATATTAAATATGTCTTGATCTTGGTAAACTATTTAATGATTGGTGTAAACCATTTGCATAGATACATGTGCCATTCCTGATTACTATGCCATTTCATGCTTTACTCAGTAATCACTACATTCGGTATTCAGTAAATTATTGATGCTCGGTGTGTATGAATGCTCGGTGATCACTAGCTCAACACTCAGTAATTTCCTGATGCTTGGTAAGTGTGCTCTATCAAACTTGTATTCAGTTAGCTTGAAGTTTTGCCTTGTCTTTTCTCAGTGTGTAGGCTTTTTATGCTTGACCGACTGACTGTTTGTATCCTTATTCCAACCTTTACCAACTGAATAACTGATTGATACTAGTGACAATCCATTAATGCTCAAATAGAGGCTACAATCTACCCCTTTGGCCTTAGTATCAAAAAATTATGTATATGTACCGATTAACTCAAAAAATATACTAACTCCATATATGTACAGACTATATATACATAATCTTTTCTTTACAAACTCCCCCTTTGTGCATGCTCTCGGTGCTGTGAAGTACATAGTGGCATATACATGACTTTCCCCTTTTTGAAATTAATGCCAAAACAAAAAAAATTTACTTACAACTTGTCAAAAATGTGCTGATGGGTTTTCTATAGTGATGCCAAGAGGTTTTCCCATTCCTCTTTCAAGTTGTCAAGAACAATGTGCTCTAGACCAACTTGTGCATGCATATCAAAAACAATTTCTAGCATAGAGATCTCAGGGGTGGAAAATAAATATTTTTCCTTCTGTACATGTCTCTCCATGATTTTTAGATGGGGAAGTAGCTTCTCTTGTAGCTTGGTGACCTGGTCACTTATGGTATCTTCCTACTTCCTCAAATCTAATCTCAATCACCTAAGTTCTTAAAATTTTGATATATGCTTGTGAAAAGCATTTGGCTCGATTAGAGATTTGTTTGCACTAACCTTGATTTATTCATCCATTTTCTTTATATTTTCACTCACCTCAGTAGTGAGTTGGTCAACAATGCATAACTTAAACAAAATTTGAATAATTCTCTGAATAATAGTTTCTAGCTCGGTTATTACCTTAGAGAGCTTAACCTTATTTACCGCCACTTCTTGTCTTATCTTCTCAGCTAGTTTTAGTTGTATCTTTTCTTCTTCCCTTTCCTCTATTGTCTTTTCTATCTCAATATTTGGGGCATTTATGTGACCTGTTAGAGTTGCAAGTTGATCAAGTATGGGAATATCCTCATGGACATTGATCTCAGGAACTACTTATAGCAAGATATCTCTAACATCCTCTAGATTTTTTTTCCTTTTTCTCTCCTTCTTCATCTTTTCTTGTGTAGCCTTCCTTGTGCACAATTCCCCATATTTTCCAAGTACCTTAGGGTCTAAAGTTCTAGGGTCACATTTTGGTATCTCAATCATTTCATCCAGTTTTATTGGTATCTCAATCATTTCATCGGTATCTTCTTCTCCAGTGTTGATGATTTGATAAATGGAACAAGAGCTTTAGTCTCTATATTTGTCTTCTTGGACTTGGTAGACACACTTTCTTCCTTAGGTTTCCTAATGACTGATGTCTTAGTGTGTTGTCCTTGGGCATCGGTGGTGGTGTCTATTTCTAACTCTACTGGTTTACTTTATTCTGGTGCTTGCGATGTTGCCTCTATTTACTCAGACTGATTGAAAGTATTATGCTCTATTGTTCCTTGTTTAGTTGTCCCCTATTCCTTAGTTGTGTTATTAGGTTTCTCAAGGATCGAGCCTTTGGGTTCATTCTATGATATAATCTCAACAGCTTGTACCAAAATTGGTAAATCACCCATTATCTCACTTATTGTTGCCTTGGTGGGTGCAGTTTCCTCTGTTGTATCCACAACAATGTTCACATCTTCATCATTGTTGATATCATCAGGATCTCCATTTGTGATGTCTTCAATCAACACATCGTCTGTCCCTGTGATTGTGAATTTCTTGAGAGGATCCTCATACTCTGCTCTATAGCCTGCTAGATAAAAATCAATTACAATGGTAGTATCTGGTACCTCAGTGTCTAATAAATCTATGGGTTCCTTAGTAGCTAGATTTACATCATCTAAGTGTATACCTTTCTTCTTTCTTTTCTTCTTGGGTACTACTACCAATGCCAACTTGTTAGCTTCTGCTTGGGTAGTAAGAATTGAAGTCCATAAAAGTTGACTATTCTCATCAACATCATTAAATTTGACTGCCAAAATATTTAGTGCTCTACTCTTCACTAGAAATATTTTTGAATATTGTGTCATCAATTCTTCAATCTTGGGAACCGATAGTGTAGGCATAGCCAATATAAGTGAATGTTCCCTCATCTTTTTCTCAGTGTGCAAGGCATAAGTCCATCTTGTAGAAACTTTCTCATACAAACTCTTAGGTACATACTTAGCTAATTCTATAGGTACCTTCTTAAATTTGATTATCATCTATATGATGGTGTCTTCTATCTTTTCCTGATCTTCATAGACATATGTACATACCGACTTATCTTGGGGTTTCTAAGACCATCAGCTTCCTTTATTATCTCAGCTAATTCATCAACTGATGGATTATTATTTACAACTACTTTAAATTTATCTCTTCCTCTTCATCATCATCACCAATGTCATCCTTTTCTCTAATTAACTTTCTCCTCTTCTGAGGTAGCTTGGAGGTGGCTTGTGTACCTCTCTTTTTCTTTTGATATGTCTTTGTGGGAGTGGGCCTAGAAATTTTTACTACTCCTTTCTTTAGAGGTAGAGAAGTAGCTATTATGGACCTTTTCCTTGCTCTTGTTGGTGCTTCTTATTTCTTCCTCTTTCCTATGGCCTTGACCTGTGTAGATTGAATGTCTTTATTAGACTTGGTTTCCTCCTTGTCATGCTCACTATTAACTATTAGTAACTATTCCTAAGTTTCCACTTCAACTGGATTAGCCTCAAATGCTTGTTCTACTTTTGCATCATCTCCAAACTATTTTAGCAATGTGTCCATCATTTTATTAGACTTCTTAGTCATATTAAATCTGACTAGATCCATTTTAATTGTTTGTTTGGCCTCTTCATAGGTTCAACACCTAGTTGCATGTGAATCTTTAGGCTCGGCTAGTAAAGTCTTTATTGACCTAGAATATCTATCAATGTCAAGTTCATAGCCCATCGGTAACAACCATATTGTTCTCAGTTCAACTACCTTGATTAGAGTGGTGTCAGTGTCCATTAAGAAACATATATCATCCTTGTATTTCTGAACTAGCTATCCTAGTATTCTACTTCTTTGATGCATTTGGTCCTTGAATTGCTCAAAATATACATCCATGATGCTAACAAAATCTTGTCCCAAAATTTGAATAAAATTATTTATTTGCAATATGACCGGTCGGTCAGTATCCCAGTAAACATTACCGATAGAGGGGAAAAAATTTTACACATAGAAAAATATGCAAAGTAGTCGTGAACAAAACTTACATGTATTACAATTTTCTGATCTGATGGCTCTCATGTTCTCTTCTAATTGTTTCAATAAGAGCTCGACAAGGTCCAATTGAAAACCTTTCTTCACCATCTTATAAGCTATGTCCAGAGCTCCACATGGCACACTATTAGGTTTGCTAGATTGAAATATTTTGTAGCTAATTTCATATGCACCAAACCTAGAGTCAAGATCAACAATGGTGTTTATTCTCATGCCTCTACAATCCCATTCATCTCCTATAGCCTTTTCAATCTCAGCTCTCGGTGGACTCCTCAATGATTTTACCTTGTCAGTTATGGGGTAACCAGTGACTGCATGTATTATATCCCTAGTGATTTTAACCAGTTCATCTAGCCATAACTTTCCCTCATGCACATGACTCAATACTATCCCGATCCATTCATTCTTGAAAACCCTCAAGAAATACAAGGCATTAACTAAACCTTTCACCTCCAAATCTGTGTGCTCATCCTTGAGATTTCCATCTACACTCAACTCCTGGAAAGTTGATTGGAGCTCAAAATCCCCTATTTCACCAATTTTACAGTGTATATATGCACACATGTCTTCAACCAGCAAAACCCTAGGTGGTATGCTCGAGAATGCGTCGATTTTGTCAATTTGTGAAGCAACCTCGGGATGTAATTTATATTTAGGCTCATTAGACTTGATTAAGTTAACCTTCTTCTTAGTTTCAGACTTAGATTTCTTAGCCTTAGATGAGAACACCATCATTTTTCAAATTAGGGCTTTGAGACATAACAACAAAATAGCTTAGTGAAAATGAAACTTACTTGTGATTGTGATTAACCTGCTCGGAAACCTTCAAATCTGTGCTCAACTTCTCTGGAAATCCTTTGCTTAATTTTTTCTCAAAATCACTCTATTCTTTGTGTTCACAATGTGAAAAAATGATTAAGTGCATAGTGTATTTATACCCAAAATTTGTTTCCCACTCAAAATTTCACATTTAATGCTTTACCTACCACAACTCGGTAGATGTAGTTACACTCGGTGTATACTTCAAAAATCATAATCTCGGTTAACACTAAGATTTCACTCGATTAGTATCACAACTTGATTAATCTTGCCAATAGTTACCAACTAGACAATACATGCTCGGTCTTGCTTATACCAACTATTCACATATAAATTTCAAAACATATAAAACCATAGTGCATCTTGTTTCATGCAGATTTGGTATGCAAATACTAAATATAAGGAACTATTTGTTAGATATAACCAATTTGAAATTCTAGTTCCGTACATACCTTTATGACTAAGGTGGAGGTGGTGAAGTCACCTAATCCAATGGACGAGGTGTCACCAACTACATTGCTTGATCCAATATTATCACTTGATGCTTTTCTCCACATTGTGTTTCTTATCCTCATGATTTCCTTAATTGTATTTCTATTTTCATTTGATTATGTCTCTGGTGCTTGATCACTACAGTCCTTACGTAAGTGACCAACTTTGTGATAATGTAAACATGTCATACCAGTGTTTGTCCAATTGTGAGATCTAACTCTCTAGTTCTTTCTCATGCAGTTTATTGCTATATGTCCATACCTACCAGATGTTGTGGAATTAACCCATGTGTTGTAATCCCAAGTATATGCATTACCTTTCCTTCTTGGTTGATATGTTTTGTTCTGTTCTTGCGGTTTCTAGACTTGCTTCATATTTGTCCTGCATTCTTGTGATATGTGTCCATGCATGTTGTAAGTATGAAAATGTTTCTCCATGTCGAGTTTCTTAGTAGTGTTATTCAATTTAGATCTATGCTCATGTGCCTGATGTCCATATTTGTTACAATTATAACAATAACCATAAAACTTAGGAGTGGATTTAAGAATACCTTTTTCTTTGCTCCTGCAAACATTTGTTGTGTGGCCTAGTTTTCCATGATGATAACATGATAGCTTCTTTGGCCTTTGGTTAGAGTAGGCATTATTCTTTTCAGCTTGTCTTGATGATTCTTCCTTCTTGGTGTAGCCTAAACCATTAGTGCTACCAAGTCCTCTTTAACTAATCAGAAATTCATCTATTCTCTTAGTATTGTCTTCAACTTTCTTGATCATTTCATTATGTTGTTGTTTCATTTTGACCTCATTCTTCAATCTTTCATTTTCTTGTCTTAGTTCACCGATGTCTTCTAGTTTCCTTGTAAGCTCACTATTTACACGGTTGACTTCCTAACTTATGACAACCATCTAATTTGAGATTTCAAAGTGATGCTCGATGAGTCTCAGTATCTCAGATTCCTTCTCTTGTAGTTTCCCAGCCATTTTTCTCATGTCTTCAATAACCAAGTTTATTTCTTGTTCTGCTTGCCTAGCATTGTTCATGACATCAATCATCCTAACCATTTGTGTCTCTTGATCGATTTGCAGAGCTTTGACTTGTTCAGTAAGATGTAGGTTCTTTTTAGATAAATTAGATATTACTCCTTCAGATGCATCAGATATACTGCCAGATCCAGATCTAGATGTCTCAAATGGGTCATCTATCTCTTCTTCATGATAATCATTTTCACTGTACTGAATTTCCGTATCCTTCATTTAAATCAATAACTTCTTCATTTCATCTTTTTCTTTCACCAATTTTTAGGATTATAGAAAGATAAGTACTAAGAGGGGAGGGGTGAATCAGTACCCTCAAAAAATTTTAACACTTAAACTTTGCAATAGTAGATATCTATTAACTGATTGATTTCTTGTTTGAAACATACATTCATATAACTGAAAATGTAAAGTGCATGTAAACAAAATAATAAATCATCCATGAAAATTCATACTCATGACATAGATGTTTTGGTTACACAGAAACCCTTGTTAGAAGGTAAAAAATATGGTGGGGATGACACCCACAAATCTTCACTACTATAGCAATAAAGGATGTCGGTTAAGGCTTACTATTATGATCACTTATGATGATCTTACCCTGTTAGAAGTAACAAAAGATTTACTAGATCTATTTGGTTAAAGGATTTAAACAACATAATGTATGTGTGTACTCAGTTAAGATATTTAAACAAGAATTGTTAAGTCCACTCTGTTAAGAGATTTTGATCTACTACAATGGTTAAATTGATAACAACAAAGTATCTGTAAATAACAACTTATACTTGTCTGATTTAGATCTGTGAAGTATCAAATAACTATCACCTCAATGTGATGTATATGCTCTTTTGTTTTGCTCAGTAGCCTTGTATGTTATTCTAAAAACCTGATTACCTCTATCATAAACCTTCTATCATAAATCCTTTGTCTGATCTCCCGATGTCCCTAGTGCGGCTACTGCTTCATGATACATGATCATAATGACATCTTTACAATTATATATCAAACTAACTTGACCTAATTAGGGTTTACATCATTTTAGAAAACCTAAGATCAATGGTGTATAAAAATAACCTAGATCTACCATTACATAGGAATCATCACAAAATTTAATGATTACATCCATATTAAATATGTCTCGATCTCGGTAAACTATTTGCATAGATATATGTGCCATTCCTAATTACTATGTCATTTCCTTCTTTACTCAATAATCATTACATTTTTTATTTGGTAAATTACTAATGCTTGATGTGTATGAATGCTCAATGATCACTAGCTCAGTACTCGGTAATTTCCTAATGCTCGGTAAGTGTGCTTGGTCAAACCTGTATTTGGTTAGCTTGAAGTTTTGCCTTGGCTTTGCTCATTGTGTAGGATTTGTATGCTTGACCAACTAACTATTTGTATCCTTATTCCAACCTTTACCGACTGAGTAACTGATTGATACTAATGACAATCCATTAATCCTCAAATATGCCAGAGAAATAATTGTCCACTTCTTTCTATTACCCAACAAAAAGAAAGCTACAATAAAATATCTTTTTTATATGTTGAAAATAGTTTAAAGAATAATTATAATATACATAGTAGTATCATCTATCAGATCTTACAAAAAATAAGCACCAGCATCCATAGTATAAAAAAAATAATCATATAGTTTCAACTTATTATATATAGCCAAGAGCATAAAATATTTTATCTAGCTATATTCTATCAAACTGTAAGTCCATCAGTCCCATGACCCTAGAATAATATTGTTGTGCTAATTTGGTCATAGTTATAAACTCCAATTGGGACTTCAACCTAAGGATCATTAACTTAATCCCATTTGAGCTTGTTCATTACATATATTCTTTTGTTTCCTTCTTTAATAGATTTCTTGGAAATTCCTTTCTCATTTAGGTACTGGTGCAAGAGATTAATGCACTTCATAGTAAAACTTATCTTTCCAAGTCTAGAAGAACTGAGCAGATTGGATGTCCACTTTATATAATAGCATAACTCCTTCCTTCAACAATATTATAAATTTCTCTTTAGGCATGTTCATAGTAGAAACTAGTTAAAACATAATAATCAGATAGGTGAGTTTACATTTAAACTTAGTAAGGTGTATCTTCCTAGCTTAAAATATTTCTTCATTTCTACAATTCCATAAAAACCAAAAAATTTCACAAGTAAAAGTGGACCAAAACTTATTCATGCAAGAATCAAAATAATCAATATATCTAGTTATAATATCCATCCAATAAATATTCTCTCTTGTGTCCTATTTCACTGGAAAACCAAAAGAGAGACTCCATAAAGATATTGTAACTTGACATTAAAAAAGTGCTTAATAGTTTTCAGTTTCTTGCACAATTCATAGGTTCTAGCATTCAAACACATATCACTTAATACATTACCAGTGGTAAGCTTTTCAAGGATAAAATTCCATCTCAACAAAGATTTTTAGGTTTAGCAGAGCTATGCTACATAGAATTGAAAATATTCAGCCACTTTGAGCAAGTCCAATCATTATTCCATTCCATGTTCACCTAGTGAATTATCTCCACATTTTGAGATAGCATAAAATAAATTTTATTAACATTGATTTTATGAAATCTAGATCCGTCTTTCCATCTGATATTATCTAAAGTCTACATGGAATGCATGACTTTTCCTGAAAAGTATTCTCCCATAGAATTTATAATAATAGTGTAGGTTTTTTGTGATACTATGGGATGCCATGCTTCTCCATCACCTTCTCCCATGAAAAAACTCTTCCATAGTGTAGGTTTTCAAATGAGACAATACTAGCAATAGAAAAGGATTTTGTAGATCACCCTTGAGTCAGGACAAGGGGTTTACCACTATTTGCCAATCCCCACCAAATAGATCTATCTTAAACACAATAGGATGGGTTATTTCTAGTAGTAGATCCATTCTTTATCAACATCCTAACCTTGGTCCATGCCTTCGATATTGAAGAGAAGATCACTGAACCATAGATTTAAACATCAAATCTTCCAAAAACCATATCATAGAAATTCATTTTGGGCCATCCTTTTTCTTTCTTAGGCTTGGAAAGGGAAATATTATTTATAATTAGGACTTTCCATGGCTCATTACCATGAAAAGCCTTATAAATCCATTTTGAGGAAAGATCCACTTGTAGCTTGAAGTCTTTACATCCCAACCCTCATTGAATTTTTGGGGAACAACACCACTTCTAAGAGACTCAATGCCTTTTTTGTTACATTTACCCTCCGACCACAAAAAATCTCTTGATCCTTTCTAATTTAAATTGAAATTCACATTGGAAAATAACCATGAAAAAGAATTGTATATTGTATCATGCATGAGAAGAGAGAACTTTTTGTATGACTTGAGTACTCCTAGTCAAGGACAATATGAAAGTTTTCCATTTGATGTGTTTCTTCTCAATTATTTTAAATAGTCCTTCCCACATAGAAATTATAGAAGGGTAAATAGAAAAATGTATGCCAAGGTGTCTCACAATATTCTTTGGCCTTAACCAATCCTACCATTTGACCAATACCCAATTTGAGGTATGTTCTTTCCACCCTATAATAGAATATTTATGGGGTGCAATCTTGGAACTAGAAGAATAAAAAACTAACTACAATCTCTCTAACATTTTATCAAAATTTAGTTATGAAAGATCTGGGAATAGAGTCATATAATTTTCAAACTGAGAATTTAATAACTCTTGGTTATTAGATAAATAGATAACCCTTAGTGGGGGGGAGATAGTCCTAGTCCTCAAAATGTAAAATAGTGCATTAATTGCAATAACAAAGAGTGTAGGGTCAATAGGAAATCCCTACCTAATGGATCTTTGTAGTTCAATTGGATCATACAATTGACCATTGATATCTATAACAATGGAGGAGTCTTGAAATAAGATCTCAATTCATTTAAAAAAATTTGTAGGGAACCCAAAAGATTTAATCATACCCAATATAAATTTGCATTCCACCCTACCATATATTTTTCAACTTATAATAAGACCATTTCTATGTTTTGATTATTCTATTTGGCCCAATGCATGGCTTCCCAACAATTATCAAGTTCTCAAGGATGTATCTTCCCTTAATGATTTTAGTTTGAGTAACAAAGATAATTTTTCCCATAATATCAAAAAGTCTCCTTTCTAGGGACTTGATAAAAATCTTATAGGATAGGTTAAGGAGTGTAATGGTCCTCTAGTTTCTAATCATCATTATCCATAAACTCAATACTCATCCAATCTAGATTATTCTTATAAAATACAACATGAGCTCCATCAATACTAGGGGACTTATCATTGGCCAAGGAGAGGATCATGTTATCAATCTCCTGCATAATAAGGTCTTGAATATCTAGGGTAGAGGCATCATCTCTAGAAAGATTATTTGGAACCATTTTAATGCATTTATCTAGTCCCATGATCGAAAGAGAATGAATTATGGAAGAAATATCTAAATGCTTCAACAATCTTGTCCTATTCTATCACCATTGTCCCATCTTTAAAGATATTATCAATATAATCTATCTTTAGTTTGGATCTAACTATATTGGAAAGATACTTCAACCCTCTATCTCCGTATTTAAGCAATTGCAACAAGGATCACAATATACTTGAAATTCCATATTGAAACATCAAAGTACCAAAATATTTTATTGTATGAGTTTATTCTTAATTATCAAAACTCTTGGTTTCTCTTGTAGTCCACTTAAAATCCTTCATATCCCCTCTTATTATCTCCATTAGTGGTGTACAAATACTATTTTATTTCTTATTAAATTTTTTGTCAAAAAATTCTAAACTATGAAATGATCCCACCTCTCTAACAATCCTTGATGTAGATCATTCAATTTTTTATTTAAAAGTAAAATTATTCTAATGTAACAGACTGTTATGAAATTAAAACATTATCTTGGTATATTCATTTTATTGTATGATACTAATGGTTTACAAGTGGACAAGTGATTAAATTCAAGGCAATGATTTTATCCTTTCCTAGAAACATACATGTCTATGTGACTAAGATTCATTGTAAGAGAATCACAACTTCTTCCTTCTAGTGACTCTTAGCTTGCTATATCTTCTTACGGATATGCTTCCTAGGAAGGAAATTCATTATTTATCTGAAACCTATTTATTGGTCTAGTGGGATCGGGTATTACAACCCTCTTATTTTCTTCTTATGTGGAAGGTTGTTCCAAGGCTTTAAATATTTATTTGAAATATTGTACCAATCCCTCTATGCAAATCACGATTAGCCTTCTCTCTAAGATATTAGGTACCATGATGGGTAGATTAGATTTTTTTATTACATGTATCACCACTAAATAATATCATTTGAGTTAAACTAGTTACTTTAATTGTAGCGGGAAGTCATTCCTATTACATGTCTCAATCAGCAACTTGCAAAACTCATTGTATTAGTTGATGGAACTATGGTCTTGAGTGATTAATTTGTGACACCACCATTTGTGTTTAGTACTTTTAGATGCAAGGATACAAACTTGATAGCCTCATCCTCTATTATAAGCCTTATAATTAGGTATGTGTCTTGTTTTTATAGTCAACAATGCATTCATTGGAACCATCATAAAGGATAATTTAAACTTCTTAAAGAATGAGGAAGCATTACATAGATTTTTCTGTCTAATTTTTTTATGGAGTTGTTCTTTCTATGTCTTTATATCTACTAGAACTTGCACTAATAGGAGGTGCAAGGGATGCACCAATAGAAATTTAATTTGAAAGTATAATTGTAGGTTTACATAATTAAAGCATGTGTCTTGAAGTGGAAGCGAGAAGACAACCTAATCAAGGCACATCAAATGACATGGCATTTATAGAATGTATAGGTGGTATGAAACTAGAGTAGGTAATAAGAAATTAATAATATTCAAGAGAATATTGAAAGTTGAGACAAAACAATTATTTTTGAATTGAGGAAGTAAACTTATATTATATGTTGTGCACAAAAATAATTAGCATATAATTTTCAATGGAAAAAATTAAGGAGAGTTGTGTGATGTGGAAGACATTGTAAAAGGAATTATTTTAAACTGTCATTTTACAAATACTTCATGGTAGAAGGAAGTATTATATATAATATAACTCAGTGGAAAAGTTTAATGTATAGTATTGTCGAGCTTGACGCCTAGTACGACCACCCAAAAAAGTGAAGCATTGAAATGGATTGGAGCACATTAGGAATGCTCCATATGTAGAAACTGTAAAAGAGAAGTGTAGACACCTAAAAATCCATAAGAAAATAAAAAGTATTTTTATTTTCTAAAATTTTTTGATGACATCATCATTTATTAATTAATTAATTAATTTAATTAATTAATTTATTTTTATGCCATTAGATCCCTTTATCTTAATTAAAAATATTTAATTAAGAAATCCCTTCCAGAAATGTTTAAATCTTATTTAAACATCATTCCCTCCAAAATTTATTAATTATTTAATAAATTGGCTAAAAATATTTTAAATAAATAAAATATTTATTTAAATCCAAAAACCTTGGAAATCTTCTAGAAATCCCTAACCTCTTCTAGAATTTTCTAATCTCACTCCAACCTTGATTAAAAGGTGATTCCTACCTTTTTTAGTCTAAAACCTTCATGACATCATCATAAATTCATTCATTCATTTTTATACCATTAAATCCTCCTATTTTAATTAAACATCTTTAATGATAGAATCCCTCCCAAAATCATTTAAATCAAATTTGAGTGAATTTCCTCTATTTATTAATTATTAATTGATAAATTGACCAAAAATTCTTTAAATAAATGAAATATTTATTTAAATTCTAAAACCTTAGAAATATTCTAGAAATCTCTAACCTCTTCTAGAATTTCCTTATCCCACTCTAAACTTGATTAAAAGGTGATTCCTACATTTCTTAAGCATAACCCTTCAAACTTTGACTTTGGATCAAAACCCCTCATAAATGAGCCTTACACACTCATAAATACTTCTTACATCCTCATTAATGACTCTTACAAGTCATTAATGAAGCCCATGTCTCCTCTTACCCTTTGGTCTCCCTTGCACACTTCCCTAGTGTTGCTCACACAACCTTGACCATGATAATCCCTCCTATTTATTAAATTCATTTGATAAATAAAGTCCTCAACCAAACCCTTTAAATAAATTTAACACTTATTTAAATCCCTAAATCCTAGACTCTTCTAGAAAACTGTAGAACTCCTAGACTCTTCTAGAAAAATCCTAAACCCTTCTAATTTTGGTCCATTCAACCTTTGAAAGTCAATCCTTATCTTTTTGACTCAACCCCAAACCTTACCTCTAACCTTGACTCCACTTCCTAACCCAAGCCCTTCCTCAAATCCTATAAATACTATCCTCTTCCAAGAGAAAAACACCAATTCACAAAATCATATTAAGTAGAGTTATAATGTTAGATTCTTGCTAGATCATAAGCTTTTTAGTATATTTGTTAGATTTCATGTTTTGTAAATCATCATAGAATAGCTTAATGGAATGAATCTTAGTTTCATTTATGATTTTCTAATTACCAAATAATTCTTAGAATGTATTATAAGCAAGCTCTAAGTTCTTAGAGAGCACACCCACATCCCTCAGAATCAAAGCAAATCAAACAATGCTTAAAGCATTCGTGTTGGCTCAATTTGAGGTGGCTTGGTTTTTGTATTTTTGCTTTGAATTGATATAAAGTTTATATTAGTCTAACATTTTCCTGTTTATGCCTTTCAAAATAGATATAGATTAAACCATTGTCCACATTCTGGCATGCCCAGTGGGACCCACTTCAAAGGTTCATTGCTAGCATTTTGATGTGTTTTGGAGTGCTTGCTGATTTTTTAAGCTCATAAGCAGAGGGAGCATTTTGAATCTGTGGTTCCTCTTCTTAAGTCTTATCATTCCTCTCTTCTGTCTACTCTTTCTTCTTTTTTTTTGAGAGAGATTGTGGCATATCTTACTCAATAGAATCCATAAGGAGGCTATTTTTTACGAAGGTCCTTGTAAATTTTAAAGAAAAAAAACACTTAAATTTGGGTTCCAGAAAAACACTTAAATTTGGGTTTAAAAATGAACAAAAAAAATCTCACAAACTAAATCTAATGTTTAAAAATGGACCTTAAAAAAATCATTCCTAAAATTGATCAAACACACTGCTAAGGTTTTTCATTTGGTCAAAAAGAACAGTCTTTCAAAATAAATCTAAAGGTTGTAGGGTGCATTCATGCAAAATTAGGAACATTTCAAGTTTTGGGTACTTAAAAAGAACCTCAAATTTGCATCTCATTTCTAAAAACATTCAAAATCAATCCTAAAAGTGCATACAAAAGTTCCTAAAATCAATCTTAAAAGCTTTGTTTTTATTGAAAACTAACTTCATTTTGCAAAAATCTTGAATGCTTTTGAAAATTCGTGCATCAAACTAATCTAGAAACTTTTCCTTTGGATCTAAAAATTGAGAAAAAAGACAAACAATTCTTGAATGAAACTAAAGAAATGAACCAAAGTCCAAAGAAGTCATTTTCATTTTTGAAAATCAAACACACTCTTGAATGAACTAAACAGTGAATGAAAAGGATTTCTATTCCCTCCTCTTTCAAGTTCAGTTCAAAGTTCTTAAAAGCACGTAAAAACTCAATCTTGAATGCCCATGGCAAAGAATTTTCAAAATGATCAAAGTTTTTGTTTTCAAAAGGGAAAGAACAAATCAAAGCCTTAAACATTGGTGTTTTCAAAATTTCAATTCATTCACTTAATCAATTTGGGAAAAGAACCTTTGTTTGTTGTGCTTTCTAGGAGACTTCAAAATTCTGCAAATCCTTGTTAATCTAAGTAATGTAAAACACTTGAACTCAGACAAGTTTACTTTTAGAGAGGCATGTCCAAAGAGAAAAGTGCTTCCTCTCTGGAGAATGATGTAAAACTAGTACCTTCCCCAACTGGTATAGAAATAAAGCGTTGAGAAAACTCTCTCTTACATCCTCTCAAGCTCAGGTGATGCGTGTTGATGGTAGCCCGAGGTAGGTGAATAATCCCTATTATTTTGGCATGGTCAACTAGGCTCTTAAGTGAGTCACGTGCATACAAACTGATCGGGAGGATTCCACAGAACAACTACAAACCAGATAAAATAGAAGCTACCCTATCTACACCTGAAGGTATCAGAATCCTTGTGCAAGGACTGATCCAAGGGGTTTACCAGATCACCTTAAGATACTCACCATATGTATCCCCCTTCAGGAGGTATCAAGCTGTGGGCAAGGATTTTGATACTCACCTTCCTTAGGTAGATCTGCTTGAAGTGATTGCACAGTCAAAAGCTCAGTGAAAACATTTGTTGGAATATACACTTGTATGCACCCTAAAATGGTCACCTAGACTTTGGGCCCCATTCTTCAATTTATCAAATAATTGGACCAATTTATCAATTTCCTGAATCAATGCCTTGCAATATTTTCAATTCAAATCATTTTTCTTGATCAAATCGTAATTAATTCAATTATTTTAATATTTCCTAAAGTTTGATCATTTTATCCTAAGTTTTATTTAATTAAGAGAACATGCTCCCTTTTAATTAAATAAAAAAATATTTTAATTAAATAATAAAATCACTTTATCCTAAGTCACATTTAATTAAAAGAACAAATCTCTTTTAAATAAATAAAAAATCTTTTAATTAAATAATGGAAACCACTTTTCTACAAATAATTAAAAAAAAAGAAAAAAAAAAGACTTTTTGTCTACACATTGAATGCACACTTTCCAAGATGAGTGGAATCTCTTTTTACCTCTTAATCTCTTCCACACATCTTTTTACCTCTTAACCATGTTCATTGATTTTGCCTCTTGAGAATCTTGAGCACATGGATCAACAAAGATTTAATCTCCACCATTGCTCATTTTTTTTGGCCTCTTAATCTTGACCGTCCATTCATTTCTAAAATTCTTTATAAGGAGCCCTCTCCTTCTCATTTTATGCATGGAGATTTTAGAGATCAAGATTTATGTTATTGTTATGCAAGTTTGGAGTGCGATTTTGGAGGAGAATTTGAGCACTTGAGCTTGGATATTGCAACTTCTCTTTTCTTGTCTTCTTCTCTCATGCCTCCATGGAAATCTATATAGATTACTTTTTCACTTACATATTAGATTAGATTTATATTTCCTTTCATAGAATAATCTTGCATAAGCATTTTCTTTCATAGGTTAGTTTTCTTTTATGCATTGTTATCATTTAGAATAGCTTCCATTTTCATTTTCATGCATACTTGATGATCATGGAGACTAGCATTCTTGCTTTAACTCTTTGAATCTCTCATTTTATTGTGTAATTGCATGGGCACAAACTAGGTCTAAACTGAGGGCCTCCATTATAAACCATTGCACTCCATGAATAGAGAGCTATGAGTCACCATTTGAGACCTCATTCTTGAGAAATCTTAGATTTAATGACTCGTAAAAGTGTCTCAAGATTTTAGCACACATTTTTTGGCACCCACATGCTTCCTTGTCCTTAGAAGTGGCTCCATGTCAAGAAGACTCTAAATGATAAAGAAAAGAACATAAAGAAAGATCAAAGTCAAGAACCCCCCATGTCATCCAATCTTGATGTCTCTTATCCATTTCATGGTTCTTTTGATCCCGCACGCCCTTTCTCATTCATTCCACCATGTTTTAAGTCTTCTCCTAAGAAAGATCAAGCTACTACTTACACTATTGAGCTTATTGATAATCAAAATAACCTTACTACACTTGCGCTTTCTAAAGATAATACTTCCATTAAGGTTATTAAAAATAGTGTTGTTACTTCCAATGTTAAGCCTATTGAAAAACAAGAGAAAAATTATATGCTTATGCTATCCAAAGCTCCTTGTCAAGATCAAAGTCTTCCATTTTCTTGTTCTACCACTCCATTTTCACTTCCACTTTCTAATATTCCTAAGTATTTTCAAGCTCTGATCAATCCTATCAAAGAAGTTGCTCCTATTCAAGATGTTCATGATCCTGTTGGAAATCCTAATGCTCACTCTAAAGATGTTGATGTCCTTGGTTTCCATATAGATGTTGATGAACTTATTGATTATCCTTTTGTATCTAACACGTCCATCCTTGGACCTCCTCCACCAATACTAAGGGCTTCATGTCTTCCTTCCATCTTGGGCCCTTATGTCCCTTCACTTTCCCCTCCTAACTCTCCTAATTCATCATCCATCTTGGGTCCTTACATCCCTCCATCTCCTATCTTTCCTCAAGATAAACATAGATACATACCCTTGAATCCTTTTTATCCACCCACCCATCTAAACTAGTCATATCCTCCTTCTTCCACAAGTCCCAAGTCTTTTGGAAGTCACTTGAATGTTCAATACAAGAAAAATAAGCAATATAAGAATCCATAAATAGAAAAAAGATCACCATGTCTCTTCTAATTGACATGGAAGCATAAAGTCAAAAGAGATATCTAAGAAGAAAACTACAAGACAAGTATGGGTTCCAAAATCCATCATTAAAGATATTCTCTCTAAATCATCAAAAATAAATGAAAATCCTATGGCTATATGGATTCCAAAGTCTCTCTTGAAAGAGTTTGATGTTGAGAAACAAGTGAAGTTGACATTCAATCTTCCAAAGGCTTCCACTTAATCTTCATCCAAAAACATTCTTCCATTCCATGCACCTAAATCGCAATCTCTGCTATCCATTCACCATATTCCTTCATGCATTCCTTCATTCACATTTCCTCCATCCTCTCACCACCCTTCAAGGTGTGTGGTGATGTTGATCTTTCCTTCCTTTCCATCTACCCTTTCACAATCCTTCCATTCATTATCCTTCTACCTTCTATCCTTTTTCCTCATCTTCATATTCCTCCTATCTTCCAATCTCACTCGCTTTACATAAAACCTTATCCTCCATTTTTTCTCTTCCGTCTTCCTTTCCCTATCAGCATCTTTGAGCATATCATTTTGAATCTTTGGCATATCATGGTTTATCCTTTCAAGGAGCATTATCTAAAAAGCTTGCCTTCTTCCAAAAAAAAAAATTCAAAAAATAGAAAAATTCAAAAAGAAAAGAAAAAAAAAATAAAAAAATTGAAAATGTGCCTTGGTGAAAACTTGGAAATAGGCACCTTGGTAGCAAAAGTAAAGAGAAATAAATTTATTATATGGTAAAAACCACTCCCTTGTCGCACCTTGGATAAGTACCATGATGAAAACCTGGCAATCAGGCATCATGTGTACTTCTTCTACATATTTCATCTATTCTATCTTCTCTCTTTGATCTTGATAATGTTGACTTATACAGGAATATTTGGCTATCTTGTGAGCTATCTTATGATGATATTGCTTTCATTCCATTCATGTTTAGCCTTCATATTTATTTTCATCTATTCATTCTAGCCTTTTGCTATCCTTTTCCCCTTTGGTCTTGATCTAATAAAAAAGAGTAAAACACGATGCTATGAAGCCTCTTGACATGTCTACTCCTCTGGACTGCATCCTTTCCTTCTTTTGCATTAGGTTTTTGTGACTTATCCTATGCTGGCCTTTCATTGCTTGTCCAAATGTGCTTTACATGATAATTTTTTCCCTAGCTTGGGTACTCTTGAGGAGTTTTCTCTTGAGGATTTCTTCCCTTCATTCTCCTTCATTCTCTTATCTTCCATCTCTTCCACCAGCTTGTTAATCCCTCTTGTTCTCCACCTTGCTAGACATTGGGACTAAATGATGTGATCTTGCTTGGGAGTTTGATGCCCATTCTGTCTGGGGGCATCCTTTGTAAATACTTATTGATTCTGAAAAAATCCCAAAAATGATATATTATCAATAATTTTAAAAATTAGAAAATGCCCTGAAAAAATGATCATCTTAGTGAAAACCTAAAAATAGGTGCTTTGATGTATCTCAAAAAAATAATATATTCCAAAAATACCTAAAAATTTGAAAAAATTAAAAAATTAAAAAAAAAAAAGAAAAAGTGCCTTGGTGAAAACCTAGAAACAGGCGCCTTGGTAGCAAAAATATAAGAAAAATTATAAAAAGTCCTGAAAAAAAAATTTGCAATAAAATCCAAGTGGTGAAAACCTAGAAATGGGCGCTACTTGAGGCCTTTGCACCCTTGTTTCTTAGCATGCATCCTCGACACTTACCCTTTCTCCATCATGCCTTGTCCTTGTTGCCTTGGTTTGGAATTGTTCTTTGTCTTTGTTTAGGGGGCGTAACTGTGTTAGCTTTGGTCTCTTGGATGCGTTAGTCTTTAGGACACCTTGCAAATAGTTTTTTTCAACACCACCCCAACTGTGTTTTTCAACACAAACCCTAGCATCGAGTGTTTCTCAACACTTCTCGATTTGGTCTTACCTAGTTTTGTCATGTGATCTTACCTACTTGCAAGCATTCGATCCTTATCCTCAAAACTCAGTATTAGTTAACACACTTAAATTTTTAAATAAAACACTTAATGCTTGAGCTATGTCATGATCTTTTCTTTGTGTGTTGATTATTATTGATTTTCATTGAGTGCCCTTGTCTAATAAGTCTCTCCGGGATGCATAGCTAGAGAAATTGGGACATAGGGCATGTTTTTATTTTCTTTCTTCTTGTGGGTGTGGTCTTGAAACTCTTGAGTGTCTCTTGTTGTCCCTTTGAAACACTTAGGAGATTTGAGGCATCATCCTTGACTATTTTTGCACAACCATTCTTATGGTCATCCCAGCATCTATGCCTTGATGCGAGCATGGTTTTGCTACATTAAATTGGGTAAGCTAACATCAAAGTCATCTTGACCTTTGTGTCTTTGATGCTTATGTTACAATCTTTCCACATTCCAATTTGATATATATCACATTCATATCTTCATAGTTTCTCTTGTGACTGGTGATGATTCTGTGATTTTTTGATGTCCGTTAATAATGGCTCAATGATGAATATAAGTTCCTTTACATTCTCTAATGAATGATGAACACAAAATCCTATGTTACAGTTTCTCTATTGCAAGTACACCTTTGCATTTTCATGTAGCTTGCTTTGTTATACTTCATGTTAATTTGCATTTTTAGGCTGCATTAGGAGTTTTAGAGGGTTTTCCTTCATCTTTTTTTTGGACTTTTAATCAACTGTGATCACATTTTGATCTTCATTTCCTTATCTTCTTTCGTGATCTCAATCAAAATTTTCTATCTTAAGCAGTTGATTGATTTTGGGGCATTCTCTTTCTTGAGGCACATCCTCTTTCTTCTCTCCATTTCTTTTCACCTCTTCCAGACTTCAATCTTCCATTCGCATTCCCCCCACTTCTTTTCTTCTAATGCAACCTTGGGGCATAATCTTTCATGCTTGATGATCTACCTTGGTTCTATGATCCTTATATCTTTCATCTTACATCAAGAACCTTATCTTTAGTTTGATTTGATCAAATTTATCAATTTTCTATTTTTCGTCTATCTCATTTTGATTTCGATCACGAGGGGGTAGTACCTATCAAACTTCAATCCTTGATTTAGCTTTATCAAACCTTTCTTGAGACTTAAAAATTACCTATTTATAGGGTTGTTGGCGTTGTCTTTTTAATCAGCTTATCTTCCTCCTAATATCTTCCCGTCTGTCGATCATATGTTTGGGTTGTTTTGTGATCCCAAATCAATCTCACATTTCAACTTCATTCTTTGACTACATGTGTTCTCGTGAATATCACACATTAGTCAAAGAGGGGCAAATGTATGCACCCTAAAATGGTCGCCTAAACTTTGGGCCCCATTCTTCAATTTATCAAATGATGGAACTAATTTATCAATTTTCTCAATCAATGCCTTGCAATATTTTCAATTCAAATCAATTATCTTGATCAAATTGTAATTAATTCAATTATTTTAATATTTCTTAAGGTTTGATCATTTTATCCTAATTTTTATTTAATTAAGAGAACATGCTTCATTTTAATTAAATAATAAAATCACGTTATCTTAAGTCACATTTAATTAAAAGAACAAATCTCTTTTAAATAAATAAAAAATCTTTTAATTAAATAATGGAAACCACTTTTCTAAAAATAATAAATCAATAATAAAATAAAAAGAAAAAGAAAAATACTTTTTGTCTACACATTGAATGCACACTTTCCAAGATGAGTGGAATCTCCTTTTTCCTCTTAATCTCTTCCACACATCTTTTTGCCTCTTAACCATGTCCATTGATTTTGCCTCTTGAGAATCTTGAGCACATGGATCAACCAAGATTTAATCTCCACCATTTCTCATTTCTTTTTGCCTCTTAATCTTGACCATCCATTCACTTCTAAAATCCTTTATAAGGAGCCCTCTCCTTCTCATTTTATGTAGGAAGATTTTAGAGATCAATATTTATGTTATTGTTATGTAGGTTTGGAGAGCAATTTTGGAGGAGAATTTGAGCACTTGAGCTTGGATATTGCAACTTCTCTTTTCTTGTCTTCTTCTCTCATGCCTCCATGGAAATCCATTTAGATTACGTTTGCACTTGCATATTAGATTAGATTCATATTTCCTTTCATAGAATAATCTTGCATAAGCATTTCCTTTCATAGGTTAGTTTTCTTTTATGCATTGTTATCATTTAGAATAGCTTCCATTTTCATTTGCATGCATACTTGATGATCATGGAGACTAGCATTCTTTCTTTTCCTCTTTGAATATCTCATTTTATGGTGTACTTGCATGGGCACAAACTAGGTCTAAACCGAGGGCCTCCATTATAAACCCTTGCACTCCATAAATAGAGATCTATGATTCACCATTTGAGACCTCATTCTTGAGAAATCTTGGATTTAATGACTCATAGAAGTGTGTCAACATTTTAGCAAACAACACCTTTCAAAGCTTTCTTTCAGATTCAATAGCTAATGTCATTTCTTCTATCCCACAAGGTGTCCTTTTCCCTTGTAAGGATTGTTTTTAGAAAGTCTTTGTCAAGTCTATCCTTTGCCATTGGAAACATCAAATTGATTCAAAATTTGATCCAAGTTATTCAAACACCCTTTCTTGCAAAGAGGGCCTTCAAAATTAGACACTTAGAGCTTTGTCTCAATCCAATTACCAAAATCTTCCCAAAAGCTATGTCAAATTTGATCCAACATAAAAAATTTATACTTCCCAGATCCCTAGCTTATCAAGAGCAGAAAGTTGCAGAGAGAAATCTCAAAGATCATCAACATTCCCTTAAAGTGATCCAAGAAGAAGCAATAAATCAAGAAAGACTGGAAAATATTGAGTACAACGCAAGAGTCAAGAAGTTTTCATATCAATTCTGAGTTAACCATCACTACGTCAATCTTGAGAGGGAAGACTAGCTGGATCCATCACATATCCACTCATCCTTCAGAATCCAAAATCCTATCTTAACAATCCTTCATCCTATCTCATCCTAGTCTCATCCTTGCATCACCACCAAACCCTAGTTGCATCTTAAGTAATTCTTAGTTACATTCATTATCATCTTCCTATTTGCATCATAGGTCACCCATTTTAGTAGCATCTAGGTCATCCCCTTAGATATAGCATCAATCCATCATCCTTCACCATCATTCCATCAACAATCTAGAATCAGAATCCCAAATCCTTGATCCAAATCCAACATCCATCTTCCAAGTCAACCTCACCATCCTTGCAAAAAATCCAATAATCCAAATCCAAAAGCACTTGGTGTTCAAAACCTTTGAGTTGTTTTCAATCCTTATCCTAAATAAAAAATCACCCCCTTTTGACAGAGCATTATCTAAAGGAAATCTAACTTGTCCTTGCATAGCCTCATCATCTCGAGCAAGATTGGCTTGCATTGATAAGAATCCAGTTGACCAAAGATTATTAGTCTATCCTAGGCCGACCAAATCCTACCACTGATCCTCCATCGGGAAAACAATATCTCATTTGTTGATACTTAGTGATCTTTCACCAACATCCCACCAATAATCCACCAAATCTTGATCCAAATCAGAGCATCCCACTAAAGCCCCCTTCATTGCCAAGCATTTCACCAATCTTTCACCATCTCCCACCAATCTTCCACCATCCTTAATCCAAATCAAAGCATCTCACCAATCCTTTAGACATTTTTCACCATTCCTAGAGTTGATCCAAAATCCTTGCATCGCATTCTAGAAATCCACCATCCTTAGAAGTTTCTTAGACTTGCATCTATCATTCTATAGAGTCTTTTAGGAACATCTTGCATCCATCTAGCATCTGTATCTTTAGATCTCCACTCCATGCTTATTGAGACAAGATCTAGAAAATGAAGGAACATGGATCCTTATCAAATCACCAAATTGTTTGATCCCAACATTTCTACCAGCGTGATGGTAGCTTACAATCCCCAAATCCAACAAACTGGTAATGCATGGGATGATCCCAATATCCCCCCAACTTCTTTTGTGATAGAAACATTCATGAATCATTCAGGGAATGCACAAATAGTTAGTGCACTCACTGCTTAGAATCAATGAAACATGTTGGCTAACTTCACGCAAGAGGGTACTCCCATTCCACCATATCTCCAACCTTGCATTCCTATCAACACCATCTGAATCCTAGCAAAATTATACACCCCAATCATCCAAAAAATCCCTGATCCACTTTTCCACATATCACAAGGAGCTTCTCCCATCCCTCCTCTTTTGCAAAGTAGTTTCACAAGCCATACAACACAAGCAACACAATCCACTCCATTTCCTCTCATAGGTGCACCATCATCTTCCATAGTAGCTCAATCCATCATACCTACCCAAAGATTTTCACAAAACCAAACACTACCTCCCACACAAACCTTTGCAAAAGTAGTTCCGCCACCTTCCATGGGCCAAGAAACATCATTTTTCTCAGGGGCAACACAATCATCCTTCCCGTTCACTCCATAAGCTTCTACACCCATGACATAATTTATGGGGGAAATGCAATCATTCTCCTCTTTCTCCCAACAAGCTTCCACATCAACACCACCCTTTTCATGGGGAAAGCAAGCATCTTCATTCACCCCCCAACAAACCACATTCACAATAGGTATGCCTTCCATGGGGTTTTCAAATCCACCATTCATGTCCCAAACTCCCATCACATCTACCTTTCCATCATCCTCCGGTTCACAATTCCCACCACACACTGGTTCTCAATGGGGCCTCACTAAAGAAGAAATGCAACCCTTAGGAATACCAACCCACTTCACCACATCCATGCCAGAAAACCAACAAACCACCTTCTTGCAAGTAGCACAACAACAATCATCTCAACCTCCACCAATGTCATCTTTTCCCCCATTCACAAACTATCTATTCACACCACCCAATGCTTCTCTGTGAGCTCCACCATCCCAACAATAGAGTTCTTCCCATGTCGCAAGCTACCTTGCCCAACCACCTCCTATTTTCAGCTTCCCTAAATCAGTTCCACCCTTAAGCAATGCAAGAATGCATCCATCCTACATTAACCAAGCACGAAGCCAAGTGTAACAAGGGCCATCTTATCAGCAAGATGCATCATTCCACCAACCTGCTCCACAACATCAATACTTCCCTGCACAACAACAAACCCCTATCATTTCCCACCAGCAAAAAGCATCATCCTATGCATCACAATAGAAACATCCCATCATCCCCCAACACCAAGTAGTTCCATATCCTCCACCACAATACACCCCTGCACCATAGCACCAATATCCTCCCCAGCAATCATCACCCCAAAATCCATTCCAATCCACCTATCTTACTAGACAATCTCTATATCCCACTCCACAATATCCACCTCAAAATCACCCTTATTCACCAACACCACTAGATCCTTTCCAAGTGGGAGTACCTACTCCAATGCCAATTAATGCCGAGTGGGAAGAAATGAAGAATGCTCTTAAGGAGCTCCAAACTGGCACAGAGAATAAAACCTTCATGTTTGAAGAGGTGTGTCCCTACCCATTTGACCGATCAATCACATTTGTTCCTTTCCCTAAAAAATTTGAGACACCCAAATTCGATAAATATCAATATGGAAAGGAGACCTAGTAAATCACATCAAAGAGTTCTATATGGCATGCCAAGAAGTGGCTTATAGTGACAATTATCTTTTTCACCTAGTCCCCAAAAGCTTGGGAGGAACTGTTGTTGAGTGGTTTTACAAGATACCCTGTGGGACCATCACAACTTTTGCAGAGCTCTCTAAGAAGTTAATAGCTCAATATTCCCACAATGTCGAGAATGAGTTGACCTTACTAGACCTTTGCAACTCAAAGAAGAAAGAAGGAGAAAACCTAGCAGACTACCTACAATGATGGTAGAACCTCACGACCAAGTTATCATACCAACCGCCTGAGAAACATTTGACCAAGATCTTCATTAATAACCTACATCCCAAACTATCCCACTTCATGAGGATGAACTGTATCCAAACATATCAAGATATCAAAAGAAAAGGATAGATATCGAAAGAGGTCTCCTAGATGAAGGCACAATCTGGCATTACAAAAATGATTTCCAAAGTAAACCCAGCAATGATAAACCTTATTACTGGAATCATAACAAAAAAATAGTCACTTATGGATCTACAGACACCAAGCATGTCCAAATAATTGTGGCTGGTCCTACACCTATTCTTGCATATCAACAATAGTCTCAAACTCATCAGCAACCTATACAACAATATCAGTCTCAAAACAATCAGTAGAATAATCAACAGCAAGCACATCAAGCCCATCAAGGAAATCCAACCAATCAAGATAATGCCATCACCACTACTCCCAATCAAAATAGACCCAAAACCCATACTTACTAGAAGAGAACCTTCACACAACTTGGTGAACCTCTGGATGTTATCTTTCACTGAATGGCCAAGGCCAACTTGATCATGTGCCCACCAATTCAATAGTTTGATGATGCCACTCCTAGGCCCAATTGGTACAAATATCATGAGTACTATGATTATCATCATGTCAAAGGACACACTACCGTACAATGCATGAAGCTAAAACACTACATCTGAGATCTCATTGACCGAAAGGAGATCCAAGTGGACACACTAGGTCAAGCCTTGCCTAATGCCAATTTGTAGATCTATCAAAATGTGTTCCCTCAACACAATACTAGGAAAAACCAAGCTAATGCTAATCCTCTTAATCAGAACCAGGGAAAAGGAAAACAAGGAGATCATGCTGATCACAAAGACTATACATCGGCCTATATGAATTATGACAATTTTTTTGGATGTATAGCCCAAGTCGAACCCACAATCAATGTTATCCATGTCAAAGGAGTAGATATTCAGTGTGTCATTACCACCCATAGAGGCCAAATAACTGTTGTCAGTACATATCCAAGACTAGCACACAATGCACAATACAACCTTATAGAACATCTTGGGAATACACCATCCCAAATCTCCATCCTTGACCTTCTTTACACTTCACCCCTCCATCAAGAAATTCTCAACCAAGCCCTCCATGAAGCACAAGTCCCCACAGATATAAAAACAATCCATTTTGAAATCCTTGTGGGATATCTATCCACACCATGTGTTCTTCAAACCATATGATATACCAGTTGTTGAGCCTGACCACAATCTCCCTCTCCGCATCGCCATTATGGTCAGAGATTTTTCCATAAAAGGGTGATGATAGATAATGGCTCAGCCATAAACTTGTGTACTCTAAAATTCATTCAGCAGATAGGGTTCACGAAGGCTGACATATCACATGAGGTAATCACCATCAAAGCATATGATAACTTGTAGTGTACCTCTAAATGTACCATTATGTTGCCTATCTAGCTAGGCCTACCAACTCAAGACACCATTTTCCATGTTGTTGATCTTGATTTACCATTCAACATCCTCCTTAGCTGACCATGGATCCATTCCATCAAGGCTGTACCATCCACTTACCATCAGTGCATCAAATTTTTGCATCACAGCATTGAGGTCACCATCTGTGCAGACCCTCAACCCTTCACATACTATCATGCGATGGAAGAATTATTCCCTCATTCCACCCATTGTTCTGGAACCGACATTAGCATTTATGTCACCAATTCTTCATGATCCCATTGCAATCCAAAGAATATCCTTGCCTCCACTCTCTCTTCCATCAAGATCAACAACCAGGGATGTGGCGAATACACCCTTAATGATGCATTTGCAATAGGGACCCTCCCACTTGATCCACATATGCAAGGGCACCTGAATCACCAAAGTGAACCCACTAAACAAAATCATAAAATGAAGGAGATGGGGCCTATGAATTTTGTTTCCCATGAAAACATAAATAGTCAAGAGATGGACCTTGACATCAATAGGTGGTTGTACAGAGATCCCCCACCACCTGACACTCAACTTCTTAGCTACTTCAAAGACAAGTATCTACAATCATACAAGTAAGCCACTAAGCAATGGAAATATCAAGGTAGTAGTCAAGGATCACAATAAGGCATAAGCAAAGACCCCATCAGAGCATCAAAGAATCCATAACATCAAGTTCTTGGATTTAATACCCCTCACTTGTGTATACAAGAGCCCAATACCGCAACTAGGGGCACCAACATGACCAACATTCCCTTCTTGAATAGCCAGGACAACCTCATAGAGATCAAAGACATCCATAAAGAAGAAAAGAAATCATATGATGACATCTTCGATGATGATACCCTCCTAGGCACTTCTGTCCTCCAACAACTCACCATTAACCTCATAGAACTACCCCTCATCCACCCTGAACTCATAGACTAGGACCAACCAAGTGTCACACATATCGATGAGTTCCAAAGAATAGAAGGGCTCCTAGAGTTCATGGGGGCATTAGGCCAAAAATCAAATCAGGATTCAGCTTCAACTCACATCTATAAGCTTGACCCTCAAGGATATTTTGGGGAAGAGGCAAGCTTTAGCCACAAAAGTGAAAAAGTAAAAGAAAGGCACGAGTCCTTATGTGAAAACCCCTCTGGGGCACATTCTGATTTCAAAAAAGTAAAAATAAAGGGTGTATCTTCTAGTGAAAACCTCTCTGAGGTGCTAGAAGATGGAGACATTCCTCTTCCTCTTATCTAGGATTACAAACCTAAGAAGTCACCTATCATCATTAAGGAAACTAAGCCAGTCAACTTGGGCATAGAAGAATGTCTAAGAATCACCTAGATTGCAACATCTCTAATAGAGGGTGAAGAAATGGCTCTCATCACCCTTCTCTGAGAATCCATTATAAAATTTTCATGGTCATATGTGCATATGCCTAGGCTTGATCCAAATCTCCTAGTGCACAATATTGTAGTGGATCCCAATGTCAAGCCAGTAAAGAAAAAGCTAATAAAAATACATCCAAAAGTGGCCTTGTTAGTCAAAGCAGAGCTTGAAAAACTCCTCCAAGAAAAGATCATCAGAGCCATTGATTACTCAGATTGGATCTCCAACATGATGCCTATCATGAAGCCTTCAGGTGATATCAGAATTTTCACAGATTTTAGGGACCTAAACAAAGCATGTCCTAAGGATGATTTCCCACTACCCAACATAGACATGATTGTAGATCTTAGAGCAGTCCATGAGATGTTGTCACTCATGGATGGCTTCTTAGGGTACAATCAAATCTGGATAGCAAAAGAAGATCAACATAAAACATCATTCACAACTCCATGGGGTACCTTTTGTTACAACATGATGCCATTTGGTCTGAAGAATGTAGGACACATATCAATGAGCAATGACAACCATCTTCCATCATATGATCCATAAGATCTTGAAAGACTATGTGGATGAGATTCTTGAAAAATAAAAAACATGAGGCGAACACCTAAACATTCTCGAGAGTGTGTTTGATCACCTACAACATTATGGCTTGAAGCTAAATCCAAAGAAATGTGTCTTTGGTGTAACATCTAGAAATCTTCTAGGCTTTATAGTATCGTGGCGTGGCATAGAGATCAACCCCAAGAAGGTCAAATCCATAACAAAAATGCCTCCACCAAGAACACTCAGGCAACTCATGAGCCTACAAGGAAAGCTCCAATCAATGCGTTGATATATTTCACAGCTAGCAAACAAGTGCTAAGACTTCACACATCTGCTCCCCAAGGACACAAGCTTCAAATGGGATCCCATCTGTTAGAGAAGCTTTGAGAAACTCAAAGAATATCTAGCCAACTCTCCAATCCTTGTACCACCAATTTTAGGACACCCTCTCATACTCTACATCTCGACAACTGCTATAGCACTAGGGGAACTCTTAGCTTAGCATGATGTTGACAACAAACAGAGATCAATCTACTATATCAACCAAACTCTTGTCGGCTATGAGCTTAACTATTCACCCATGGAGAAAGCATGCCTCATAGTGGTCTTTGCCACTCAAAAGCTTAGACACTACATGCTCAGCCATATAATCAAGCTCATTTCAAAGGTGGACCCTCTCATAGGCCGTATGGTAAAATGGGTCATGCTACTCTGTGAGCTTGACATCCAGTACAGAGATCAGAAAGCAATCAAAGGGAAAGTCATTGCCAACCAGCTAGTAGAAGCACCACTGGTGGATGCCAATCCACTAATCATGGAATTCCCTGATGAGAACCTATGTATGATCGAAGAACAACCTATATGGAAACTATCCTTTGATGGCTCCTACACATCGCATGGATCAGGGGCAGGAATCCTATTCATCACACCTCAAGGTGACTACATTCCAAAATCATTCAAATTAGGATTCCCATGTACTAATAACATTGCAGAATATGAGGCACTCATCTCAGGTCTCAAAATAGCTATTCAATGGAACATAACAACACTGTAAGTGTTTGGAGATTCACAACTAATTATCAAGAAAGTCCTAGATGAATTTCAAACAAAGGATGACAAGTTTCTCCCTTACAAAGAACTAGTGGACAGACTGAAAGAGCATTTCTTGAATCTATAGTTCGTGTAGATACTAAGGCTTCAAAACAAAGTAGTCGACGCAATGGAAACCATCAAATCCTTATTGGAGATCCCTCATGATTCAACTCAGTACGAAGTTTTAGTTGAGTAGCTACACATGCCTTCTTATGCGAACACCGATGCCAAAATGGCATGTGTCTTGGTTGGTCCTCAATCCCCATGGTACCATGATATCCATCTATATCTAAAGAATGGTATCATATCTCCCCATCTCACCAATAACAAACACCAAAACCTAATTTAAAGAGCTTCCCACTACACTCTTGTAGCCAACACCCTTTCCTGTCGAGGATGTCACGATATCCTCTCTAGGTGTTTAGATTCAAACAAGGCTGTCTTGGCTTTACAAGAGGTCCACACTGGAATTTGTGGTACCCACATGAGTGGCATGGTTCTAGCAAAGAAGTTTCTTCAAGTCAGGTATTATTGGCCAACCATGGAATATGATGCTTGAGAATTTGTCAGTAAATGCCTACCATGTCAGTAGCATGCAAATCTGATTCATGTGCCAGCACAAAACTTGTAGCCCATTGCACCACCTTGGCTATTTTCATGTTGGAGCTTTGACCTCGTCAGCTTAATCACTCCCCTTTCCTTAGATGGACATAAGTACATAATCACTACCACAGATTATTTTAGAAAGTGGGTTGAAGCAATTCCACTCACCCTCACTACTGGCATCCAAATATCCAAGTTCATCCTTTACCACATCATCTACCACTTCAACATACCATCAACCATCTTCAAAGACCATGGAACACCTTTTGAAAAATAACATGTGGATGATGTGTACCAGACTCCACATCAATCACCATTTCTCCAGTCCATACTTCCCCCAAGGAAATGGCCAAGCTGAGGCAACCAATAAAACCATTCTCAAAATCCTCAAGAAGGTTGTTAATGATTCTGGTTGTGACTAGCACCTCCAAATAAATCTTGCCCTATGGGCCTACCATATTTCTTATCACACTACCATAGGCACCACCCCATATTCCCTTGTATATGGTGATGACATTATTCTACCCATCAAGGTCAAGCTCCCATCATTGTGATTCTCCATGAAAAACTATACTACAAATGAAGACTATCATGTGGCACATCTCACATAGCTAGACCTATTAGATGAGAAGAGACAACAAGCATATGATCATCTGGTTGCATACCAAAATTGACTCAAAAGGAGTTATAATAAGAAGGTCCATCCAAGATAGTTCCAGGTTGGCGACATGGTCCTAAAATAAAATCAGAAGGTCCAAGCACATAGAGAAAAGAAAGGCAAGTTTGAGCCTACTTGGCTGGGGCCCCATGTTGTCACAACATGCTTTGGCTCTGAAGCCTATCAACTATCTACACTAGAAGGTGAGCTTTTGAATGATCCTATCAACATCATACATCTGAAGAGGTTCTATGCCTAAACCAGATCCTACATATTCAAAAAATACAAAAAAATCAAAAAAGAAAAAAAAAAGAAAAATAATCGTCTAATGGTGAAAACTTGGCAATTCAAGCACCTTGGACAAGTATGTTAGTGAAAACCTAGAAACAAGCGCCATACATAGTGGACTGAGTCATTATCTATCAAACTCCCATACCCCACCACTCCCAACCCCACAATCCCAATCCTCCTTCACCAATCCCCACCACCAACCCATCAATCCCAAGGTGTTATATCCTTAAGCATCTCCACAGCAGCATTCGATTCATATCCCCAATCTTGAGCTTCCTATATATATCTTGTATAGAAAGATCTTCCCATCCCCAATCTGGAGCTTCTATACATATCTACTATAAATATATTTCCATCTTGTTGTACATACCTTCGTGAGTCCTACAGAAACACTTATTCAGACATCTTGTCCCACCCAACCTTGTACTTCAGCAATATCAATTGTCGACTATCCTTGATCTCAACGGTTATTCTTTTACTCATCCTTTGCCAACCAACAAAACCACTCATTCTCCCCATCAACATTGGGTTCGCATAGATGTATGCTTATGTCTTGTCTAGCCTAAGCCCAATCACGGGTCCACATAGATGTATCCTTCCTATTAGGCCTAATCTTCCACCCATCACACCAAGTCCGTGATGATGCATCCTTCCTCACGTTCAGACCAATCTTCCCACCATCAATCAGCTCACTCAAATCAATCTCTCCTTGGAAAAGGATTTCTTTTGGAGTTCTCATTTTGGTCTTGGATTTTGTCCTTTGGATCTTGTTAATCTTTTACGGTTTCTTGATTGATCCTCTACTCAAAGTCATCATGATCCTTTATATCATGGTGCGCTGTGAATGAGGACAATCTGGGGCAAGGTTTTTTTCTCTTTGACTTCTGCCTGTAAGTTAGTCAGACATGACCCTTGCACGGTTCACATGTGATCTTTTGGGTTATATGGTGCACTTGGGAAATGTTGTTTGTTTGTAGTTTCTCCAGTAGCATTTCCACCATGCTTCCTCTTGTTTAATGTGTGATGTTGGGGAAACCCTACGTGTCTTTTTCGCATTAGTCCTATGCAATGCTGGTGACAAAGCCTTGTGTTCTTTCTTAACCTTGGCCTGTCTCTAACATTTCTATATCAAACTAGGTTGTGTTCTTCACATTTACACTTGGAGCTACCCAAATCCACCATCATTTAGATTTATCTTGCATCATTTAGCGCCATATTTCACTTATGCATCTTTGCTCTTGGAAGTATGGTTATTTATCCCCCCTCCTTCCTCTTTCCCATCCCTTTCTTCCTTGTATACTTTCTAGAAAATTCCACAACATTTTCTTGTTGTGTTATTTTCTCAAGGGGGCACAACCCCTTATCCTCTATTCTAGCCTAGGGCATCTTATTTTCTTATCTTTGACGCCACGCCACTTGCGGCATCACAGCCAAAAGGGGAAAAATGTAGACACCTAAAAATCTATTAAAAAATAAAAGTATTTTTATTTTTTGAAAACTCCTGATGACATCATCATTTATTAATTAATTAATTAGTTTATTTTTATGTCATTAAATCCCTTTATCTTAATTAAAAATCTTTAATTAAGAAATCCCTTCCAGAAATGTTTAAATCTTATTTAAACATCATTCCCTCCAAAATTTATTAATTATTTAATAAATTGGCTAAAAATCTTTTAAATAAATAAAATATTTATTTAATTCCAAAAACCTTGGAAATCTTCTAGAAATCCCTAACCTCTTCTAGAATTTCCTAATCTCACTCTAATCCTGATTAAAAGGTGATTCTTAACTTTTTTAGTCTAAACCCTTGATGACATCATCATTAATTAATTAATTAATTATTTAATTTATTTTTATGTCATTAAATCCTCCTATTTTAATTAAACATATTTAATTAAAGAATCCATCCCCAAATCATTTAAATCAAATTTGAGTGAATTTCCTCTATTTATTAATTATTAATTAATAAATTGACCAAAAATCCTTTAAATAAATAAAATATTTACTTAAATCCTAAAACCTTGAAAATATCCTAGAAATCCCTAAGCTCTTCTAGAATTTCTTAATCTCACTCTAAACCTGATTAAAAGGTGATTCCTACATTTCTTAAGCCTAACCCTTCAAACTTTGACTTTGGGTCATAACCCCCATAAATGAGCCTTACACACTCATAAATACTTCTTACATCCCATTAATGAGTCTTACAAACCATTAATCAAGCCCATGTCTCCTCTTACCCTTTGGTCTCTCTTGCACACTTCCCTAGTGTTGCTCACACAACTTTGACCATGATAATCCCTCCTATTTATTAAATTCATTTGATAAATAAAGTCCTCAACCAAACCCTTTAAATAAATTTAACACTTATTTAAATCCCTAAATCCTAGACTCTTCTAGAAAACTGTAGAACTCTTAGACTCTTCTAGAAAATTCCTAAACCCTTATCCTAATCTTGGTCCATTCAACTTTTGAAAGTCAATCCTTATCTTTTTGACTCAACCCCAAACCTTACCTCTAACCTTGACTCCACTTCCTAACCCAAGCCCTTCCTCAAATCCTATAAATACTCTCCTCTTCCAAGAGAAAAACACCAATTCACATAATCATATTAAGTAGAGTTATAATGTTAGATTGTTGCTAGATTATAAGCTTTTTAGTTTATTTGTTAGATTTCATGTTTTCTAAATCATCATAGAATAACTTAATGGAATGAATCTTAGTTTCATTTATGCTTTTCTAATCATTTATGCATCATACCAAATCATCCTTAGAATGTATTAGAAGAAATCTCTAAGTGTTTAGAGAGAACACCCACATCCCTCATAATCATAGCAAATCAAACAATGCTTAAAGCATTCATTTTGGCTCAATTTGAGGTGGCTTTATTTTTTTCTTTTAGCTTTGAATTGATATAATGTTAGATTAGTCTAACATTTTCCTATTTACATCTTTCAAAACATATATAGATTAAACCGTTGTCCACAAGAAGATAAAATTATCAAGAAACAAATGGTTGTCTTAATTGAGGGAAGGAAAAAAATGAAAGTTGGTGTATTTGAAAAGAGGGATGAAAGAAATAGGATGTAGCCGAAATCAAAGAGAGATCAAGAGCAATGAATATTTTTCTCTCTTTCTAATAATGGTTGAGTTTGCTGGTGAGAAGATGATTCTTTACACTAGCTCTTGCAATTGTTGATATTTTTTAATTCAAACAATGTTTTTTAAATAAAGAACATGTTTCCTAAATTGGATTTTATTGTATAAGAATTTTGTGGATCAAACTTCATAATTCAGGACTGATTTTCTAAAAACATTTTGATGCACCAATATAAACTACAAAGAAATAATATAAAAAAACATATCTACAATCTTAAATGCCATTATCAATCATAATAACCTTGCTAGTGCTTTTTGAACAAATTGACATTTTGGTAAATATTTTTTCTCCTAATATATCACATTCCACCTTTTATTATGAGATTTTGGTAAAACTATTATACCTTCACATCTTAAATGATATATTATTGTCAATCACATGTTTAATTACTATCATAGGAAAATCTTAGTATATATTTATAAATTTATGCTTTTATAAATTAAGTTATAGTCAACAACTCAAACCTTGTGATCAACAAGTTTAGCTCACATTTTTAACAAGGAATCAAGATGACAATTTCCTCATAATTAGGTAGGCAAACCCTATATTGAACATATCAGTTTATCTAATTTAGAATTTACATACACAAGAAAAGTAATAGAAATTTTTCATCTTTCATTTCTCTCGTAAATTTATCTTCAAAATCATATCTTTTTTATTTTAACCTTTGCAAAACCTTCAATATTTATTGTTTCTATGCATACAATAGTAAATTCAAGGAATTTTGTTTTTTCATGTTTCTATGTGTATTAACCTCCATTGTGAAACAGGTACAACCTTGTGGTTGGGAAAATTCCAAAGAACATAAACAGTTGGTAAAATGCTATCTCCCAAAGTAGGAATTTTCCTCTACAAAACACAATAGATAACAAATACTTCACTATCATTGACTCCGAATATATCAAACAAAATTAATTTATAGATAAATGATGAAAACTAAACCAATCATTTGGAGGAAATCAATATTGCTCTTTACTACATGTAGATTATCCATAATTTACATGTTGTATCTATACGGGTATTATGTAATGATCTCTACATGCTTATATCCTAAATATATCGTATTGAAATTGCATTCTATCCTTTCATGTGTCCACTTTACATAAAGAAATTATCAAAATTAGAAGTGGGTATGATAGCTTTACCTGAATATTGCTTGCACTAAGTAGTAGCTGTTCACAAAAGAGTTTCAAAGGGCTTGGGTGAATAGAATTTTATGAACTATAAAGAGGGAATACAAACATAACATACCTTTTTTTAATGTAAAATATAGATAAAGTAGGATGCATTAACCAACGGTTAATAGAAAGAATTAGCTATATTTTAACCAATAGATATTTTGTGCCATTGACAATGCAACAAACTTGACAATTCACAAGTTCTTGTAATTGATTCCATACAATAAAATTTATTTTACAATTGATTCAGTTTTCCCCTAGTATCTTCGTAGACGGTTTTGTGTTTTGGGTTATTTGAGCCATCTAAATAAATGAAAGTTTGGAATGTACAAGATTGTATTGCCATAAAATCTATAGAATTTGTTTCAGTTGAGAAAAATAATAAGGTCATGGACCCTTGCTAATACCAACCTTTGGAAACAAATCTTGTTTTACATTTCTTCCCCCAATCTCAATTGGGCAAGCTGGATAACTAATTTTTTTTATTTTGATGAAAAAAAGGGGAAAATATTTTTAACTAAACAACAAAAAAAAGGATTAAAAAATGGCTCGAGCTATGAAGAGTGAGCAACATTAAAACAAGAAGTGGGGCTTATTTAATGTATCATGCTAGAGAGGAAGCTGCATTGATAGAGGAGAGGGGTGTAACCTAGAGAAGACGAGAAAAAAAATATACATCCCCAAATTCCAAAAGAGAAGAGAGAAAGAATTACGAGAGGAAGAGGAAGATAAGAAAGGTATACACAGGTTTTAAAAAAATTAGAGGGGGAAAACCAAGAAATGTCCATTGCAAAGAAAGTAGAAGGAAAGAGAGCACTGGAGTTTAAGAGAGCAAATTTGAGAGTTATAAAATAGACAGAGATGAAAAGAAAACCTAATCGTAGAGGTCTTCTACAAAGCTGGAAATTTGATCAAAGATGTTGAAGGACCACTTCAAGTTTTGAAATTTTGCTCAAGATCTAAAATACCCATGACAAAAAAATTTACAAAATTTCACCAGGTTAAGGCATAAAACAAAGTTAACTTCTTTTTAGTGGATAAATCAAAAAACATGATGTACATACCTTTATAATAATAATTTTTCTACTAGATTTCCAATGACATCTTTGAGAAACTTCTTAGAAAGCAAGTAGATATGATAGGGGGATGAATAAATGTGGCATATTTATGTAATTGATAGGCAAAAGAAAGAAGGAATGTATAGATGAGAATATCTCTAGCCATACTACATTGTGGTTGAAAAATAAATGCATAGTCATGGCCCCCCAAATTGATCATAATCAAAATTGGCAAAAATATGGGACAAGATACACATGAATGATTCATTTCTATGAAAATAATCTTTTGCAGACCTCAATATAGTTGAGAAGTAAATGCTGTCATATTACCTCAAATATGGTTTCATGTTCAAACAATGAACATACATAGACTGATAGCGATTATACATGGTGGAAGATTGAGATAATGGTATACGACATGATTTGAAAGGTAAGCTACTAACTATTTAAATGTGTTGATTGACCATTTCAAAGAAACTTATGGACAAAGGAATGAAACATGGCTTTACGTGCGTACAAAGGATTTGTCAAATTACATCATTCATTGCTGCTCCTGGACATGTTATTTCTCCTACACACGATTCATACTAATAGATTAAATCGGTGACTGTAGGGAGTTTGCTAAAAAGTGGTTTAAAATTCACTTGTTTCTGACATCACAGACTAAAGGATCACCAAAAAAGTTGAAGAAACCATTTTTAGGCGTGAGATAATGTGAGAAATTTATAGAATGGTCGTACATGAGCTTCTTCATAGGGGAAGTGAATTGATGACCTACAACTGATTGAATATCTTGATGAACTGAAGAGATAGTGATTAGAGATCACGGAGCTATTAATGTGATATGTAAGATGATTAAATTAGTCAATATGTTGTCATTGATGTCAACTAGTTTTGACTATACTTATCATGTTAGTTACAAACATCTGAATATCTATAGAAGGAAGAAGTGATGAAGAAATGAGACATCTACATAAAGAAAAGATGGATATGACAGATAAGGATAAGGTATACATTGGGTTACTTATTGATGAGTCTATGGCATTATATTGTTGACTTGAGAATGTTACATTATTCTATTATGAAGAAGAGATCAAAATTAAATAAGTTAATGTGGTTAGTAATTGAAGATTTTTGTATACACTGAGTTAGTCTTGTGTATACCGAGTGATAGTAATAACCGAGTTAGTTATCACTGACGCATTCATTATTAACCGAGTATGGATGAAAACATTAAATGTTATAAAAGTCAATTGAAATTGATGAGCTGGAAATTGCTTATGATTTTGAGGTAACAAATGAAGTTTGTTATAAGATCCATGACTAACAAAATTCATAGATGATCTAAGGGAAGAGATTCAAACGTGTTATTAACACATCTTCCGAGGAAGGTTGAAGCAGAAGAATGGACAAAGAGAATGAAGAGGAAAAATATAACAACTGATATGAAAATGATTTACTTGTCTATTTAAGAGACATGAGTTTCATTGTTGAACTATCCTAGATAAAATAGAGACTATAGAAGATTGATGAAGGGTGCTCCCCTTAATACCACAAACACATAACAGAAATAGAGAAACAACAACAATATGCAAGAACAGAAAATTGGCTTCTTATTATCTCCACAAATGTGGAATTACAAACTTTCAGAATTACAATATGCAAAGCCACATGAGCATTCCCTTACAATATTCTGTAGGACAAAGTCTCGAATCAATACCCAGATCTACTACCCAAGACTGCCTAGACAACACTACGGGCCTTCTTTATATAGGCAATTTCCACCACCTGAGGAAGTTCCATAAATTTAGCCCTTAAGGCCGACTATACATAGAATTATTTTATTTTCACAATTTTTACAATAGGGTCGGCTCAAAAGAAATACAAAATATGCTTTTAGGTAGCCCAACTTCCGGAGGCCATAACTTTTTAACTGTAGCTCTTTTTTTCTATTGTAACCACTTTTCAGAAATGCCATGACAAGATCTACAATACTTGACACACGCTAGCACCAGTCAATAGGGATCGATCGCAATCCAGAGCCTCTAAGGCCTTCAAAATTGACCTGAAAGACTTTGTACCCAAAAACCTCAATAACTTCACCAATACTGATGATGTGGCAATGAAACTCAACTAGTATGCTGAAATGTCTAGGATGAACCTGCAACTGTGAAATCAAAACATTCTCAGATCATATGACCAACTTACTAAAATAGTAAGTTTCCATAAATAGTAGCTCTGCACAAGATAGCCCTTATTTAAAAGAAAACATAAATATTTTTGGGTGATGCAAGATTACACTTACACCCAAGATGCTCCTGCATCAGACACCTGAGGTAATTTGAGAAGTGACCTTGTCATGACTCAGGTGTGCAGAGGAAAACTAAGACGGTTAACATCCTCCTTTGCTAGCCATGATGAATCTTCAACAGGTCATCCTTTCCATTTGACCAAATACTCTTCATATGTCATGTTCCTTGTGCTTCTACCAACACGACTATCTAGTATGTCTTCAATCTCCTTGATATTTGAGCTGGTTGCTGGAATACTCCACTGTGTTGCTATAACCTCATCTTCAACACCTCCTTCATGATACTCTGTCATATTTGAAACATTAAATATTGGAGAAATATTCAGCTCAATAGGCAACTTGACCTCATATGCATTTCCTGAATCATGCTTCTTCAGTATCTTACATGGCCCAAACTTCTTCATTTTTAACTTGTTATATGTACCAACTGAAAATATTTCCTTCCGCAAATGAACCATGACTTCATCTCCAACCTGAAATTTCTTATGCCTCCTTTTCTCATCTACCTTAGCCTTATACTGTGCATTCATCTTGGTAATGTTCTTCCTCACCTCCTCATGGATGTTCTTCAAATATTCTGCAAAATCTTCAGCTTTAGCACTACTTATTTCTCCTTTATCTATCTTTCTCAACTCAGATGCATTTCTTGGACTACTCCCATATACAATCTGGAATGGTGATTTACCAATGCTCCTATTGATAGAATTATTGTATGCAAATTCTGCCTGTGGTAAAATCAAATCCCATCCTATTGGCTTATCTCCAACCAAACATCTTAGCAAATTTTCCAAACTCCTATTCACCACTTCTTTCTATCCATCAGTCTGTGGATGATTTGATAAACTGAACTTTAAATTTGTCTTCAACTTCTTCCATGATGTATGCCAGAAATATCCAATAAACTTAGTGTCCCTATCTGAAACTATACTCTTTGGCAAACCATGTAGTCTCACCACTTCTCTGAAAAATAATTATGCTACATGAACAACATCATTAGTCTTCTTGCAAGGAACAAAATGCGCCATCTTTAAGAATCTGTCAACTACCACAAAAATTGAATCATGTCCCCGCTATGTCCTTGGTAAACCAAGAAAAAAGTCCATACTCATATCCTCCCAAGGCTTCTCTGGTATAGGTAATGGCTGATACAACCCTGTATTCTGCTTCACTCCTTTCACCATCTGACATACTCTATAACTCTGTACAAACTTCTTGACATCTTGCTGCAACTGTGGCCAATAATAATTCTCACTAACCAAAGCAAGGGTTTTATCATGACCAAAATGTCCAGCCAATCCTCCACTATGCTTCTCCTTGATGAGATTCTCCCTCATAAAACTTCTTGGAATGCACAACTGACTCCCTCTAAATAGCATATCATCTTGAATGATGAAATTTAGCCACTTTGTTTTGTCTAGAGTAATAGGTTCTTTACAAGCTTTCCAAGCTTCACCAAAATCAGGATCCTCTAGATACAATTTCTTGAGTTCCTTGAACCCAACCACCTCAATCTACATCTCTGTCAGAAATAGTTTCCTTTTGCTAAGCACATCTGCAACCCTGTTAGACTTTCCACTTCTGTGTTTCAAAACAAATGTATAACTCTGCAAAAACTGAACCCATTTCAAATACCTTTGATTCAACTTTCCTTGACTATTCAAATATTGCAAAGCTTGATGATGAGTATACAAAACAAAATCCTTAGGAAGTAGATAGTGTCTCCACTTCTTCAATGCCTAAACTATAGCATAAAATTTCTAATCATAAACAAAATATTTTCTCTTGGCATCATTTAACTTCTCACTAAAATAAGCAATAGGTTTACCTTCTAGCATCACAATCTACTTGAAACACCTTATTAAAATTAGGAAGTGCTAAAATAGGTTGTTCTGTAACCTTTTGTTTCAACAGTTTAAAACTCTTATTTGCCCCATTAGTCCATTTGAACTCTTTTCTATCCCCTCTCATTATTTCAGTTAAGGGTCCACAAATACTACTAAAATTTCTGATAAACTTTTTGTAAAAGCTAGCCAAACCATGAAAAGACCTTACCTCAGTAGCACTCCTTGGAGTAGGCCATTCAAGAATAGCCTGTACCTTTTCTGGGTCCATTTTTAGACCTTCTGCTGAAACTACAAATCCCAAATACACTAACTCTTTCTTCACAAAACTGCACTTCTTCAAATTAATCAACAATTTCTCATCTCTTAACTTCTCAAACACCATATGAATATGCATCATATGCTCTTCCAATGTCTTACTAAAGATCAAAATATCATCTAGGTACACAATGACAAACTTACCTAGAAATTCTTTTAGAACCTCATTCATGAGCCACATGAAGGTGCCCAGTGCATTGGTTAGCCCAAAAAGGCATGACTAACCACTCATACAGTCATTCCTTTGTCTTGAAGGAAGTCTTCCATTCATCTCCTTCTCTGATCCGAATTTGGTGATATCCACTCTTTAAATCTATCTTTTAGAAATACACAGCTCCACTCAAAAAATCTATAATATCATCCATTCATGGCAATGGAAACCTATACTTGATTGTGATCTTGTTTACTTCTCTAGAATCTGTACACATCCTCCATCCTCCATTCTTCTTTGGTGCTAATACTACTAGTACAGCACATGGACTCAGGCTCTCTCGAATCAATCCCTTCTGTAACAACTCGTGTACTTGTTTGTTAAACTCTTCACTTTCTATTGGTGTCATTCTGTGTGCTACCTTGTTTGGCCAACTAGCTCCTGGAATCAAATCCCTCTGATGACTGATCTTCCTTACCAGTGGTAATCCAATAGGTACATTATCAAATACAATATCCTAAAACTCATTCAACAAATCTGCAACCTCTACAGGTACATCCTCTACTTCCTCTTTACCAACTTTTGGAATTAAAGAAAAACACACATGCTCATGCCTTATACCATCTAGGAATTTTCTTCCATCAACAAAATTTATTCTCGCATTACCACATACCTTTTCTTCGGTCTCCTTCAATGGCTTTAGCTTATGTCGCACTCCATCCTTTGTTAGGGAATAGGTATTCACATGACCATCATGTACAGTACATCTGTCAAACTGCCATGGCCTACCCAACAACATGTGACATGCATCGATAGGTATGATATCACATAGTACCTTATCATGGTACCTACCAATCTTGAACTTTACTAGGCACTGTTCATTGACCATGACCTTGTAGTCATCCTACACCTAGGCAATTTGATATGGATGTGGGTGTTTCTATCTCTTGAGCTTCAACTTTGTCACCATCTCTTCTAACACCAAATTGTCAGTGCTTCCACTATCAATAATCACATCACAACATTTACCCTCACACTTGCATCTAGTGTGAAACAAACTCCTCCTTTGTTCAGGTTCATTCTCACCACTCAGTAGGACTCTTCTGTTAATCAACGTTTCTCCTCTTTCAGCATCTTCAGAATTTGATGATCTGGCATCTTCATCTACATGTGCAACTCTAGCCTGGCTTTCATTCCTCATATACGTCCTTCTTTGGTATTGAGGACATTCAAATGCCCTATGACCTTCTTCTCCACAGTGAAAAAATGTTCCACAGAAGCCTCCTCTTTTTGAGGCCATAACTTTTTAACCGTAGCTCTATTTTTCTATTGTAACCACTTTTGGGAAATGCCATGACGAAATCTATAGTGCTTGACATGCGCTAGCACTAATTAGCTGGAGGTTGATCATGATCCAGAGCCTCTAAGGCCTTCAAAATTGACTTGAAAGATTTTGTACCCAAAAACCTCAATAACTTCACCAATACTAATGATGTGGCAATGAAACTCAACTAGTAGGTTGAAATGACTAGGATGAACCTCCAACTGTGAAATCAAAACATTCTGAGATCATATGACCAACTTACTAAAAGAGTAAGTTTCCATAAATAGTAGCTCTGCACAAGATAGCCCTTATTAAAAAGAAAATATAAATATTTTTGGGCGATGCAAGATTTCTCTTACACCTAGGATGCTCCTGCATCAAAGATTTTGCATGAAGACATTTTTCATGCATTCATAATCAAACTGGTTACAAATAGAACCAAGTTGCAGGCATAACCGAGCATTAGAGATATATACACCGAGTGAAGTAAGTTGAAGGATATGAGGAATTAAATTGGTTATTGATCATAAGAATTTTTTATGAGCTTAGCATAGATCTGAATATTTGCAAATTGAGTTGTATTTGAATCAGGTCAGTATTGTATCAGTTTAACCATTGTTACAATAAAATCTCTTAACTGAGTGGACTTAATAGTCTTTTGTATTTCCATATGACATTCAAAGAATGTTAATTGTTTTCTTGTTGACCCCATAGTGAATTCTAGTCAAAAGTTAACTATTAGTGATAAATCCTTTAACCAAGTCACACCTGATAGTGTGCATTGCAACCTTTAATAGGGTTGGCTCCTAACCAAGCTTACTTCAGAAGAGTGAAATATTTTTGGGTTACCAGTCCCAGTTGGTTTCTCCCTTAGTTGGGTTTCCACATTAAATCATTGTGTTATATGTTATTTGTTATGATTTTTTTGCTATCATACTTTACATGTTTCATATTTGATTAATCAGTAAAGACAGTTTGGATAATTACTAGTATTCAGTAAATGGTCAGAAATATAGTTATTTTATCTTATCAAGATGTTTGAATTATTGAATAAGTTTGAAAAAGTACATCTCATAGTTTAGACTGTAGGATAACTGATTTAACTAATTCACACCCCCTCTTAGTTATCAACTAACAATTGGTATCAGAGCATATTGGTTTCTTACAGGAAAGTTTCAAGGACTTGAGCAAAAGATCACAAGATGTATAAAAGGGAAGTGCCTAAGCTGAACAAAGATAAATTCTTGACATGGAAAAGTAGGATGAGGCTGCACATATCTGGAATTGGAGAATCTTCTCTTCATCTCCTAGACAATGGCTACATACAATAGACTATTGGACCTTTGAAAATTGATTAGTTGAGAGACAGACATGAACACAATGTAACCATGATAGAGATTGATGGTGCTCTATCTGATGTTGAATTTGAAGATATCAAAGGATGCACTAAAATGAAAGAAATGTGGGACAAACTTGCACTAGTTCATGGTGGTGAATTAAATGTAATGAGAGCCAGAGCTAAAAGCCTAAGAGGTAGATTTGATGATATGAAGATGAAAGAAGGTGAAAACATCACACAATACTCTAATCAAATCAAAGAGGTGGTCAATGCTATCCAAGGAGTAGGAGGTGTTATTTCTGAAGAGACTATTGTAAGTAAAATACTGAGAACCTTGTTGTCTATGTATGCTATTAGAATCTTTGCTATTCATGAAATAAGATCTGCACCTAGTAGTACTCTTACACTTGATATTCTGATTGGCAAGCTGACTACTTTTGAGCCGAATAACTATGAAATAGTATTGTACCAAGTGTTGATTATGCTTTTATGTCATCACTAAAGATTGTTAAATCTAGCAGTAACCATAACATAAAGAATGAAAGTGGCAGTGACAGTGAAGATGAGCTTGATGAGCTTGAATCACTATGGCTAGAATACTTTAGAAAGGTAAAGGAAGGTATAAAGGAAAGTTACCTTTATCTTATTTTAATTGTAAATAAATTGGCCATATTGCTGCTAGATGTCCTAACAAGAAAGAAGAATATAAAGACAATGACCGATCTGGTGATGGAAAGTTTGGCAAAAGAGATAACAGAGGAAACTGACACTATGATAGAAGAGACAACCAAGACTACAAAGACAAAGGAAAGAAGGCATGTTACCTTTTTGGAGAAGATGATAATGACACTAATGATGAAATTAAAGTGGTATTTATTGCAATGAAAGATGATTCAGAAGAAGAAGAAAGGTATGTAGATACAACACTTATATCTAAAGTTAGCAAGAATAATACTTGGATTATTGATAGTGCCTGCACACATCATATGGCTGGTGATGAAGATAAATTGAAATACCTTTAACACTATAATGAAGGATCAGTTAAAATGGGAAATGATACACCTTGTCAAGTGAAAGGAAAAGGGTCTATCTTGTTGAATGATAAGATTAGATGTGATAATGCATATTGGGTGAAAGGAATTAACTATAATCTGTTGAGTGTAGCATAACTAAATAACTCAAGTCACTGAGTTGCATTTGAAAGTAAGAAGGTGAAAATCTACAATGAAACTGGAAAACTGGTCGGTAATGGTGGACAATCCAAAGGTAATCTATTCTACCTTGACAATGCTGAAACTTCTTGTTTGTTGGCTAGAAATGAAGATGTGTGGTTGTGGCATAAGAGACTGTGTCATGTGAACTTTGATAATATGGTTGAGATCAGTAAGAAGAGAAGAGTTAGAGGTTTACCAAGTATAACTAAACCTGATCATGTTATGTGCAATCAATATCAGAAAGGAAAGATGGCTAAATCTAGTTTTAGAAGAAAAGACTAATCATCTAAAGGTATTCTGGAGTTGGTACATACCGGCTTATGCAGTCCTATGAGAAATTAGAGTTATTATGGTGACAAATATTTCATTTTATTTGTTGATGACTACTCTAGGATGATGATAGTTATGTTCTTAAAAGGGAAATCTGAAGCTTTCAAAAAATTTAAGTGGTATAAGCCTAAAGTTGAAAGGGAAATTGACAAGGATCTAAAATGCTTAAGATTTGATAGAGGAGGTGAGTTTATTTCTGATGAATTAACTAACTTCTATAATGAGCATGGAATTAAAAGACATGTTTTTGCACAGAGGACATCACAATAGAATGATATTGCAAAAAGAAGGAATCGATTTATAGTTGATTGTGCTAGAACATTGAAGATTGAGAAAGATGTTGCACAAATGTACTAGAGAGAATCTGTTAGCACTATTGTATACACCTTGAACTGAGTTCAACTAACAAAAGAAACAAATAAGACAGCTTATGAGTTATGGTTTGGCTACACACCTAATGTAAGTTATTTCAAAATTTTTGGAAGTAGGTGCTACATTCTGAAAGATGATAGAAATGGTAAATTTGACTCTAAAGGTGATGAAGGAATATTTCTATGATATTCTACTAAGAGTAAAGCATAAAAATGTTTGAACAAGGCTACTAATAAAATGGTTGAAAGTGCTAATGTGAAAGCTGACGAGTTTGCTAAAAATAATGATGAAGAAAGCATGAAGGAACCAGAGGACCATGGTAGGTTTACATATGTTGAGCATCCAGACTATCTACCCAAGCCATAGGCTGAGTCTACTGAGTGATAGGAAAATGCTACCGAGAATCAACAAATGCAAACCAAGAACGAGGAAGAAGCTACCGAGGGAGAAAATGAACCTAAACCGAACAATGAGAAAAGAAGAGAACAAGTGCTGGTGATATTTGTTAGAAGACACCATCCACAAAGCCAAATAATTGGAGACAAGAAAACTGGCATGATGACACAAAGTAAGTTAAGACAAAACACATGCTTAGTTTGTGAATTTGAGCCTAAGAATATTAGAGATGCACTTGAAAATGAAGAATGGATTAAGGCTATGAATGAAGAAATTGAACAGATTGAGAAAAACAAACCATGGACATTAGTACTGAGACCAATTGATAAAAATGTAATTCATACTAAGTGGATTTTTAGAAACAAGTTAAATGAGAATGGTGAAGTAACTAGAAACAAAGAAAGACTTGTATGCAAGTGATATGCACAAGAAGAAGGAATTGACTACAGTGAAACCTTTGCACCAATAGCAAGACTTGAAGGAATTTGAATATTACTTGCATATGCTGCACATAAGGGATTCAAAGTATATCAAATGGATTTGAAATCAACATTTCTAAATGGAATTCTTGAGGAGGAGGTCTACATAGAACAACCTGAAGGTTTTATTGATCCAAATCATAAGAACATGGTATGTAGACTACACAAAGCACTGTATGGATTGAACAAGCACCAAGAGCATGGTATGAAAGATTATGGTGTAGGAGCACCCTAAAAGGATTGAATTAGAGAAGGAAAAAGATGTGAAGGAGATCACAAAATCTTCTTTAGGTTCCTAAGAGACTATGTAAACTCATTAGAGTCCTATTGTTCAATCAAGTGCTTTTGGGTGGCTATATAAACCTAAGACACTTACATTGAGGGGGACTGATATGAGAGATGTTTTATGTTGAAATTAGTCTAAATTAGGAAGTAAGGTCTTTGTTAATTCCTTAGAGATCTTAGGTCATCCCCATAGGCATAGTTAACATTAAGAATTAAGGATATGCAACAAATTTGAAAAGTTGTACAAATCTTGCAAAAGTTGCTAAAAAGTTGCTTTGCAACTTTAGCAACTTTTCAAAAATTTGTTATAACCGATGGGACTACCTCTCTAACCAACCAAGGATGGTTAAATAAGTTAGGAGACATCTATTTAATTTTTATTTCAGTCATACCAATTTGGTGAGTGCATGGTAATGTAACAGATTTGAAGAATTAATAAAATATACCCTATTTTTATGCAAATTTGAGACTGAAGAAGCATTTGTATGACCTGGTATGGATAGTGGATGAAGGGAGATTGATTGAAGTAGTTTACTATGATATTCATCTTCATTTTCCAATTGGTTTGAGGTCTTAAATAAATCCGGTCTTTGTGTGATTTGAATTTTAAAGCCACTACCCTGAATTCATAATAGGCCTTAGGATTTTAAGGTTTTGTGGCCATTTCTTGCCTTCCGACCATGGGAATCTGATAAAACATGGAGGAATGCAAGGATGAACTATGTACACTAATTTTCCAAAAGGAGATAATTTTTCATGTAGGGGAGGGTGGAGAAACAGGAAGCCCTAGGTAGGCATCTCCATGTGACTACCGACCAGTACACTACAATAGACCCCATAAATTTTGATGGGTAATGAATCAAAGCAAAAAACCATGGATTTGGAGTATCCTACCCTGTCTTAAGAGTATCCAATCATTTAGGAGTTGAGATCAATCAATTTGAGAGTAGTTCCTTCTTTAAGGCCCCTAATAAGCCCTATTAGCCCTAGGTGACTTGTGTATCCTTTGGTAGGGTAGACTCAGAGTGGTCTCCTATCATTTGAAAATTTGAAGGACCATTGAAAAGGGTGTCTAGAACTTATCTTAGTTTGTTGGGTTGTGAGGGAAATTTTTGAGAAAATTTCAAATTACCCAATTAGGAGGGCTACAAGGGAATTGGCTAGGTTCCTAGCATTACCGACTAGAGAATCTTATACTTTCAAGTTGAGATTGTTAAGGTGGAGTCAAGAGGGTGTTGAATCATGCATCAAGTTGGAAATGAGGTTGTGGGGTGAACAAAACATCATTTTCCAAGAAATCCTACTTGTAGAAGTCCTATTCTTTCCTAGTTAAGGTTTGAGGATTCAATCTTAGGATTTGTGGGATTCTCTACATCAATTGGTATTAGAGCTCCTAAGGTCCTTAGGAGGAAGACTAAACCATGTCAGAGAATAGTTAGGAAGAAGTGCCAAGAAGAGTAACTAATGCAGCATTGGCAAAACTATTTAGAGAGAAAAAGGCAAGATATGAGGCCCAATTGGAGAAGATGGTAAGAGATATGAAGACGTTGTCTAAGAAGATGGATAAGGGAAGAATTGGAAACTTTGATGAGGATGTAGTGGGGAGTGAAGAAGAACCCCTTGAGTAGGAGGAAGAGCAAGTGCCTGCTGATCAAAGGATGCTCCTGAAGACATTGAGGTCCATGGAGAGAAGAACCATGGATGCAAGATTGGACCTGCTTGTCTATAATGGGAAACTAGACCCTGATGCTGCCTTGGACTAGATTGATTCTCTCTCTAGTTTCTTTAACTATGAGGACATCCCTAAAAATCAAAAGGTAGAAATAGCTAAGTCAAAATTGTAGGGGTCTTCCCTCACATGGTGGAATTTCACTCAAGATGAAAGAGTGAAGGAAGGAAAGAGACCAGTCACCACTTGGAAGAAGATGGTGGGTCTGTTAAGGGAATCATATATCCCTATAGATTATGAAGTCCAACTTCATAAGAAGAGGATGAGTCTAAGATAGAGAGACCAAGATGTCTCAACATACACTGATGAATTCAGGATGCTTGGGATGAAGTCCAAATTGGAAAAGCCCGAGAGTGTGAAACTAGCTAGATATATGCAAGGCTTGAAGGTTTCTATTCAAGATGAATTAAGTATGAGTACCATAACTAATGTCAACCAATGCTATCAATTGGCATTGACAACAGAGGAGAAGATGAGAATGAAACAAGACTAGCCAAATAAAAGCAGAGGTGCAAACAATAGCAGAGGTTTCTGAGGTAGAAGTCAACATAATGAAGGTAGACAAAACCCTAAGGAGTTTGGGGAGTCTAGCCAAGATAACCAAAGAGGGGAAAATAGTTCTAGAGATACCTTTAGAGGAAGAGGGAATAGTTCTAGAGGAAGAAATAGGGGAAGAGGCCTAGAAGGTGTGAAGTGCTATAGGTGCCATCAAATAGGACACTTAGCATCCAAGTGCCCTAAGAAGAAGAATAAGAAAGGGGAGAGGAGAGCTAACCTTGTTAGAGAAGAAGAGGATCAAGGGAAGAATGGCCAAGGATCCTATGTAATGACTGAGGAGGGAGAGAATTTGATGCTTAGGAGAACCCTGCTGAAGACACCAATCACCCAAGAGCCCCCCCAAAGGAAGAATCTATTCAGATCCTCATGCAAAATTTGAGGAAAGGTATGTAAGTTGGTTATTGATAGTGGTTCTGCTAATAATCTGATCTTTGTTGAAGTAGTAGAGAAGTTGAAACTAAGAAGGGTCCCACACCCCACCCCTTACAAAGTATCTTGGCTTACTAAGAGCCAGCAGATGGTTATTGAAGGGCAGGCTTGGGTGGAGTTCCAACTTGGGAAATACAAAGATTAGGTACTCTGTGACATAGTCCCAATGGATTCTTGCCATCTTCTCCTTGGGAGGCCATGGCAGTATGATGTGGAAGCACATCATGATGGGAGACTGAACACTTACTCAATCATACACAAAGGTGAGAAGGTAACATTCCTACCCCATTTTGATCATGTTGAAAGTGAATCTAAATTCCTATTTGTAGGTGAAAAGGAGTTTATAAAAACTATTAAGGAAGAAGGGAATCCTTGTTATGCTCTTTTTGTTTTGCCTAACAATGGTAGGAAGAAGGGAAAGGAGGTCAAGGTAGAGACCTTGAGGAAAACTGGTCCTAAGGAAGTGACTGATCTACTTGATCAATATAGGGACATTTTATCAAAAGACTTACCTAGTGAGTTGCATCCCATCAGAGAGATAAGCCACCACATTGACCTTATCCTTGGAGCCACTTTTCCTAAAAAAGTAGCATATAAGCTAACCCCTGAACAAAACAAAGAGATGGCTAGGCAAATACAAGAACTTCTAGATAAAGGGTTGATTACCAAAGGCTTAAGCCCTTGTGCAGTACCTGCCCTTCTAGCCCCAAAGAAAGAAGGCACATGGAGGTTGTGCACTGACTCTAGAGCCATCAATAGGATCACCATAAGATATAGGTTTCCCATGGCTAGAATTGAAGACCTATTAGATCATTTAGGGGGTGCAAGGTACTTTTCTAAGGTGGAATTAAAGAGTGGATACCACCAAATCAAAATCAGGACTGGTGATGAGTGGAAGACATCATTCAAAACCAATGAAGGCTTGTATGAATGGAGGGTGATTCCCTTTGGGTTATCTAATTCCCCTAACACATTCATGAGACTCATGAATGAAGTGCTTAAATCATTCTTGGGAAAATTTTTCATTGTGTATCTAGATGACATTCTTATTTTTAGTAAAACAAAAGAAGACCATCTAAGACATCTAGATCTAGTCCTCAAAACATTACAAGAGGATAAAATTTTTATAAACTTGGAGAAGTGTGTTTTTATGTAGGAAGAGCTTGTGTATTTAGGCTTTGTGGTTGCAGGAGGAAACATAAAGATTGATCCTGATAAGATAGAGGCTATTCTATCTTGGCCTTCTCCAAGGACAATGATAGAGGTGAGGAGCTTTCATGGGCTTGCATCATTTTATAGAAAGTTCATCAGGAACTTTAGCTAGTTGTGTGCTCCAATGATGGAGACTATCAAACAGGGACAAAAGCACAAATTTGTGTGGACTAAGGAGGTAGAAGACTCCTTTCAACATTTGAAGTAGAAAGTATCTGATAGACCTATCTTAGCATTTCCTGATTTTCAAAAGGTTTTCACCATAGAGTGTGATGCTTCTAACACTATAGTAGGAGTAGTACTAAGCCAAGAAGGAAGGCCAATAGCCTTTTTTAGTGAAAAAATTGAATGATTCTAAGAGGAAGTACTGCTCTTATGAATTGGAACTATATGCACTAGTCCAAGCCCTGAAAAAATGGAGACATTATCTCCTGCCAAAAGAGTTTGTGGTCTGGATAGATAATTAGGCCTTGAGTTTCCTGAACAGTCAAGAAAAATTGGACCACACACATATGAAATGGGTTGAATCAATTCAAGCTTTCACCTTCTCCATAAAACATAAGAAGGGAGTTGCCAACAAGGTGGTAGATGCTCTAAGAAAAAGAACAATGATAGTGCAAGAAATCGGGCTCCAAAGTGTGGGCATTGAGTCTTTGAAGGACATATACCTATTTGATGAAGATTTCAAGCACATCTAAAAAAATTTCTATGAGTTTTCAAAGGCATATCACAACCAATATGTAGACTTCTTGATTCAGGATGGACTCTTGTTTAAGGGACATCAATTGTGCATCCCAAGGTGTTATATGAGAGAGAACATAATCAAAGAGAAGCATGTAGGAAGCATGAGAGGGCACTTTGGCATGGATAAGACCTTGGAACAGGTTAGGAGGTTCTATCATTTCCCCAAGATGCCCATTGAGGTAAGGAAGTTTGTGGAGTCCTTTACCATATGTTAGAAGGCCAAAGGTACTTCAACCAATACAAGACTATAGCAACCATTGCCCATTCCCACTAGACCTTGGGAGAGTTGCAGCATGGATTTTGTCATGGGTCTACCTAGGACACAAAAATGATTTGACAACATCTATGTTGTAGTGGATAGGTTTAACAAAATGGCCCATTTTATTCCTTGTAAGAGAACAAGTGATGAAACTTATGTATCCAACCTATTCTTTAAGGAGATTGTTAGAATCCATGGTCTACCCCAAACAATAATCTCTAACAGAGATGTGAGATTTTTAGATCACTTTTGGAGGACCTTATGGAAAAGGTTAGGAACAAATCTTCATTTTAGTTCTGCCTATCATCCCCAAATAGATGGGTAGATTAAAGTGGTCAATAGGTCATTGGGAAACCTATTGAGATGTCTAACCAAGCAGTATGGAGAAAAATGGGATAGTTTTCTTGCCCAAGCAAAATTTTCATTCAATGAATCCATCAATAGGAGTATAGGGAAGAGTCATTTCCAAGTTGTTTATGGGTAGAATCCAAGAGGTATCCTAGAGTTGAGGGATCTTCCTCAAGGAAGTCATGTGAGTGCCCATGGTGAAGACTTTGCAACCAACATCCATGAGATTCATGAATAGGTCAAACAATCAATGCAAAGAAGCTCAATGAAATACAAAGAAAGTGCAAACAAAAAGAGGAGAGACCTACAGTTTCAAATTAGAGATTTGGTATGGGTATACCTCAAGAATGAGAGGTTACCAAAAGGAAAACACACAAAGTTGATGATGAGGAAAGTTGGTCATTGTGAAATCATCAAGAAACATGGATTGAATGCCTATGAAGTTGCTTTACCTTCAGATTTGGGGATCTCACCTACCTTCAATATTGGTGACTTAACCCATCCAAAGGCCCATTGGATGTGCCTGCAAGCATTCAAGAAGAACTCAAACAAGACCTAGCAGAACTTCCACACCATGAGCCAAGAAAACCAGACAAGATACTTGACACCAAGATTGTCAAATAGACAAGGAAGAATTTCTACAAGAATTATTTAGTTCAGGGGGAAAGATATCCAGAAGAAGAAGTTGTGTGGATGGATGAGGTAGAGATGAAGAGAATTCGCACAAGTCTTGAAGAATTAGTCTCAAGAGGAGTTGACAATCATTCACCCCAAGAATATGGTGTAGGAGCACCCTCAAAAGATTGAATCAAAGAAGGAAAAACATGCTAAGGAGATCACAAAATATTCTTTAGGTTCCTAAGAGACTATGTAAACTCATTAGAGTCCTATTGTTCAATCAAGTGCTTTTGGGTGGCTATATAAACCTAAGACACTTAGATTAAGGGGGACTGATATGAGAGATGTTTTATGTTGAAATTAGTCTAAATTAAGAATTAAGGTCTTTGTTAAGTCCTTAGAGGTCTTAGGTCATCACCATAGGCCTAGTTAACATTAAGAATTAGGGATTTGCAACAAATTTGAAAAGTTGCACAAATCTTGCAAAAGTTGTTAAAAAGTTGCTTTGCAACCTTAGCAACTTTTCAAAAATCTATTATAATTGATGGGATTACCTCTCTAACCAACCAAGAATGGTTAAAGTAGTTAGGAGAGGTCTATTTAACTTTGATTTTGGTCATACCAATGTGGTGAGTGCATGGTAATGTAACAGATTTGATGAATTAATAAAATATACCTTATTTTTGTGCAAATTTGAGAGTGAAGCAACATGTGTACAGCCTGGTATGGACATTGGATGAAGGGAGATTGATTGGAGTAGTTTCCTATGATATTAATCTTCATTTTCCAAGTGGTTTGAGGCCTTAAATCAATCTGGTCTTTGTGTGATTTGAATTTCAAAGCCACTACCTTGAATTCAGAATAGGCCTTAGGGTTTTAAGGTTTTGTGGCCATTTCTTGCTTTTCGATCATAGGAATCTGATAAAATGTGGAGGAATGCAAGGATGGCCTATGTACATTAATTTTTACAAAAGGAGAGAATTTCTCATGCAGGGGAGGGTGGAGAAACAGGAAGCCCTAGGTTGGCATCTCTATGTGACTACCGACTAGTAAACTACAACAGACCCCATAAATTTTGATGGGTAATAAATCAAAGCACCAAGCCATGGATTTGGAGTGTCCTACCCTATCTTAAGAGTTTCTAGTCATTGAGGAGTGGAGATAAATCCATTTGAGAGTAGTTCCTTCTTTAAGGCCCCTAATTAGCCCTATTAGCCCTAGGTGATTTGTGTATCCTTTGGTAGGGTAGACTCAAAGTGGCCTCCTATCATTTGTAGATTTGAAGGACCACTAAAAAGGGTGTCCAGAACTTATCTTATTTTTTTGGGTTGTGAGGGAAAATTTTGAGAGAATTTCAAATTACCCGATTAGGAGGGCTACAAGGGAATTGGCTAGGTTCCTAGCATTGTCGACTAGAGAATGTTATACTTTCAAGTTGAGATTATTAAGGGGAATTTAGGAGGGTGTTGATTCATGCATCAAGTTGGAAAGGATTTTGTGGGGTTAGTAAAACATCATTTTCCAAGAAATCCTACTTGTAGAAGTCCTATTCTTTCCTAGTTAAGGTTTAAGGATTCAAACTTAGGATTTGTGGGATTCTCTACATCAGATTACATGCTTATCTTATTAGTATTGGATTTGTAAGGACATGTGACAATAGTAATTTTTACACATGAAAGGAGAATCTGATGACAATATTTTAATTTTTGAACTTTTTGTTGATGACTTAATCTTTGGAGGACATGATCTGATTTGCAAATCTTTTGCTGATGAAATGAGAAAGGAATTTGAAATGTCAATGTTTGGAGAGATTAAATTCTTTCTAGGTTTGCAGATTATACAATAGAATGATGGGATTTTCATAACTCAATTAAAATACATCAAGGAAGTGTTAAATACTTTTGGCATGGAAGATTCAAAACCCGTAGGAACACTAATGGTGATAGGATGTAAGTTGACAAAGGATGATGAATCAACCAAGGTAAATCAGACACTGTATAGATCAATTATTGGAAAAATGATGTATGTGGTACATAGTAGGCTTGATATAGCACATGCAGTTAGGATTGTAGCAATATTTTCTGCTAATCTTAAAGATTCACATATGGTTGTTGTTAAAAGGATTTTGAGATATTTGAAGAAAACTGAAGATTATGGTTTATGGTACACAAAGGAAGGCAAATTTGAACTCTGAGTTTACATTGATGCAGATTGGGCTGGAAACATTGATGACCAGAAGAGCACAACCGGTGGAGAATTATTTTTGGGAGAAAGGCTTGTGACATGGATAAGTAAGAAACAAGCATGCATTTCTCAGTCTATTGCTAAAGCAGAGTATGTTGTTGCTACTACTAATTGTTCAAAAATTGCTCGGATAAAACAAGTGTTGGAAGGAATGAATGAGGTGATCACTGATCTAGTGATTATATATTGTGACAACAATAGTGCTATAAACATTTCCAAGAATCTAGTGATGCATTCAAAAACAAAGAAAATATCTATTAAGCATCACTATTTGAGGGAACAAGTACAAGAAAAGAAAGTGAAAATGGAATTTGTGAAGTCTAAAGAACAACTTGTTGACATATTCATGAAGCCCTTACTGAAGGAAACTTTTGAGTACTTGAGGACTAGACTAGTGGTCAGCCCATGTCTATCAGTCACTAAGGTGATCAAGAGGTTGCATCAACCTATACTTTATCTAAAAATTCATTCAGGTTGATGCACATATCTCACACTTTAGGATTTTTAAGGTTGTGAAAGATCGTAGAAGCTAGAACAAAGAATTGTTTATTAGTACATGAAGGTACTTGATTTGGACTGAACAACAGAGAACAACTTGGATTTTATAGAGTTGTTTACTTTCTTTGACATTGTTGTCAAAGGGAGAGAGATTTATATGAAATATTTGTTGATGATAACATGAAAAAAATCAGGGAACTGAAAAAGATCAAATTTACTGCAGAGTCTGCATGGAATATTGTTTGTAGTGATTAAACATATTAAATATCAAGCTAGGGAGAGCTTACCGAGGGGTGACCCCACAATAGTGGGTTACACTTTTTTAGACATGCTGGTTTTTGCTGAAATCACACATTTTTAATAAAATATGATTATTTAAGCCTTGAGAGGTTCCATTTGAAGGAATTAATTAAAAATGGTTATCTCAAAGCCTCTTAGACAAAAAATAATAATTGATATAACCTCTATACTCCTTATTCATACTTGCAATGGAGTCTCCTTCGCACCTATTAAAATGCTGACAAAAAATCACTTTGACTTTATCTTTTGGGAGATCAAATGAATCAATTTGAAAAACCTATCTATGTAGTATGGTACTAGTGAGAAAAATCTTTCCAATGATTATAATGTTAATATATATTAAGTTTATTATGACTTCATATTTTTAGTTTTACTAAACATAGATATTTCATCGTATGTGTACCTCTATGTTTGATGCTTATAGGAAAATAGTAAATGAGAGAAACAAAATTCTAAAAAATATCCATGCCCTAGGTATTTATGTTCTCTTTCCATAAAAAAAATAAAAATGAAATTGGACAAATACACGATAAGTTATAAGCTATGTAGTCAAGGTATGTCAAAATTATGGTTTAGTCAACTTCAAATGTTAATAAAATATGAAATAATAATGATAATGTCATCAAACCAATTGCATGCCCTTTGTATGAATGTTAAAAAACTAATTTTGAAAGAATCACATTGATATGTATTCTAGAAAAAAATTTATGCTCTATGAAAATAACTCTTTGAAAATGACGTTTTCAACAACATATTAGTTTTCGTGGGAGAAAGAAAAAAAAATTCAAATCAAATCAAAAATAAAAATAAAAAATATATTTAGAATCTAGACAGAAAATCCTAAAAGACTCTAATTTACTTCATCTTCTAATTTCAAACGGTTTAACGACAATATGCATTTGAATTTGAATTTTTTTTTCAAAATGTAGAGTTTAGTGTCCATTCAAGCAAAAAAGTGTAACCCACTATTGTGGGTTCACCCTGAGCTACAATATTTATTTCTATAGTTGTAGAACAGATGTTTGGTATGTGTATGGAAACTTTGTAACCATTTCCTCAGATGCCAGATTCTCTGAGCTACCACTATCAATAATTACCTTCCAAACTTCATCAGAAACTCTACATCTAGTCTTGAACAAACTCTTCCTTACCGGATCTTCCTTATTATTTTCACTCCAAAGTGCTCTCCTTACCGTCAAGTTATTTTCTTTCTCAAATTCATTCGGTGAATCTTCTTTCACCAAATCATTTCTACTATTACCGACCTTATTATTTGCATGTGTACACTTAAATGATCTATGTCCTTCTTCTCCACAATTGTAACAAGTTCCTCAGAAACCACCTCTATTATAACCACCTTGGTAGTTACTACCTTTGCCTCTAGATGAACTTTCACCTTTCCATTCAGTTTTGTCTTTATCCAAATTTTTCTTTTCAGGTTCAGATCTACTATTTTCACCATAAGATCTACCTCTTCCTCTAGGGAATCTACCACCTCTACCTCTTTGTCTTTGCTCATGTTTCTTGTTCAATTTATCCTCGGCCTTCAATGCAAATTGATAAGCCTCTTCAATGTTCTGAAATTTAACCAAATTGATTTCTTCTTGGATGGAAACTCTCAAACCATTTAGGTATCTAGTAATTCTTTCCACATCATCTTCATCATTCCAGATCTAATATCTAATCTATAGAATTCCTCAGTATATTCTTTTACCGAGCTATCTTTCTGCCTCAAAATTTGCATTTGCCTAACTAGGTTAATCTGATAGTCACAAGGTAAGAACTTTCCTTTGAATTTATTCACCATCTTATTCCATTCCTTGATTTTTTCTTTGCCTTTTTTATTTATGTCTAACTGTAGATGTTCCCACCATAAGGATGCATGACTTTTCAACTTTGTGCTTGCAATTTTCACCTTATTTTCCTTAGGTACATTTTCATACTCAAAGTACTTTTCCATCTCGGTGATCTAGTCCACCAATTCATCAGAATCCAATTTTCCACTATACTCAGGAGGATTAAAGTGTGATGTAGACTTTAGATTTATCAAAGCTTTCAAAAATATTTCCTCACCTTGATCCATCACCGGTGTAGGTTCAACATCACCTTGTTCTTCCTTAATTTCATCATCACTAACATCTTCAAGATATCTTCCTCTTCTCTAGGTTGTTTCAACAACTTCTAATATAAATTTGTCTCAACATGTCTACCAATCCTAGATCTACATCTCACCTCCCATGAACCATCTTGAAACCCTCTACAATTGCAAGGTAGATTGTAATCTGCTGCCCCTCAATAAATCAACTAGGGTTTGACAAGAAGGAGCCCTAAAACCTAGATTCACAAACCTAGATCCAGATCTCACCTTTCTCTGATACCATTTGACATAAAGGAGGATGGGGAGAGGGGCCAAAGGCAAACCCTAACCAGGTCCACCGTGCAAAGATCACACATGGAAGAAACAAACAAACAAGTGAGAGAGGATGCAGATATCTTTCATATATTAACTTCAATTGACTCATACATGTTAGGCTATAAGGCCTTCCTGGTTTAGGCTAGATATTACAATCAAGTACAAAAGTCCTCCAACATGTGAGGATCTACAAAAATCTCTAATCTTTCAGCTTCTATCCTCTATCTCCTAAATGAAGTCCTTAAAATTACAAACAAAGATCACATAATATACAAGAGGCTACCAAAAAGTCGGCCTTTAGATCCACCATCAATAGAAGGAATGACCAGATCTAGGTCCACATGATTCCCAATGATAGATACCATCATTAAATCTATGACCAAAATTAATTGTAATAGTCAGCCTCAATAAGAAACTAAAACAAACAACTTGGTAAGAAAGGATAATAGAGCGCCGGACAAGCATCACCGAATGCCAGAGAGATGATTGACCAACTCAGTCAACAAAGGAAATTGAGCAACACCAAACCAACTTATTCAAAGAAGGAACCAAGTAACACAGGAAAACACAAACATGTTTTTGGTGACACGGGATTGCCAAGGACCCGAGATGCTCCTGCATCAGTTGTCATTGATGTCAACTAGTTTTGACTATACTTATCATGTTAGTTACAAACATTTGAATATATGTAGAAGCAAGAAATGATGAAGAAATGAGACATCTACATAAAGAAAAGATGGATATGACAGATAAGGATAAGGTATACATTGGGTAACTTATTGATGAGTCTATGGCATTATATTGTTGACTTGAGCATGTTACATTATTCTATTATGAAAAAGAGATCAAAATTAAATAAGTTAATGTGGTCAGTAATTGAAGATTTATGTATACACTGAGTCAATCTTGTGTATACCGAGTGACAGTAATAACCAAGTTAGTTATCACCGATGCATTTAGTATTAACCGAGAATGGATGAAAACATTAAATGTTATAATAGACAACTAAAATTGATGAGCTAGAAATTACTTATGATTCCAAGGTAACAAATGAAGTTTGTTATAAGATCCACAACTAAAAAAATTGATAGATGATCTAAGCGAAGAGTTTGAAACATGTTATTGACACATCTGCCGAGGAAGGCTGAAGCAAAAAAATGGACGAAGAGGATTGAGAGGCAAAATATAATGGCTAATATGAAAATGGTTTACTTATCTATTTAAGAGACATGAGTTTTATTGTTGAACTATGCGGGATAAAATAGAGAGTGCAGAAGATTTTGCATGAAGACATTTTTCATGCATTCCTGATCAAACTGGTTATAGACAAAAGCAAGTTGTAGGCATAACCCAGTGTCAGAGATATATACACCAAGTGAAGTAAGTTGAAGGATACGAGGAATTGAATTGGTTATTGATCAAAAGAATTTTTTATGAGCTTAGCATAGATCTAAATATTTACAAATTGAGTTGTATTTGAATCATATCAGTAGTGTATGAGTTTAACCATTGTTGCAGCAAAATATCTTAACCGAGTGGACTTAACAGTCTTTTGTATTTCCATATGACATTCAAGGAATGTTAATTGTTATCTTATTGACCCCATAGTGAATGTTGGTCAAAAGTTAACTGTTACTGATAAATCCTTTAACCAGGTCAAACCTAACAGTGTGCATTATAACCTTTAATAGGGTTGGCTCCTAACCGAGCTCACTTCAGAAGAGTGAAATATTTTTGGATTGCCGGTCCCAAGTGGTTTTTCCCTTAGCATGTTTTCCACATTAAATCATTGTGTTATGTGTTATTTGTTGTGATTATTTTTCTATCATACTTTACATGTTGTATATTTGATTAATTGATAAAGACAATTTGCATAATTACTGGTATTTGGTAAATGATCAGAAAGATAGTTATTTTATCTTACCGAGTTGTCTGAATTTTTGAATAAGTTTTCAAAAGTACATTTGAGAGTTTGGGACTATAGGATAATTGATTTAACTAATTCACCCCCCTCTCAGTTATCTAATAGTGAACAACCCCATAATAGGTAATAATAAGCATGCCATAGCTTCTCATAGGAATAGTATTTTTGAACTAAGTATCATTTTCCCTATCATGAAGTGCATTTAAATTGTCAACCCAAGGACATATACTTTGTTAGTAAAAAGATTTGTCCTTCAAAAATAAATAAATAACTTAACTCCAAATGCCCAAAATGAAGAACAAACATCACTAACAGTTGGAAAGACTATCATGGGATTGATAGCTTTCCTCTAAATTGAGAGGTAAAGCTCCCTCTTAGAAGATATACAATGAATTAATAATTGGTTATGTCTTTAACCAGAAGACACAAAGGAAACTAACATTTACCCATCAACATGGAATAAATGTGATTCAAGATTTAAATGACAAAGATAGAAATAAATAAATGACACACAGACCATCTATTTGATCTTCCCATTTACACATGGACAGAGGAAAATTTACAATTTCATTCTGCAACATGTATGAATATACAAAACCTATAGATTTTGTAGTACATGCATATACTTGAAAAGAGAGGACAAGACAATAATTAGAATATGACTGAAGTGACCAAAACATCAATTTCAATCAGAGAAATACATGTCCATACCAACAGATCTGAAAACACATTTCTCTTTATTCCAAAAATACAAACAAAAACCAACTAGTCACTCTATCCTTGTACTAAAATCAAGCTATGCAAAAATAAAATATGTTCTTTCTCCTCATATCCCTGTTATAATGGAAAATCTAAAAAAAAACCATCCCCCCTTTCTTCTTGAAAACCTTATTATAAATAATCTTCACTCCCGCAGCCGTTTCAATAACTGATTCTTGATTTTAATTTTCCCTTCACTTCTAATGTTTTTCCTTTGATAATTTGATATCATTATAAACTATTGATTTTAAATTTTATAATGATATAACCTACAATGTCAAATGAAATTTAGACAAGTGGCATTTGATTATGTTAATCAAGAATAAAAATATTTGTTATGCTGGGCAAACTAAAAATATCTCTGACAGAAAAATAGGGTCTCCATGCGGGGGGCATATCTTTTTACTCCACCGTTAGATTGAGCTCACTTTCGGATATGTGGTCCAAAATCTAGTTAAATAAATTTTTGATTGGAGCGAATGAGAAAATTCTACCGGATCTGCAAGTTACACATATCTGAGTACAGGTATATAAAACTACATAAAATCAGATTTCTTCATCTACTCTTGCATTCTTTCATTTGGCTTATCTGTCAATGTTGAGCATAAATGGAATTGAATTATCCATTAAAATAATCATTAATAAGGTATTCTTATTTGTAGTCACCACTTTGGATGATTCATAATCATCAAACCATGTGTTTACATTAAAAAGCATGTGTCTATTCCTTCCAGTAAACTGTATTGCCAAACTTCTACAACTTTTGAAATATGAACCTCAACTTGAATCATTCTAAATGCTTGAAATTGAAGCACTCCCCCTTTGTAAATTTAAAAAGAAATGAAGCATCATAAAAATGCATGGGTTGGCTACCACCCAAGGCTTGTTGCAAAGTTGGTCTTTTGTTGAACTACAAATCTTGAACTATTTTAGCTCAAAGTTCAAGGTTCAACTGTTGGATGTAAATTGTAACACATGTAACACTATTGAGTTTTTCCATGTTCCATCTCTTTGCATGTATTTGGGTTCTCACTGTGTCTCGACACATTAAAGTTGGCTAGTTTGAGACCATCTGCACATTACCTTACAACATACAACTTTTCAAAGCATTTTTCAACATAAACTGAGAAGGCACAGGGAAATTAACAAAAGACATTAGGAGGACTGAATTTTCAAGGTTTGAAAAATGGGGGGGGGGGGGTAAGAACCAACTAACATTGACTCTAACTAGGGATTATGTACATGAAAGGTGCATAAAGAATCCAGCAACTTCTGATCAAAAGACCAGTGCCTTTGTCCATTGGGCACAAAGTCAAAGCACAAAGGAAGAGAGGTTGCTGCAAGGAAGGCAGAGGAAAACAAGACAACTACCAAAACAAAATGGAAAGAAAAACAAACCACCTAAGACACTTAACCAAATGCAAACCAGCAATGAACAAAAGCAAGGACAACTAAAGTACACACAACAAAAAAGGAGGACAAAACTATATACAAATATGTACAAGTGAGGTGACCCCACTATGAAGAGCATCAATAAGAGGATGACTTACACAAAGCCATTTACTGGCTAAAAGAAGTAGGACCCTTTTCTGAACAACGGATTGCATCCGCATGAGAGACTCCAACACCATTTTCCTTTGGAGAATTCCTTGTTGCTACAAGAAAAATCGATTGTGTGCAAGAGTTTTGTAGAGTATACATTATGCTCGAAGAGCAACGGTTCATCATAAATATCAAATTTCCCCAAGTCTTTCAGCATAAAATTTTCAACACCATTAGCAATCTCTAACTGAAAGAATTCATAGTCCAATAACTATAAAAAGAGCATCACCTCATCTTTGAATTACTCCAACTTGCTAACCCAAATACCAAACTTTTCTTTACTTGGCCAACAAAAAACTTGATTTATTCCCCTCTCATAGAATTCATGACAACAGTAGTGTCTATCTTGCTACAAGCATAACCCTTCCATAGAATTCATGGTGGTTTTTTTCACAAGAGGATGGTCATCATAATAAAACAAATCACATGAAAGTGCCCCACCTAGGGAATCATGCCGATTAACCAGCTCAAGGCAAATATCTTCAATGATATCAAAATCAACAACAACATGAAATGAGCATGGTATACAAATTTTACCTTCTATGTTTGAAACAACTATCACCATTTGTGTCGGATAGTTTTCTCTATTCTCCATCTCATTGTCTTTTGAATAGGACACACATGTTTCATCTTGGAGTTGAAAATTTTTTGCCCTCATCTTATTAGGAACACACATGATTATTTTTTCATTAGGATGGGAAAGTGCCATACTTAGATTACTATTATTTTTTGAGAAACAAGAGTTAATAACAAAAGACATAAAGCTTTCAGCCCCATTTCCAACACATGAGTGAAAATAACATTGCTTATCTTTTAAAACACTCACTTTCCTATCCTTCTCAAACACACCATTTCCAGCATAGTCATTTTCAGATTCTTCATGCATAGGATCTATTCTGACCAGATTAGTCTCACCATTCTTGACTGCAATCAAATCAGCAAATTCCCTATCCAAAACCAAAGCTTGGAGTAAATCAATACCTAAGACTATTGCAAAAGAGAATTCTTGCATGAAAGGAAACAAGGGTTGAATTACTTTCTCTCCTTGGGGCTGCAACATCCACCTTCAGCTCTTCATTTAACTGTGATACCCTTTCCTGATATACTTGCAGCACTTTATTCCTCTTTTATAACTCTTTCAACTTGTGAAATCTGACACAAAGGCTTCTCCACAACAGAGGAGATGTGTGATTGTCTTCCATACTTATATTATTCCTGACAGCTTGGGAGATGCTTTCTTTGAAACTGTCCACAAACTCATGCAACACTTCATCATTCATTTGATCAAGTTCCATGAGAGAGGGATTTGGTCTTGGCTTTCTCATGGCTTTCATATCCGGCAAGGTCTTTATACAGAGTCACCAATCTCCAGCATCTGGAGATAATAAAAAAAATTGAGGAAACAATTATTAGATACTGGTCTTTGTTCCTGATCCCCAGTACAGTCGCCAAAAATTTGTTAGTAAACAGATTTGTCCTTCAAAAATAAATAAACAACTTAACTCCAAATGCCCAAAATGAAGAACAAACAACACTAACAGTTGGAAAGACTATCATGGGATTGATAGCTTTCCTCTGAATTGAGAGGTACAACTCCCTCTTAGAAGATATACAATGTATTAATAATTGGTTGTCTTTAACCAGAAGATACAAAGGCAATTGACATTTACCCATCAACATGGAATAAATGTGATTCAAGATTTAAATGGTAGAGATAGAAATAAATAAATGACACACAGACCATCTATTTGATCTTCCCATTTACGAATGGACAAAGGAAAATTTACAATTTCATTCTGCAACATTTATGAATATACAAAACCTACAGATTTTGTAATATACGCATATACTTGACAAGAGAGGACAAGACAATAATTAGAATATGACTGAAGTGACCAAAATATCAATTTCAATCAGAGAAATACATGTCCATACCAACAGATCTGAAAACACATTTCTCTTTATTCCAAAAATACAAACAAAGTAACCAACTGGTCAGTCTATCCCTATACTAAAATCAAGCTATGAAAAAATAAAATATGTTATTTCTCCTCATATCCCTGTTACAATGGAAAATATGAAAAAAAAAACCATCCCCCCTTTCTTATTGAAAAACTTATTATAAATAATCTTCACTCCCATAGCCGTTTCAATAACTGATTCTTGATTTTAATTTTCCCTTCACTTCTAATGTGTTTCCTTTGATAATTTTATATCATTATAAACTATTGATTTTAAATTTTATAATGATATAACTTACAATGTCAAATGAAATTTAGACAAGTAGCATTTGATTATGTTAATCAAGAACAAAAATATTTGTTATGCTGGGCAGACTGAAAAATATCTTTGACAGAAAAATAGGGTCTCCATGCGGGGGGCATATCTTTTTACTCCACCGTTGGATTGAGCTCATTTTCTCATATGTCGTCCAAAACCTAGTTAATTGAATTCTTACTAGAGTGATTGAGAAAATTATAATGGACCTGGAAGTTACACATATCTAAGTACAGGTATATAAAACTACATAAAATTAGATTTCTTCATCTTCTCTTGCATTCTTTCATTTGGCTTATCTGTCAATGTTGAGCATAAATGAAATTGAATTATCCATTAAAATAATTATTAATAAGGTATTCTTATCTGTAGTCACCACTTTGGATGATTCATAATCATCAAACCATGTGTTTGCATTAAAAAGCATGTGTCTATTCCTTCCAGTAAACTGTATTGCCAAACTTCTGCAACTTTTGAAATCTAAACCTCAACTTGAATCATTCTAAATGCTTGAAATTGAAGCACTCCCCCTTTGCAAATTTAAAAAGAAATGAAGCATCATAAAAATGCATGGGTTGGCTACCACCCAAGGCTTGTTGCAAAGTTTGTCTTCTCGTTGAACTACAAATCTCAAACTATTTTAGTTCAAAGTTCAAGGTTCAACTGTCGGATGTAAATTGTAACACATGTAACACTATCGGGTTTTTCCATGTTCCATCTCTTTGCATGTATTTGGGTTCTCACTATGTCTCGGCACATTAAAGTTGGCTAGTTTGAGACCATCTGCACATTACCTTACAACATACAACTTTTCAAAGCATTTTTCAACATAAACTGAGAAGGCACGGGGAAATTAAGAAAAACATTAGGAGGACTGAATTTCCAAGGTTTGAAAAATGGGGGGGGGGGGGTAAGAACCAACTAACATACTTGAAATGGGAAAGAATGGTTTGTGCACTAAATCTCTCATGGAGCCATTTTTCTTAAGTTGCAGGAAGGAAAATACATGAAAGAAACTTACACTATTGCTGCAGGAAAGTAAACACATGCATCTACTAATGAAAATGGTACTGACAACTATAACTTTAATCTTAATCTATTCTGTCAACCCAAAGAATTCACAATTATTATTTTTACAAGTGTTGGAGGAACATACATAGTGTATAGTGCTACACAAAAGAACAGTGAACTCTACTTGAACTATTGTAAATGCTCAAACAATGTAATCTACTCAACTCTAATCCACCTACCAAGTGGACCCCCTTGGTCAGCTTCTACTAGCTACCAACACAGAATGGAACTCAAAATCACTTCTTCGTTGTATCTCCAAAAAACTAATTACATTATCATGAAACAACACACAAAACTGGAAAAGTAATTTTTCTTCAGATTATAGAAATAATACAACCATCTGAATAAATTTCTATCTAACCATCATCTCCCTTTATATAGAGGATTGATGCTTATTTGAACACAAAAGATAATCTCTAACTAAGTCACGCCATAAAGAAAGGAAAGTGCAATAGTCCATGACAAAATATCATAAAGGCTGCATATCATCTTAACAAAATATTTATCACAGAGAAGATATAGCACAAACATTTTCTTATATTTCTTGGAATGATTCTCCCCTCAAATTTTTGGGCATGTCTTGTAGTACCATATGGTGGAACCACCATCGTGACTAAGTCTTCCTCACTCTTCATCAATGCTTGTTCTTCCATTCTTCAGTCGCTCCTATTTCCCTAGCAAGTTAGTAGCATATACATATCTTCAAGTATTTAACCATTCAACTAATCCAAGTATTATAACACACATTCAAATAATTATCTGAAATTCTGCAATATATATAATATTTGGAAAAGTATATCAACTATTATCTACCCATGGGTTTTGTTGGTTTGACTGTACTTATAGCATGTTCATAAGTTCAAATATTGAAAAAGGCATAATAAGTATTTTAGAAATGTCTGAAATAGAGAATAAAAGTATCATAAAACAAAGACAAATTATTGACCCATGATCGACCCCCTATGAGCATAATGCTTGTCCTCAAGCATTTCATTTCTTAGCTATTCCCCTAAATTCCCCACCTTTAGTCCTTCCTCTTCTCTTTCTTTTGAAAGTATAATAAAATCCTTTGGTCTTCTCCCATTAATCCACCCTATAATATTCCTAGAGCTGATCTATCTTTGTAGCATTAACATCATACAAAGGCCACATGAGAATTGGTGGCTGAAATATCAAAGGACACTAGAGCTCAGGCCAAATTTTTCTTCCCATCTACATGTACTTGGGTGCCCTATTCATTGCTGCTTCAAGGTTGAGAGGGCTATGTGGCTCTAATTTCTTTAAAGCCTTTGGAAACATAGTCCACCTATTTATTACACCTGCTAGGGCTTTCTGGAAGGTAAAATAGGGAATCCCATGATATTCTTTGTAAACTTTCTCTCTAACAACAAAAGTTCTATCCCTGGTTTCTACTTTTATTTTTCCATAAGTGAGATTTAACCACTCCCTTAGCAAAACATCAGGTGTAATGCCCCGCCAGGGAACCTGGGACAACTAACCTAAACATGCATCTAAGTTTGCAAAATAAAGTTGTTTTAAAAAAAAAATAGTTAACATACAAGATAAACATCAATGTAGAAGCAATTACCATTTACTCACAATAATACAATAACCAACACAAGTTACAATTCTCTAGGGTTCCTTGATGAATATTACTTTAACATTAATTAATTAATTTAGATTAGGTATAATTACAAAACCCATATAAACAAATGGAAGATAAAAGTAACATCACATAGAAGATGGCATAAATACAACTGGTACCATAAGGTATCCATAAATCTACATCCACTGCACATGTTGCAGGGTATGTAATACAATAACAGAAATGAAGAACACAAGACATCTCTGAAGAATTGATACAAAGATACAAGATCACAAGGAAGAAGATCAAGAAGAAGAAGAACACCTCTTCAACAATGAAGATCAAGAAGGAACAACTACTACAAGGATCATCTAGCACCAGTACATGAATGTCAAAATCTCAAATGGTAAAAGAATCACTAACACCTAACCTCATGAACCTAAATGGTCCACTCCCACCGTGCTGAGGAGATAACAACAGGTCCCACTTGGATAACAAACATCAAACAGATCAAGCTAAGGAAAGGATCCTAAAAGCTCTCTAACTCAAGGTGAAAAAGTAATAATGTCATGAAAAACTCACTAATCCAGAGGCAACCGACACATGTAGGATAACTAGACTATGCATAGGAAGGTGTCATCATGTACGTCTAACCCTTGAGTTTTGTCCTAGTAATCTTGCTGGATCCCGGCACCCAAGTGACCTTACATGGTGTCAATGACCTCTCATACTGATGAAGCCATCGACTATGCCAACTCATCCCTTAAAAGGGGGCTAGTCATCTTCTCCATTCCCACCTTAGTCTATACTAGCACTAAGCCAGGGCGAGGAAACCATATCTTGTTAGGTTCATTTTAAAATCTCTCAATGCTATATTTAGTTATCACTTGATTAAGATACTTAACAATAAGTGATCTTGGTAGCCACTTGTGGGCCCTGACACTTATTGCAAGCCACCTCCTACTACATATCTAGGTAAACTACCCTAGGCTCACAGATTTCACATAGATCACAAAATGATAACAATGTCCCTCAGGACTGTTCCACAAAAATAATAGGAACATATTGGTTCTCACATAACCATGATATCACAAAACACTCTCAAAGTGTTCACAAAAGAAAATACACATGATCTCGTCGATCAGACATAAAATTCAATACCATATTCTCCTCTATAGAATATGAAGTAAAACTCAATACAAAATGAGCTTGGATGGTCAAGACGGGGATGATAATCAGGATACACACACACATCAATTATAATACTGAAGACAAGTACAACCGACACATACCCTAGCCTCTGTCTTCCCCCCTAGGTCTTCTAGTACCCGATAACACAATAAGCCCAAGAAGGCACTCCAGGCACGAAGAAGACAACACACACCATAAAGAACTTGAAATAAATCCATAAGCATTTGAATTCCATTATGGTACATAATTGAATCTAAGCATATAAATAATTAACTCACTAAGAGGAAAGGAACATAAACGCTACGACAACGTTATAAACAAAGAATATTCCCTAAAGTTTCCTTATGGAACTAACAGAATAAAAAGCCCAATTTCAGTATAAAACTAAACACTTGTTAAGTTCCTTTGCCAATATGATTCACAATTAGATATATTACAATACACAAAATATAAGTACTCCGTTTAACCTAGGCATGTATGCACAAACATCACAATTGAGTAGTAACACATTAGGTCTAGTTTGATTGAACTCTAAAATTATAAATCAAGTTTCATATAATTATAAGCAAACAAAACTATTCACAAGGTCCCATCTAAGTCATTCAATTTTTAAACAAAAATTACTAAGAGTTCATTAATTAAATACTAAAAACTTATAGATTCATTCTCATAATTAATAAACAATTATTAATACATTTAAATTAATAACAAAATTAGTTTGTTAAAATTAACAATCTCAACTTTAATTCATTTAGAATTTAATAGCAAATATTAATTCACATTTTAATAAAATACATAAATCTAAATAAAAATTAATTAGATTAAAAGAAGTTAAGTAAATTATGAATTAAATAAAACTTAAACTAAATTTAATTCGATACATATTAAACAAATTATCATTTTAAACAACATACCAAATTACAAATGGGGGGGGGGGGTGTCAGCCCCACTCCCAAAGGTGCTGCGCTCATGATGTGCACCCCTCCCTAGGCAGGGGTACTATTGTGACAGTACCTACTGTCGTAGCAGAGTTAGCTACTCCCGTAGCAGTGCCTTCTACTGCGACAGGGTTGGACGGCAGTCGAGGGGAGGTGGGGAGAGGTAGTGGCCCCCGCCTCCCTACAAACAATTTAAAAAATTTGATTTTATTAAAAAACAAAACCAAAACAAATGTAAGCAAATGCATATATGTTTTTTTTCTCTCTCTTATATATATATATATATATATATATATATATATATATATATATATATATATATATATATATATATATATATATATATATATATATATATATATATATATATATATATATATATATATATATATATATATATATATATATATATATATATATATATATATATATATATATATATATATATATTTGTAAAGACACAATATAGGGCTTTTTAGCCTATTTTCATTTTGTTGTGCTTAATATCTAGCTTATATTGTTATTATTATTTTTTAAAAGCAAATGAAGTACTTATTCTACCAAAAGCATGCATGTGATTTTGACTTTTGTGCGTTAATTCTAATTGAATGTCTCTTTTTTTTTTTAAGACTGAATTTTTCAAACAGAGGATAGAAATATATTTTCCAGAATTAACTTCTATACCAAAATTAGGTTTACTCTATAACTTGATTTTCTTTCTAATGGGAATTTTATTTTTCCTCCAACATAATAGTTAGACTATATACCATATTTGATTTAACATTTTTTAGGTGTTTTGTAGAAGATTTCCTAATAAAATTTTGTCAGCATAACGGTACAATGCCAAATCATCATAAAAATATAAAATAACAGATCTAGGGTTTCTCTAATACCCAAAACAAGAAATTTCTTACTGATCTAATGAAAAGAATTTGGATCTATTCAAACATAGAATTTTTCCAAACAAAATAACAAATGGCGCACAACAAGAATTCCAAATCCTACCTTAGATCCAATGCTAGAAACTATAATGAAACCCCTGTTGTAGATCTGAGAGTGAGATTTCTTCCAAATCCAATCCTGTCTGCAGATCTGAAAACTATGATGAAAGCAGTAACCAAATCTAGATGCACAATCATGCCCAAATCAACAAGCAACCACAACAAACCAAGAATCCTCAAAAAATCAAGCACACAAGCTCTCCAAAAATTCTCCTCCAAAAGAAACCTGTCTAAACTCCAAATGAGTGCAATTCCCCCTATTAGGGATTCAACTCCACCATTCATGCAAACCCTAGATGACTCATTAGACAACTCCTATTCAAACCCCCACTCTTAAGTTGAAAGAAAATACTAATTATTAATTAAAAATACATATTTTATGCACAACTCAACTTAGTCTCCTAAAAACAAGTTGTCTCCTTTTTGAAACAAATAACGTTCAAACTCAATAAAGCACATGCTAATATATTTTAATCTCTTATTAAATAATTTTATATTCCAAACACCATTAAATCATGCAATTTAATAATTTAATAGCTAATGGATAATATTAATCCTATTTCACATATTTAATTAATTAAAACCAAATATCCTAATATTTGATTTTTAATTAATTAATAATCATACAAAAACATAGGAAATAAATTTAATATTATTTTCCAACTATAATATTAATTTCCATAACTATAGAAAATCACATACTCAAAAAGCAATAAATCAAGATCATCAAATAAAGCAAACAAGCACAAGGAAGGGATCCATGAACTTTGCCAACCTAACAAATTTGGATAGGGTAGTCAACAGATACTTATCCAATACCTAGGATAAATGGGTTTGGGTTTGAGTTTGGGTTTTGGATCCGTGTTATCTCCCCTCTCTTACCATTTGAGATATTGCGATACGGCACGCTCATCCTGACAATTTAGGGAAGATGATGCCTGGTACCTACGAACCTGCATACAACACCCGCATGTACAAACATATATAAATATATAACAGATAATGGTGGGATCAGCCAATCGTGTGGATCTTGCAAGCAAGTAAATATGACTCCGTCCCTCAACCACATCAGGCACGTCAAATAGAAATATAAAACAAGCACATCAACCATACACATACCAGTATGGGGTCAGTAAAACCAGAAGCATTAATAATTTTTCTAACATATAATCTATCATCCTAGAGTAATCATAACATTTATAAAATCAGACTAGGGGCGAGGTACTACATCAGGTTTACTACTTTCATCTCTTAAGGGTAACTATTATGATCTCTCCTGATCTCTATAAGCATATAATTGTTTTCCATAATTGGTCTCATTATGCATCTATGACATTAGGGATTTTAGATGTATATCTCCAATATAAAGTGGATGATTCCAATTAGTCTCATCAGGAATAATCAAATTATCGAGGTAAAGTTCACAAAGTAGGTTGTGTTGCTAAGTAGGAAGGGCTTGGTACAGACCATAGAATTTTTTAGCTATTTTAAATTCAGACTCTTTATCTTTAATTATGATCATTAAATGAAACAAAATAAATTGTTCTTTTAAATAAATGGCATAAACTTTGGGAGGAGGCGTGCAGACAATGATCTAATCAGCTAGCTTTAAAGAATGGTCCATTTTCTGCCTTTACATTTGTTCTTTCAAATATTCTATTTCATCCCTTTGGTCATCAATTTCTTTTTACATTTTCTTTCTTTCTTCTTTCCAAGGAGTCTTTTTAAACACAAACTGATTATACAAATTGAAAATAATAGACAAAAGAAAGGTGAACCAAACTCTATAAGTTGAGGCTTCTTATTTTCATTACAAGCTTTCTCTAAATAATCAGTTAACCAAGTTCTTTTAAAGGGCACAATAGCATTATTGGAACAAGAGTGAGTTGATGGATGAGCCAATTGAGGTTCTTCTTTCTTGTCTTCCTGAACTATTTGATGCATTTCCTCAGGATCACTTTGTTGCTGAGGTGGCTCCTAGTAAGTACTTTCAGGTTGATTATTGGGTGATTCATTCAAATGCTAGGAATTATCTGGAACATTTTTTTATGCTAGAGGATTGTCTGAAATATGATCCATATGAGGATCATTGGGAGGTTTATTTGATGAAACAGATAGGCCATCTGGAGGAATATGTGGCATTTCCCTCTCATCAGGGAACTTCTACACAAAAGAGTCTCTGTAGCCTCTATTTCTTTCTTTCTAATAGTTTTCTTCGGTCTCTCTGATGCAGGAGTGGTTGTTTCAGGAGCTAGCTTCTTTTCCTTATTTCTAGAAATTGTAGGGTTTTAGGGTTCATTCTCATCCTCAGGAGCTGAATTTCCTTCATAAATTTTTCTTTTCCCTCTTCTTTGAGAAGAGGTAGATATATTTTCCATTGGAATAGGGTGAGGCTCAACTTCCCTAATATTTTCAAGTTCTGCTTCTTGGCTAGCTTTTTTAGTAGTTGGTTCAGAGGGAATTTTATTCTCATGGACAAATTGTTCAATAGGGTCATTTTGGGGATGTAAAGTCTTGACCTGAACAAATCATCCTAGGCCAAGGGAGATACATCCCTGAGTGACCTCTCAACAAGTAATTTAATCAAAGCATGATGGGTAACAAAAAAAAAAATTCTTTCCTGGGTTTCTTCAGCACCAATACTCAACATATTATAAAGAAGATTTGGAACATTGACCAAAGAATTATGTCTGACGTAACTAAGAAATTTATAAAGTTGTGCATGAAAATGATAAAACCTTCCTTCACAAGTGAGGTAACTTATAATATGCATTGCTAACTCATCAAATGGGGAAGGAAGGGATGCACGCTTGCAGCATTTCTTGTTTACCTCAAATGGAAGGTTTGTAGGTACGCTAAACTGAGCCAGAGATGACCTAGCATTGTATTCATTAAGATAATGCTAGATCCAACTGCAGGCAACCCAATTACTTCTTCTATGCATTCCTCTATTGCCAAGACTATCAAGCCCCACACATTTTATTCTACTTCTTCAAAGGTATTCATTAATTGAGTGGCTACCTCATCAAATTCTATCAATTTTAGGAAATATACAAGCCACCCACAAGCATGAAATCACTTGACTTCTTCTACATTTGTAAGAAAAATGGTGTGAACCACTAGTTCATGACACATTAACTTCCCACACATTGTTCCAAATTCTTTCTCCAAATTCTTTCTGCAACTTGTCAATTACAATTTTCTCCGCCCCTTCTGAAATTCCCTAATCTCCTCTATAATGCCCTGAAATTCAGCACCTAGCTGCACCTTTAACTACGAATTCCCTTGAAATATCTATGTTACATTTTTTAAAATGATAATAATGGTGCTTATGACAAGGAATCATAGTTTTAAATTCAATTAACTTTCACATAACTTGATTACATCATCTTAGAGTTGCATCAAGTCAGAAATCAGAGATAATTTGGAAATTGGGGTATGACACTTGTTATGAAACATAAAGGACTTAATGAAACAAAATATAAGTATAGATTTAAACTGATAGACAATATCATAAGGAATTATGGGTACAAAAATAGTGACTTGAGATTAATACACTTACGTGCCCCCTATGAAATAAAGACAAGTGTCCACATTTGTCATACTAAGCATTAGGTAGGAAACTAGCATAATGCCATATTATAAATAAGTGTAGCATTAAATATAATAATCTAAATGTACAAACTAAAAGTGGAAAATATTGAATTTTTATACATACTATTATGTTACGACATGCGTGTGAAGGTGATGATAATAGGAAACTTCATTAAAGGAACAAGTGCTGAGGATAATGGGTAGATGGAAGGTAGAGAAGTGGAGTTAGATGGAAAGAAGAATGTATAAAATGAATGCAGAAAGAAACTTCATTAAAAATGAAGTGTTTATTATGAGCATACCCAAAGGAAATTAGGGTGAAGCTATAGGAAGAAGGTTGGCACTTTCTACTATAGGAAGTACTACCTTTTGTGATTCTGAAGTAGTGTCACAAAATTGTTGTAGGAAATGATCCTTGGTCTATGGCTGATATATAGATGAAGTCTATGACTATTTACCAATAGCTTGAAATGAAAAGGATCAATGGTGGATAATTGGACTGCTCCATTGTCAAAGACATGATCAATTTCATAGGGTCCTAACCACCATGTTTGTAAATTGGCAGGTATTTCTTGAAACCGTGAACCAAATAGTAATGCCCAATCACCTATTGAGAAGCATTTATTAGTTATGTGTGAGTCATGCCACTTCTTCCTCTATTTTTGGACTATCTCTATTCTTTCCAAGGTGGACTTTCTCATCTCATCTAGAGAGTTGAGGTGGAGAAGGTGATCTTGCTATGCTATAGGAAGATCAATGTTGAGCTTCAGGGCGGTGCACAATGTTTTATGTTCAAATTCAATGGAAATATTATTGTTTTTCCATAAAGAATTTCAAATGAATTGAATCTTGTTGTTGTCTTTCATGTTTTTCTGTAAGCCTAGACTACTTCTAGAAGGTGGCTTCTCTAATCTCAATGATGTAGTTGAACTATTTTGGTAAGAATATGATGCAGGAGCATCTAGGGTCCTTAGCAATCCTATGTCACCAAAAATAGATTTGAGTTTTTTTTTGTTGCTCGGTTCCTTCTTTGACCAAGTTGGTTTTGATGTTTCTCAGTTTCCTTTGTTCACCGGTGTTGGTCAGTTATCTCTTTGGTGCTTGGTAATTTCCCTAGTGCTTGGTGATGCTTTTCTAGTGCTCAGTTGGCATTGCTTACCGACAAGTTTCTTTTGAGTTTTTGTTGAGCCTGACTTGTGCATTGATTATGGTTCATGGATTTAATGCTAGTATCCATCATTGGGAAGATTGTGGTCCTAGATCTAACCATTTCTTCCATTGATTATGGATCTGAAGGCCGACTCAGTTTGGTAGCCTCTTGTATAAATGTAGTTGTTTGGTTAGATTTTAGGGAGCCGGTTTGGATAGAAGATAGAAGGTAGAAAATTGAGATTGTTCACAAATCCTCACATGTTTGAGGACTTCTATAATTCATTGTAATATTTGGCTGAAACTAAGAAGGCCTTACAGCTTGGCATGTATGAATCAATTTGAATTAATATATGAATGATCCTACATTTATCTCTCCCACTGTGTTGTTGTTGCTTCCGCGTGTTGTTAAGAAAGGTGGTTCAGGTTGGGTGTGCCATTCTGTGGACCCTCCTACCCTAGCTTGCGTTAGGTGGTATTAGAGCAAGGTTAGATCTAGATCTAGGTTTGCGAATCTAGATTTGAAGGTTCCTTCTTGTGAAGCCCTAGTTGAATTGTTGTGGGGTAGCAGATTACGACTTGACTTGTAGTTGTAGAGGGTTTTCAAGATGGTTCGTGGGAGGTGAGATGTAGATCCAGGATTGGCAGAGATGTTGAGACAAATTACTACTAGATTGGAAGCTATTGAAACAACCCAGAAAAGAGGAAGACATCTTGAAGATGTTAGTGATGATGAAATTGAGGTAGAACAAGGTGATGTAGAACCTGCACCTATGATCGATCATGGTGAGGAAAGATTCTTGAAGGCTTTGATAAGTCTGAAGTCTACACCACACTTTAATCCTCCTGAGTATGGTGGAAAGTTGGATTTTAATGAGTTGGTGGATTGGATCATAGAGATGGAAAAGTATTTTGAGTATGAAAATGTACCTGAAGATAAGAAAGTGAAAATTACAAGTACAAAGTTGAAAAGTCATGCATCCTTATGGTGGGAACATCTGTAGCTAGACAAAAAGAGGAAAGGCAAAGAAAAAATCAAGGTATGGAGTAAAATGGTGAATAAATTTAAAGGAAAGTTCTTACCTTGTGATTATTAGATTAACCTAGTTAGGTGAATGAAAAGTTTGAGGCAGAAAAGATAGCTTGGTAAAGGAGTATACTAAGTAATTCTATAGATTAGATATCAAATCTAGACATGATGAAGATGATGTGGAAAGAATTGCTAGATACATGAATGGTTTGAGAGTTTCCATCCAAGAAGAAATCAGTTTGGTCAAATTAGAGAACATTGAAGAGGCTTATCAATTTGCATTGAAAGCTGAGGATAAATTGAACAAGAGACATGAGAAAAGACAAAGAGGTAGAGGTGGTAGATTCCCTAGAGGAAGAGGTAGATCCTATGGTGAAAATAGTAGATCTGAACTAGAAAAGACTGTTATACACTAAGTTTGCACCCTTGTTTCAAGCTCTCTTGGTCTTGATAACTTAGTATAACATGGGAATCATCTCCAGGTTGTGCGACCTATGCTAACTAAGATGAGACCTCCAGGTTCTAGGCTAGTTCCTCTTGGATAATCAACTTAATTTGCTTCTTTGATAGGAAAGTAAATCTTGATGGGAAAAGGGATAGAAGGAATGCATGAAAGGGAAAGTAACTAAAAAGAAAACTACCTACTAGGTGATACACCAAAAATATGGTATGAATTGCAGTATGGAGGATGAAGTCAGTGCATGAAATTAGGTCTAGGAGATCAAAACTTATTGAATAGGCTTGCATCAATACTTCATAGAAGGGTCTGCAAACAAACATTCACTTCTGCAACTAGGTATATGAATGAGACAAACTGTCAGGGGTTGAAGAATACCCACAAGATCATTCAAATCAAAGCATCCACAGGAATACACAAGAATTGCAGAAAGAAAGAGGGATTAGGAACCCTAAGATATCACTGAAAACATGCTTATACTAAACTCAATAAGAGAAAATTTAGACAAGAAGGCATAGGGACAGAAAGAATGTCACAAAATACCTTTGCAATATCTAAAGTTCCAATGAAAGTTACAAACTACAAAAAGTTAGAGGGCAGAAAGAATGCCACGGATAACTCCTCAGAGAGAAAATTCTCTTTTACAATTGCCAAATCTCAGCTTCAAAAAGCTCCAAAAAACAATAAATACACCTCCTTTTTGCATGCAGGCAGGAGCAAAACCTAATTAGGGTTACATAAATTATCATTTAATAATCAAACCCTAACCTTGTTGTTAGAAATAGGAAATATTGAGAGGGGGGGTTGAATCAGTATTTCACAAACTTTTTCTTTTTCCCACTTATGGATATAACAGATTACTTTAGTGCATACAAAAATTATCAAGCTGATTAACAAACATAGCAGTAAATAGAAAGAACTCATAACACATCATATGTTCTCAAGGAAACCCTGGCCAAGGGAAAACCCTAGTGGGGATGGTACCCACAAAGATCACTAATCAAAAGTATCTTGTTAGGGATATTGGACCCTGATAGGAGTCAATTTACAATGTATAGTAGATCTATCCTGGTTAAAGGACTTTAGGCCTTGTTAGAAGCCTTAACCCTATTAGGAGTTAGATTACAAAACCTGATCACCAGCTAAGCTCACTACCCAAACAGGTAATACAAAAATGTTTCTAACTGTAATATGGTACTGCTTACAACTTCACATCAATAGCCTTTGCTGCTATCACAATATACAACTATCACAAGTTATCTTTTCTTTCTTTTTACATATCACTTCTATCTTTCATTACATTTCAAGTATGCCTAATATATGAGTTATTAAAGCTAATAACTTTACATGGTCGGCATCCAAAATCATTATCCAAGATTAAACATCTAGGATGTCATCCCTTAATAATGTTAAGTCATTATTTTGACAAGAAAAAATAATCCCTTAACTCTTTCGCTAAAAATGTCTCCAAAAACTACTCTGTCTGCAAAACTGTGTTCGGTAAACTTTGAATAACTTTGTTCGTACTGCTCCAAAATTTATGCACAATGAGATGGGGTATCCTCATACTCTATAGAATCTTCAGTTAACTATGCAAACAAAAATATTTCTCCAGTGGACATCGCCAACTAAATCTTCATTGGGTGCTCTGTTAGGATCATTGTATCCAAACTTAGACAATTTCTTTCTTCAACTTTGCATACTTGCATTCCAGATTTGTGCTCTTAATAGAGATCATATGTTGCCATAATGACAACATCTATGCATCCACATTAGCCAAATTGCCAACACCTATCAATTCTGATCATAAATGTATCTTTGAAAGTATCATGGCTGATCAAATATTTTGTGTCCACCTCTACAAGTTGAAAACCTCATGCCAAACCATGACCCTATCTCTGTTGAATTGAGTCTATCATGAATGCTCAAATCTGATCCTTACAAATATTTGTATTTTGAAGTACAGAAGGTCGTAGGTGGTGCCAACCTTTAATTCTTCTTTGGCGCAAGAACACCAACATGGTACCCTGAGAAATCATATGTGATGGCCATCAAATCTTTCTCAACATTCCCCCAACTGCAACCATCCTAGAACTATCAATTCTGAGCTAATTAAAGCCATGCAATCGACCAACTGCAATGAACTAGCAAGAAACCCTCAAGAAGATATTTTAAATTTGAAAAGCAATAGCCAGTTGACCAAGATTAAAATGTAGCCATCGATATCACTCCTCGGCAAATCAAACAGCTTAGATCAACCTTGTAATAGTCGCAAGCTCCTTTTGAAAAGTCAAACACCACATCACCAGTCAGAAGCCAATAAAAAATGAACACCTTAGCAAAACATAGCACATCAGACCCACGACCCATTAAGATCTTCATCAGATGGTTGTTGCTATACCGTGATACTAAACTTTGTGCATCTTATCCAAGTGGTATAATGACAACTGTGAGATCATACCACAACTTAACCATTAGGAAAGATAGGCCCCACTTAACAAACACTAGTTGTTCCACCCATAGACCAATCAGAAACAAGTGCATCAGTGCCTTATGGCAACATGGACCCATGACATCAATCTTCATTAGACGATTGTCGTTATACCATGATATTAACCTTCAAGCACATCTCCTCAGTGATATAGTGACAATCATCGATCTCACATGAGCTTTAACCTACCACATAAGAAAAAGACCCTGGGCCCACTAACAAATCCAAGCTGTCATCCGGCCAACCAACAAAATTTGAGCACGTCAAAACCTGAGGACCCACCTGACAGAGCCCTAGCAAAAGGTAAAATCAACGGCTAGTGTATGATCACATGGGCTTGGAATATTCCATGTGATCATATGATAGTCATTAGATCTTAAAGGAAAGACAACCCACTGGGCCCGCTAATAGAATTCCACATCACAACCCACTGACCAATAAGATTCAGACACCTCAGATTACATGGCAGTGGACCCATTGAGATGAAGTGCTACATTGGCATGAAGATCAGTGGTCATCGCAAAACCACAAGGGGGAAGATTAAGCCTTACAAACATTCGACAACCATCAGATCAAGAGATTAACCCTGTTAATCAAGGCCGCTTAGGAGCTTTAATAAACTAGGCCCAGACCTACCATGTGCAACATTTTCATTCACCATTGACTACCCCCTTGAATCCATCTAGCACCAGACCCACTTGATAGGAGTGCTAAGCTAAAGAAGAGGATCGATGGTCATCGTTATACCACAACACTTAAAAAGGCATCACTTTTACCCAATGGTATAACAACAACAGTAGATCCTACTCAGATCTTAACCACCAGCTAAGAAAGAGGAACAGTCCCACCCAAATAGGTGTCACCCTGTCGCTAGATCACATGTCAGAAAGTCTGACAACCCAGAGTCTTGAGATTTAATGATAGCCACAAGTTTTACAAGGTTATCTTATTAGAAATATTACCGAGAAAACTTAGGCTTTGAGGAAAAAATGATTAAAAGGGGCCCCGCCTGATGACCTAATGTTATAACACATAAGGGGGTCACTTTTAAAAGGCACATGTATTTAAAGGGACTTGAGTGGCCCGAAAAGGTAACAGGGAATTATAACGTGGCCAAGGGTTTAGGGTTTTTTTGGGGGGCCAATGGCTACTTTTTCAAATCCAAATTTGTATTCTAGGGGGCTAAAAGAGATTGCAGAGGCCAGAAAACAAGTCATAGGGCCATGAAAATTTTAGAGGCTCAACAAGGTAAAATATGAAGACTTGGATGGAATTCAACCTAGCCAAATTTGTATGGGGTGGGAAAATTTGGGTAACAAAGACAACTCTGGATAAATGCAAGACCGAGTGGAAATGTGAAAGTTCATGTAGAGGCAGAGGTAGTCACTACCGAGGTGGTTATAATAGAGGAAGTTTCTGAGGAACTTGTTACAATTATGGAGAACAAGGACATAGATCATTTGAGTGTACACATGCAAGTAAGAAGACTGGTAACAGTAGGAATGCTTTGGTGCAAGAAGAGTCACGGAATGAACCTGAGAAGGAAAACAACTTGATGGTAAGAAGAGCACTTTGGAATGAAAGTAAAAAGGAAGATTCGGTAAGGAAAATTTTGTTCAAAACTAGATGTAGAGTTTCAGAGAAAGTTTGGAAGGTAATCATTGACAGTGGTAGCTCAAAGAATCTAGCATTTGAGGAGATGGTCACAAAGTTGTAGTTAGAAAGGTTGAAACATCTGAAGCCCTATCAGATTTCATGGATCAAAGATGAGCATACACTCGTGGTAAGTGAACAATGTTATGTGAATTTGAAGATTGGAAAGTACTATGATAAGGTGTTATGTGATATCATGCCTATGGATTGTTGTCATATTTTGTTGGGTACACCTTGGCAATATGATAGACATGGTATATATGATGGGGGATTGCATAATTATACTATTGTGGTTGATGGAAAGAAACAAATGTTGTTACCTTTGATGGAAGAACCTGTTAGTGATGTTTTCACATCTGTGAAAGTTTTCTTGATGGAAGGAAGAAAATTTGTTAAGGATTTAAAAAGAGAAATGATGTATATTTTGTTGTGATTCCTAACAAACCAAGTAAGAAAATAGAGGATATTGTCCCTGAGGAGATTGATAAGTTACTCACGAGCATAGTGAAATCATTTCCGATAATGTACCTGATGATTTGCCACCGAAAAGAAGCATTGATCATTGTATGGATCTCATCCCTGGAGCTAGTTTACCAAACAAGGCACCTCATCGGTTGACACCTACAGAGAATCAGGAATTGAACTGACAGATTCAAGAGTTGCTGGAGAAAGGTTTGATCAAAGAAAGTTTGAGTCCTTGTGCAATACCTAAGAAGAATGGAGAATGGTGAATGTGTACTGATTCCAGAGAAATCAAGAAGATAACAATGATGTATAGGTTTCCTATACCGAGAATGGATGATATAATGGATAGTTTGACTAGAGAAAAGTACTTTACCAAAATTGATTTGAAAAGTGGGTATCATCATATAAGAATCAGAGAAGGTGATGAATGGAAGACTTCTTTCAAGATAAAAGAAGGTTTGTATGAGTGGTTGGTTATGCCTTTTGGTTTAACTAATGCATCGAGTACTTTTATAAGGTTGATGAATGAAGTTTTGAAGAAATTCTTGGGTAAGTTTGTGATTGTATATCTTGATGATATTTTGATATTTAGTAAGATGAGAGAAGAACATTTGTTGCATGTTAGAAAATTTTTGCAGAGATTGAAAGAAGAATTTTTTTTGATAAATCTGAAAAAGTGTTCATTCATGAAAGAGATTGTGTATTTGGGATTTGTGATTTTAGCTGATGGTTTGAAAATGGATCTTGAAAAGGTTGAAGCTATTTTGAATTGGCCTAGACCTGTAAATGCTAGTGAGGTAAGATCATTTCATGGTTTGGAAAGTTTTTATCAAAAGTTCATAAGAAATTTTAGTTCAATTTGCAATGCTATGACTAAGACTATGAGAGGAGACAAAAGAGAATTCAAGGACACATGGAGTTGATAAAATTTTTGACTCTGAAGTAGAAGGTTTCTGAATTGCCTATTTTGGCCTTGCCTAATTTCAATAAGGTATTTCAAGTGGAATGTGATGCAAATGGAAGTGCAATTGGAGTTGTGTTGAGTCAAGAAGGTAAACTTGTTGTTTTCTTTAGTGAAAAGTTGAATGAGGCAAAAATGAAATATTATGTGTATGATCAGGAATTCTATGCTATTGTTCAAGCACTAAAGAAATGGAGACAATATTTAATAGCAAGTGAATCTATGTTGTATACCGATCATAAGGCTTTATAGTATTTGGATAGTCAGAATAAGTTGAATCAGAGACATATGAAATGGGTTGATTATTTGCAAAGTTATACATTTGTGATAAAGCATAAGAGTGGATTCACTAACCAAGTTGTTGATCCATTGAGTAGAAGGAGATCTTTGATGACCAAGATGAAAATTGGAATTTTAGGCTTTGATGACATGAGAGATTCTTATGAATTTGATCCTGATTTTTCTAAGTCGTGGAGAAAGTGCAGAGCACCTATTCAAGATCAACATAGTACTAAATGGGATGAATATTTTATGCAAGGAGGTATGTTGTTTAAAGGTATCCAATTGTGTATACCAAGAGGACCTATGAGAACTAATTTGATAAAAGAGAAACATAGTGGTGGTTTGGCTAGATATTTTGGTGTTGATAAGTCATGGAGTCTTCTTAAGGAGAAATACTTTTGGCCTCAATTGTATAAAGATGTTCAAAAATTTGTGAAAATTTGTGGAGTTTGTCAAGTTGCAAAAGGAGTTAGTCAGCATACTAGATTGTATACACCAATTTTTGTAACTGAGAAACCTTGGATTGACATTAGTATGGATTTTGTTCTTGGCTTATTGAAGACAGTAAGAGGTAATGATTCTATATTTGTTCTTGTCGATAGATTTTCTAAAATGGCACATTTTATACCTTGTAGAAAGACATCAGATGTAGTACATGTAGTAGATATTTTCCTTAAGGAAATTTTCAAATTGCATGGATTACTGAGGAGTATTATCTCTGACCAAGACAATAAATTTGTTGGATACTTTTGGAAGACTCTTTGGAGAAAGTTGGGTACCGAGTTGAAATATAATTCTGCATTTCACCCACAAACCGATGGATAGATAGAGGTTGTGAATAGAAGCTTGGGTAATATTTTGAGATGTTTAGTTGGAGACACACCATGTAATTGGGATTTTGTGTTTCCACAAGAAGAGTTTGCATACAAAAATTCAGTGAATAGGAGTACTGGAAAAACACCATTTGAGATTGTGAATGGCATATGGCCAAGAAGTATATCTAATTTGAGAGACATTGATGATGAAAGAAAGAGAAGTGCTGAAGGAGAAAAAATTGATGAGTACATGAAGACATTGCATGAAGATGTGAAGCTGAAACTAGAAAAGAGTAATCAGAAATAAAAAGACAGAGCAGATAGATCAAGAAGACATAAGACTTTTGATGTTGGTGATGAAGTGATGGTTCATTTGAGAAAAGGCAAATTTCCTGTGGAACATATGGGAAGTTGAAGATGAAGAAGTTTGGACCTTGCAAGATTTTGAGAAAAATTGATAGTGGAAATGCATATGAAGTTGATCTACCTGATGAGATGGATATATCACATATTTTCAACATTGTTGATTTGTATGAGTTTTGTAAACCTAAAGAAGACATGACAGTACCGATGGAATATCCTAAGAAATAGAATGAAGAGGTTGAGCATATTTTGGAACAAATAATTAGCAGAAGTACAAGAGGAAAATAGTATATGGAATATCTGGTAAAGTGGAAGAACATACCGATTGAAGACAGTTCATGGATTTCATAGTTTGAGTTGGATGTAGCTCAGATCATGCCTACTAAATGATTCAGAGAATCATTTCAAATAACCCCAGGTGTTTGAGGCAGGAGCATCTCAGGTCCTTGGCAATCCCGTGTCACCAAAAATAGATTTGAGTTTGTTTGTGTTTCTCATCTCCTGCTTTGACCGAGTTGGTTCGGTGTTGCTTGGTTTCCTTTGTTCACCAGTATTGGTTGGTTATCTCTTTGGCACTCGGTGATACTTATCTGGCACTCAGTTGGCTTTGCTTACCGACAGGTTTCTTTTGAGTTTATGTTGAGGCCGACTTGTGCATTGATTATGGGTCATGGATTTAATGCTAGTATCCATCATTGGGAAGTGTGTGGTCCTAGATCTGACCATTTCTTCCATTGATTATGGATCTGAAGGCTGACTCAATTCGTTAGCCTCTTGTATAAATGTAGTTGTTTGATTAGAGTTTAGGGAGTCAGTTTGGATAGAAGATAGAAGGTAGAAGATTGATATTTTTCATAGATCCTTGCATGTTTGAGGACTTTTGTAATTCATTGTAATATCTGGCCAAAATTGGGAAGGCCTTACAACTTGGCATGTATGAATCAATTTGAGTTAATATATGAATGATCCTGCATTTCTCTCTCCCACTGTGTTTTTGTTGCTTCCACGTGTTGTTGAGCAAGGTGGTTTAGGTTGAGTGTGCCATTCCTTGGCCCCTCCTACCCTAGCTTGTGTTAGAATAGCTTCAATTTCTCTATTGGTAACTTCCATCTGACCATTTTATTGAGGATGGTAGGGGCTGGACTTTGTGTGTCTAACATTGTACTCATTCATAAGTGTTGTGATCAGGGGTGATGTGAATTATGCTCCTTGATCTGTTACTCGCTCTCTAGGAACACCATAGTGGGTAAATATTTCTTCATATAGGAATTTAGGCACTCTATTGTGACATGCATGCTTCATTGCTTTGACTTCTACCCATTTGGTGACATAGTCTATGCAAACTAGAATGTAAGATTTTCCATTAGATGGTGGATCAGTAGGACCAATAAAATCCATGCCTCATTTATCAAATGGTGTGATCACCACTTATGGATTTAGAGGCATTTCATCTATCTTAGTAGGTTGACCCATCTGTTGACATTTATCACATTTCCTAGTGTAGTTTATTGCATCCTTATGAAGTGTAGGCCAGTAACATCTAGTTGTCAATATTTTCATAGCTGTCCTTTTAGCTACAAAGTTTCCACTATAAGGTTCATCATGATAGGCATGAAGGATGTCATAAGTCTCATCCTCACCTACATATCTTCACATAACTTGGTCTGGTTTTTAAAAAAAAATTCTATCAATCCAAAAAAATTGAAAACTTTCCTCAACGAGATGTTTTCTTTCCTTAGGAGAAAAATGTGTAGGCATCTTGTCAACTACAAGGTAATTTTCTATATCGGCTTACCATGGGCTTTTGATAGTAATATGAAACAAATGCTCATCAGGCAATGTATCATTTATCACAAAAGAGTCAGTGTTGTCATTCTAGAGCCTTGAAAAATAATCAGCCACAACATTAGCTTTACCTGGCTTGTCAATGATAGTTATATCAAATTCTTGTAATAGCAAAAGCCATCTTGCTAACCTACCTAAGATGACAAGTTTGTTCATAAGATATTTTATGGTTACATGGTCAGTATGAACAAACATTGGGTATCCTATAACATAATGAAAAAATTTATTCAAAGCATAGACAACAACCAACAATTATTTTTCAGTGACTATATAATTGAGCTCTGGTCCATGTAAAATCTTGTTGATATAGTATTTTCAAGGTTATTGGCTTTCTGACCTAAGATTGTTCATGTTACATAATTAGAAGCATCAGTATGAATATGGAAAGGTAAAGACCAATCAAGTCTTCTAAGAACTGGTGTTGTTGTAAGAAGGGACTTGAGCTGCAGGAAAGATTCATCACAGACTGGTGTCCACTTGAACTCAAACTCTTTTGTAAGCAATGTGTATAATGGACTGGCTATTTGAGTGAAATTTTTAATGAAACTCCTATAATAACCATCATGTCCTAAAAAGGATCTAACACATTTTTTCTTTGTAGGTGTAGGGAATGTAAGAATTGCCTCAATTTTTGCAGGGTCCACTTGTATTCCATCTTTTGAGATGAAGTGTCCTAGCACAATTCCTTCTTGCATAGTCATAAAACATTTTTTGCTATTCAGGGAAAAATTGTGCTCCTTACATTTGATCAAAACTTTTTCTAATTTCACCAAAGCTTCATCAAAAGTAACACCAAAGGTGATGAAATCATCCATGTAGATCTCCATGCAATCATGTGAGATATCAACAAAGCTGATGATAAAATCCCTTTGAAAAGTAGCTAGAGAATTACATAAGACAAAAGGTAACACCAAATAGGCATATGTTCCCTAAGGACATTTAAATGTGGTATTTTCTTCATCCTCTAGAGAAATTTTGATATGGTTATATCTACTATATCCATCAAGAAAAGAAAAGTACTTTTTACCAGCTAAGGTATCTAGAACTTGATCAATGAATGACAAGGGAAAATTATCTTTCTTTGTAGCATTGTTCATTTCTCTGTAGTCCACACATATTCTCCATTTACCTCTCTTTTTATGGATTATTACCAAAGGAGAAACCCATTTTTTGTCTAAAATTGGATAAATAAAACCAACATTCAATAGTTTCTGCAACTCGGTCTTTACAATTTCTCTCAAGGTTGGGTTAATTCTTCTTTGACGTTGACATAGTGGTAAACTACCTTCATTGATATAGATTTTGTGTGTACAAATATTTGGGCTCAATCCTTTCATATCTCCATAATCCCAGGCAAAAGCTTTCTCATGTTTACAAAGGAGTTGAGTTAACAGGGATAATTGTGGTGGTGATAGTTTATTGTTGACATGTAGGTTGTGACTAGATGAGAGCTCCACCTTGGTTTTTAGTTCAAGCATTGATACTTTAGGTATAGGAGGTGTGAATATCTCATAGGGTATTAGTTGATGGATAATATTAGGTTCAACAGGTAGAATGCAGTCCTCATAGGTAGACAACTACAAAAGAGAACTTTCAGAGATATCTTTTACTGTAACACAGTCATTGGTAAGGATGATTTAAATTGCATCATGATGAAGGGTGCTCCCCTTAATACCACAAACACATAACAGATATAGAGAAACAACAACAATAATATGCAAGAACAGAAAATTGGCTTCTTATTATCTCCACAAATGTGGAATTACAAACTTTCAGAATTACAATATGCAAAGCCACATGGGCATTCCCTTACAATATTCTGTAGGACAAAGCCTCGAATCAATACCCAGATCTACTACCCAGAACTATTCTGAACTGCCTAAGACAATAATACAGCCTTCCTTATATAGGCAATTTTCCACCGCCTGGGAAGGTTCCAGAATTTTAGCCAATAAGGCCGACCAAACTTAGAATTATTTTTATTTTACATTTCATTACATCATAGTCAGCTCAAAATAAATTTTGAAACCCGAACAAAAATTTTGAAGAAAAATTATTTTCCGCCATTTCAGGTGACCCGACTTCCGAAGACCATAAGTCATCACCAGTTGACCCGATTGACTATTGTAACCCCATTTCGGAAAGGGCGCGAGGAGCTCTACAACACTTGAACTAAGCAAGCTTCATTCAGCCCAAAATTTGACCTCATCCGGGGCCTCTAAAGTCTTCAAAACTGAGTTCAAAGTTTCTGTACCCTGCTGCCAATACCGAAAATTTTCAATATCTTCCATATACACTTGATCTGGCAATGAAACTTTACTGGCAGACTTATATGACCAAAATGAACCTCCAAAAAAGAAATAAGATCATTCTGAGCACATACGAAAATTACCAAAAAATAGTAACTTTCCATAAATAGCAGCTCTGCACAAAAAAAACCTTTATTGAATATAAAAAAAAACAAAAATATTTTTGGGTGATGCAAGATTGCTCTTACACCCAGGATGCTCCTGCATCAGACACCCGGGGTAATTTGAGAAGTGACCCTGTCACGACTCAGGTGTGCAGAGGAAAACCAAGATGGTTAACCTCCTCCTTTGTTAGCCACGATGAATCTTCTACAGGTCATCCTTTCCATTTGACCAAATACTCTTCATATGTCCTATTCCTTGTGCTTCTACCAACACGACTGTCCAGTATGTCTTCGATCTCCTTAGTGTCTGAACTAGTTGCGGGAATACTCCACTGTGTTGTTGTGATCTCATCTTCAACACCTCCTTCATGATACTCTGTCAGATCTGAAATGTTAAACACTGGTGAAATATTCAGCTCACTAGGCAATTCTACCTCATATGCATTTCTTGAATCATGCTTCTTCAGTATCCTACATGGTCCAAACTTCTTCATTTTCAGCTTGTTATATGTACCAACTGGAAACCGCTCCTTCCGCAAATGAACCATGACTTCATCACCGACCTGAAATTCCTTATACCTCCTTTTCTCATCTGCCTTAGCCTTATACTGTGCATTCATCTTGGTAATATGCTTTCTCACCTCCTCATGGATGTTCTTCAAGTGTTCTGCAAAATCCTCAGCTTCAGCACTACTTATTTCTCCTTTATCTATCTTCCTCAATTCAGATGCATTTCTCGGACTACTTCCAAATACAATCTGGAATGGTGATTTACCAGTGCTCCTGTTGATAGAATTATTGTATGCAAATTCTGCCTGTGGTAAAATCAAATCCCATCCTGTTGGCTTATCTCCAACCAAACATCTCAGCAAATTTTCCAAACTTCTATTCACTACCTCTGTCTGTCCATCAGTCTGTGGATGATGTGATGAACTGAACTTCAAATCTATCTTCAGCTTCTTCCACAATGTACGCCAGAAATATCCAACAAACTTCGCGTCCCGATCTGAAACTATGGTCGTTGGCAAACCATGTAGTCTCACTACCTCTCTAAAAACAATTCTGCTACATGAACAGCATCAATAGTCTTTTTACAGGGAATGAAATGTGCCATCTTTGAAAATCTATCAACCACCACAAAAATTGAATCATGTGCCCACTGAGTCCTCGGTAAACCAAGAACAAAGTCCATGCTAATATCCTCCCAAGGCTTCTCTGGTACAGGTAATGGCTGATACAACCCTGTATTCTGCTTCACTCCTTTCACCATCTGACATACTCTGCAACTCTGTACAAATTTCTTCACATCTTGCTGCAATTGTGGCCAATAATAATTCTCACCAACCAAAGCAAGGGTTTTATCACGACCAAAGTGTCCAGCCAATCCTCCACTATGCTTCTCCTTGATGAGATTCTCCCTCATAGAACTTCGTGGAATGCACAACTGACTCCCTCTGAATAGCATATCATCCTGGATGATGAAATCCAACCACTTCGTCCTGTCCATAGTAACAGGTTCTGTACAAGCTTTCCAAGCTTCACCAAAATCAGGATCCTCTGGATATAAATTCTTGAGTTCCTTGAACCCAACCACTTCAATCTGCATTTCTTTCAGCAGTAGTTGCCTTCTGCTAAGAGCATCTACAACCCTATTAGACTTTCCACTCCTGTGTTTCAAAACAAATGTATAACTCTGCAAAAATTCAACCCATTTCAAATACCTTTGATTCAACTTTCCTTGACTATTCAAATATTGCAAAGCTTGATGATCAGTATAAAAAACAAACTCCTTAGGAAGCAAATAGTGTCTCCACTTCTTTAATGCTTGAACTATAGCATAAAATTCCTGATCATAAACAGAATATTTCCTCTTTGCATCATTTAACTTCTCACTGAAATAAGCAACAGGTTTACCTTCTTGGCTCATAACAGCTCCTATTGCAGTACCACTAGCATCACAATCTACTTGAAACACCTTATTAAAATCTGGAAGTGCTAAAACAGGTTATTCTGTAACTTTTTGTTTCAATAATTGAAAACTCTTTTCTGCCCCATTAGTCCACTTAAACTCTTTTCTATCCCCTCTCATTGTTTCAGTCAAGGGTCCACAAATACTGCTAAAATTTCTGATAAACTTTCTGTAAAAGCTAGCTAGACCATGAAAAGATCTTACCTCAGTAGCATTCCTTGGAGTAGGCCATTCAAGGATAGCCTGTACCTTCTCTGGGTCCATTTTTAGACCTTCTCCTGAAACTACAAACCCCAAATACACCAACTCTTTCTTCACAAAACTACACTTTTTCAAATTAATCAACAATTTCTCTTCTCTTAGCTTCTCAAATACCATACGAATATGCATCATATGCTCCTCCAATGTCTTACTAAAGATCAAAATATCATCTAGGTAAACAATGACAAACTTACCCAGAAATTCTTTCAGAACCTCGTTCATGAGCCGCATGAAAGTGCTCGGTGCATTGGTTAGCCCAAAAGGCATGACTAACCACTCATACAGTCCTTCCTTTGTCTTGAAGGCAGTCTTCCATTCATCTCCTTCTCTGATCCGAATCTGATGATATCCACTTTTTAGATCTATCTTTGAGAAATACACAGCTCCACTCAAACAGTCCATAATATCATCCATTCGTGGCAATGGAAACCTGTACTTGATTGTGATCTTGTTTATTGCCCTAGAATCTGTACACATCATCCATTCTCCATTCTTCTTTGGTGCTAATACTGCTGGTACAGCACAAGGACTTAGACTCTCATGGATCAATCCTTTCTATAACAGTTCATGTACTTGTCTGTTCAACTCCTCACTTTCTGCAGGTGTCATTCTGTGTGCTGCCTTATTCGGCAAACTCGCTCCTGGGATCAAGTCCATCTGATGACTGATCTTCCTGACTGGTGGTAATCCATCAGGCACATTATCGGATACAATATCCTGAAACTCATTCAACAAATTTGCAACTTCTACAGGAACATCTTCTACTTCCTCTTTACCAGCTTTTGGAATTAAAGCAAAACATACATGCTCATGCCTCATACCATCTAGAAAATTTCTTCCATCAACAAAAGTTATCCTTGCATTACCACATACCTTTTCTTCAGTCTCCTTCAATGGTTTTAGCTTATGTCGCACTCCATCCTTTGTCAGGGAATAGGTATTCGCACGACCATCATGTACAGCACATCTGTCAAACTGCCATGGTCTACCCAACAACATATGACATGCATCCATAAATATGATATCACACAATACCTCATCTTGGTATCCACCAATCTTGAACTTCACTAGGAATTGTTCATTGACCATGACCTTGTGGTCATCCTGTACCCAGGCAATCCGATATGGATGTGGGTGTTTTTGTCTCTTGAGCTTCAACTTTGTCACCATCTCTTCTGACACCAAATTGTCAGTGCTTCCACTATCAATAATCACATCACAACATTTACCTTCACACTTGCACCTGGTGCGAAACAGGTTCCTCCTTTGCTCAGGTTCATTCTCACCACTCAACAGGACTCTTCTGTTAATCAACGTTTCTCCTCTTTCAGCATCTTCAGAATTTGATGATCTGGCATCTTCATCTACATGTGCAACTCTGGCTTGGCCTTCATTTCTCCTGTCCGTTCTGCCTTGGCGTTGAGGACATTCAAATGCCCTATGACCTTCTTCTCCACAGTGAAAACATGTTCCACGGAAGCCACCTCTTCCAGATCCTTGTCCTCTTCCTCTTCCTCTCTGATCTCTATTATTCTGATCCTGGAAGTGATTGAAATTATTTCCTCGCTGATTTTGACTGCTACTGGCCTCATCCTTCTTTTTCGAATCTTCATTTCGGCCACCATATGACCGTCCACTAGATCTTCCACCGCGACCTCTTCCGTTTTGTCTGCTCTTGAACTTCTTGTTCAGCTTTTCCTCTACTTTTAGGGCAAATTGGTATGCCTCCTCAATACTGTTCATTCAAACTAGATTCAACTCCTCCTGAATGCTTGGCCTTAACCCATTAAGGTATCGGGCAACTTTCTCCTTATCAGCTTCAGCATGGCCTGTTCTGATGAGGAGTCGATAGAACTCCTCTGTATACTCTTGAATAGATTTTCCTGCTTGCTTCAAACTTTGCATTTTCTTCAATAGGTCAAGCTCATAATCAACAGGAATGAACTGTCGCTTCAATTTTTCCACCATCCGATCCCATCTTGTGATTTTATCTTTCCCTCTTCTATTTCGCTCCAATTGAATTTCTTGCCACCAGATCTTCGCATGACCTTTCAGTCTGGCCTTCGCAAATTTGACCCTATCAGGATCCTCAACATCTTCATACTCAAAATACTCCTCACATTCATTGATCCAGTCGATCAATTCCTCTAGGTTAAGATTTCCAGAAAATGTAGGAACCTCAATCTTAGGTCTTTTCCCAATCTTGGAAATCGCCCGAAAAAGTCTTTCTTCCTCCTGGTTCACAATTTCAGCTTCTCCTTCTTGATATTCTTCTTCGGCTTCATCCTCGCTTTCATCTCTGACATTAAGATTCATTCCTCTGCGAATCTCTTCTTGCAATGCTCGCACTTGTCTCTGCAGCTCTCTAACCTCAGGTGTTACAACACCAGCTCTTCCGCCACGTTCCCTTCGTGGAGGCATTTTCGCGATGCGCGCTGAAACCCTAGCCACTGTCCTGGTGCAAACTGCCTCACAGTCAGTGATCTATTTACACACTCAAGAACTCCTGCTCTGATACCACTTGATGAAGGGTGCTCCCCTTAATACCACAAACACATAACAGATATAGAGAAACAACAACAATAATATGCAAGAACAGAAAATTGGCTTCTTATTATCTCCACAAATGTGGAATTACAAACTTTCAGAATTACAATATGCAAAGCCACATGGGCATTCCCTTACAATATTCTGTAGGACAAAGCCTCGAATCAATACCCAGATCTACTACCCAGAACTATTCTGAACTGCCTAAGACAATAATACAGCCTTCCTTATATAGGCAATTTTCCACCGCCTGGGAACGTTCCAGAATTTTAGCCAATAAGGCTGACCAAACTTAGAATTATTTTTATTTTACATTTCATTACATCATAGTCGGCTCAAAATAAATTTTGAAACCCGAACAGAAATTTTGAAGAAAAATTATTTTCTGCTATTTCAGGTGACCCGACTTCCGAAGACCATAAGTCATCACCAGTTGACCCGATTGACTATTGTAACCCCATTTCAGAAAGGGCGCGAGGAGCTTTACAACAGTTAAATTAAGCAAGCTTCATTCAGCCCAAAATTCGACCTCATCCAGGGCCTCTAAAGCCTTCAAAAATGAGTTCGAAGTTTCTGTACCCTGCTGCCAATACCGAAAATCTTCAATATCTTCCAATATACACTTGATCTGGCAATGAAACTTTACTGGCAGACTTATATGACCAAAATGAACCTCCAAGAAAGAAATAAGATCATTCTGAGCACATACGAAAATTACCAAAAAATAGTAACTTTCCATAAATAGCAGCTCTGCACAAAAAAAACCCTTATTGAATATAAAAAAAAATAGAAATATTTTTGGGTGATGCAAGATTGCTCTTACACCTAGGATGCTCCTGCATCACATCATCTTCTTGAATTTGCAAGAAATATTTTCTATGTAACATCATCAGTTGAGCAACAGAGTTAATCTCTTCCACCTCATATCCCAAATTAGGCCAAATAGGAGTACACTTAAATCTAGTTGAGGTTGGGCTAGAGAATATAAAGCTAACTTCTTAATTGTTTGGCCATCTGAAATGGTCATGTTACTTCAATGAAAAATTATATTGGTATTAGCTGTGGGTAACCAAGGTTGTCCAAGGATGACTAGATAACCAGCAAGAGTTACCTTAGGTGATAATATCATGAAGTCGGTGGGATATTTCCAAGAATCCAATCTAACTACAATGTATTATATTATGCCATCTGGGGTGATAGTGGAACTCTTTGAAAGTTGTAAGACTATTGGAGTGGTTAACAATCCTTCTATACTTAGTATATGCATGGTATCCTTAGTCATAACACTAATAGTAGCACCCAAATCTATTACAACATTTTTCACAGACTGGCCCTTAATTATAATATCAACAACTAGACTTCCAAGATCATAGTACTTTGGAATAACTATGTTTTCTAGCATAATATCTACAATTTGGACAATAACATGTACTATTTGAGGATCTTTTTCCTAGCTTCTTTGGGAAGGATTCTTTAATATATTTCCCATAGACTGGAACATCTTTGATAGCTTGAAAGAGTGGAATTTGAATATGCATGTTTTTCAACTGATCAAGAATATCAAATGATGCCTCTTCTTGGGGTTTAGATATATTATCTTTAAACCTATGAGGAAAAGGAGGATCAACTTTGGTATGAATGTCATCTTGGCTTGATGTATTATTTGGTGGGAGGCTAGTCAAAAAAGTAATTTTTGGAAGAGGTTTTGACGCTACAGGAAGGTTTGGAACTTTTGTAATAACAGGAGGTTATGGTGTGGGTAAAGTGGTGCTAGATCTTAAGTGAACATCAGTTATTTCTAATGCATAAGTGGGGTATTGTTGGGCATTTGTAGCATAAATGGTTTTCTATTGTTGCTTGATGTTAGGATTAGGTTGTGGCTGAGCAGGTAATTATGTTGGCCTTGGAAGAGGACTTGTGGCTCAAGAGGTGAAATGAGTGTAGGTTGAGACACTGGAGATGGTAAGGATTGATAACTAGGATTTTGATTAGGCCATTGTTGGGGTCCTTTCCACTGGTTATATGGTTTCCAATTCCCTTATGGTGGTTGTCATTGGTTTTGAGGTTGTGGCCATTGGGTTTTCTGTAAATTAAACCACTGGTTCTACTAAGTATTAGGCCAGGCATTGTTCCAAGCAAGTTGGGAATACTGAGAAGGGTATTGAAAATTATGGTTCTATCATTGGTTATTATAAGGATTAAAAGATTGCAAAGGATCTTGGGGCATACCTTGTCTCAGGGCCCATGGCCAACATTGAGCAACAAAGAATACTTTCTCATCCTCTCCTTCTATCTGTCTGAACTCAGTAGGAAGGTGTTGGGTCTCCAAATTCACCACTAGCTTGCACTGACAATCCTTCTTTTTCTGCAGACAATGAGGATAGTATTTAGCTAGCTTTGCCTTGACATCTTCATGCTTCTTCTTAACTTGCATTGTGTCCAAGTGTGTAAAAACATAATTGATAATATCTTGTTTGAAATCTGACAGCAGGTTAGAAATTTCTATTTTAGAGATACCGAATCCATTCCCTTTAGCAAGTGTGGGTCTAAATCCTGTGCCTTTTTTCACTAGTGATCTAAAATATTTAAGACAAATTTTCTTAAGATCATCCCGGGAAGATTGAGAAATGTCCCCTCCAACCATAAAATCTAGTGCTTTGAGACAGTTGTCATTTACTCCCCTCAATAAAATGAGTTTTTGTGAATCCTCTTGCAATGTATGTTGAGGATTCTTCTGCAGGTTGTATAGGAAGCATGAAATATAATCTTCCAGAATCTCATCTTCCTTTTGTGACATACGAAAAATATCATCCCCCCTTAAGTTTCCCCCTTTACAATACTCTTTATACTTCTGTAGAAACAAAGTCCGGATCTCATTCCAAGTGGTTGTTGCATTATCCCATAATCCCATGAGCCATCTTAAAGTTGACTCCTTTAATGTTGTTGGAAACAACTTGAGTTTGTGACTATCGGTGTTGTAATCAAAGCTTCGACAAAGAATGTCAAACTCAAATAAAAAGGTGTCAGGGTCTTCATTGATTAGACCATAGAACTATGGAAGTGCAGCAATGGGTATGTTCTTGAGATCAACATTGTTTATAAGACTAGGGAGAGGGAACAAAAAGGTAGGTTGTCCCATTACTACAGGTACTTGGGAGTGAAGTTGTGGTTGGGAAGTGACAATAGCCAAAGGATTATTAGGAATAGGTATACTTGTGGTGGAATTATCAAGAAAATTGGCCAAAATTTTAGCAAAAGGTCAAAGATCAGATGGATCAAAGGGATCTTTAACAGATGAGGATTCTGAAGGAAATTCAGGACTTGCGTCAACAAAAGGTAATTCAACTTCTTCAAATTATTTTTTCAGATTACTAGGTTCTCTTGGAAGGAATCTTCCATAGACATCTTGTCTTCTTCCTCTTTGATGCATATAGGTAATTTGACAAACTTGTGAAGCAATTTTAGAACTACAAACTACTATCTAGAAAATAGAAAACTATCTAAAATGACTCAATAAGTTTCTTAGCTTGACACCATCCCCGACAATGGCCCCAAAATTGAACAACCCCATAATAGTTAATAATAATCATGCCATGGCTTCTCCTAGAAATAGTATATTCAAACTAAGTATCATTTTCCCTATCATGAAGTGCATTCAAATTGTCAACCCAGGGACGTATACTTGAAATGGTACAACATGGTTTGTGCACTAAGTCTCTCATGGAGTCATTTTGCTTAAGTTGCAAGAAGGAAAATAAATGAAAGAAACTTATGCTATTGTTGCAGGAAAGTAAACACACACATCTATTAATGAAAATGGTACTGACAACTATAACTTCAATATTAATCTATTCTTTAACCCAAAGAATTCACAATGATTATTTCTGCAGGAACATACACAATGTATAGTGCTATAGGAAAGAATAGTGAAGTCTACTTGAAATGCTATAAATTCTCAAACAATGTAGTCTAATCTACTCTAATCCACCTTCCAAGTAAGCCCCTTGGTCGGCTTTTGCTACCTACCAACACAAAATGGAACTCAAAATCACTTCTTGATTTTATTTTCAGAAAACTAATTACATTATCATGAAACAACACATGGAATTGGAAAAGTAACTTTGCTTTAGATTATAGAAATAATACAACCATCTGACTAACTTTCTATCGAACCATCATCTCCCTCTATATAAAGGATTAATGCTTATTTAAACACAAAAGATAATCTCTAACTAATTTGCACCATAAAGAAAGGAAAGTGCACCAGTCCATGACAGAATATCATAAAGGCTACATAACTGCTTAACAAAACATTTATCATAGAGAATTTATAGCGCAAATGTGTTCCTATATTCCATGGAATGATTCTCCCCTAAAATTATCAAGCATGTCTCATGGTACCATAATGACTTTCACCATTGTGACTGAGTCTTCCTCGCTCTTCATCAATGCTCATTGTTCCATTCTTCAGTTGCTCCTCTTTCCCCGGTAGGTTAGTAGCATATACATATATTGAAGTATTTAACCATTCAACTAATCCAAATATTATAACACACATTCAAACAATTATATGAAATACTACAATGTATATAATATTTGGCAAAGTATATCAACTATTATCTACCCATGGGTTTTGTTGTTTTGACTATACTTATACCATGTTCATAAGTTCAAATACTGAAAAGGCATAACAAGTGTTTTAGAAATGTCTGAAATAGAGCATAAAAGTATCATAAAACAAAGACATATTATTGACCCATCAAGAAGCCTATCGGCTTGATTAAAAAATAAGGGACATTTTTACTTGTATTTCCTTCAGTAGGTTTTGACACTTATTGTAACAAGCTATGATACCATCAATGGTTGGTCTCTAAGCTATGAATTTTAGGGCCTTTTTCTACTATAGATAAAAATAGGTGAGAAATGTCTTGTACTTGATATTAGGATGGTTCTCTATATGTTAGTTGGGAAAGCATTAAGAACTACATGTTTATAATTTCTTATGTGTACATTCATATATTATCCATTTTGTACATTATTTGCGCCAATATATCCAACATTATGTTATCATTTCTCTCCATATGAACCTCAAAACTCTTTCTTACATTATAGTACTTTTTCCTTCTATGATAATATTTGTTTTTATCTTTCTATGTAGTCATGTTGCTTTCTATTTTTCCTCCTATAGATCCTAGATTCTCTAAAATTAATATGAACAAAAATTTTGTACTACAATTATTATTCCTCAAAAGATTATGCTAGATGGAAAACTCGCTTTGATAACATTATATAGTGCTTACAATATTTATGTAATTAATCACAATAGATCTTACTATTATTATTCTAATAAGTTATTTTGATCTATGTTGTAATTCCATGACCATATATTAAGGGAAAATTTTTAACAAGTTTAATAATATGATTCAACTCCATAAAAACTTTGTTAAGGTTTTAAGGTAGACCAAAGAATTAAACAATATTAATTATAATGTAGAATAAGAGAGGAAAAATTACAAAACACAACAACATGGAGACTAATGTAGTTCACCCAATGTGGGATACATCCACTAGAGAAACAAGTGTCCACTTCTTTCTATTGTCTAGAAAAGAGAAAATTACAATTAAATTTATTTCACATTATATAACCACTTATTTATAAACTTTTGAAGTAGTTTACAAAAGTCAGTTTTCATATGAAAACAATACCCAAATCCTTTACAAAATAATAGGCAATTTTTTCTTTCGGGTTGCTATCCCAAAAAACCTTGGTTGGGTTTTTTTCCTCCATACCCATACCATAGGATTTTCCCCCATCCTCCCATTGAGGGGGTCATCCCCCCAAGCCCCAAAGGAGGGGCTTTCTCCCCCTACATTCCCTTGTTAGTTGATTTAGGAAAAAATAGAACTGACAAAGTCACATGATTTAAGGTAGCATGATCAGTTTCCTCATACAAACAATCTCTCACTGATCTTGGACAAACATCATTACACCTATAAATTCTACTGGATTGACACAACTAGACATGTCTTGTTTCTCATTTCCACTAGAATCATGGTTTAAAGCCAACAAAAAATGAGAAATAAGTTAGTTTATCTTGAGTTATTACCTTGGTAAACATATCTACAAGATTCTTTCTAGTGTGTTCTTTCCATCCTCAACTATCCATCCTCAAACATTGAGAGTATGAAATGGTAAGTTGTATTTGTTTCATCTAAGATTAAAGAGAAAATTTCTCCCCAAAATGAATTATACTTTGACAATAACTATATTAAATCACTTTTCTCTTTCTACTTGCCCAATTATTCTATAAACCTTTTCTATCAAATCATCTCCTTACTAGCCTTAGAAGCAATAATATGAGTTGATTTCATGGTGGAGAGTGTAATAACCATTTGAAATTGTTAAATCCAACTAACATTTGTTCCACCTATAGTAAAAATATACCTTGTTGTTCTCCCCCTTCTATCAATATATTTTACTAGATTTGAATCATCATACCCCCGGAGAGTAGATTTAGATCCTAAAAAATATAATTAGTGTAGTAGTACCTATCAAATACTAGATAATACACTTTATTGCATTCCAATGCTCATTTCCAATATTGTTCATATACCTTCTCACACTCTCATTGTATGTGTAATATCTAGCCTTGTATACACCATGACATACATCAAACTACCAACTACTAAAGAGTATCAAACCTTGGACATACTCTCATTGTATGTGTAATATCTAGCCTTGTATACACCATGACATACATCAAACTACCAACTGCTAAAGAGTATCAAACCTTGGACATATAGTTCATATATTCTTGCATCTTGGGACATATTTTTTTAATTCAATTTCAATTGAATAGGCAAAGGTGTAATAACTAGTTTTTCATTCTGCATATAAAATCTCTTCAACACCTTTTCTATGTAATCACTTTGATACAATATTAATGTGTGATTATTTTGTCACTATTTATTCTCATACCAAGGGTTTTTTTGTTTTTTGACCCAAATCCTTCATAAAAAATCTCTTTTCTAATGTCTTCTTAAGTTCATTTCTATGTTTCATATTAGAGCCAACAAAAAGTGTGTCATCAATGTTTAATAACAAGATGATATGTCTTGATGAAATGTGTTTAGACAACATCTTGTTGTCTTGCTTTCCTTTTTGTTGTCCTTTGTCTTTTGGTTGTTCTTTATGTTTAAGGACTCAGTTGTGTTGTGTTTTTTGGTGTTGTTGCACTTGCCCTCTTGGAGCTTAATTGTTTTATCTTTTATCCTTATGTAAAAGGTTTCGGGTCCTTTCAAAACCTATTTTTACGTAATCAAAACAAGATGATATATCTACAATCATCCAATCTTGTAAAATAAACACAATAATTATAATGAAATCTATTGTAACCTTATTTAGCCATAAAACTATCAAATTTTAAATACCATTGTCAAGGTGCTTTCTTTAAGCCATACAAATTTTTCTTTAGCCTGCATACTAAGTATTAGAAAGTAAAGTCCACCAAGATAACTGAGAGGGGGGGGGACATGAATTAGTTATCTGATAAAAACAACTTTTATTAACCTTATTATATCAGAAACATGTAATCAACATAAACAACAACAATAGAAAGATAATCATACATAATGACACCAAATTTATTAACTAGGGAACCTCTTGATCAAAGAGTAAATCCCGATGGGGATGGTACCCATAAAAGATTTACTAATATGAAAATTCATTGTGAGAGGATGGAATCTATTAGGAGCCTTATGAAATGCATTTAGTACATATCAGTCCCTATTAGGAGACTTCAAATCTCTGTGAGGATATTCTAACCTTGTTAGGAGTTAAGGAAGACAGAAGGACCCACTGTCCAAATAGCTTCAAGTGAAAGATCATTGACCACAATGTCCAACTAATCTTTGTATTATCTGAATAGCATAATACCAAGAATTACTGATCTCAGAAACTTACTTCTCCTTTATGACTGTGCCAAGACAACACCAAATGCTTCACCAGATCTCACTACCAGGTCCGCTCACTTTGCATTATACATCAATCACTAATTCACATTATTTCACCTTCACATAATAATGTAATTCACTTTTTAATCAATGAAAATAATCCTTCCTTTATACCATGCACAATATTTCATAATTGAGTCGAACAATTAAGCTTAACCAATTACAAAATATAAATAAAAAATTGTCAAATCACAAAGTTAATAAATCATCACACGCACAACCTTTGACAATGCTGACTCATGCAGGTCACCTCTGTAATGTCTTCAACCTCTGAATAACTTCTCTTGACTAGATTCTATCCCTGTTAGGAGATATAATCTGATTATCACAAACCACTTCTCAGGAACACTGACAGAATACAGTTTCCACTAAATTACTCATAACTTACATAAATAATTGAATTTTTCTATGCACTCATAACCATGATATCGGGAAATCATACAAAACATTTATTCAATTATACATAACCTCATTTATAATATATTATGTGCACTAAACCAAACTCTATCTACTAATTTGCTAAACTTTATTATAATTAGTGTGTTGACATCAATGACAATCATAGTCATGAATGCAACATGCAACTACTCCAGAAATGCTAGAATACTTCCCCATAGTACATATTCAACATTCATTCTAAAAATATCCCCCATTAGCATTGATGGTAACAAAGATTAAAAACATCCAAGTTTCATGAATACCAAAATCCAATATTGATGCTCTTATTTAACTTTTCAAATCCTCTTCATCAATCATCAAATGTTCTTCATGTATCCTTCTCCACAATGTTGTTTCTCTTTAGATTTTCAAATCCTCTTCATCAATCATCAGATGTTTTTCATGTATCCTTCTCCCCCATTGACATCAATGACAAAGTAAGTATCATTATGTCGATCCAATACAAGCTCGAATGTCCAAAGACACTATTTGAAGATATCATTTACCAAGAGTCCTTCATGACTCAGCTCAAAAACACAGATACTCCCCCATAGAGGAAACATCAACATACAGTCTAGAAAGATAGTGCTCTATACCACTAGACCGATGCAACTTACCGCATCACTACTCAAAAGTAGGTTGGGGCATAACCCCAAGCATACCTCTCATATACTAAAATGTATCTTTAGGTAAAGGCTTTGTAAATATATCTACAATCTGCTCCTTTGTACTGATATACTCAAGTCTGACTTCTTTCTCTGCAACTTTCTCTCTTACAACATGATACTTGATCTCTATATGTTTTGTTTTAGAATGTAACATAATATGCTTAGACATACTTACTATACTTATGTTATCACAATGTATGATAAAAGGCTCATTGAACTTGATTCTAATATCCTTCAACATTTGTTTCATCCATATTATCTTATTACAATTATTTGTTGCTGCTACATATTCTACTTCTTCTATGCTTTGTGAAATACAATTTTGTTTCTTGCTTAGCCAAGAGACCAATCTTCCTCCAAGAAAAAATGCTCCACCACTTGTGCTCTTTTTTTCATCCACACTACCTCCCCAATCCGCATATGTATATGCACATAGGGTAAAATCATTTGATTTATCATACCACAACCCATAATCAATTGTACCTTTCAAATATCTAAATATTCTCTTCACTACTGCATAGTGTGATTCCTTAGGATCATCTTAAAATATCACAATAATACCAACTGCATGTGCTATATCTAGTCTTGTGTGAGTTAGATATTGCAAACCTCCAATCATAGATTTGTACTTCCATTTTTCAACTACATGAGTCTCATCTATGCTAGATAACTTATGGCCAGTTACCATAGGTTTACCAATAGGCTTACTACTCTCCAAACCAAATATCTACAATAGGTCTTTTAGATACTTAGTCTGAGATAAGAAAATACCATCAGCGTTCTACATAATTTGTAAACCCAAGAAAAATTTCATTTCTCCAATCATGCTCATCTCAAATTATTTCTTCATTTCATCAAAAAATTTATCACTTGCTTCATCTTCTCCTCCAAATATTATATCATCAACAAAAATAATTACAATTAATAGACCATTCTCTATTTCTTTTAGATACAAATTATAGTCTACAGTGCCTTTAGCAAATCCCAATTTTGCCAAAAATTTATCCAATCTTGCATACCAGGTTCTAGGTGCTTGCTTTAGCCCATATAAGGCTTTGTTTAGTTTACATACCATGTCTCCTTCTTGAGTCGAAGTAAAACCGTATGGCTACTCAATGTAAACTTCTTCTTCTAATTCACCATTTAGAAATGTTGACTTCACATCCATGTGATACACTTTGAATTTATTATAAGCTGCATAGGCCAAACACATTCTTACTGCTTCAATTCTTGCAACATGTGCAAATTTTTCTTCATAATCAATACCTTCTTGTTGTGAGTATCCTTTACATACCAATCTTTCCTTGTTTCTTACAAATTCACTTTGTTCATTCATCTTGTTTCTAAAAACCTGTTTAGTTCCTATAACATTTTTGTCCTTAGGTCTAGGAACCAATTCCCAAGTATTATTCTTTTTAATCTGATCTATTTATTCCTTCATTTCTTGAATCTAATTGTTATCTTTACAAGCTTCATTAGTAGTCTTAGGTTCAATTTGAGAAAGAAAACATAATTCTTCTTGCACCTTATTTCTTGTCACAACTCCTCTGTCTTTTCTTCCAATAATCTAATCAGTAGGATGATTCCTTATCAAATTCTTATTAGGTGTTATTTTCTCAACTCTTGCTTCAATTCTAGGTTTAAATATGGGTTCTTCATTATGAATCTCATTCTGCAAATCATTGTTAGTTTCATAAAATAATTCAACATTTTCTTGATTAGTTTTAGGATAGGCTTCTTCATCTGAATCATAATCAAGTATTCTTTCCTAAATTCTAAACTTTTCATCCACTTTAACATTTGTGCTCTCAACAATAATCTTAGTTCTCTTATTAAAACATCTATAATCTTTGATTTTCAATCAATAACCAAGAAACATACCTTAATCACTTCTCAAATAAAACTTACCAATATCATGATCTCTCTTTATGTAGCACTTATTTTGAAAGATTCTAAAATATTTTACTGAAGGTGCATGTCCAAACCATAATTCATAAGGATTCTTGTCTGTATTTGCTCTGATCTTTACTCTATTCATTGTATACACTGTTGTGTTTATTGCTTCTCTCCAAAATATCTTTGCTACATCATTCTCAAACAACATAGCTCTTGTTGCTTTAGTTACTGATCTATTTCTTCTTTCAACAATACCATTTTGCTCAGGTGTTTTAGGGGCTGAATGCTATCTCTTAATGCCATTCACTTCACAAAAAGTATTAAATTCTTTTGAAGTGAATTCTCCACCTCTATCAGACCCTAAACATTTAATCTTCATTCCTTATTCATTCTCAAGTTTTTTCTTAAGAAATCTAAACTTATCAAATGCTTCTTATTTTTCTTTAAGAAATGCTACCCACATCATCCTAGTAAAATCATCAACAAGAATCATAAAATACCTTTCACCATAGAATCCTCTTGTTCTTGTGGGATCACTCAGATCTGTATGAATAATGTCTAATTTTGCTAATGTGGTGAACTTCTTGCTGGGAAAAGAACTTCTTTTCTATAATTAACTTTAGCAATCAAACATGTCATCTTAGTAGGATTCAACTAAAATACATTACCTCTGGTTCTTGCTCCTATTCTAATCATCTTACAATTCTCATCCTTGATCGTACAAGTCTTTTTAGTAAACCAAACTTGATATCCCTTGTTAACTAGTTGTCCAACACTTAAAATATTATGTTTCAATCCATCCACAAAGTAAACATCATCAGTGCTAGTCTTTCCATAAAGAGTAATGGATCCTATTCCTTTTATTCAGAAAGATGCATTATTTCCAACTCTAACAAATCCTCCATCATAATTGTTAAACTTAATAAACTTATTCATATCACTAGTCATATCATGTGAACAACCACTGTCTATGATCCAATCAGTTTTCTTTTCAACTTGTGATACTAAATATTTTTCTTCTTTGACTTCTATTTCAAAGTTTTTTTCTTTTATTGCAACAAATCCTATATCATCACTTTCATTATCACTTTCACTTAATAATTTTTCAATACTAGCTTCAAATTCTTCATCATTAGCATAATAACACTCTTTAGGTCTTCTAGGCTTAAAGTTATTTTTATATTTCTTCACTCTCTTAGGAAATTTAGATGCAAAATGACCATAGTCTTGACATGTCCAACATTTAAAGATTTTCTTACCTTCTGGATCTCTCTTCACAAGCAAGGCAATTCCTTCTTCAATCTTTCTATCTTCTTTAGTTTTAGATCTGCTACTACTGGCATAATCTCCACTGACACTTTCAATTCTTGACAAATTAGGGAGAACACTAATGCGCTAAATGCAATTTCAATCCTGGAAAAATCTCCAGATTGTGTCAAACTTATCTCTGCTTCTTCCAATCTTCCAGGAAGAGTCTCTCTAGTGATTTTTTTAGTACAAGGTATGACTTGTTCAATCATTTGCATTGTCTTCTTAAATACTAGGGTCAGATTCTTCACGATCTTCCATATGATTTCATCTTCGTTCTTATTTCCTTCACAAGCTTTGATACCTACAACAATCTCTGATATTATACCAATATAGCTTCTAACAGATTCATCTTCCATCATCTTAGCCTCTTGAAACAAACATATCCAATTTTGTAACTGAATTCTCTTAGCATGTTTATCACCTTCAAAAGTAGATTCCAAAGCTAACCAAATTTCATGAGATGTCTTTAGATTTTTTACCTAACTGTATTCATTCTCAGGAAGGGCTGACAAAAGTGCTTCTCTGGAAAGTATGTTACACATGAATAGATATCTTTCTTTCTTAGTGCAATCCTCAATCTTTTCTTGTTCAATGATATATTTCTCATTTTGTAATCAACCAATATCCTAGTCCTAGACATAGAAAATGTGTCTTCATCTTTTCTTTCTAGTTGTCATAGTTAACTCCATCAAACTTAGGACTTTCTTTTCTAAAGTGACTCATTGTGGATCTCCTTAAGCTTGTAAAATTTTTCTTGAAGGACCTTCTACTTTGATACTAATTGTTAGAAAGTAAAGTCCACCAAGATAATTGAGAGGGGGGGGGGGTGAATCAGTTATCTAGTAAAAATAACTTTTATTAACCATATTATATTCAAAACATGTAATCAACATAAACAACAACCATAGAAAGATAATCATACATAATGACACCAAATTTTTTAACTAGGGATCCTCTTGATTAGAGAGTAAACCCTGGTGGGGATGGTACCCACAAAATATGTACTAATATGAAAATTCCTTGTGAGAGGATGGACTTTTTTAGGATTCTTATGAAATACATTTAGTACATATCAGTCCCTGTTAGGAGACTTTGAATCCCTATGAGGAGATTATAACCTTGTTAGGAGTTAAGGAAGATAGAAGGACCCACTGTCAAAACAAATTCAAGGGAAATATTACTGAACACACTGTCCAACTAATCTGTATATTATCTAAATAGAATAATACCAAGAATTAGTGATCTCAGCAACTTACTTCTCCTCTCTGATTGTGCCAAAACTGCACCAAATACTTCACCAGATTTGCTCACTTCACATCATACATCAATAACTAATTTGTATTATTTCACCTTCACATCATGTAGTTCACTTTTTAATTAAGGAAAACAATCCTTCCTTTATACCATGCATAATATTTAATAATTAAGTTGGCCAATTAAGCTTAACTAATTACAAAATATAAATAAAAAGCTATCATCTCACAAAATTAACAAATCATCACACACACAACCTCTGACTATGCTAACTCATCCAGGTCACCTTCACAATTTCTTCAACCTTTGAATAACTTCTCTTGACCAGATTCTATCCCTGTTAGGAGAATATAATCCGATTATCACAAACTGCTTCTCAAGAACATTGATAGAATACATTTTCCACTAAATTACTCATAACTGACATAAATACTTGAATTTTTGTATGCGCTCTTAACCATGAAAATAAGATATCATATAAAATATGTATTCAACTCCGCATAACCTCATCTATAATACATTATGTGCACTAAACCAAACTTTATCTATTATTCTACTAAACTTCAGTATAATCAGTGTGTTGAAATCAATGATAATCATAGTCATGAATGCAACATGCGACTACTCCAGAAATGCTAGAATACTCCTCCATAGGACATATTCGGCATTCATGCTAAAAAAAAAAATTTTCAACATCTTATTATTGGAGATGCAAGTCTTTTATAGCCACAAGAATTAGAATAGTCCAAATAATTGAAATAATCTTGACAATAAGAGAAAATATTTTATCAAAATCAATACCTTTTTTCTATTTACCATAACTCTAGCCTTTTTTTAATAAAATTTTTTCCTCCATGTTCTTCCTTTAAATTTTAAACCCATTTGATTGGTAATTCTCTCTTACATTCAAGAAATTCAACTAAGTCCCAAGTTTGATTATGTATCAAAATCTCCATCTCCTCTTTCATTTCGTGCTCCCACTTCTTTCTAGTTTTTATCCACATCACTTATGCATAACTTTCTAGTTCTCTTGAATCAATTAATAATACATAAGATAATGAGGGAGAGAATTATTCAGGGGGTCTACTTATCCTCATAGATCTTCTTGTAGGAGATTGAAGTACATGTTGTGTTAGGAATAACATTCCACCAATACAACTGAGAGGGGGGTGAATTAGTTGTGAGATAGATTATTAAACTTTAAATAGAAACTACACCAAATCAAATGATAAGATAGTAAATGCTAGCACAGTAACACAATATTTTGTGTTAAAGGTAAAAACCCCAGTGGGAATTAGCAGCCACAAATGATGTACTGAGAGTATAGTATCCCTGTTAAAAGATATAGCCTTGTTAGGAGCTTATTAAAATATTATAGTACACATTCCCTATTAAAGGGCATACCATGTTAGGAGTCAAATAAAATGTAGGTTCACTCCCTAGGCTCACTGCCCAAAGAAGGTTATGTCCACCTCTAGAACTTACTGTTCGTAAAATAAGTGTACATAAAGGAAATACACAATCCTTGTGAACTGTCTAATAGCAACTATCTTTTCTTGATCAGTTCCAATGAAGTATAAACTATCCTCTACTCTACATCTAATAGATAAAAGCTCACAGCTTCCACAATCCTCTTTTATAATTCTTGCACTTCTTATCTTTTCAAAAAGAAAAGATCTTACATATATACCCTATTACAATAAATGATCAGGTCAACCAATTAGGCTTTCCTAATCTACAAATAATTACATAACCCCTTGCTAAGATACACATAGTATCTATAAAAAGTATACAATAATTACATTTTAACAATTAAGGTCCAATATCCATAATCCATGCTCGCTATCCATAATACACACTACAATGCTAAAGTTGGCCCCAAGTAGGTCTGCTCTAGAACACACACTACCCTTGGCATCATCATGATTCCCATAACTTGCTAAGATCAAGGAGCATTCCTCAATATGTTGTCTGACATCCCTTGAGCTCCCATATACTAAATCCACATCGCTTGTAAGATACATTCAGAACTCAAAGACTAACTCTATCAAATTCCACTGTCACAGTCTAGAAACTAGTCTTCACCAAATCTTCTATTACTCAACCAATTTGAATTATTACATCATGTGATCTTAGATATAAGATCACAACACCTCCCTGTACACAAACCTGTGTTCTCTCATTCTGAATAAATTGTACAGTATTCGTACACTGTAATAACCATTATGTTCTCTTCATAGAAACATATGTTGACATCAATGACAAAACATGAATGACAATAGAATTAGTAACCAATTTCAACAATGATGTTGAGTAGTGATTAAACATATTAAATGTATCAATAATATCCAACAATCTCCCTCTTTAGAATTGATGGAAACATATGGGAAAATCCATCAACCCAAAAATACTCTCTCAATATCCTCAACATAATCTCTTCCCAAACAATGAACTCTTCCCCATATAGTATCTCTCCCCCTTTAGGGATTTTCTCATAGTATCTCCCCCCCTTTGAAAATAATGGAAAAGGGTGTCATAATTCATCAAATGTCTTCTATTTAGTCTTCATCAACCAGGTGTTGAATCACCCAAATGTATTTTGTAAGTTTTCAATGATCACTCCCCCTGAGGAGTAGATCCATACATCAAGTCCAAAAAATGATAGAGATCTAAAGACCTTTGGACTGATGTATCCTTGCATCATTTAATTCTCACTAGGAGGAGCTTGCACCCCAAGAATACCTATGAGATACTCAAAGGCATCTTTTGGCAGTAGATTTGTAAAGATGTATGTTATATGTCCCTTAGTGCTAATGTATTCCAACCTTATTTCTTTCTCTTCTACCTTGTCTCTCAAAAAGTGATACTTAATAGAAATATGATTAGTTTTAGAATGTATCGCCAGATTCTTTCACATATTCAATGTACTAGTGTTATCACAATGGATAACCATAGGTTCAACAAAAGTTATTCCAATATCTTTCAGCATTTGTTTCATCCAAACAATCTGAGTGCAATTAATAGCAACAACAACATATTTAGATTCAGCAGTAGATTGAGCCATACAATCATTCTTTTTACATAACCATAAAACCAACCTTTTCCCAAGGATAAATGCATCTCCACTAGTACTTTTTTTGTCATCAATGTTTCCTACCCAATCAACATCAGTATAAGCATGTAGTTCAAAGTCATCATTTTTACCATACCATAAGCCATAATCTAGTGTTCTTTTCAAATAACTAAAATTCTTTTCACACCAGTTGTAGTGCCCCTCCCATTGTCTGATTTTCTATATATTATGGTTATTTTAAGATGATGAATTATATGTTAGGAAATCATTGATGCTTATGATTTTACTGACCCCATACTTGCATGTGTATGGTTGGCGTGCATTTTTATATTTCTATTTGATGTGCTTGATGTGGTTGAGGGACGAAGTCGTAGTTACTTGCATTCGAGATCCACACGATCGACCGATCCCTGCCATTGTCTGTTATGTGTGTGTGTGTGTGTGTGTGTGTGTGTGTGTGTATGTGTATATGTATATATATATACACATGTATGTACATGCTTATCTTTTATGCAGGTTTGCAGGTACCTAGCATCGACTTCCCTGAATTGTCAAGATGAGCGTGCCCTATCTCAATATCTCAAATGGTAAGAGAGGGGAGATAACACACACCCAAATCCTAACCTAGGCCATATTATTGTCCTGAAATAGTGGACAAAATTTTGTTATTCCTACCCTTTCTAAACTCATCCAGTGGACATGAGTTTATATCCCTGTTCTTGAGTATGAATGTGGGTCCTTAGGTCCTTGTGATGCTTTTGATTTTGGTTGTTGGCATGCTTTCTATATTTAGATTATTTAATTTGATTAAATAGTGCGATTTTAATAAATTAAATCTTTGCTATTTTTAGTTATGAGAGATTATTTAATTAATTGAAAATTAATTAAATGTGATTGTTAAGTTTAGTTAATTATGTGGTAGAAGTATTTAATTAATGAGAATTAATTAAATATCTTCACCTTAGAATTATTTAATTGTAAATTTATCCTATGTTCAATTGAAATATATTTATTAATTTAAGAATTAATTTAACATGTGAAAATTCTTTTAGAGTAAATATTTTATTTTTAATTAATTATTTAATTGAAATCAAAGTTAATTATGCTTTTATGCCTTATTAAACAATTAAATATTTAATTGCATGGTTAATTGTGCTTTAAATATTTAATATATTTAATACAAATTTTAATTAAATACATGTGTATTAGTAATGTTGAAAAGTCATTTGTTTTCAAAAGTTAACAACTTGTTCTAAAAAGTCAAAGTTGAGTTGTGCAAATAAAGCTAGTTTAATAATTAAATTAAAAATTACTTTCAATTTCTGATTGGAGTTGATTTAGGAGTTAAATGTTGAATTGTCTTTAGGGTTTGCATGAAAGGGGGAATTGAATCTCTATAAGGGGAATTGCATTTTATTTTGGGAGATTAGACAGGTTTTGGAGCAATTTTCGGAGGGAGCTTGGATTTTGGCATCTTGAAATTTTTTGGGGTGATTTTGGATTGCTTAAATTTTGTTGAAAGCTTGTTTGTGCATCTGGATCTTGTGCTTGCATTCTCCGTGGACTCAGATATGTAGGTTAGATCCATTCTTAGAAGAATCCTGGTGTCTACAGTCATACAAAGGTTTCATTTTCAATTGTTTGCATTGGATCTAAGGTAGGGTTTGAAAATCTTGCCTGTTAGTTTTTGTTTTGCATTTATTTGCTTTTCCCTGTTTGAGCAATTTCAATGTCTCTATAGATATATCTAGTGTTTTATTGTTTTGGGTATTTAGAAAACCCTAGATTTGTTAATTTTTAGTTTTTATGAAAACTTGGCACATCAAAGTTATGCTATTAAAATTTTATTAAAAAATTCTTACCAGATCTCCTAGAAAATGAAAAATTAAACCTAGACTATAGTTAGACTATAATGCTTAAAGAAAAATAAAATTGCTTGTGAAAGAAATCAAATTTTAGTCAAAAATTCAATTATGGTAAAAATATTCTCTGTTAAAAAAAAATATACAACAAGAATAAATTTACATAGTAAAAAATGTAAAGTCCAAAAAAAGACAAAAGAAAATAGTAAAAGTCAAATGCATGACTTTGGTTAATGTGTTGTTTTCCTTTCAAAAAAAGGAAGTTATCCTTTGTTTTCCTTTATTTCTAAAATTATTTTTTTTGAAAAAATATATAATAAAATATAAACATTAAAAAAAATTGCTTTTGAAAAAGTTTATTTTAAAAATAAATATATAAAAAAAATTAAAAATGTTTGAGGGGGGCAAGGGCCACCACACCCCCTACCCTTGATATCCTTGGTACCACTGCCGATGGAAGGGTACTACCATGGGCAATGGCCACTGCCATAGGCAGTACCACTGCTACACGGTAGGACTGTCATGCGACAATAGTTGTGTGGTGGCAGCGTGGGGAAGCAGATGGAGTCCCCCCAACATGCAACATTTTGTTTTAAAAGGCTTTTTTTTTCTTAAATGAAAATTTTATTTTATAAAAGGTTTTTAATACATTTATATATATATTAAATTTAAAGTTATTTAATAGTTATGTTTAAAATGTTTTTTTTTTATTTAATTGAAATTTGGGTAATGAATTTCAATTGTTATTGAATATATCTATTAAATTAAATACGAATTTGTATTAACAAGTTTTGGCTTTTATTAAACATTTGCTTTTAATAAATGTTGTTAATATTGATATTTATTTTAAAATTATATATGTATGTGAAATGTATTGTTTTTTTGTAATATATATTTACATGTAATTTTAATATTTGATAAAGGCAAATTGAACGATTTATTTTCATGTTGTTCTTGTAATAATGAAAATACACAAATATGTATATTTTCTTTTAATGGTTTTAAAATTTGAAATGTGATGTGCATTTAATTACATATACGATACGTGCATTGTTTTGAGGAGCTCTGAAAATCTGATTTTTCTAGTGAGTTAATATTTCTATGTCTAGTGTTTAAATTGTGTTCATTATGGAACCTAATTGCATACCGAATCATTGTCAATTCTAAATGATGTGAATGATGTATATCCTTCATCAGGTGTTTTCTTTTTCTTTATGTATTGATGGGGCATTAGATGACCAAGGGAAAATACAACGGCTGGGTATAGGTCTTATGATCATGTTTTCTATTTTTATGTTATGGTGTGAGTGTGTTTGTGCTTTATCACCCTAATTGATCATTTAGGCTCATGTTTTACTATTTTCTGTAAATGGATATCTATAGTCATCTTTGGAATCTTGTGTTTGATTTTAGATTTGGGACTACCCGATTGTATACTTATGTAATTCTAGAGGTGGGAATTTCATGCTTTATTTATCATGGTTGTTTGCCTTGTATACTCTGTTGTAATCGATGTATTCGACCCAACCCTATCTGTAGTTTGTTCTATGATTCTCTTATGTGATATTTTGTATGATTGTGTTCTATTTCATATTCTATATAGGGGAATATGGTGTTGACGTTTTACATCCTATCCATGGGATCAAGAGTATATCCTTTTGTGAGCACTTGGAGAGTGTTTTGTGATGTTATGGTTAGAGACCTGTTGCATGTTCCTGTTATTTTGTGGAATAGTCCTGAGGGACATTTTTATTATCTTGTGATGTTATGTGACATATTTGAGCCTAGGGTAGGTTACTTGGATGTGTAGTAGGGGGTGGCTTGCAATAAGCGTTGGGGTCCAGAAGTGGCTGCGACAATCACTTATTGTAAGTAATCTTAATCAGTGAAAACTTAATATATCATTAGGGGGTATTAAAATGAACTTAATAAGATATGGTTCCTCACCCATGCTTGAGTGCTAGTATAGACTAAGATGGAGGATGAGATTATGCTTGCCTCCTTTGAGAGGTGTGTGTCTAGCATGGTTAATGGATTTGTCTCTATGAGAAGTCATTGATACTGTGTATGGTCACTTGAGTGTCGGGGTCTAGAGTGACTACCAGGAAGAAACTCAAGGGTTAGACGTACATGATGACACCTTCCTATGCATAGTCTAGTTATCCTACATGTGTCATTTGTCTCTGCATTAGTGAGTCTTACCTATCACTTTATTTTGTTCACCTGGTGTTATAGAGCTTTCAAGATCTCTTCCTTAGCTTGTTCTATTGATTTTGTTATCCGAGTGGGATCTATTGTTATCTCCTCAACATGGTGGGAGTGGACCATTTAGGTATCATGAGGTTGGGTGGTAGTGATTGTTTTACCATTTGAGATTCTGACATTCGTGTACCAGTGCTAGATAATCCCTATAGTAGTTGATTCTTCTTGTTCTTCTTTGGTGGGGATGTGTTCTTATATTCTTATTCTTTGTGGCCTTATATCATTGTATCAGTTATTCATAGATATCATGTTGTACTTTATTTTGGATTATTGTATTACATACCCTGCAACATGTCTGGTGGATGTAGGTTATTATGGATACCTTATGGTACTAGTTGTATCTATGTTATCTTTTATGTAATGTTGCATTTATCATTCATTTGTTTATATGATATTTGTAACTATATGTAATCTAAATTAATTTATTAATACTTATGTAATCTTCATCATGGAACTTTTGAGAGTTGTAATCTATGTGAGTTGTATATTACTTGTATTGCTTCCGCATTGTAAAAAATTATTGTTATTATTTGTTATCACTTTAGAAAAAAAATATTATTTTATAAACTTAGTTGCATGTTTTGGTTAAGTTCTCCTGGGTTCCCTAGTAGGGCATTACAATTGGTATCAGAGCACCGAGTTTCTATTGGAAAGTTGATTATACTATTGTATATGACTTAATATAGTTTTTTAATTATGGAAACAAATTCATATAGTGTTTTGGAGTCAGCGCACATCATCAGAAGATTAGTATTTGGCTAAGTACAAAAGACTGGACAGTTAACAGAGCACCAGTAGATCAGAGCATCAAGGCACATGTGCATGACTGATTTATGGTATGTGCCCTAGAAGATAAGATGGTAAGAGTGTATTAATGCTTATTCTAAGAGGGCATGATCAGAAGATTCAGTATGACAAAGATACAGATAGTTTAAGTTACATAGATAGTGAATGCTAGAACATAATAGTGTATGCAGCCAACTATTGGTAATTTGATTAGCAACTATAATATTATTTTGTAAAGGCTATGTGCCTCTTGTAATTAGGTTGTAGATATGTAATTAACTTTGTTTGTAAACACACTTGAGCCAATTCAATTGGAAGCATTGTATGTAATTGGTTATAGGTCGACCTAGTTAATTATTTTGGTAGCCCATATAAATATGAGATGCACCCTTTGTAATTGGCATGGAAGTTGAGATAGAGTTGAGAAAAGTAGAGAAGAAGTGTGCAAAGAGTTAATAAGATGTATTAGAGCTTTTAAAGAGGTCAAAGCATCGGTGCATCAAAGGAACTGATCAAACAAGTAGTGTCACAGTACCAGTTCATCTAGCAGATATAGTGTGTATCTAAGGTCAGAAGGTTGTAGCCTTCACTACTTTAGCCATGAGCTCTAGGACAATGTGTCCCCACCCCTAATAGGGTTAATTATAAAAGACTCCTAACAGGGTCTGACCCTTAACAAGGTCACTATACTAAATACATTGTAAAGACAACTCCTAATAGGGTCAAGGATCTTCTAACAAGGATCATAAGACACTAGTATAGATTATTAGTGGGTGTCAGTTCCCACTGAGGTTTTTTACCTATTTGGGTTTCCCCATAACTATATTGGTGTTATGTGTTGTGTTCATCTATCTTGTTTATGTTAATGTTCATTTCAGTACTTAAGGATTCAAGTTAAGTTTAAAGAGTAAAGTGAAAAAGATTAAATATAGTGAGCACTAATTCACCCCCGCCCCCCCTCTACATGTTCCCATCCCTAAAAATTGGTATCAGAGCTCTGGTCCTTAGCAAAGAAGTTTAACCACTTGAGGAGATCATAGACAAGATAGAAATGAAACATCTGAAAAGAAATCTTGAAGCTGCTCTTGAAGACCTGGACAGATCTGAAAAAGAAATTGAAGAGATAAAAGAAAAAGTCAATGATGCTCAAGCAGTAATCAAAAGACTAAGAAAATATTTAAAATAATGTTGTACTAGTGATTTAGGGATCGTGGTCAAAAAGCTAAATGAAGAGAACATATCTCTAAAAGATCAGATTGAAGAATTGGATGACAAACTAAGTAACAATCAGGAAGTCTATGATGAGTAGATCAAGGAGAACCTTCAATTGAATGAATAATTGAGGCAAGCAAACATGGAAATCTTGGAGCTAAGAAACAACAAAGAAATCTTGGAATCTAAATTGAAAGAGGCTAATAATCACATTGATAAATTACACACAAGAAAGGATTTGATTGAATCTCATCTGTATGTTTGGAAGCTTAAAGGAGATACCAACAACATTGGATTCAATGAAGCACAAAATCATATTGATGACATGCGAGAAATGATGGAAGCACCAAAAGATACCATGCATGCTAAGGATACTGGAAGTCAGACTAAAGATAATGTTGAACCATCCAAAGATGAGCACAAGCTAGTAGACCGAACTTGTTATGCATGTAACAAGCATGGACATATAGCTAGGAACTGTACAGAGGTAAGACCTTTCAATGGTTATTGTTATTCATGCAATAAATTTGGTCATAGAGCTATGAATTGTAAGACAAGTCAAAAGAACAAGACTTAGCATAATCAAAGAAATCAGAATCAACCAAATGTAAGAAGTTCTCAAAATGTTACATGTCAGATATGTAACTCTAATCATCACTCAACTAGACAGTACAAAATGGTAACCCATGTCAATGCACCAAGGAATTTAAGGCCTCCAGTTATTTGTCACTCATGTAACAAGGCTGGACACATCTCAAAGTACTATAGATCAAGAATACAAAGTCAAGAAAGCCCTAAAAAGCCAAAAAAATCAATACTAGGTACCGAAGGAGAAGTTAAGTTTGTAAAAGCTTCAGAAGATGTGAGCTTGATTTGGTCAGAGGAAAAGAAGGATAAGGTTGATGAGAATGTATTGGATGCATCCACATTGGACGCACCCTCTACATTTGGATGAATGGCCCTCAGGGTCATAGGGGGAGCTAATTTAGCTCTAAACCCCTGCGCAGCCAATATACTCACCCTCAAAGTATGCACCTTTGGATTTAATCTTTTGGAGACTAGCATAACCTATGTACAAGAGTGCACTAGCTGATTGATAGCAGAATGAAAGTTAGAGATTTTCAATGAAAGTTTGGTTTACGCTACAAGCATCAATGGTAGAATTTTTACTTTAAAGTACATAGAAGCTTGTAGATCACTCATTGCATTTGAGTTTAGAGTGATTGAAGAGCATAGAAGCCCTAGTAGTTGATTGTCATGAAGGATTGTAGATTGATTCACCAGCGAAGTAGTGTGTTTGATTGGTTGTGGAAGCCCTAGTCTATTGCACCGATTCAAAAGTTCTTGAAAACCATTAGGAAAGAGATATACAAGTAAGTGATGACTAATCCTATTTTATTTGATGTTGCGAAGAAGAAAAGATATGTATTTAAGAGGCACCCATTCAAATCTACATTGGATGACCTAGAAGGGGCATTCTCTCGCACTCTTATGGGTGTTATTCATGTCGAAGACATCCGTGCATACATATATTGTAAGAAGAAGCCAGTAGGAGTTGACAAGATAAGAGCACACTTAGAAACCATGATGAAACCAAATAAAACCTTCCTGGATGAGTATGCGTAATTTGAAAACCACCTGATAATTGAGTATGCTACAACATATGAGTTCTATGAGTCCAAATGGATAAAGATTCTACTTAGCAAGATCCATGATGACCTATTATGGATAGGTGAAGTGTTGGTCAGGATTACAAGAGACCTAATACATGAGATGATAGGTCTCTCCCAGAAAGGTGTCATTCTTCCAGCAGGCAAGGATGGGAGAAAACTTGTTGAGAAAACATGAAAATCAAGAAGTGATAGGCACGGAATGACTATAGAGCCTTTAGAGGAAAATGACATCAAATTGATGTCTATGATACTAGGGTATAAGTTTTAGCACACCAACAGGGTGAATAGTGTGTCTGCGGCCACTATTCTTGCAGCAATAAGGATTTTTAGAGAAAATGGAGAGTTCAACTTGGGTGAGATCTTGCACGCACAACTGATAGACAACATTAGGGCCATCAAACATGATAAGACCAAAATATTTAGGTTTGGGTCTTTAATCATATACATGTACTTCCACATTCTTAGAAAGGTGTCAGATTTGTATTTGGACAAGAGTATGACTACAATGCCATAGATATCATTTAAGACAACTACTAAGAGTACACTAAAGGACTTCATGACACTAGAATTGAAGACATTTAGGGCCAAAATGTAGACGAGATACAAGATTCCAGAAAGCATTGTTGAAAATTACAAAGATAGTATTTGTTTCATGGTAGAAACTAATACAACTTGTATGGAATTAGTGGAACCAAGGACAAAGTGGATTCATCCACTTGGATATGAGGTTGAGGAGCCAATCCTAGAGGCATATTCTCAAGTACTATTATAATCACCTAAGGACCCTAATGAGCCAAGATGGGGGACTTATAAAGAGAAAACAAGAGAAGTTGATGTAGTTTTAAACAGTGCAGAAACCAAAAGAAAAGTAGCCAAGGTTACTTCTGATATATTGAAGATTCATGGAGTAACTCAAGAAGACCTAGACAAAGAAAGAAAAGAAAATATTGCTTTGGGAATTGAGAGTGCATCTGCAATAGAGCCAAAGTGTAATGGTCCAAAATTGAAGAAGGTAAAAGTGGAGAAGTCTGATGATCTGAAGGGTAAAACTGATGTTGCCCCTCCTGCACCCACAGAAACAATTGACCCTACTGCTCCTCCTGAGTATAAGAAAATTCCTAAGAGGAAGAAAGAGATCAGCACTAGTCATCCATCCTCACAAGCAACAAGAAGCATGAAGAATACTCAAGCACCTCCAAAGGTAGGTTTCAGACCTAGTCTTAAACTATTGAGTACAAGGATTGTCGATGAAGGAAGATTGGATCAGATAGGAAATTTTTATGATAGATACAATGAAATTGACAGGTCAGAGATTCATGGCATGATCATAAAACATATGATCAAGTTCAAAAAGATAGTCTTGGAACTGAAAACACTCTTTCCAGACAATGTTTGGAACATATTAGAATCCTTGAAGAAACAAGCTATTGAAGAAGATCTTAGGATAAGAGAGAAAATTCTAGATGAAAGTCTACTGATGTGTTCCTTAGAAGAGAAGTCATTATTGCTAGATTTGTAAAGCCACATCTACGAACAAAGCTAAGAACACTACACATAATGGACAAGAATTTTGAGTTGACAGCCAAAGAGATAGAAAAAGCCTTTGAGAAGGTTTTCATGAATAGACACATGTACCCACCTACTACACCCACATCTAAAGTACCCACAAAGGTAGCCAAGGAGTCAGAGACCACAAATGTACCATTTATAGGTCCTCAGGATTCAACGCCTACAGTTGAAACTCCTGTAGAGGTAGAAAAGTCTGTGCCCATAATAGAGTCACTAAAGGAGAACACTATCATTATTGATAATGTTGAGATTGCAATGGTGGCCACAGATAAGGGTTTGGACAAGTTTGAAGAGGCCTTTGTAAGCACACAAGAGGCTAAAACACTATGCGGTGGCAACACACCCAAGATACAACAAGGTGAAGAAGAAAAAGAGATAGAAAAAGAAGAAGAAAAAGAAACAAAAAAAGGAGAAGAAGAGGTAAAAGGAAATGAACCAATAGATGAGTCATCTATTGAAATGAAAATAAGAGTAAAACAAGAAGTAGTGGATAGCACTCCTATCACTCCTTCTCTATCATTGTTTTCAAGATTGACACTAGACACCACTAGTTTGGACTCTTGGGGAGAAGAAGACCTAATCAAGATTAGTGTCTTAGCTATGGAGAAGGCCAGAGAGAAACAAGTAATGAGGAATCCCCTATTTGTTGAGTTAGTGAACATCTTGAACAACCTACTACCTTCAGACAAGAAAGTGTCAAAGGTTCATTAAGTGGATGATGTGAGCACAATTCTTTCAAATTTTAAGACAAGCTTTTCTAGCTTGGAATAATTTTCATCCCTAGTTGCAGAAGAAAAGTTTATGAAGAAGAGGCTCAGTGAATTGGTCAGCAACTTTGCACTTGACCTAAGTTCACTCAAGGTTGGTCAATCATCCTTAAAAGAGTTTGTAGCAAATGGCAGGAAGATCATTGCAGATTGTATGGACCAAGATATGCTGACTAATGGTCATTTCAAGAAAATATAAGAGGTAGAAGAAATGATAGAACAAGTAAGGAAATCAATAGAAGACCCCTCCACTGATGTAAATATGTGTAATAATGTATATCAAGGGAAGATTGACAAGATTGAAAGAGCAGAGAAGGAGATGTCCAAGATAAGGGCAAGGCAAATACAGCTCAGGAATGCTATTCTACCCTCCCTGGATGTGCTCAATCAGAATATCAAGGAGCTCGATGCCACCATGGTGACATATGATAAAGGTCCTAGCTTAGATTTGGAGAAGATGGAGAAGCTGACTTATGCATTATGCGCCCATCTCCAAATAGTCAATGCACTAATCACATTATGGAAATAAGAGATCCAAAAGTTGCAGATAGCATATCCGAATATACTTTCCTTGTAAGTACTTGTAGAAATTTAGTTCTTACCACCTTTGTCATTAATGTCAAAGGGGGAGTATGTATAGAATATGGAGTTATATATATGTAAAGAAGATGTATAGTAATAAGACTAAGGGAGATATAAGTTAGAGTTTTTGTATAAGAGGACAGATGGTAACTTTTCCATATTCCTTTGTTGCCATCAATGACAAAGGAGAAGATTATTGGCAAGTTGACTATACTATTGTATATGACTTAATATAATGTTGTCATTATGGAAAAAAGGTCATACAGTGTTTTGGAGTCAGCACACATCATTAGAAGATTAGTATTTAGTTAAGTACAGAAGACTGGACAGTTAACAGAGCACTAGTAGATTAGAGCATCAGCACACGTGCGTAATACCAAGTTATGGTATGCACCCTAGAAGATAAGATGGTAAGAGTATATTCATGCTTAGTCTAAGAGTGCATGATCAAAAGATTTAGTATGACAAAGATACAGACAGCGTAAGTTACGCAGAAAGTGAATGCCAGAACATAACAGTGTATGCAACGGATTGTTGGTAATTTGATTAGCGACTATAATATTATTTTATAAAGGCTATGCACCTATTGTAATTAGGTTGTAGACATGTAATTAACTTTTTTTGTAAACACACTTGAGCCAATTCAATCGAAAAGATTGTATGTAATTGGTTATAGGCTGACCTAGTTAATTATTTTGGTAGCACATATAAATATGAGATGCGCCCTTTGTAATTGGTATGAAAGTTGAAATAGAGTTGAGATAAGTAGAGCTGAAGTGTGTGAAGATTTAATAAGATGTATTAGATCTTTGCAAGAGGTCAAAGCATCAGTGTATCAAAGGAACTGATCAGACAAGCAGTGTCACTGTACCAGTTCATCCAACAGATATAGTGTGTATCTGAGATCAGAAGGTTTTAGCCTTCACCACTTGAGCAGTGAGCTCTAGGACAGTGTGTCCCCACCCTTAACAGGGTTAATTGTAAAAGACTCCTAACAGGGTCCGACCCTTGACAAGGTCACTGTACAAAATACATTGTAAAGACAACTCCTAACAGGGTTAAGGATCTTCTAACAAGGATCATAAGACACTAGTACAGATTATTAGTGGGTGTCAATTCCCACCAAGTTTTTTACTTATTTGGGTTTCCTCATAACCATATTGGTGTTATGTATTGTGTTCATCTATCTTGTTTATGTTAATGTTCATTTCAGTACTTAAGCATTCAAGTTAAGTTTAAAGAGTAAAGTGAAAAAGATTAAATATAGTGAACACTGATTCACCCCCGCCCCCCCTCTCAGTGTTCCCATTCCTAACAGTTTCTACACTGGGAACTCTAGGAAGTTGTGTGCCTATTAGATGTCTTAACTGTCAAAACTTGAAACCAAACTTAGACATATGAATCTTTTTTATTTTGGACTATTATTTTTTAACCTAGAGGTATGATATTAAACTTGTGTGTGTGGATTAGATATTTTATTTGAATGTTGCATTAACAAGGTTTGCAAGAACCTTTTTAAGTTATTATTTGATATAAATATGAATGTGTTCCTTATGCAATTGATTACTAGATAATCTATTTGAATTGTTAATGAATGATTGGTCAATGTGATTTTCGGTTTATTCTTAAACTAGAATTATATTGCTCATAATGACTATATATCATGTTCCTATTTTATGGCTTGTTTTTAGATGTTGTTTCATCTTTTTAGTAAATATTTTGTGCTCGAGGGATATATATCCTTATCTGTTTGTAGGCTTCCAGGAGTAAGCCTAATCTTAAGGGTGTGGATGTAGTGCCCCTCCCATAGTCTGATTTTCTATATATTATGGTTATTTTAGGATGATGAATTGTATGTTAGGAAATCATTCATGCTTACGATTTTACTAGCCCCCATACTTGCATCTATATGGTTGGCATGCGTGTTTTATATTTTTGTTTGACATGCGTGATGTGGTTGAGGGACGGAGTCATAGTTACTTGCATACGAGATCCACACGATCGGCTGATCCACACCATTGTCTATTAATTATATATATATATATATATATATATATATATATATATATATATATATATATATATATATATATGTATGTATGTATGTATGTATGTATGTATGTATGTATGTATGTATGTATGTATGTATATGTGTGTGTGTGCGTGTGGGTGTGTATACACACACACACACACACACATGCTTGTCTTTTATGCAAGTTTGCAGGTACCGGGCATCAACTTTCCTGAATTGTTAGGATGAGCATGCCCTATCACAATATCTCAAATGGTAAGAGAGGGGAGATAACACACGTCCAAATCCTAACCTAAGCCATATTATTATCCTGAAATAGTGGACAAGATTCTGTTATTCCTACCCTTTCTAAACTCATCAAGTGGACATGAGTTTATATACCTATTCTTGAGTATGAATGTGGGTCTTTATGTCCTTGTGATGCTTTTGATTTTGGTTGTTGGCGTGTTTTCTATATTTAGATTATTTAATTTGATTAAATAGTGTGATTTTAATAAATTAAATCTTTGCTATTTTTAGCTATGAGAGATTATTTAATTAATTAAATGTGATTGTTAAATTTAGTTAGTTATGTGGTAGAAGTATTTAATTAATAAGAATTAATTAAATATTTTCACCTTAGAATTATTTAATTATAAATTTAACTTATGTTCAATTGAAATGTATTTATTAATTTAAGATTTAATTTAATGTGTGGAAATGATTTTAGAGTAAATATTTTATTTTTAATTAATTATTTAATTGAAATCAGAGTTAATTATGCTTTTATGCCTTATTAAATAATTAAATATCTAATTACATGGTTTATTGTGCTTTAAATATTTAATCTATTTAATACAAATTTTAATTAAATACATGTGCATTAATAATGTTGAAAAGTAATTTGTTTTCAAAAGTTAACAACTTGTTCTAAAAAGTCAAAGTTGAGTTGTGCAAATAAAGCTATTTTAATTATTAAATTAAAAATTACTTTCAATTTTTTATTGGAGTGATTTAGGAGTTAACTGTTGAGTTGTCTTTAGGATTTGCATGAAAGGGGGAATTGAATCTCTATTAGGGGAATTCCATTTCATTTTGACAGATTAGACAAGTTTTGGAGTAATTTTGGAAGGGAGCTTGGATTTTGGCATCTTGAGATTTTTGGGTGATTTGGGATTACTTGAATTTTGTTGAAAGCTTGTTTGTGCATCTAGATCTTGTGGTTGCATTCTCCGTAGACTTAGATCTGTAGGTTGGATCTATTGTTGGAGGAATCCTTGTGTCTACAGTCCTACAAAGGTCTCATTTTCAGTTGTTTGCATTGGATCTAAGGTAGGGTTTAAAAATCTTGCATGTTAGTTTCTGTTTTGCATTCATTTATTTTTCCCTGTTTGAGCAATTTCAATGTCTCTATAGATATATCTAGTGTTTTATTGTTTTGGGTATTTAGAAAACCCTAGATTTGTTAATTTTTAGTTTTTATGAAAACTTGGCACAACGAAGTTATGCTGGCAAAATTTTATTAGAAAATTCTTACTAGATCTCCATAAAATAAAAAATTAAACCTAGACTATAGTTAGACTATAATGCTTGAAGAAAAATAAAATTGCTTGTGAAAGAAATCAATTTTAGTCAAAAATTCAATTCTGGTAAAAATACTCTTTGTTAAAAAATATACAACAAGAGTAAATTTACACAGTAAAAAATGTAAAGTCGAGAAAAAGATAAAAAAATATAGCAAAAGTCAAATGCATGACTTTGGTTAATGTGTTGTTTTCCTTTTTTTTTTTTAAAGTTATCCTTTGTTTTCCTTAATTTCAGAAATTAATTTTTTTTTTAAATATATGATAAAAATAAACATTATAAAAAAATTTCTTTTGAAAAAGTTTGTTTTAAAAAAAATATATTAAAAAAAATAAATTAAAAATGTTTGAGGGGGGGCGGGGCCACCACATCCCCTACCCTTGGTACCCTCAGTACCACTGCTGGCGGCAGGGTACTGTCGACGGCAATACCACTGCTACACGATAGGGCTATCATGTGGTGGCAGCATGGGGAAGCGGGTGAAGTGGCCCCCAACATGCAACATTTTTTTTAAAAAGGTTTTTTTTTTCTTAAATGAAATTTTTGTTTTATAAAAGGTTTTTAATACGTTTATATATATCTATATATATATATATATATATATATATATATATATATATATATATATATATATATATATATATATATATATATATATATATATATATATATATATATATATATATATATATATTAAATTTAAAGTTATTTAATAGTTTTGTTTAAAATGTTTTTTTTTATTTAATTGAAATTTGGGTAATGAATTTCAATTGTTATTGAATATATCTATTAAATTAAATATGAATTTATATTAACAAGTTTTGGAATTTATTAAACATTTGCTTTTAATAAATGTTGTTAACATTGCTATTTTTTTAAAATTATATATGTATGTAAAATGTATTGTTTTTTTGTAATATATATTTACCTGTAATTTTAATATTTGATAAAGGCAAATTGAACGATTTATTTTCATGTTGTTCTTGTAATAATGAAAAGACACAAATATGTATATTTTCTTTTAATGGTTTAAAAATTTGTAATGTGATGTGCATTTAATTACATATACGATACTAGCATTGTTTGGAAGAGCTCTGAAAATCTGATTTTTCTAGTGAGTTATATTTCTATGTCTGGTGTTTAAATTGCGTTCATTGTGGAACCTAATTGCATACTAAATCAATTCTAAATGATGTGAATGATGTATATCCTTCATCGGGTGTTTTCTTTTTCTTTATGTATGGATGGGGCATTGGATGACCAAGGGAAAATACAACGGCTAGGTATAGGTCTTATGATCATGTTTTCTATTTTTATGTTATGGCGTGAGTGTGTTTGTGCTTTATCACCCTAATTGATCATTTAGGCTCATCTTTTACTATTTTCTATAAATGGATATCTATAGTCATCTCTGGATTCTTGTGTTTGATTCTGAATTTGGGACTACCCAATTGTATACTTATGTAATTCCAAAGGTGGGAATTTGATGTTTTATTTATCATGGTTGTTTGCCTTGTATACTCTGTTGTAATCGTGTATTCGACTCAACCCTATGTGTAGTTTGTTCTATGATTCTCTTATGTGATATTTTGTATAATTGTGTTCTATTTCATATTCTATATAGGGGAATATGGTGTTGAATTTTTACATCCTATCCATGGGATCAGGAGTATATTCTTTTGTGAACACTTGGAGAGTGTTTTGTGATGTTATGGTTAGAGACCTGTTGCATGTTCCTGTTATTTTGTGGAATAGTCCTGAGGGACATTTTTATTATCTTGTGATGTTATGTGACATATTTGACCCTAGGGTAGGTTACCTGGATGTGTAGTTGGGGGTGGCTTGCAATAAGCGTTGAGGTCCAGAAGTGGCTGCCATGATCACTTATTGTAAGTAATCTTAATCAATTGAAAACTTAATATATCATTAGGGGGTATTAAAATGAACTTAATAAGATATGGTTCCTCACCCATGCTTGAGTGCTAGTATAGACTAAGATGGAGGATGAGATGATTCTTGCCTCCTTTGAGAGGTGTGTGTCTGGCATAGTTAATGGCTTTGCCTCTATGAGAAGTCATTGATACTATTTTCTATTTTTATGTTATGGCATGATTGTGTTTGTGCTTTATTACCCTAATTGATCATATAAGCTCATGTTTTACTATTTTCTGTAAATGGATATCTGTAGTCATCTCTAGATTCTTGTGTTTGATTCTCGATTTGGGACTACCCGATTGTATACTTATGTAATTCCAGAAATAGTAATTTGATGTTTTATTTATCATGGTTGTTTGCCTTGTATACTCTATTGTAATTGATGTATTCGGCCCAACCCTATGTGAAGTTTGTTTTATGATTCTCTTCTGTGATATTTTGTATAATTGTGTTATGTTTCATATTCTATATAGGGGAATATGGTGTTGACTTTTTATGTCCTATCCATGGGATTGGGAGTATATTATTTTTTGAACACTTGGAGAGTGTTTTGTGATGTTATGGTTAGAGACCTGTTGCATGAACTATTATTTTGTGAAACAGTCCCGAAGGACATTTTTATTATCTTGTGATGTTATTTGACATCTTTGAGCCTAGGGTAGGTTACCTAGATGTGTACTAGGGGGTGGCTTGCAATAAGCGTCGGGGCCTAGAAGTGGCTGCCAAGATCACTTATTGTAAGTAATCTTAATCAAGTGAAAACTTAATATATCATTGGGGGGGTATTAAAATGAACTTAATAAGATGTGGTTCCTCACCCATGCTTGAGTGCTAGTATAGACTAATATGGAGGATGAGATGATGCTTGCCACCTTTGAGAGGTGTGTATCTGGCATAGTTAATGGCTTTGTCTGTATGAGAAGTCACTGATACCATGCATGGTCACTTGAGTGTCGGGGTCTAGAGTGACTACCAAGACAAGACTCAAGGGTTAGAGGTACATGATGACACCTTCCTATGCATAGTCTAGTTATCCTACATGTGCTAGTTGCCTCTGGATTAGTTAATCTTACCTATCACTTTATTTTGTTCACCTAGTGTTAGAGAGCTTTCAAGATCTCTTCCTTAGCTTGTTTTTGATGAAGGGTGCTCCCCTTAATACCACAAACACATAACAGAAATAGAGAAATAACAACAATATGCAAGAACAGAAAATTGGCTTCTTATTATCTCCACAAATGTGGAATTAAAAACTTTCAGAATTACAATATGCAAAGCCACATGGGCATTCCCTTACAATATTCTATAGGACAAAGCCTCGAATCAATACCTAGATCTACTACCCAGAACTGTCCCGAACTGCTTAAGACAACACTACAGCCTTCTTTATATAGGCAATTTTCCACCGCCTGAGAAGGTTCCAGAATTTTTAGCCAACAAGGCCGACCAAACTTAGAATTTTATTTTTTTTCATTTCATTACATCAAAGTCGGCTCAAAATAACTTTTGAAACCCAAACATAAATTTTGAAGGATAATCATTTTCCGCCATTTCAAGTGACCCAACTTCCGGAGACCATAAGTCATCACCTGTTGACCCGATTGACTATTATAACCCCATTTCAGAAAGAGCACGAGGAGCTCTACAACACTTGAATCAAGCAAGCTTCATTTAGCTGAAAATTCAACCTCATCCGGGGCCTCTAAAGATTTCAAAATTGAGTTCAAAGTTTCTGTACCCTGTTTCCAAAACCAAAAAGTTTCAATATCTTCAAAACCAGACTTGATCTAGCAATGAAACTTTACAGGCAGGCTGATATGACTAAGATGAACCTCCAACTGTGAAATCAGAACATTCTGAGATCGTATGACCAACTTACTAAAAATAGCAAGTTTCCATAAATAGCAGCTCTACACAAGATAGCCCTTATTGAAAAGAAACCAAAAATATTTTTGGGTGATGCAAGATTGCTCTTACACCCAAGATGCTCCTGCATTAGTTTTGTTGATGTTTGTTATCCGAGTGGGATCATTTGTTATCTCCTCAACATGGTGGGAGTGGACCATTTAGGTTCCATGAGGTTGGGTGGTAGTGATTCTTTTACCATTTGAGATTCTAACATTCATGTACCAGTGTTGGATGATCCCTGTAGTAGTTGATTCTTCTTGTTCTTTGGTGGAGATGTGTTCTTATCTTCTTATTCTTTGTGGCATTTTATCATTGTATCAGTTATTTTGAGATATCATGTTGTACTTTATTTTGGATTATTGTATTACATAACCTGTGACATGTGCAATGGATGTAAGTTATTATGGATACCTTATGGTACTAGTTGTTTCTATGTTATCTTTTATGTGATGTTACATTTATCATAATTTTTTAATATTATATTTTTAATTATATCTAATCTAAATTAATTTATTAATGCTTACGTAATCTTCATCAAGGAACCTTTGAGATTTGTAATCTATGTGGGTTGTATATTATTTGTATTGCTTCCGCATTGTAGGGTAAAAGTACAAAGCTTTGTCACACTTTTATAAAGGAAAAGGTCAACAACACACAAACTTTTTAACTTTAATGACATAAAAATGACATTTATTTTTAAAATTTGGAGATGATGTAAACTAATGAAATGTGTAAAAGTAGATGAAGTTTATGCCTATAATTTTTTTAAAAAAATTTGAATAAGAATTCAGATAGTTTTTAAATTTTTGAAGTCCATTTTTTACTTGCTGAAAAATGCTAAAAAATGAGGGTCTTGTTCCCACCAAAAAAGTATATGCAAATAATCTTTTTTTCCTTTGATTTCAAAATATGTTATATATGAAATGTATATTTAGTGCAGAAAAGAAGAAAAATTAGTTTACAATGTATATTTTCTTTGTTATAACTACTCAAAGTCAAACTTACCTGAAATCAATAGTTTTCATCTCTTACCAAATTTCCCCTATCAAATCTACACCATTCAGAAAAAAAGTTACACATTCTTGAAAAGAACTCTCTGCTCTAGTGTTAAATATAAAATTTCAATTTTTTTGATAAGCTTTAATATTTTTTTCTATTTTTGAAGCAACTTGTTCTTGAATGTTAAAATACCTACTTGCAGTATTTTGAAATTATAATATATTAGATCTAATTAAAATACTATAAAACTTATATGATGATAATCTTGATTCTCTTCTCTAAAAAAGGGTATCTTTATATTTGTATAAAAATATCATTAAAAAAAGTAGGAGTTATTGAAACATCACTTTTTTGAAATAATTTTACTTCTTTAGTAATTGGTATAAAACATGCATTTAATAGATATCTTCAATTGAAAAAGTTGAAGCACTTATCTAACTTAGCTAGAATGAATCTAGCTAGACCATATGTTTGACAAAAAATAATTTTAGTTAGAAATACTCAAATTCAATTGTGTTGATAAGTTGTCCTGAAATGTGACACACCTTTGTGCTTTTACTCTGTAAAACATTTTTTTTATTTTTTGTTAACACTTTAAAAAAAAATTATTCTGTAAACTTAGTTGAATGTTTAGGTTAAGTTCTATTGGGTTCCCTGGTGGGGCATTACAGTAGCTGGGCGTGTCTCTTTAGGATCTTCCTGATATCTAGCCACAATTCCAACAACATTAGCAATATCTGGTATGGAGTGAGTCAAATATTGTAATCCTCCAATCATTGATCTATACTTGGTTTGAAAAACACTCTTGGTCTCATTAGTATTTGTCAATTTATAGTCAGTCACCATGGGTGTACCAATAGTTTTACAGTCTTCCATTCCAAAAAATTTCAACATTTCTTTAAGATAGTTTGAGAAATAAAAATACCATTCTTGCTCTGATTTATTTGCAGTCCAAGAAAGAATATCATTTCACCAATCATGGACATCTCAAATTCATTTTCCATTTCTTCAGATAACTTCTTACATATCTCATCATTGCCTCCAAAAATAATGTCATCGACAAACACTTCTATTATCAAAATTCCATCTTGATTAGTTCTTAAGTACAAATTATTATCAACATTACCATTTCTGAATCCAAGATGAAGTAAGTACTTGTCTAACCTTTCATACCAAGCCCTTGGTGCTTGCTTTAGTCCATACAATGCCTTCTTCAACTTGCAAACCATGTCTTCATCTTCTATCAGAGGAAATCCATCAGGTTGTTCTATGTATACCTCCTCTTCAAGATCCCCATTCAAAAATGTAGATTTTAAATCCATTTGATATACCTTGAAGTATTTATGTGCATCATCAGCCAGAAATAGTATTACAGTTTCCAACCTAGAAATAGGAGCAAATGTCTCTTCAAAATCTATGCCTTTTGGTTGTGAATAGCCTTTGCAAACCAATCTTGCTTTGTTTCTTACAACAATTCCTTCTTCATTCATTTTTTTTTTGAAAACCCACTTAGTTCCTATTATATTTTTGTCTTTAGGTGTAGGAACCAATTCCCAAGTGTTATTTTTCTTTATCTGATCTAACTCTTCCTGCATAGCTTTGATCTAAGATTCATCTCTACAAGCTTCATCAGTAGTCTTTGGTTCAACTTGAGAAATTAAAAAAATTTCTCCCCTCATCTTTGATCTAATCAATACTCCTTGACTTGCATTACCAATAATTTGATTTTTAGGATGGTTTTTCTTAACATACCTCGAAGTCTTAGGAGTCTTGGTAACTTCATTTGTGCCATCATCAAAAATCTCATTCTCACAATTAACATGTTCTTCTTCTTCTTCTTTTGTAGTAGTAGTAGAAAATTCCTTGGTTTTTGTATTCTAGTAACAATTATACATTCTCTCTTATATCTGAAACTTTTCATCTATCTTCACATTATTACTTTCAATCATCTTTCTCAATCTCAGGTTAAAGCATTTGTAAGCTTTTTTTTTAGTAGAATAATCAAGAAAAATTCCTTCATCACTTCTATCATCAAATTTCCCTATTTCATCATCTCTTTTGATATAGCATTTACTTCCAAATATTATGAAATATTTTATAGTATGAGTATGACTAAACCACAATTCATAAGGAGTCTTATTTGTACCTTCTCTGATTTGAATTCTATTTAATGTGTATATGGCTGTCCCAACAACTTCTCTCTATTGTACATCAAATACATTTCCTTCTAGCAACATTGTCCTAGCGGCATCCAATATTGTTTTGTTTCTTCTCTTTGCTATCCCATTTTTATGTGGAGTCCTAGGAGAAGATGTTTGTCTATGTATTACATGTTCTTCACAATATGAATTGAATATATCTAAAGTAAACTCTCTACCTCTGTCTAATCTTAAACATTTTATCTTTAAGCCTGATAATTCATTCTCTACTTTTTCTTTCAATATCATGAATTTGTCAAATGCTTCTGATTTCTCTCTCAAGTAAGTAATCCACATCACTCTAGAAAAGTCATAAAAAAAGTATAAAGTACCTTTTGCCATAGTATGATCTTTTCCTTGTAGGTCCACATAGGTATGTATGTACAAGATCCAACTTTCCTTTCGTTGAATATGATCTTCTTTTATAACTACTTCTAGTCTTCTTTCTCATAACACACTCTCTACACAGTGTTAGATGGTTTTATAATTTTAGGTAGGTCTCTCACTGCATTAGCCATGCTTTCCTTCACAATATTATCAAAATTAACATGACAAAACCTTATGTGCCATAACAAACTTTCATCTATCTTTGCAACAAAACAAGAAGCTTCAGATGTATTTAAATCAAATACATTACCTCTAGATTTAGTACCAGTTGCAATCAAATTTCCTATCTTACTTTTGATAAAACATTTTCCATCAATGAATTTCAATTGATAACCCTTTTCCATTAACTGTCTAACAATCAACATGTTGTGCTTAAGTCCATCAACAAGTAGTACATTGTCAGTATTAGTCTTTCCATCCAAAGCAATAGATCCTACTCCAATGATAAACTTTTGAATATTATCTCCAAATCTCACAACATCACCATCATACTTATTTAGTTTAACAAAATTATTTTTATCTCCATTCATATGATGTGAGCAACCACTGTCTATAACCCATTAAAATTTCTTATCAACATGTGAGACTAAATCTTTTTCCTCATATAATGGTTTTTCATCTTTGATAGCAATAAATCCAATCTCCTCGTCATCAAATTCATCATTAGAAACACCTTCACTAGCATAATATCATTCCTTTTCTTTTGAATACTTAGGTTTGTATAACTTGAGTTTATGTTTAGGAACTCTTGTAGGACATCTAGATGCAAAGTGACCTATCTTATTGCATGAAAACTATTTCAAGGGTAAATTTCCTTCAAACTTACCCTTACCTCTCTTTTCTCTTCTAGCGATTAGGGCAACAATTTCATCTAGCTTTCTTTCTTCTTCATGTATCTATTCCCATTCATCAACATACTCACCAAGCTCTTATTTCATATTACCAGTGTTGGTGCTCATAATTTTAGATAATGTCTTTTTGTGTGTAGATGTCATAAATGTTGTTTCAATTGTAGGTAGAAAATCTCCTATCTCTACAGTCTCAAAGGTAGTTAGCTTTGTAATCAACATCTATTTGCTAAAGTTTGGAGTCAAAGGTATAATTTCTTCTATGGCCTGAACTTTGGTCTTGTAAACAGGTGTCAATGATCTAATAATCTTTGCAATGAATTCTTCTTCATAAGTGCCTCCAGAATTTTTTATTCCAATTAAAACCTCAGTAACTCTCTATACATAAGCCCTAATATTTTCATCATCTTTCATTTTTAAATTCTCCATCCTTGTTTTTCAGTTTTGTAACTTTTCTTGCTTAGTGTATATGATGAAAATCCACCTGTTAAGAACAAGTTCAAACATGCAAACGTCCTATTTCTAATGCAAAAAAGAATGAATTTTTCTTGAGACAAGGGTCTTATTTATAGGATTTTGGAGGGTTGGGGTGAGGTGGCATCTATGTGGAATCCACATATGTGCCACCAAGGAGACACATAAGCCATGCAAAGTCCAAGAGTTGCTCACACATGTGTGAGCAACTTGGGATGTGAAAGGTCAATGTGTACTTCAAGTCTATGTATAAGTGTGTGTAAGAGATGTGTAAGTGAAAAAGTCCATTTTCACCATTTTAGAATGTGTAAGAAGTGTCATAAAATGTAAGAAGCCTTGTTTGTGCAAATTTTAGCAATTTTTGAAAAGGGTCATTTTTGGAAATTTGCTCACACATGTGTGAGCAAATAATTAGGACTAATGGATGTAGGAATTCAAAAATTAGCCTAATTAACCTTAGTTAATTAGTGAGTAGGCTTATTAGATAGAAAGTGATGTGTGTAGGATAGCATCTAGGTTGGATTTAGGATTAAATTAAATAAAATTTAATTTAATCATGGCTTAGTAGAAATAAAGAATGTGAGGGAATTAAATAAATTAAAAATTTATTTAAAAGGGGACTATGGAGGAACATGTATTAAATTAAATTTAATACATTATGAAAGGTAGTATTTAAATTTAATTTAAATACTATTAATTAGTGAATTTATTTAATTAAATAAATTTAATTGAATAAATAGATAAATTTAACAAATATAATTAATTAAAAAATTAACTATAATGTTATTTGAGATCATTAATTAAATTAAATTAAATTAATGTTAAAAGGATGAATTTAGGTGTCTACACTTAGTAAACTTGTCTCCTTCATATAATGCTTCTAGTCTTCCCCAAATTTTGTGTGCCGAATCCAGATTTTTCACCTCAGTAAATTCTCCCTTAGAAAGTGCGTTGATCAGTGCTTCCCTTACGACCATGTTATATAAAAATGTCTTCTTTTATTGGTCAGTAGCCTGATCTAATTCATCCCCAGCCTTCATGATTACCTCATTCTTCGTGATCAACCCGTAGTCGATTCCCAAACATAGCAAATGTGTTCGCATCTTGTTCTTCCAACTGTCAAAGTTTTCCAGATCAAATTTTGGACTATCCTTCCTATAGAATTCCATCTCCAAGATCACCTCAAGTTGTTAAGCTTTCTCTCTAAGGACCAGTAGCTCTGATACCAATTGCTAGGAATAACAGTCCACCAAAACAACTGAGGGGGGGGGGGGTTAAATCAGTTGTGAGACAAATTATTAAACTTTAAACTTTAAATAGCAACTGCACCAAATAAAATGATAACACAGTAAATGCCAGCACAGTAACACAATATTTTGTTATCGAGGAAACCCAAATAAAAAGTAAAAACCCCAATGGGAATTAGCAACCACAAATGATGTACTGAGAGTATAATATCCCTATTAAAAGATCTGGCCCTGTTAGGAGCTTATTAAAACATTGCAGTACATAATTCTTGTTAAAGGGCATACCCTATTAAGAGTCAAATAAAATATAGGCTCACTCCCTAGGCTTACTACCCAAAGAAGGTTATGTCCACCTCCACAACTTACTATTTGCAACACAAGTGTATATAAAGGAAATACACAATCTTTTTGAAATGTCTAATAGAAACTATCTTTGCTTGATCAGTTCCAATGAAGTATAAACTATCCTCTTCTCTACATCCAGGATATAAAAGCTCATAGCTTCCACAATCCTCTTTTACAATTCTTACACTTCTTATCTTTTCAAAAGGAAACAATCTTACATATATACCATATGACAATAAATGATCATGTTGGCCAATTAGGCTTTCATAATCTACAAATAATTACATAACCCCTTTCTAAGATACAAACGGTATCTATAACAAGTATAAAACAATTACATTTCAACGATTTAGTTCCAACATCCGTAATCCATGCTCACTATCCATAATACATGCTACAACTCTGAAGTCGGCGCCAAGTAGGTCTCCTCCAAAACACATGCTACCGCTGACATCATCATGCTTCCCACGACTTGCTAAGATCAAGGAGCATTCATCATTATGTTATCTGACATCCCTTAAGCTCACATAAATTGAATCCACATCGCTTGTAAGATACATTCAAAACTCAGAGACTAACTCTATCAAATTCCACTGTCACAGTCCAGAAACTAGTCTTCACCAAATCTTATGTTTCTCAACCAATATGAATTGCTACATCATGTGATCTTAGATATAAGATCACAACACCCCCCTGTACACAAACCTATGTTTTCTCATTCTGAATAAAACATACAGTATTTGTACACTGTAATAACCAGTATGTTCTCTTCATAGAAATATATGTTGACATCAGTGACAAAACATGAATGACAACAACATTAGTAATCAATTCCAACAATGATGTTGAGTAGTGATTAAATGTATTAAATGTATCAACAATATCCAACATGTGTTTTTGGTTTCTCAATATTTTTTTACACTAGTTGTAGTGTATTTTCTAGGATCTCATCAAGAATTGTGTATTCAATATTTTCTTTTTCCTATTTCTTTCACTGCAACTAATTTTATACATGACCCTCTCATTCAATATGACATCTCTACTTCGAAGGATTTTCTTATATTCATAATCCTCTAAATGATAACCAAAATCATTAAATTTCCATACCCAATGACGTAAACTTCTTGGATTTTTCCTCGTTATTTTTTCTATTCTCAAAGTCAATATGGATGAATGTTTCAAAACTAAGAATTTTTCAGGATGGAGTAGTTTATGTTTTTACCCATTCATGCCTCCTATAAAATACCACCATCTAATGAACTTGAAGGCCCTCTATTTATCAAGTAAACAACATTATCTGTAACATCTACCCAAAATTATAATGGAAATTCTGCATTCAATCTCATACTTCTTGTATAGTCCATGATAGTTTTGTTCATCCTTTTAGACATGCCATTTTCTTGTGGTGTTCCTAGCATTCTCTTTTGTCTACAAATCCTAGTGTATAAATAGTAATTATCAAAATCTTTGTTTTAGTATTCACCTCCATTATCTAATTTGAGACACTTCAACTTATTTTTTTTCTCATTCTCGATCAAGTATTTCCATTGTTTAAAGGTATCAAATACATCATATTTTCTTACAATGAAGTAAACCCAAGTTTTCCTAATTACATCATTAATAAAAATAACATAATAAGAAGACCCACAAAGAGATGATACATGATATAGTGCCCATGCATCTCAATGCACAAGCTCTAACTCTTCTATTTTCTTTTCCTTCCCAACTCTAAGGAATATGACTCTCTTTTTCTTTCCATAAACACAATTTTCATAGAAATCTAAATCAACTTTCTATATTGTATATGTTCATGCAGATGCTAGGGAAATAAAATAATCACAATCTTCAATAAATAAATACAATATACCTACCTTTTTTCCTTTTTCTATTATTAATGAGCCTTAAGTGACCTTCCATGAATTGTTTGTAAATGTAACTATGCAACCTTCAATTCAAAATATTCCTCAAATTAGAAACATGTCTCACATTTTTTTAGCAACCATGGATTTCCTTTTGCAATTGTATTTGTATATTTCCTATTCCACAAATTTTACATGGTCTTTTACCACCAAAATAAACCTATCTTAAGTCACCTTGAACATAATCTAGAAAATATTCCTTAAAGGGTGTGGGATGAAATGAAGGCCTTGAATCTAACATCCAAGAATTAGCAATATTATTGAAAGAAATAGTCATAACATTTTGCAATAAATCACTTGCTACATTTTCTTCCTTATTGTTTTCATGTTGTTTGTCTCCTTGTTTTCCCTTTCAAGACCAACTATCTTTCTTAAAATTTCCTTTCTACCCACAATGTCAGCAGTCCAGCCTTGCCCTAGATTTAGATTTTCTCATCCTAGACTTCAAACCATTCCCTATAATTTTTCCTTTTTCCCTCTATCTTCCCTTGTTCTCAATAGTCAAAGCATTACCAAATGTCTCACTTGTTCTTTTTCATTGCATTTCCTCATTAAGGGTAGTACCAACAAGGGACAACTTTAGGAAAATGAATGTAAAATATTTCCTAAAATGAATGTCAACATCATCAACATTTAAAGTGTTTGAATTATCTAGATATAGTTACTTACAACCATGACCAAGCTATTTCAAATTTCTAGCAATGAGCACAAAATCAATCTATCAAAAGCTATTTTCACATAACCTAGTTGACTAGTAAAAGTGAAAAACTCATTTAAATGAATAGAAATAGGCCAAGCTTCTGGATCTTCAAGTTAAGTAAATATTTCATAAGAAATACCTTATAGGAGATTGAGGGTTTCTCATATGGTTTTTCTTGTCTAATACCATCATCAAACCCATCATTTTTTTTTGTTACTATATTAAAATCTATTGATGATGTGAGGCATGGTCATATTATCCCCATAACCTTCCTATTGAGGACCTCCCATTGCAGATCTACCATAGTTGATGACTTCTTTGATACTCCAACAATGATAAGAAAAGGTCCTTTGGATATAGATAATATTATATTTGCATATTCCTTAGTTTATAGTTTTGGACATTTAACAAGTATCAACATTAAGCTTGCCTTCTTCCATTTCTCCCATTGGAACTTGAAAATTCCTACCAAAATGAAAAAAATGCACGGATCTAATACTAGTTGTTATGGTTTAGAGGCATGTACAAAACCAATAAAAAATATTAAAAATATAATGTAAAATAATAGAGAAAAAATTTAAAAACATAATAACACAAATATTTAATGTTCTTCACCCAATGCAAGCTATATCCACTAGAGAAACATTCATCCACTCAATTCTATTATCTAGTGAAGAGAACATTACAATACATTTCCTTTCATATTACACAACCACTTATTTATAGGCTATTGAGGAGGTTTAGAAAGGTCGGTTTACATACCAAAATAATAGCCAACTTCTTTATAAACTAATATGTAATTTTTTCTTTAGGGGCACTGTCCTTGAAATCCCTTAGCTAGGGGCAATATTACCCCCGGAACCCTATCATGGGGTCCTCCCTTAGCTCTATCGTTGGAGGGAGGGGGGGGGGGTGCATCTCCCCAAGCCTTGCAGGATGAGATCTACTCACTACTCTCCCCCATTAATTGATTAGAGATAAAAATATGACCAAACAAAGTTACGAAAGTTAAGCCTATTAGCCTGATCAGTTATGACATGCCAAAAAACACTACTTCTTTGCATCTATATTTACAAGAAGAATTAATAAATCTCAAATGTGTTGGAAATCTAATATGGGAAAGTGAGATACTGAGAGGAGGGGGGGGTGAATCAGATATCCACTACTAATTCCAATTTGACATAAATTCAACTTACCTATCATAAACATGAAATTCAATATTGGAATAGATCTAACAATCTAACTTCATCCATGAAATGAAACACATAACACAAAGATTTTGGTTACCCAGAAACCCTTGAAAGTTAAAAATGGGGTGGGGATGACACCCAAAAATATTCACTACTACAGTATTAAAGTTTTCCTATTAGGGCTACAAAATTTGATCATAAAGTAATGATCTACCCTATGAGGGGTATGCCCTATTAAAAGCTTACAGACTTATACAATCTACCTTGATTAAAGGATTTAAAACTTAAAACAAAGTAAGCACTCGGTTAAGAGATTTACATAGGCCTGTGAGGACTACTATGTTAAGAGATTTACCCTGCTTCACATGCTAAAATGTATCACTACCTGATCCTTTGGTTTGCACTATGATGCTGATAACATATCTTCTCCTTCCAATACTTGTTTGATCTCCTCAATCAAATATAGCTTTGTTCTTCCCTTTGATTCTTTTCTCGATCACTCTAACTGATCTCTTCCTATATCAAAATACTTCTCTATTCTCTATATATGAGATCACCTTCATTATATTCATACACATACTATGTTTTAGGGTTAAGATCTCATCTTATATAGACATCTAAACATCCTCCTAGATCAAGATCAACGATCTAGATTCTCTACTTATGCCACTTAAGAATTCCCTTTTTTTGATAGGTTGCATGTTTTACATAGCGATTAATGATTAGAAATACAAGGCATAATCAAATCCTTGATTCCCTCAACAAATATTAAATATTATATCAATGTCAACCAAAATGGTTTACCTAAGTGTTTGTTCCATTACAAACACATATGTCAAATATGGCTTGCTCGGCATATGAAGTCTCAGACGCTTGGCATTTACTATTCTTTATATACTGGTGCTCGGCACTGACTCTTCTCTACAACTCAGCATAAACTACTCGGCGACTACCAAAGTACTCGGTGACCTCTGACTTTCTCGGTAGTAACTACTACTCGGTAACTATACAAAATACAAGTCTAAAACATAACTCGGCCTTTACAAGATGGCTTGGTCGCAGTGATGACCAACCAACATTGCCTAGAAAATGACTAAGTGTAAGATACTAATAGAAAATCAAAACTTAGGGATCAACAATCTCCCCCTTTGACATTAGTGGCAAAAACACTTTGTCATGACTTTTACATTACAAAATAGTACTTAGTAGTTTGAGCACTCCCCCTAAGACTTTGACTCAGCCTACAAAAGATTGTACATACATATACATAAGACTCTTTGACATACAACTGAATATATACATTACAAAATAGTATGGCATACATTACTATGTTTCTCATGTCATTTACCCCTTGTTTTTGTCACTTGAAGCTACTGGGGTGTAGGGGTGAGAAATACTTATCCAAAAATGGTTTGTGTAGCTACATTATCATACCAAAGGCATTGTCCCATCCTGACCTGAAAGACTCCAAAACCTATATCTTAATTTGTAGTTGGGTAGCTAGATCAACTAAAATCTCGACAATAGAGAGATGAGGATCTCTCTATACTAACTCCTTTGTCATTACTAATTCTTTCTATATAACCTCCAGATGAGGTGTTAACATTGTCTGTATATAAATTAGCTTAGCTCTTATTCGCTCATCATCAGCCATCAACTCATCTAATCTTCCTTGTGCATGAAGTAACCTTGTGAAATGAATGGAGCTAGAGCTCGCATCCATGCTCAGTGAATGACTGGTAGAATTCAAGTCTAGTTTCACTTTATCAATCAATTATTGATTATCATTAGTGAAAACTTCTACATTACATAGCTTCTTATACAAAAAATAAACATTTTGCACAACCTCTTCTAAATTTGTCACTAAGGCAGAAAATTCTACCTATTTTACTGCTATCTTGGTTGAGACCTTTTCAAGTACCTTAGTCTCAAACTTTCTTTCAGACCACTGCATAATTTTTTCATTTTCCTCACTGTCATCACTATTCAGCTTCTTAACAATTTGAACTAGTTGTTCCAAAATAGGTGCAATATCATTCACATCATCCATTTTAAAGGCTTTTATAAATATACCTTTGATTTCATGCAAAACTTGTTTTTGTTGATGTTCTCTCCTTAACTCTTCTTGCTTTCTTTTCTTCTTCAAAAGATGTTGCAATATTTGCATATGCTCATGAGTCAAGTTATCAGTGTCCCACTTTGGAATCACTATAGCTTCACCAAGTGTAACCTGTGTTCCTAGAGATTTCTCCTTTTTCTTCTGACTTTTCTTCTTAGGTGTATTTCCACTCGACATCTATAGTAGAGCTTTAATAGCCTTATATTCCTTAGGCTCTGGATTTTCCTCATTTGTTTCTTCTCCAATCTTCTTCTTTTCCTCCATATGAGGACCTACCATTAGTATTGTAGACTTATTTGCTTGATCTTTTACGCTCTCCTCTCCTTTTTCTTTCTTATCCTCCTCAGCAGGCACATTCTTAATTATGATTGCCGACTTGTCCCATTTCTTAGAATTTGCACTAAGTAACACTTATTGCTCAACTGTGACCATGTGTGATCTTGTAGGTTCATTATCAAAAGTTGAAGTACCTTCAATCCGTGTATAATCATGTATCTATATGAGAATGAGATTGACACTTGGTAGAGGATGACAAGAAGTTGCCTTGGCAAGAAGTTGACTCTTTATCTCTTCCTTGGACAATACATTGGTGATAACTAGTGTATCCTTAGGAATATCCTCTATTGTGATCACATCCTATGATCCACTTATCTCTACCTTTTGTATTTCATTTTCCTCAAGATTATGAGGTTCAAGAATGTCTTATTATCTAGCTCCACTTGGCTGGATGTACCTTCACTTGGTTGTGGACTCTTCTCAATTAATAGTCCACAAATAATCTTCCACAACCTTGTGCTTTGCTGGACAACATCTTCAACCTTGTATTGTAAAATGGAATAGGCCTGGAGCTTGGGTACAAACCTATTTCTGTACTACTCCATATATGTCTATATGTGCTATGGAGATAGATCAGGGATGATCTGAGCTAGTGTACTCTCCCTTATCAATTTTTTTGTCATCATGACATACTACCATTTCTGATCAATTCTTTTATATAGTTCTTCAGGGATGTGATTCCCAATCTGTAGAGGTGTCATCTTGAAAGTGCACAACATCTCTAGCATTTCCTCCTCAACTCTTTCTTTATCATCATTATTTAGCTTTTCAAATTTTATTTTCTTGAAGCCTACTAATCCAACAGTGCTTTTGATATTGTGGCATATTTCATCCACAGTCAATTGACATCTATGAGATGGCATTTTCAACTTAGTTTTGTCATCTATATCTATCTCTTCATCATTATCATCCTTCTCCAAGACTAACTTCATACTTGGTTTCTTCTTGGGATGACTCGACACAACCTTGGTTTGAACTAGTTTTCTTTTTCCTGATGTTGGTATCTTTCTGTGGGGCTCAATAGCTGTGGCGGTAGAAGATTCCCTGGTTCTTGGTCTAAGTACTGCAGGAGGAGTGGGATTTTATTTATGTACTTTCTTTTTTCTAGGCTCAGCAACTGATGCCTCCTTTCCCTTCTTTGGAATTTCAATGTCCTCCTCATCACTTCCTTCTGACTTACTAGATTTATCTTCTCCTATCCCTTGTGTAAGTTCAAGAGGTGCATTTTCCTCTTCACCTTCTCCTAGCATCTTCTCTAGGTTCTTAACTATTTTCTTCCTTTTTCTCTCCATGGTTGTAGATTTTAACCCCATAGTTATCTTAGACTTATCCTCTTCATAAGTCCCAAAAGGTTTTGCCTTCCTATCAATATCCTTTGCTAGTAAAGTGGTTATAGCTATTGTTGTCTCATCTACATTAACCTCATAAGGTAATGGCCTTAGCCATGCTACTCTCAGTATAACAACTTGAGCATAAGTATAGTCAGTATCCACTAGAAAGAATATGTCATTATAGTGCTTCTCTACTAGGGATATAGGGATCCTACTCCTATTTCTCATTTTATTTTTGAATTCTACAAAGTAGCTATCCATAACACTCTAAAAAAATTTGCCTAACTGATCAACAAACTCATTTATCTGTTGGGTGACTGGTCGGTCCTTACTCCCTACAATATCTCCAATTATAGGAAAAATATTTTGAACATAGAAGAATAAACAAGTGAGTAGAGAACCAAACTTACAAAATGAATTCTTGGCTTTTCTGATTGAAGTAAGGTTCTCAACAAGCTGGGTCAACTGCAGCTCAACAAGATCATGAGTGTGATCTTTCTTCACCATCTTCAATCCTTCATCAACTACAATGCAAGGAACACTATCTAACCTTCTTGACTGAGAGAATTTGTGAGAAATCACTCTCACTGCAAAATATATTTGTGGCTCTGTGATTGTGGATATTGTCATTCCTCTCTTATTCCACACCACCTGAGTGTTGTTTTGAATTATTTCTTTACTCGGGCATCACATTGTTTTCTTCCCTGTTAGACAAGGATAACCGATGACCCAGTGTATCATATCCTTGGTGATCTTAACTGGTCCACTCTCCAACCATATCTTCATATCATGAACTCTTCTTAGCACAATCTTGATCCATTCAACCTTAAAATTTTGTGGTAAATCTAGGGCACACACTAACCCTTTCTCAATAATTTATTGATTTTCAACCTTCAACACTCCATTGATACATAACTTTTTGTATGCCTCCCTTAGCTCATAATCTCTAATTTCCTTGATTTTACACATATAGCATGAGCACACATCATTAATCATTAAGACCTTAGGTGGGATCAATGACAGGGCACTCGTGAGATCTCCCTTCACCGCACTTTTCGGAACAACTTGAAACTTAGGTGGCTTACATGCATCACTCCTCACAAGTTGAACATTCAAAACTTATTTTCCTTTCTTTTTAGATGTTGTAGACAAATTAGATGCCATATGTCTGAAAATAGGGTTCAAATTAAAATTTCAAGTTACTCGGTAATACCTTGATTCAACAGTCCTTCACGATATTTTTTGATGGCACGTTGTAGAGATCTTCTCAAATTTCACTTAGCACAGATAGCTCTTGTTGATCTAATATGTGAAAGTGAGATACTAAGAGGGGGGGTGAATCAAATATCCACTACTAATTCCAATTTGACATAAATTCAACTTACTTATCATAAACATGAAATTCAATACTGGAATAGATCTAACAATCTAACTTCATCCATGAAATGAAATACATAACACAAAGATTTTGGTTACACAGAAACCCTTGAAAGGTAAAACTGGGGTGGGGATGATACCCACAAATCTTCACTATTGCAGTATTAAAGTTTGCATGTTAGGGCTACAAAATTTGATCATAAACTGATGATCTACCCTATGAGGGGTTTGCCCTGTTAAAAGCTTATAGACTTATATAATCTACATTGATTAAAGGATTTAAAACTTACAACAAAGTAAGAACTTGGTTAAGAGATTTGCATGGCCTCTAAGGACCACTTTGTTAAGAGATTTACCCTGATTCACATGTTAAAATGTACTAGTACCTGATCCTTTAGTTTGCACTATGATGTTGATAACAGATCTTCTCCTTCCAATACTTGTTTGATCTCCTCAATCAAATATAGCTCTTTTCTGGCCTTCACTACTTTGCTTGGTCACTCTAACTGATCTCTACCTATATCAAAATACTTCTTTGTTCTGTGTATATGAGATCACCTTCATTACATTCATACACATACTATGTTTTAGGGTTAAGATCTCATCTTATATAGACATCTAAACATTCTCCTAGATCAAGATCAACGATCTAGATTCTCTACTTATGCCGCTTAAGCACTCCCTTTTTCTGATAGGTTGCATGTCTTACATAGGGATTAATGATTAGAAATACAAGGCATAATCAACTCCTTGATTCCCTCAACAAACATTAAATATTGTATAGATGTCGGCCAAAATGGTTTACCTAAGTGTTTGTGCCATTACAAACACATGTCAAATATGGTTTTCTCGACATATGAAGTCTCTGACACTCGTCATTTACTGTTCTTTATATACTGGTGCTCGACACTTACTCTTCTATACAACTCGGCATAAACTTCTCATTGACTACTAAAGTACTTGGTGACCTTTGACTTGCTCGGTAGTAGCTATTTCTCAGTAACTATATAAAATAAAAGTCTAAAACATAACTCACCCTTTACAAGATGGCTCGGTTGCAGTGATGACCGACCAACATTGCCTAGAAAATGACTAAGTGTAAGACACTAATAGACAATCAAAACTTAGGGATCAACAAAATGCGCTTAAAAATTTATAGTTCTCCCCAAGAAAATAAATTGAAGTTTAGAGATCATCCTTTGCGAGTTAATAAAATAATTCATACTTAATCATTTTCCCTCATTTGACAAACCCTAATAATATAGCTAGGGCCACCATTAGAGAAAAATTATAGCTTTATTTACATATATCAAACTTAGAAAAGAACTTGATTTAGCCATGAATATCGACATGTGCTAATCCCTCTTCTTGTATTTAACATACCTAAATAATTTATTTTACAATCACATGAATAACATAAAACCCTAATATTACAAAGTGGGTTGATAATATATAAGATTAGAACATTTTCTTAATTTTGATAACCCTTATGCAAGAATATGAATTTACATTTATTGATACAAAACAGACTTAATTTACAAACAATCATACTTAAAGGCCTTTCATACATCAAGAATAATTATGAAAGTATAATATATAATACAATACAATCATTACATCAAAACTTTTATGGACTCAAAAGATTATGGTTGATTTTTGTGACCTTTACATTTTTGTTTGGTTCACTCTTATGGGTGTCCACCACCATGGATGCCTCTAGTGTTGCTTTGAATATTGTATTGTTAATGTCAAGGACTATTAAAGCTTAACCTTGACCTTTGGTTGAGAATCACATCTTTGACTAATAGTGTTTTAATCCTTGTCTTCTATAAAACAAATAGATTTTTCATGCCTTGTACATGTCAAATTTGTGAGGTTTCATCCTTAAAGTTTTTCATCTAAATGTAGTTGCTTAATAGAATTTAGTTAGGGAATGGTGTGGGTGTTCAAAATTATTTTTTCTTCATATATTTCCAACTCAAAATAATATTTCTAGAAGGGCTAAATTTCAAGCACGGAGACCATTGGATACTAGAAAAGGACTTATAGGGAGACTCCACTAACTAGTGCCACTTTCCTTTGAATTACACCCAGAATTCTTGTCCACATGCACAAATAGGAACTAGGGAGGTATCAAAGAAGATACTCAACCCTCCAACAACCATTCACAATAGTGGAAAAAAGAATCGAGGCTAATAAATCCTAACTATCACATTAATGATGATTAGGGTGATGTACAAAGCTCCGATTATTGAAAATACATGCAAAACCACATCCTCTAATCAAATAAAATTGTTGGAAAATTGTAACCTCAACTGGAGCCATATGTCACCAATAAATGTTACAATCTAGTGAATGTCAAATGGTATGTGGGATGAATAGTGGAAAGAGATGAGAGTTTTTGAACTTTAGGGTTCGAAGATGATGGGAAATTCATAGCTACATGATTATAGGTAAGGCAAAATCTCCATATGATGAGAGGCGAGACACTAATAGAGACATGCCAAGAAAAGGTGACCTAAATATGGACAACTTCGACAACCTACCAAAACAAAAAGAAAGAGGATGACAAGATGGACAGCCAAAATTGACACCCAAAAAAAAAGAGGAAAAATTCAAACAAAAAAATCCTAACTAAATGAAAAAGAAAGATCTTGAAACATGACATTTTGACATATCACATCATTGTTAAAAAAGAAAGTAAGGTCAAACACAAAGTTCACATTCTTAGGAATCATGATACAACCTTGTCTCAAAATGCAAATCCTTTTCAACAACCCACACACACAAATAAACTCATTATTAATTATAACTCCTCTTTTTGCTCAGACTTTTAAATTTAACACATTTTACTTATATTCCACTAACCTGATTTTGATTGACAACAATACCTAAAATTTTAATCTAAAATTCAACCATAGATGACTATTTTATCACGTGAAGAGTCAAGTTGATTGGACAAGTGATGAATACGGGGTAAGCTGTCAAGCATAACAATATACGGAAACGTGAATTCCATGGCCGTCCCTGCTGCATTCATTGTATGTATTATCATCTGCAAACTGCCAACCCGTCTCTGTAGTGCACCGTTTCAAGAGAAAAAAACAAACGTTTTTTCTCTAGAATTGACTTCAATCTTCACGAGTGATTACACATTTCTCTATGCTTGATTTCTATCCACTCACAGCTTATCTATATGTACCGTTCTTCATCTGCCCATTGTGATTCTCAGTTACACAAATTTCAGATTTTGGTTGAAGATCTTTCTTTGAGTTAGATTCAATAGTTTAAGAGGATCTGACAGAGAGCAGGGAAAATGTGCATTCATTCTTTGCACCTTGCAAGCTGCGCATGGAGATTAATATATGACCTAAAAATGGTACTCCTCTGATCTCCATGCACAGCTTGTAAGATGTAAAGGAAAGAGATGCAGTGATCTATGTTCCTTTGAAACTGAAGGAGAGGTGAGGGGATTGGTAACAATTCTTAGATTATTAGCATTTAGATTAGTTTCACATAATGGATTATAGAATCGTTATTCTTCAATATTTTATCATTAAATTTGAGAATAGATGTTTCATTCATTTTTTTTGGTGAGTATCACTAAAATATAATGAAAGTTAAGTTGATTGTTGGCGTTCATGAGAGATGGGTTTGTATGAACTATTTATGAAATGTGACTCAAGAGATTCAACTAAAAAATTGTGTAGTTGAATCATGGTAAACCATTATAATTTCTCATATAGTGAAAAATAACAACTCCTTTTGGATGGAGAGCTAAAAGAGTTCTATAAAATTTTATGAGGCACAAAGATTAATAAAAAATGTGCAAATGGGTTAGCAAGTTAAACACGTTTCATCTTATAGGAGATTTCATGATTAATCATGCATGAGTTATGATAGTTCTACGATTAGTGAACTTTTGGAAAATCACAATGTTTTACTGCTCTGAACATAAACTAAATGTAATGAGAGCTAAGTGGATCATCTATACTCATAAGAAATAGATTCGTGTGAACCACTACTCATAAATATGAATTGATATGTTTGCCTAGAAAAATATACAAATATATATTTGATAAACTAGTCAACTAAAAGATTCTACCTAAATTTTTTCAATATAATAAATTACAGAAGATTTGTTTGCATTCTATATTTTTAGATGTATCGTGCAACTTTATCATATTCAAATGTTATAAAATTAGTATTTTTTTTGTAACCTTTTAAGCTTTTATGTTACTTCTTGTATAAGTTTATAATAAAACATGAAGATACAGCTGTTAAGACCCAAGAAATAGAGTGGTACAAAAATCCAAACAAAATATGCTTTCACCTACTTGTTTTGTCAATTATCTAATAATACAATTTATACATTATGAGTTAGTAAGATCTAAACATCCATGTTAGAAAAGTAGGAGATATACCCAATAGTAAACAAGAAGATTTTTTCCTTTGAAAATGGTATGAGCTAGATTGTTTATTTTATTTATCAGAGGTAAGTTTTTATTGGGACTATAATCTAATTAGCCTATAAAAAGCCTAGATTTTTTTAGAGGTTCTAAAAAAGATTCATATGTCATTAGTTATTATAAAGCATACATCACATCTTATGTTTTTTATATTAAAAGAAACAAAACTAGGGTGTTGGTCCTTTAAACAAGAAAGCTTGGACGCAACTAGACAAGTCAACGAGCCATTAACAAAATATTGACAATGCATAGTGTTAAAATAATATTTAAAGAATATAAAAAACAACCAGTAGCAAAGATGAGTCTTAAACATAAATATAAGAAAAAACACCAAAAAGGATAGAAAATAGGGCGATAACCAAAGACTTAGCCCTAATCTTCAATGAAAAATTTGTAAAGTTCCTTATGATTCTCTTCCTTAATACCAACTTTGTTTAGTTCCTTTTCCTACAAAAAATTAAAGAGTGATGACTGATTTGTGCATAACTTTGGAGTTGAAATTCAAATACTCATGGTCATCTTATCCAAGAGCCATGCCTTTTTTTTTTGAATAGCTAAGATTTTTGCACTCATAGTTTTGCAATTGACACAGGTTTGGGTTGGACTCTAAGCAAGTTGATCGGGGCTATGTCTATATTGTCAAAGTCCCAAATATTTGTATCCTTAGAGTGGCTATAGCCAATGCTAGTTTTTTAGCCTTTCCCATCATCACCAGTCCTGCATTCTCTACCTTAATAGCATAAACTCCCTTCATTAGGGTGGCATGCAAGCCCTTTAGACCTTAAGGGATGTGTAACAAGAACCTCTCTCAAATCATCTTCCATGATTTCCTCCCCATTATCACCCTCAGAAGTAATCTCCTCAACAATAGGTTGGATGATGATTTCTATAATTTCTTGACAAGGGGCATTTTCCTCTTTCTTTACATGCCCCTTTTATCGTAAGCTTAGGAAAGTAGTTGTTTATAAGGTCATAAAGACCTTGAGCCACCATAATTGACTAGTTTGGGTAGTCGTAGTGTTTGATTTAGTGCCATGGGAGCTAGGAAGATTAGGGGGACTTGTTGAATACACCACAAGAATAGAGGGGTGATGAATAAGACTTGAGAAAATTATTAATATTTTTCAATCACAAACTTATCCTAGCTATCTTTAACCAACTAAACACCAATGAAAGATAAAACTATTGCACATATGGCTTAATGTATCTTGATGTCAAACTTGTTGAAGGATGAAGTATTAGTGATGGATAATGTATCATAAGGCAGATGTGATGTTGTGTCAATGACACTATTGTTGAGATGATTGTTGGTCTGGATGATAGTACAATTGTTGGTCTGGATGATACTGTTGTTGTCTCTTCACTTGTTGGTCGGGCAATATATTCAGTTTAGTTAAGAATTATGTGTTGATGTTCCAGAAGTTGCTTCTCTAGATATGTTTAGAGATTTTTCTCTGCGGTTTAGAATTTGATAATCTTATATTACAAAATTATAGTTGTGTTCATCTTATACACTTGTATTCCTTTAGTTTTTGTAGATTGATGTTTTGGTTTGTAGATATCATTGATGAAGAAGATTTAAAAATGTTCATCTATGTAGGATTTTGGTCCAGTGCTACTGGGTGGTCCCACAATAGTGAGTCCCACTTTTTGGCCAACTTTGACATAGAGTTCAACATTCTGAGAAAAAACTTCACTTTCGAACATCTGTTGCCACAAAACTATTAGGAATTTGAAGATGATGTAAACTAGAGTCTTTTATAATTTTATTTCTAGTTTCTAAATATTTTTTTAAAAAAATTTTAAAAATCATTTAAATTCATTTTTCCTTCTCCTTTGAAAAGTGGTTTGTGTGAAAAAACTATGTTTTTAAGGAGTTACTGTCACTTGGATCAACATAACTTTTTTTAAAAATATGATAACGATGTAATTCTTTCGAGATTATATTTTTAACTTCAATATCTAAAGGATGCAATTTGTTTTATTCATTTTGGATCAATATTTCATAGTTTATTAAGTTTTAAAGTGACAGTAACTGTAATTTAGACATAAGGTCACTTGGATCGCTCTAACTTGATCTGTGTATATTGAAATTCATTTTTTATTTTTTTCATAGAAAGGTAACACAAATACACTTTTCCTACATATTTTTTATAATTTACTATTTTTCCCAAAGTCTTGAAGAGACAGGTTGTTGAATGACCAAACAATCGATGTTTAGTTAAAGTAATATTTAAAAGTGATAATGAACTCAATATGTATTAAAATTATATTCATTAGAAAGCTTGTTCCGAATAGCATCATTTGACATCATCTGTTTGAAAAAATCATCTTGTTTAGTCCTTGTTTCAGGCCTCCAAAGACCATTTTTCTAAAGCTCAGTTGTTTTTTTAGGGTAAAATTTTAGTTTTGGGGTCTTTGTGCGAAGACCCTTCACACGAAGCCTCCCAAGTGAAAATCTCGGCAAAAAAGACACCTGCCGGAATTTTTCCTTAGGTACTTTGCATGAAGTATGTACTTTGAGTGAAGTCGGCTAGTAAAATTATTTTGTAAAAAAAATTTAAAATAGTATAAAAGTAAAACATTTTGTTTCTATTTTACATCGAATTGGAATTAATAAATTCACATTTTCTATTATTGAAGGCATTTTTTGAAGGAGGATTGGTATTTCTATTTTTTCAAAGGCATAATTTTGGAGAGGAAAAATATTAGATTAAAGTATTTTTTGAAGAAGAAAATTTTTGTTGATGATCTTGTGGAAGAGATTTTTTGGAGCTCAAAGAAATGGGGAACAAGAAGGGAAGACAAAGTAAATCTTCTAGAAAAAGGTCACTCGGTACTGAACAAAGAAATCATGAAGCTGCATTGACATATTATCATAAAACTAAAGAAGCTGAAAGACAAGCTGAAATAGGAGGGTCAAGTCAAGTCGAAGAATTACACATTGAAGAAGGGTCGGGATTACTCCCTACGGAAGCTCAAACAATTGATGTTGGAGAAGGGTCAACATCACGTGCTCCTACTGGTATGGATGAACTTTTAAATTTATCTCAAACTGTAAAGAAAAATATTAATTATAGAAACTTAGATCATTTACTTACAATGGATGTGGAGAATTTGAGATCACTTGCTAATGTTCAACACTTAAGTCTTGCTAAGAAGAGATCAATGAATATGATAGCAAGAGAAATATTGGGTAAATTTGATAATTTTGAAACACTTGAACAAGCTCAATTGCTTTCACTTATACTTATAAACAAAAAGTTTGAAGGGGCATTAAAATTATTGGGTATAGACACACCATCAAAGAAGAGAAAAGTTGTTGATATGCAAACTGATATGATTGAAAATCTTATGAAAGTTTGAACTAGCTAGGGAAGCGATCTTGAACTATAGATAAGTCCATTACAAGAAAAGTTATGTTGACATCCATTGTAGGTAACACTATGGGATGAAAAAGATAGATATCTTCAGTGTCATCTTAGTTTGGTTTTAATAGGAAAACAATATCATGATATTTCATGTGCATTTCTAGGTTCAATTGTGTTAATTTTTGGTATCAAAAATTAACACAATCAAACCCAGAAATGCACATGAATTGTTAATATGGAGTGTGGAAATCTGATATCACTAATATCATGATATGTTAATAGGAGAATACTTTTGGATGATAGCACCTTGGAAGATAATTGGGCAATCATGTGTAGAGCTCCTCGTTCTGATAGGATTGACGAAGGAACAAAAAATTTGGTCATATCATTTTGGAATGATAATACATGTCCTTCATCAAACACTAGAGATGTTATCAGACATAGAATTTCAGCTAATCAATATGAATATCATATGAAACATTGGTTGGACACATTTCAACATGAAATGTATGAGTCATTTTGTAGTTCAAATCCTAATATAAAGATTTGGAAAACATTGTTTGAAAGATTGAAGTCATATTATATCAGGACAAACAAAGTGTTTGAAACTTGTTGTTGTCGTTATCATATTGAATTTGATCTCCACTATCAGGTTTTTCAAAAGTTTGTAGAAGACACTTATGGTTTTGAAAAGGATCCTCCTACTAGACAAAGTGAATTCATCTCATCCATTTTATGTGACAAAAAAGATGATGTAGCTGGACAAATAAATTGCATAAAAAGAATATGCCAAACATGTGCCAATTTGTCTCTTTTTCCTTTGAACAATAAAAATATTGATGTAACTGTTACCCAAATTTCCCGTTCCACACAATTTTGGCCATGGGTTGAGCTTTATCCAACAATTTTCATTAAATCCTATCGAGAGCCTTGAGAAATTTTTATGGTCTTGTGTCTTTTCCTATGGTCTCTGCAAATTGATTCAAGCTCTTTGGTCTGATAAGGAATTTAATTTAAAAATGTGACCGTTAGAGGCCAAAAACCCCTAGAAACCCTATGTCCGGCTCTATTTCGCTGCTACTTTTCTAGCCACTTAAAGTCTTCATTTCCCATGTGCATTTTTTGTCTAAGGCTAGTCGCGAGATCTCTAAAGCTTGAAATAATATTCTTTTCTATCTCCTGATCCCGCGACTTCGTTTTATCTCTTAATATCCTGATCGTATGGAATATTCCATTTCCATTCAGCGACTCAACAATTTCTCTTTAGTCAGGCAATCTCTCAATGAAACCCAAGGTCAGCAATTCTTCTAGAGATTTGGCGACTAAGTGAGTTTCCTTACTATAGTTATGACTTGTGTCAGTGCTGGGTTAATATTTTCCTTCAGTCGCGAAGTTGCAAGAGTTAACCGTGGTCAGTCAAAAGTTCATGAGACTTTGAGATTCACTCAGTCGGGAGGTCACCAAATTTGATCATGGTCGAGAGGTGGTCCACTCAGGATGACAAACAATAAAAAATCATAAGGTGCCACATGTCTCTGGCGGGCCCAGGCTTCATGGCTCAGTCTCTTAGTCACGTGAAGTAGACTGAATATTCCAATCCATCTAGCGATTATGAGATTTTCTATAAAGGGAGAATATTCTTTTCTATTCCACGACTGTGAGGTTCTCTTCAGTTGGGAAATCTCCCGACAAGAAGGAATATGCCAAAGACATCAGGAGATAAAGCGACCACCATCAGATCAAAGTAAGATCAACGCTTGTCGTGTGATCGCTAAACAAAGCCAAGGTTAATGAAAAGGTTAGGAGATTCAGCGACTAAAGGGAAAAGAGAACCTGAGGTGAATGTAGAGTTAGGGTTAAGAACAGAAGCAGTGCTCGAGTAAACTGGAAAGATCTGACGGCTATGTTTTAAAGATAGATCAAGTTTTAATATCAGCCGCTGATGGATAAAAGCTTAGTGCCACCTGTGACCATTTATATTTTTAAATTCAAATATCTGAGAAGTACCAGATTTGAATAGTTATAGCAAGCCCAAGTTGCAGAGAGGTAGATGGATTAAGGTGGCTCATCTACAGGCAGATATAATAATGAAATGGACACACAAATACATATCTAATCGATCAAGATATTTTCATGGGCATTTATGATAAAAAATGATAGAGTTAGGGTTTCTATTATTCTATGAAAAATCTATGTAACCCTAATTGATTTTTTGGTCATGCCTGGGTGCAAAGGAGATGTATATATTAGTTTTTTGGAGCTTTTAGAGCTCAGAGTTTAAAATTGTAAAAGAGAGGTTTTCTTTGTTAGGAGTTATCTGAGGCATTCTTTTTGCCCTTTGGCTTCTGCAGTTTGTAACCTTTCATTGGGGTTTAGATATTGCAAAGGTATTTTGTGACATTCTTTCTATCCCTATGATTTCTTGTCTAAATTTTCTCTTAATGGATTAAGTATATGTATGTTTTCAATAATATCTTAGGGTTACTGATCCCTCTTTCTTTCTACAATTCATGTGTATTCCTTTGGATGATTTGATTTGAATCATCTTGTGGGTATACTTCAACCCCTTGACAATCTATCTCATTCCTATACCTAGTTGCAAAGGTGAATGTTTTTTTGTAGGTTATAGATTGTGTCTAAATTCTTAGGAATGCTATTGTTTGTGAAATTCTCTCTTTCCCTGAATAGCCTCTTTCTATTGCAGACCCTTCAATGAAATATTGATGCAAACCTATTCAGTGAGTTGTGATCTCCTAGACCTAAGTTTGTGCACTGATTTCATCCTCTATACTGTAATTCATATCATATTTTGGGTGTATCACCTAGTAGGATAGTTTGCTTTCAATCATTTCCCTTTCATGCATTCCTCCTATCCCTTTTCCCTCAAGAGTTTACTTTCATGTCAAGAAGAGAAAATTAAGGTGATTATCCAAGAGGAACTAGCCTAAAACCTGGAGGTCTCATTTCAGTTAGCATAGGTCCCACAACCTAGAGATAATTACCATGTTATACTAGGTTATCAAGACCAAGAGAGCTTGAACTAAGGGTGCAAACTTAGTGTATAACATTTCTGGCATGCCCAGTGGGACATCAAAAAGAAGTTTATCTTTGAAAGATTATGTTATCTCTGATATACTAATTGCATAATACAGACCTTTCAAAGGTTGATATTCAAGTATATCTGGCGACTCCATTGATTTCATAGATTCAGGCTAACCTTGTTCAAAGTTTATGAGAAAGATTGAGACTAGGAGCTCAAAGCCCACTAAATTTTTAGAGTTGCCCTTAAAAAGAAGCTACAAAGGTAGATCAACCCAGAGAGCATCCCCTGCAAGGAGAGTACAGTCTACACCACCTAATACTTCAGAAAGGAGACCTTTTCCCTTTCATCTTAGAAGAAGAGGAAGATCTCTGACCAGAGATCTAGGGGAAGATTCAAATCCAGTATCAAATCCAACTCATTCAGTTTCTACTTAGCAAATTTCAACTCCTACAATGGCTAGGCAGTTTGCTTTTGCACCTTTCAACCAGGGAAGTCCATTGATTTTTGCTCAACATCATGATGTGCCCTTGGTGGCACTAAAGAGTCTACTTGATTTCACAGGTGAAGGACAAACTACAACTTTTGAACACATTAGAGATGTGACCACTATCTGCAGCATACATAATATAACTCATGAAGATGTAGCCACCAAGTTATTAGCAGCCTCCCTCAAGGGTAAGGCTCTTGAATGGTTTAGAACTCTAGCTGTTGGTTCTATTAATTCATGGGATGGATTAGGGGATGCATTGAGTAGACACTTTGAAGATAAATCAGACAACTTATCATTGGTTGAGAAGTTGACAACCATTAAAAGAGACCCTCAAGAGCAAATGACAAACTATAATAGTAGATTTCTCAAAACATGGAATAGAATTCCGGTCTCAGTAAGGCCATCAGCTGATCATGCTTTCTTATACTTCTTGCAAAGTTTGAATAGTTAGATCTTTGTCATGATCCAATCTATAGGAGGTACCTCTCTACCCCAAGCTTTTGACATAGCTGTCAGGGCTGAAAATTGTTTAATCCAAGCAGGCATGATTGCAAGATGGCCACCCATGCCCATCTTTCCTAGCATTTAGCCCATTGCACCTCTACAAATACCTCCTTGTACCCCTATTCCCACCATGTTAGCACCTTAGGCTAGTGATAGCGGTGAGGAGTTAAAGGCAAGTTTCTCTCAGGAACTGCAAGAGTTGAAGAATAGTCAGCAAAGTAGTTAGCAAGAAATGACAAATTTGCTGCAGACTTTAACTAAAGAGGTTACGAACCTAAAGAAGCAAGGGCAAGGAATTAGACCCCCCTTTCAGCCACAAGGCCAAGGTCCTAATCAACAATATCAGAATCAAGGACAACCTTATTAGAAAAATAGGCCACCATACCAAGGAGGTTATCAAGGAGCTTACCAAAAGCAAAATTTTAATCAAAGACCATTCCAACCATACAACCCTACACCTCTTAATTCTGCAAACCCAGTTAGGGATATGGTCCCTAGCCAAAACAATCTAGCTTTGGAAAATGAATGGTGCTTTCCTTGTAATTAGCCTCATAACCATGCTACATGTTCAAATGGATGGATGAACCAAGCTCTAATGGTTCAGAATGCCTCACATGCCCAATTGGAGGCCTCTTCTAGTGGATCAATTCCTCAGCAAGAATCACAAGTTGATGAGATTGCTCTTTTCAATTGGGAGCAGCAAGACTCCAATGGAGTCAATGGTGAATCTTCCATTGCTGCCAACACAAGGTCAAAGAGAAGAGCTCAAGACATGGAGTGAGTAGATGTTGGGACTAAAGCTACTACATCTGTAGAACCACTACAACAATCTACTCCCACCATATTGAAGAAGGCTCCTGTCATTACAAGCAAAGAAGGTCAGACTCTCAAAGAAGGGGAGCCTATCATAGTAAAAGCACAACAAAGAGTACACACTGTGACACCTTTCAACATTGTAGACAACATGAAGAAGGTGAATGTTACCATGTCTATGTGGAACTCTTTGGCTATTACAAGACAACCTGAGATTTTGAAGAAAGCCATGACTGAAGTAACAGCTCCTCAGCCTACAAAAGAGACTACAAAGCCAGTGTTGGTCAAAAATGATCAAGAAAAGGAGGCTCCAAGTTGCAACTCCAAAGCCAATACCATTCAAGGTAGGAACTCAAAACCCCCTCCCTTTTATGTATCTTTAATTATTGGAAAATCCTTAGTACATAACTGTATGGTACATAGTGGAGCTACTAGTACTCTAATGCCCAAAAAGGTGGCTGACCAATTAGGACTTAAATATGAACCCTTCCAAAAGAAGGTCACACAACTTGATGGATCCTCTATCAATATAGTGGGTGTAGCCAAGGATACTAGTCTAGTCCTTTATGCAAGTCCTAATTTCTCCATCCTACTTGATATATATATCATAGATCTCCCTGCTTTATTTTCCATATGTTTGTCAAGGGAGTTTGCAGCCAAGATAGGAGGCTACCTTTCTTCTGACTGGTCTCACATGCTCTTCCACACAAGATATGGTACCAAGGTCACCATCAAATCTAAATCATTGGTAGCTCACCATATAGAACCATATATGTCCAATGCTATCAATACAAGTTGCCTTGCACTTGATAGCAATGACTTCCCAACTATCAGAGAAGAAAACACTAAGATAGAAAATATCCTTGATATTTTACTAGATGAACTAGAATCAGAAAAGGCTTCAAAATCCCAAGAAAATGTTATTTGGAATATTGGTTTGGGAAGCTATTTGATACAAGAAAGTGGATCCATAGAGCCAAACCTTCTCAAAGAGGACACTGACTCAAAAAATCAGAGTAACCAGGTTTGGGAATTATTTTTTGATGGAGCTAGAAGTAGACATGGCTCTAGTGGTGGTGCTATGCTAGTATCCCCAAAAGGAGAAAGATATTATACAACTTTCAGATTCAGTTTCTCCTGCACTAGCAACACTGCAGAGTATGAAAGCCTTGTAAATGGACTGGAGTGGGCTAGAAAAAGAGGGTTCAAAGCCTTAAAATTTTATGGTGACAGTGAGTTAGTAGTCAGCCAAGTGAGAGGGATAAGTGCAACCAAAAATGACACCATGAAAGCATACAAACACAAATTTTGGGATACAATTGAAGACTTTTGTGCTTTCAATATTGTTGCCATCCCTAGGAAGCTAAATCAAAATGCAGATAGATTAGCTGCTGTTGGATCTCAGTATGACATTCCTAATAGTATTTCAAAAGAGGAGACCCAACAACATATCAAATTAATTGTTAGACCTTCTATTCCTGATAACAATGTCAATTGGCAAGTGTTTGACAATGATGAACAGGTTCTGCAATTCTTGTTTGAAGAAGATGTTTTCTCAAAACATAATCAAGATAGATTATTGCAGAACTATGGTGACCAAGTAATACAACTTAAGTCTAATAAGATGCCTAGAGGTCTTGTCACCTTAGAAACTATCTTCAAAAAAGATGATCAAGTTAAGAAGAACAAAGCTGGCCTAGTAGTTCAACAAGAACATTGTGTTGAGTTAGAGTTGGAACCAGGTAAAAGCTTACAATTTGGAAAAGTAAATACTGATTTGGAAAAGTAGGCTTATACCCAATTATTCAAAGAGTTCAGTGATGTATTTTAATGGCAATATGAAGACCTTAAAGGTTTTAATCCAACCCTCACTTAGCACACCATTGAACTAGAGCCTAATACCAAGCCAGCAAGGCAAAAACAAAGGCCTGTTAATCCCAAGCTTGAGCCACTTATGCATAGAGAAGTGCTCAAGTTAATAGAAAGTGGTATCATCTACCCCATTAAACATACCAGTTGGGTTTCCAAACTTGTTCCTATAAGGAAGAAGAATGGGGAGTTGAGGTTATGTGTTGACTTCAGGGACCTTAACAAGGCTTCTTTAAAAGACTGCCATCCATTACCCTCTATGGAACAAATCTTACAATGTGTCTCTGGATCCAAGAGATTTTCATTATTGGATGGCTATTCAGGATATAATCACATCCTAGTTAATGAAAGGGACCAATACAAGACTGCATTTACAACCAAGTGGGGAACCATGGCTTATCAAAAGATGCCCTTTGGTTTGTCAAATGCAGGTGCTAATTTTCAAAAGGCAATGGATATGGCCTTTAAAAGCCTCATGTACAAGTTTGTACTGGTCTACTTATATGACATAACTATTTATTCCAAACATGCAGAAGATCATATCAAACATCTAAGGAAGATTTTTGAAAGGTGTAGAGAATTTGGGATATCTCTCAATCACACGAAATGTGTGTTTGCAGTTCATGAGGGGAAATTGTTAGGATACATAGTGTCCAAGGAAGGACTCATAGTAGACCCTGAAAGGATTGCAACCATCCTAGATCTACCCTTGCCACATCATAAGAAAAGCCTTCAATCTTTCATAGGAATGATTAATTTTGTTAGGCATTTCTTGCCTAATATTGCAGATTTACTAAAGCCTTTGATAGCCATGGTAAAGAATAGTTCAGCCTTCACCTGGAGTAAAGAAAGGAAAGCCAATTTCCAAGCTATCAAAGAAGCCTTGACAGAAGCTCCTGCTCTATTAAATCCAAATTTTAGTAAGGATTTTATCCTTTATACTTATGGAGGTCATGAGGCTATATTTGCAATGCTGACTTAAGAAAATTCAGATGGATTGGAGCAACCTATTGCTTTCTTCAGCAAAGGTTTAGAAGAGTATGAATAGAGATACTCTTTTGTGGAAAAACATGTACTTGCTGTGGTAAAAAGTCTTAAAAAGTTTAGATATCTATTGACCCATAGAAAGGTACACTTAAAGGTTAGTCATCCAAGTGTCAAAGAATTTTTGCTTTCCAAGGACCTAAATGAGAAAAGAGCTAGTTGGATTACCAAAGTGATGGAGTATGACATTGATATCCAAACCACTAAGCTAGTTAAAGGAAGAGGTCTTTGTGAGCATCTGGCAGACGATGAAATTTCAAAGAAATTAGAGCAAATGGATGTATCTCTGGTCATGCATTCTACAGAAGAACATGCCAAGGCAACAAGTTGGCTGCCTAACATGATTCATTTTTTGAAGATGGGACAATGTCCTATAGACCTAGATTCAGCAAGAAGAAGATATTATAGATTACAATCTATTCCCTTTGTGCTGTTAGATGAAATTCTATTCATAAAGGATCATAATGGTGTCCTTTTGAGATGTATTGATTCAGAAGAGATAGTTGTTTTCCTATTTGAATTTCATGATGGACCTTCTGGAGGTCATTTTTCTCCTAGGACTACTGCTTTTAAAATCATGAGGGCCGGATACTATTGGCCATCTATCTTCAAGGATAGTCATGATTATGTGAGAAAATGCATCAAATGTTCCATGTTTACAGGAAAAGAAAGGCTTGCATCTTTGCCCCTTCAGCCAATCAGAATAGAACAACCTTTCATGAGATGGGGTATAGACTTTATTGGCATGATTAATCCTCCATCTAGTGTAGGCCACAAGTGGATAATCACCGCAACAGATTATTTCACTAGATGGACAGAGGCAGTTGCCTTGAAAGAATCAAATGAGAGTGTTGTCTTAAGTTTTTATGATGATATAATTCATAGATTCGGCACTCCAGACTCCATAATATCAGATAATGCATTGGAATTCACAAGACTTAAAGTCTCAAAATGGGCAATCAGAAATGGCATTTATCTGAATACAAGTTCAAATTACTACCCTTAGGGAAATGGTTTGGCGGAATAAACTAATAAGAACTTGATTAGGATAATCAAGAAGACTCTGCAAGATAACTAAAGGGATTGGCATACTAAATTGAAATCTGCCTTATGGTTGGACAGGATTACCCCAAAGAAGATCATTGGGAATTCTCCTTATGTGTTAGTATATGGTAGAGAAGCTAAGTTTTCCATTTCAATTGAATTGCCAGCTTTGGACTTGGCCACTCCATATGTCCTATTTGAAGAAGGAGATCCCTTACAAATCAAGTATGCTCAGCTCATAGAGTTAGAAGAACTCAGAGATAAATCCATGAAAGATATGGAGTTCCATCAGATACAAACAAAGAAAAGTTTTGATAAAAGAACCAAGGCTAGAAATTTCAAGATTGGAGATATAGTCCTCAAGTGGGATGAGTTCAGATCAAAGCCTGACAGACATACAAAGTTTGATTCCTTCTAGGGTGGACCATTTGCTATTATAGAATGCAAGGGGCCTAATGCTTTTCAGCTATCAACTCTTGAAGGAGATGCCTTGCCTATATCAGTTAATGGATTCCACTTGAAGCCTTGTTTTGAGGTCAATCCTTCCTTGTAAATCTCTATAAATATGTTTCCTTTCTTTTTGTCCCTATTTTCTAGGTTAGTTTTTCCTGCTTTTCAAGAAGTGCTTGTGCACATTTTTGTTCCTCCTAGTTCCAGGTCTGTCTCTTTGTCAAGAAAATTTTTGTGTTTAGAAGATGACTCCATGCCCAATGAATTGTTTAAAGGAAAATAATCTAATGTCTAGTAGGCTAACATCCAGCAGAAATCACCAAAATGTTACCCAAATTTCCTATTCCACACAATTTTGGCCATAGGTTGAGCTTTACTTAACAATTTTCATTAAATCTTGTTGAGAGCCTTGAGAAATTTTTATGGTCTTATGCCTTTTCCTCTAGTCTCTGCAAATTGATTCAAGCTCTCTGGTCTGATAAGCCATTTAATTTAAAAATGTGACCGTTAGAGGCCAAAAAACCCTAGAAACCCTATGTCCGGTTCTATTTCGCTATTACTTTTCCAGCCACTTAAAGTCTTCATTTCCCATGTGCATTTTTTGTCTAAGGCTAGTCATGAGATCTCTAAAGCTTGAAAGAATATTCTTTTCTATCTCCCAATCCTGTGACTTCCTTTTATCTCTTAATCTCCTGATCGTATGGAATATTCCATTTCCATTCAGTGACTCAATGATTTCTCTTTAGTCGGGAAATCTCTCAATGAAACCCAAGGTCAGCAATTCTTCTGAAGATCTGGTGACTAAGTGATTTTCCTTACTATAGTTATGACTTGTGTCAATGCTGAGTTAATATTTTCCTGTAGTCGGGAAGTCGCAAGAGTTAACCGTGGTCAGTCAAAAGTTCATGAGACTTTGAGATTCACTCAATCGGGAGGTCGCCAGATTTGATCATGGTCGAGAGGTGGTCCACTCAGGACGATAGAAAATAACAAATCATAAGGTGCCACATGTCTCTGGAGGGCCCAGGCTTCATGGTTCAGTCTCTTAGTTGTGTGAAGCAGACCGAATATTCCAATCCATCTAGCGATTATGAGATTTTCCATAGTCGGGTGATCTCATAACATAAAGGGAATATTCCAAATGATTAGCCGACTTGGAGATCAAAGGCATAGTCATGTGATCACTTGATTAAAGGTAGAGGTTAAAGGTGAGTTAGATTTCCTTCAATCGGGAGGTCTCGTGATCATACCCAAGGTTAGCAAAAGTTCACGCGACTCTAAGAATGTTTCAGTCAGACATTCGCTAGATATACCTTGGTCAAAGGAGAATTGAGTTAAGTTGAATAGTTGGCGGTTGTCAGAGATGATGAAGCAGTCGAAAGCAAATGAAAGAGTGACACATGGTGAGGTGGGCCCAAGGTTTGATAGCTCGGTCATGTGATCTTGTAATGCAGAGTGAATATTCTATTTAGTTGTGAGATCACGAGACTTACATAGTCAAGAAGTCTCAGTGAGAAAAGGCATATTCTTTCCCAGATAAGAGACTCCGCGACCATTGTCAGATTATAATAAGATCAATGCTTGTCGGGTGATCGCTCAATAAAGGGAGAATATTCTTTTCTATTTCATGATTGCAAGGTTCTCTTCAGTCCAGAAATCTCTTGACAAGAAGGAATATGCCAAATACATTAGGAGATAAAGCGGCCACCATCAGATCAAAGTAAGATCAATGCTTGTCGTGTGATCGCTAGACAAAGCCAGGGTTAATGAAAAGGTTAGGAGATTCAGCGACTAAAGGGAAAAGAGAACCTGAGGTGAATGTAAAGTTAGGGTTAAGAATAGAAGTGGTGCTCGGGTAAACTGGAATGATCTGACGGCTACGTTTTAAAGATAGATCAAGTTTAAATATCAGCTGCTGATGGATAAAAGCTTAGCACCACCTGTGACTGTTTATATTTTTAAATTCAAATATCTGAGAAGTACCAGATTTGAACAGTTATGGAAAGCTCAAGTTGTAGAGAGGTAGATGGATTAAGGCAGCTCGTATGTAGGGAGATATAGTAATAAAATGGACACACAAATACATATCTGATCGATCAAGATATTTTCATGGGCATTTATGATCAGGAATGACAAAGTTAGGGTTTCTATTATTCTATGAAAAATCTATGTAACCCTAATTGATTTTTTGCTCCTGCCTGTGTGCAAAGGAGATGTATATATTAGTTTTTTGGAGCTTTTAGAGCTCAGAGTTTACAATTGTAAAAGAGAGGTTTTCTTTCTTAGGAGTTATCCAAGGCATTCTTTCTGCCCTCTGGCTTCTACAGTTTGTAACCTTTCATTGGGGTTTAGATATTGCAAAGGTATTTTGTGACATTCTTTCTGTCCCTATGCTTTCTTGTCTAAATTTTCTCTTAATGGATAAAGTATATGTATGTTTTCAATAATATCTTAGGGTTCTTGATCCCTCTTTCTTTCTGCAATTCATGTGTATTCCTATGGATGATTTGATTTGAATCATCTTGTGGGTATATTTCAACCCCCTGACAATCTGTCTCATTCCTATACCTAGTTGCAAAGGTGAATGTTTGTTTGTAGGTTATAGATTGTGTCTAAATTCTTAGGAATGCTATTGTTTGTGAAATTCTCTCTTTCCCTAAATAGCCTCTTTCTATTGCAGACCCTTCTATGAAATATTGATGCAAACCTATTCAGTGAGTTGTGATCTCCTAGACCTAAGTTCGTGCACTGATTTCATCCTCTATATTGTAATTCATATCATCTTTTCAGTGTATCACCTAGTAGGATAGTTTGCTTTCAATCATTTCCCTTTCATGCATTCCTCCTATCCCTTTTCCCTCAAGAGTTTAATTTCATGTCAAGAAGAGAAAATTAAGGTGATTATCCAAGAGGAACCAACCTAAAACCTGGAGGTCTCATCTCAGTTAGCATAGGTCCCACAACCTGGAGATGATTCCCATGTTATACTAGGTTATCAAGACCAAGATAGCTTGAACCAAGGGTGCAAACTTATTATATAATAGTAACAAAGATGGTAAATTGCAAGAGTTAGAAATATGTAAAGAATGAAACAAAATTTGGGAAAGAATCCAAAAGGATAGAATATGTTGAAGAGGAGATAAATGTTGGAGTATTTATGGAAAAATTTAAAAAATTGATTCAACCCTAAATTCATCATGTGTTTTTTTTTCAAAGTGGCAAGCACAACAATTTCAAACACTGAGAGACAATTTCCCACTTGGAACTATTGTATCAGTTGTTGATTTTGCATAAAATTATTCTTTTGTTCATCAAAAGGCAATTCAGTCAGAATACTATTTTTCAGAGAAAATTACTATTATGGTACATGTATGTTATCGACATGCACAATTAGATTTTGATGCGATTCAGAGCACATTTGAAGCATAGATCATCAAGAAGGAATTTCATTTTTATATAAGTGGTGATAGAGAGCATGACATTCATTATGTGGAACACTGCTTCAAGATGTTTTTTGCAAATTTGAAAGAAAGAGGTATAAAAATTGATAAACATTATGTTTGGTCAGATGGATGTGCTGCACAATTTAAATCATCAAGACCATTTTATGCACTATGTAGATATCATCATAATGAAAACATACCACATGGCTGGAGTTTCTTTGAGAGTGGACATAGAAAAGGTGAACATGATGGTGTCAGAGCTTGCATCAAACATGTTATACGAAAGTATCAAATGAATTATAAGGGAGTGCATATAAAAAAATGCACATGATGTGGTTGAATGGTGCAAGACACATTTCACACCAAATGAGAATGACACGTCATTAGGATTGACTCAGGTGGTGCCATACAAAAAATTTTGGGAGATAAAAGGTATGCACACATTTTTAAATTATTTGAAAGTGTTTAAAATTTTTATGATATTTTTTATTCAAATTATATTTATATAGAATGTATTATATATGCATTTGTTTAGGTGTGGATAGAAAAATTATGCATGGTTGCAATAGGATAGAAAAGACGTGATCTTTGCATTCAGTTATGAGTATGAATTATCGCGATTGGATGTTGAACACTAGGGACTACTCATGCTTTGTTGTCACTACATTGCTAATAATTATGAGGAATGTATCAATCAAGAATGTGGATATGTAAGTGCATGGAATCTAGTGCCACTAGTTGTTACTGATACATTTGATAGAGATGAAGATGAAAACTTTGATGATGTTCCTTTGATTTCTACTGATTACTGTTAGAGTTTTAGGTGACTCTACAACACCCCAGGATCAAATGCAAGACCAAGATGACTTCCACAAGATATTGGCAAGATAATTGCATTAAGATGCAAGAATGATATTATTGATCATGGACATGATTAAAATGTACATAATAGGCCTCCTTATATAGGAAAGGCAATAAGAGACAATGATAAGGAGATGATAAGATATCACCTATGCTAGGTGTAATCACATGTCCACCAAATGTGGATCATCCTCCATTATGCAATAAAGTATGTGCAATGGACTAGGATGATAATGTGATAAGAGCACGAAAGGTGGATCTCACACACAAAGAGGTATGTGATGAAAACTATCACACCTAAAGTGAAAATTCTCCTACACCATGTGCTTGAATGAGGTGTACACTCCTAGGTGTCTCAATCACAAACTACTATGCAATGCATTAAAATAAGTAAGATTAAGTAAAGTGTAATTAGGAATATTTAATTACACCAACACCCCCCATTAAGTGCAACTTAGGGAAATGCACTTAAACTCACAATGCAAGATGGGTCCTGGCAACTAGGCCATGTTAGGTACTCCATGAAATGCATAACTCTCATAAAGTGGAGAAAGAGGGAAAACCTCATGGGAAAAACCCTCCCCCAAAAAGAGAGAAGAAAACAAGATGCATGGATGGATGGAGTGCTCAAGACCCCCCAAGAACTACATACATCATGTATATACAAATAATTATCCCCCCATAAGAAGGATAGTTGGAGACATGATATCCCCACCATAATGAAGAATCTCCTACAAAAATGGTGAGTGCTTGAAGACAAAGTATATTCCAATGACTACAAATAACATTTCTCCCTTTGGGAAGAAGATATACCAAGTACAAATGTAGGTGTGGTTCCCATTCTGGATAGGAACTAGGAAGTGGAATCCAAATGAAGTATGATGATGATGCCATGAACCAATCCATATCCAAATGAAAGAAGGAAGAAGGTCTCCAAATATGCATCTTTGAAGACTGAATAGGCCTCTCCAATCTCAAAGAATCTATTACATCATGTGACAAACCAAGTGAAGAAGAAGAATCAAGAATGTCAGTCTCCAAAGAATGTGAAGAAGTATCTCCAACTATGATGAAACTGTCATCAAAGAGGAGAGAAACCCCCTCAAATATGTCTCCCAAATCTGAAATATGAGACTCCACAAATAATGAACCAATATCTAGCAAGTAAGAATCCCAATCAGGAAGACAAATAGATATCTCTTGTAATGAATTACTGGAATCACCAACAAGAGATGATTGTGTGATCTCAACTAGAGAAGTAGGAGCTACAGGAGGAGCTTGTTGGATGTTTTCCTTGTAGGACCAAACTTGAATCAATAGATGGGCTTGATTCTTAGGGTAGGCACTCAAGTTTGACAAGAAAATAGTCCAATTGATGAGGATAAAGAACATCCTCCTTCTTCTTTGAGCTCCACATCACTTAGGTGTGTATTGCCTTATCTACACACTCAAGACACCTCATGATAAATAGTAGGCCTGCAGATGGATTATTGTGGAATAGTCTTCGAATCCCCATAGGTATACTGTACCCCAATGAAAGAAACTCTTATGCAATAGCCCTAGTTGCATAGAATGAGTCTAAAGACTAGAGAGGAGCCTCCTATTACTACTACCAACATGAAAGGGAAAAGTATTTGATTTGATGGATTTATGTTGGGTTGGAAGGACCCCTGAGATACACTAAGTCTCTCATAGACCAGTGCCTTGTCCAATGGGCCACAGAGTCAAATAGCTCACTGCAAAAGAAAGCTATGAAACAAGAAGACAATACATTCAAATATGGTGATGCCTTATACCAACCATACACCATTAATCAGGTCATACTTCAACAATCCACCTATGTACCCAAATGTGCTATCACCTATTCAAAGGATATTAACTCTCCCCTTAGAAGAGACCTATAAAAAAGTAATATATTAACCAACATCCATAGGAAGAAAAACATAAGATACCCTTGATACCCCAGTTCATACACACCTGAAAACCAATCCCAAACCTAGTTGCTTCTACGAAAACAACTCTATTGCAGACACAAAGGAAGTGCAAATAGAAAGATGGAAACACCCTTGATGCTTCAATCAATAAGCCTGAAATTCAAATGGAGACAATTTGATAATAGTAAGAATATACTGAACCCTCATACATAAGACAAATTAGTTACAATACATATCATATTCTCTGAGCCAACAAAGGAGAAAAGAGCACTCTATATGTAGAGAAGTAGAGAAAATCTATAGGAAAAGGACCCTTCATGGAACCAATTCTCCCCCAAATTGCAAAAGAAGGAACCCTTACAAAATAAAACATTTCACTACTTATACCACTAGTCACCTTGGAATCCTCGAAGAGGATGCATCAAGCTTCAGGTGACTAGGGTAAGGGTTTCAACTACCCAACCAATCAAAATTTACATCAGAAGTTATTGTAGGGGAAGAAACATAGGCAACCTAGAGAGAATGAATCTCAAATAGATTTTCAATCATCAAAATCTGTGAGAACAGTACAAAACAACAAGGAACTGCCATGAAAACCAGTCAAATCGGTCACCTGCAAACACACCTCGAGCACAAAGAACATGGTACAAACCTCTGTAGACAATCATGGAACACCATGGACCACACTGCAAAAGCAAGCACCACCAAACAAATGAAATCTGGTTGTGAAAGCATTCAATTCTAGTCCTTTCTGTCGCTAAGAAACCCTTAAAAAATACAAATTTGAATTTAAACGGTTACGTTATGGTACCTGCAGTAAATCGGCGGTCAAAATTTGAACTCAGATCAACTTTAAGTCATGTTCATTAGATCTTCATGTTTCTTGGGCCTTATGACCTTAACTCAACTACCATCCTCGGGTTGACTCGTAGTGAACATGCGACAAGGCATTTCTTATTCACGAAGTGAAAACCTTAACCCGAGTTTAACCCCGTGAACTAGCGAACGAAGGAAACTTACTAACCCTGGTCCTTTATTTAGCGAACTGGTGACTGAAGGAATTCGCTAGTTCACAAAATACTTTATGTGTTTGCTAAATAATTTAGCGATTACGTGACCTTCCTTCACTGAATTGCTAGACCCTTTAGAACACTGCCAATTCTTCTCACGAATGAGTGAATCCTTTGAACCTTATGGGCACCGCTAACCTCATTTATCTAGACCGCTAAGACCTTAGACCCCACCTGGGCCCACTTTATGCTACTTGTCATCATGTCATTCATTGCTACCACTCGGTCATCACTGACACAGGACCCACCTGCTTTAAGCCTTCGAAAATGGACGGCGGGCGTAAGATCTCATGGCTCTGACACACTCCATGAGAACTTATGCCAACTGTAGATCCTATCCTCATCACTGATCTCTCTGACAACAACCCCACCTTTCCACATCATCCACATCGACCAATAAAATTTGAACAATCCTGCACCACCTGGCTAATGGCCCCACTGAGAACATTAAGGTGCCTATAAGATTGGATGGCTGGTGAAAGATCTGAAGGGCTCAAAAGATTTTATGCGCTTACACGCCAACCATCGATCTTGAATCTCCTGATTGAGATATCGGGCCCCCTTGACAACATGTCTAGCTCACACAACATGGACCAATCATAGTACAACAAATCAACATATCTGGCAGATGGACCCGCCAAAAGAAAAGGTTACGTCACACAAAAGAATCAATGGTTGTCTCAAAATCTCATACATCTGACACATCTCATAATAATTTATGCCCACTGTTGATTCACTACAAGTGTCAAGACCCTCTGACAAGCTGGTAACCTAGGACCCATTGACAACTACCAACATGTTAAAACATGGACCAATAAGATGTCACCATTTGTGCATACATGTCAACGGACCCACCTGTTTGAGAAGCTCTATCATAAAGAAAATCAACGGCCATTGCAAAAGTGCATAGCTCTGACACATCTCATGAGAAAAAGTGCCCACCATTAGATCAAGATGGTGTTAGAGAGTCGGGCCCAGGAAAATACAAAGCCAAAACATTAGAAAGTATTAAAATAGTCAGACTTAGGAAAAATTAAAATACACTGGGCACTGGGACATAGAAAAAATTAAAGGGGACCCCACCGACACATAAAAACCTAACCACAAACATGGTAAAGTGGTCTCTAATAAGCACATGCAGATTTGGAACTTTAGTGGCTGGTAAAGGTAACTTAAAATTAGAACAAGGCCAAGGCTTAACAAAGGGTTTTTCATGCAACGACTACATTTTTGAATTTTTGAACTAAGGGTTTATGCCAGAGACCTGAAAAACATTGTAGAGACCAGGGGGAAAATGCTAGAGCCATGAAATTTTTTGCACATGCCAACAGAGCCATTGGATCATCCTCGCTCTCAATTGTTGCAAATTCTTTAATTGCATCTAAAGTATAATCATCATAGGGAATATTATTTTCATCATCAAGAGGAATGAGGCAATCTGAAGCAAGATCATCTGGAACTAGAGGAACATGTGGATCACCAAAAATTTCCCAAATGATTGTCCAAATTATGTGTGGACATTGAACACTTCTAAATCTAGGGTAGATGTCATAGAAGAGACACAAACTGATGCTACCAATAATCAAATTTATAATATGAGCATTATTTTCTCCCCAAACATAGCTCTTCCCTTTTGACTTTGGCTTAGGAATGAGTCCATAAAGATGAGGCAAGAGATTAAGCCATCTAAAATGTATGATGATTCCTTTTGCCCATGACTCATAATTATCCTTAGTCAAAAGTACTACTGCAAGATGTGTTTCATAACCCATGATTACATTAATGATACACTTCTCTCATTACAAATTGAGATCAACAAATTATTACACTCTATAATCAGGCTATAATAGACTTAGATCACTATGCAAAAGACCAAGCTAAGGCTTATGCATTACAAATGAAAAAACTAAGCCAATTTTTGAAAGTACAATTTCTTGTCATAGTCACTAAAATCTGATTCCAAATCTAGAAAATACAGAAAAAATTATGCACTTTCAAAAAAAATTGCACCTAAAAAGGAGTTCATATGAGCTCAAATGAGGCCTTGGAAGTTGCAAAAACTAAGATTTGCGATTTTCAGAAAAATTCAGGAATAGAGATCAGAAACTAGCTGAACTATTATGTAGATCATGAAATTATACCCCAAAACAAAAAAAAATTGCTCAAAAAAAGGAGTCCAGATGACTGAGATATCGTTGTTTGAAAATCTCCTCTGAAATTATTTTTTCTGAATCACAGCCACCGCACTTCCAAAATTCAAATAGCTCTAGATTTGTCCTCGGGTGTCTAATTTGGATGAAATAAAATTTGATTTAGGGGTTTTTGGACCTCCTTAATATGATGCCAACCTCTGATTTGCACCAGCAAGCACCAATATTGACCTGCAATAGAAAGCCACAAAATACAAAACCTCAAATTTTCTCCAAATAGACTATGCAATGGTGATGTCCAAATACCTATATTCTACACCCACAATTGAATCAAGCCAAGATTGCACTTCTTGAGAAGAGGTCTTCACACCTTGAGAGCTCTGATACCATGTTAGAGTTTTAGGTGACTCTACAACACCCCCAGGATTGAATGCAAGACCAAGATAACTTCCACAAGAGATTGGCAAGACAATTGCCTTAAGATGCAAGAATGATATTATTGATCATGGACATGATTAAAATGTACATAATAGGACTTCTTATATAGGAAAGGCAATAAGAGACAATGATAAAGAGATGATAAGATATCACCTATGCTAGGTGTAATCACATGTCCACCAATGTGGATCATCCTCCATTATGCAATAAAGTATGTGCAATGGACTAGGATGATAATGTGATAAGAGCACGAAAGGTGGATCTCACACACAAAGAGGTATGTGATGACAACTATCACACCTAAAGTGGAAATTCTCCTACACCATGTGCTTGAATGAGGTGCACACTCCTAGGTGTCTCAATCAAAAACTACTATGCAATGCATTAAACTAAGTAAGATTAAGTAAAGTGTAATTAGGAATATTTAATTACACCAACAATTACGATCATATCTCGGGATTGGTCAAAATTGGTAAGTATATATATTTCACATTATATGGTACATTGAGTTGTATGTATAGATAGATAGATAGATCTATAGATTGAACTAAGTATTTATTTTAAGATCTCACACATGTATATATAAATTTACTATGTAGGAGATGTCTTTGTAGTGATTGTTGAGCGTGGAAATGTAGAAGGAGTTGGTTATTATTTACTGCGTTGTACTACATAGAGGATGAAGTTACTAGAACTTGAATAAAGTGATGGAATGTTGTTTCCCATAGGTTTGTATATGGTTTACATCAATATATTGAACTCAATTTGTAAATTTTAAATTTCAACTTTTTAACAAATTTCAAATTGATTTTGTTTAAATTTATATATTGTTAAAATTTGTGACCTGTAGGTTTAGTTGTTTTAGAGGGAACATATTTCAAGCAAATCAAAGTAACTCAACATGGTATTCACTTTGTTGATTACGAACCAAACAATAAGGTGTTTCAATATAATCACCTAGTAGTTTCCACATCCATTTGTTTTCATACAGTTAAATCTCAATGTGGACGTCGTAAGTGGAGACTAGATAGTGAGTATCATGAGATAATATTACATGTTCTCCATGAAAGGTCTAAACCACTTGAGTTGGTCTAAAAAGTATAATATGTATACTTATTTCTTGTGTTAGGACCTACTTGATATCTCTAGATTAAATTTCATTATACTTTGTTTATATATTTAAACATATGATGGACTATAATTTGTTAATATATGATGGACCTATTTGATGGTTCAATGGTTTTAATATATAGAATTTTATATGTATACTTTGATTATTCAATGATTTTTATAGATTTCATATTAGTTAAAGATTTTTGTATGCTTTGATGAAATTAGTTATATTACTTATGACATGTGTTAGTTCTAGAATTAGTTAGAATAGTTATTATCCATTAGTTACATGTATTAACTAGTTATCTTTTATGATATTAATTCTAGATCCCCTTAAGACCTCCCCTTAAGACACTAAAAAATGATGAAATTAGTTATATTACTTATCATATCTAAACAAATCATATCATCTTAAAAAATAAAACCATGTAATCAAATCATCTAATCAAATTATATATCAGCAAATAAAATCATCTATTTAAATCATTTCAAATCATATCATCTAATCAAATAAAACCATCTAATCAAATCATATATCATCAAATAAAATTCTCTAATCAAATCATCTAATCTAATCTAATCTAATCTAATCATATTTCATCAAATAAAATTATCTAATCAAATCATCAAATCAAATCAAATCAAATCATATTATCTAATCATATCATCTAATAAAATATATGTCTCTAATCAAATATATGTCTCAAATCATATGTCTCTAATCAAATATATATCTAGAATCAAATATAAGTACATCTAATCAAATATATATGTTTCTAATCAAATATATGTCTCAAATCATAAACTGAGTCTCAAATAAAAGATATGTTCAACATGTCCTAAACTAGGGATTCATCTAGGCACATGCGAACAGAGTGACCCTCTGAGCAACTACCATGAGCATCCTCTAGCTATGAGACAACAACTGATCCCTATGAATATAAATGCATGTATATATGATAATAATCTAAAATAATTAAAATATTATAAATGCATGTTTAAAATTACATATTTTTAAAACTTACCTGACCACTACTAGGTGTCACATCTACTGAATCACTCCTATGAAAAGCATCATCTAGCTGTAAAGCAGTGACAGACCCCTATAAATTTAGTGTACAACAGTTGGTGATATACATGTGCATGGTATATATATTGTGTAAAGTACTTGAAATATATAAATACATATGTAATTATGCATGCTTAAACATACATATATCTAAAACTTACCTGACCAATAGTAGGTGTCACATCATGTGGATCTCTCATAGGAAGATGCTCTGAGCCCACACTAGAGGTAACATGCTCTGCTAATTGCTCCTAAAAAATATTATACATTGAAAAAATATGAATACACATGTCTACAATTAATTGTTCACTAAAAATCCTAATAAAAAAGAAAAGAAATTTTTATATGTACCTGGGTCTCAGGAGTAGGAGGATCATCAACACACTGCACCATCATATCATCAACTGAAACTGCATCACCCACACCACCTAAGGTCTCGAACCTCTATAGTAATGAGGAGTGTAGGGGTGACACTATCTAGGAGGGGAGTGATGTAGAACATGAACCATCTGGATGCAATAACATATCCATAAATGACCTGACATCAGTGCCAACATCCACTTGACCCAACCCACGCAACTACTCATCAAAAGCATCTAGACCCTTAGTGGTGATGCATACATCTCCAATTTGTATACCTGGCTTTGTAGCTATAGAGTGATCTATGGGTGCATGACACTCTGCACTATGATGTGCATGACTAGTAGATGGTGCATCCTATGTCAGTGGAACTATAGGACCCCGTACAAGTGCAATGAAATCCCTGACTGAATGTATTGGGATCCTATGCGTGTCAGCAATATGAGAATAGGCCCGAGGAGATCCTCCAAAAAGTAAAGGGCCATATCTAAAGTACTCTGATGACCCGACAGTGCTCATATCTCTCCAAGTACAAGAAGACCTATAGCTCTATATGTCTCCTCAGTCACACCTGTAGTAGTAATAGATAAAGCCTCAGAAGATGATTTGGCTCTACTCGGTCTAGTCAAAATGTATCTACCCACTGAATCTGAAGTGATGGATGTGGTTGTAGAAGCAATCTATCCTATAATATCCATAACTCCCCTCTAAGAAGCAATGATGACTCTATCTGTAGTAGCATCCATCGATGGTGCCACTATGGGAGTCTTGTCCCCAAATAGCTGTCTACAAGGTTGCACAACTTGATCAGCCCTATGATACTAATCATGGTTTGCAACCCTATTGAGCCCCTAACCATAATATGCTGGGAGATCTAAAGAGTTGACCCTAAGTCCCAAATGGAACTTAGTGTACAACTATTGTGAAAAATATAATGGAATCTGGTTGTTATTTGGATAAAAACTATGTGCTACAAGAAATTAAGGGTAAATCATACATGCGATCTGAGGTATCATACACCATGTGACCTAATATTCCCTCACCACTTCCTTCCCCTCATAATGTGGGAAAACCTCTCATTTGATGGTTTCCTTGGGGATGAGGCTTTGAACCATCACCAAGGAAACATCTCTCGAGACCTCCTCCCTCAACTCTCAAAAAATGGTCTCAACTACCAAAGGCGTGAAGGAGTGAGACCTCAATCTGGCAGTCATAGTCTCCAAACTAGTCATTATAGTAGCACACATATCTCTATATATACCATCCGCTAAAGATGTATGGATAAACTCTTTAAGTCAAGCCATCTTTGTATCAGCAATATGAACAATAGTCTACATATCAGGAGTCTGAGGTGCACCCTGAGCGGCCATCTAGATACATAACATGTGAAAGCTAAGTGTTAATAATTAAGTACTTGATTACATGTTATAACTGCATGTAAAATGGAAACAAATATCTAAATATATAAAATTATAGGTCTTATTAGGTCACGTAAGTGGTCTTATTAGGTCTTAAGGGTCCTAAGATGTACTAATTAGGTCTTAAGGGGTCGTAGATAACATAAGAGGTCTTATTAGGTCTTAAGGGTTCATAGATAACATAAGAGGTCCTAAGGGGTCCTAAGGGATCCAGATAAGAGTCCTAGAATGTTAATGGATCCCAAGTGCAATAAGTGGTCCTAGAGTGTCTTAAGGGGTCACGGGTAACATAAGATGTCATAAGCTATAGATAAGGGTCCTAGAGTGTCTTTAGGGGTCATGGGTAACATAAGAGGTCCTAAGGTATAGATAAGAGTCATAAGTGTCTTAAGGGGTTGTGGCTAACATTAAAGGTCCTAAGGGGTCCTAGGTTACATTAGTGGATCCTTATATGTATTAATTGAATCTAAGATACATAAATGTGTCATAGGACAATCTAAGATATGTTAATGGATCTTCAGGATCCGAATGGGTCATATATGTTTTAAAATGTCATAATGGGTGTATAATGGTCCAATAATATTAATGGGTCGTAGATGTGATAAGTGGTCTAAGTGGTCCTAGGACATCCTAAGATTCTTTAATGGGTCTTGGGGGTCCTAAGGTTTCATATTTATTTTAAGATTTCATAAGGGATCTAGATAAGAGTCCTAGAATGTTAATGAGTCGTAGGTGCAATAAATGGTCTTATAGTGTCTTAAGGGGTCATGGGTAACATAAGAGGTCCTAAGGTATAGATAAGGGTCCTAGAGTGTCTTAAGGGGTCGTATGTAAAATAAGAGGTCTTAAGGGATCAAGATAAGAGTCCTAGAATGTTAATGGGTCGTAGGTGCAATAAGTGGTCCTAGAGTGTCTTAAGGGGTCGTGGGTAACAAGGAGTCCTAGATGTGTCTTAAGATAATGTAAGGGATGGATAAGGGTCAGGTAGAGTGTCTTAAGGGGTCAAGGGAAACATAAGAGGTCCTAAGGGGTCCTAGGTCTCATTAGTGGATCCTCGTATGATATTAATTGAATCTAAGATACATAAATGTGTCCTAAGACAACCTAAGATATGTTAATGGGCCTTGATGATTTGAATGGGTCATATATGTCTTAAAATGTTGTAAGGGATGTATAATAGTCCAACAATGTTAATGGGTCGTAGATGTGATAAGTGGTCTAAGGGATCTTAGGTTACATTAATTGATACTAGTATGTCTTAAGGGTTCTTGTGGGCAATGATGGGTTCACATATGTATTAACAGAAGCTAAGATAGATGAATGTGTCCTAGGACATTTTAAGATATAATAATGGGTCGTATGGGTCCTAAGGGGTCCTATGTGTCAAATAAGATGTCATAAATGATACGTAATGGTCCTAGAATGTTTTAAGGGGTTGTAGGCCTCATAATAGGTCCTAAGAGATCATAGGTTACATTAATTCATCCTATAATGTCTTAAGGAGCCTTGAGGGAAACAATGAGTCCTTGTATGTATTAATGGAACCTAACATGTACATCGATGGGTCATAGGACATCCTAATATGTATTATAAGATCTTGAGATTCCTAAGGGATTCTAAGTGTCTTAATATGTCGTAAGGGAGGAATAAGGGTCCTAGAACTTATTGTACTACAATTTTTTAATGTTTTCTAACATACTACTAGATCATTTTCAAAAATTTAACTACAATTTTCTAAGATTTTACAAACTAAAAATGCGTGTACATGTGAGAGAGAGATTCCTAATATTTACAACTTTAAACTTAAAATTTAACATTTTCTAACATTTCTAACTTTAAACTTAAAATTTAACATTTTCTAACTGTAATCTTAATGTTTTCTAACATTTTCTAACATTTCTACTACGGTTTCTAATGTTTTGTAAATATTTTCTAACAGTTGCTAACAAACTAGTACGATTTTCTACCATTTTCTAACATATTCTACCTTTATACTACGATTTTTAATATTTCTATCATTTTCTAATATTTAATTACGATTTTCTAACATTCTACTATTAATTTCTAACATATTAGATAATATTTAACTACAAATTTCTAACATTTCTACAAATAAAAAATTATTTAAAACAAATAACTAACTAAAATAAATATAAAACATATTATTTACAATAAAAAATGAGAAAAATGCATGTACCTGATACTGCTAACAATCTGAAGATGTCGAAGAAGCTCGGGAGGCACTGGCCTGCTGACATGCTAAGGTACTTCGCTCCAAGGCTTGGGGTCCACAAACAATGACAGTGACAATGAGATTTAAAAAAAAAATGCTGAAAATATATAAAAAATCTGGCCCAAAGGGGCTTCACTTGAAGCCCCTCTTCGCATGAAGGCCCCCTCGTAGGGTACTTTATGCGAAGAGGGATCTTCACATAAAGACCCTTGTTTGGGGTACTTCGTGCGAAGTGGTTCCACCACTTCGCACGAAGTATTCACTTTGTACAAAGGCTCCAATTTATTTTTTTCACATCTTCCTAATTTTGTTCTTCCCTAAAACTGGTACACAGCTTCGTGGGATCACCCTACTACCAATTAGTTTTTGGAGATTGATATTTTTATTTGTTACTACTATTTGTGGTAACATATATATTGTAGCTGAAGACAATTTTAATGCTTTGGTATTGGTAATTTTCTCTAATAAGTAGTGAGCTTTGTTAGACTAGTTTAAAGTATCTTTGGTGTCCATTGGATATGGTTGGATACAACATTGTTGAATGATGTTTTTATTCTTGCTTGATCATATATAGTATGGTATTTGGTGATATGTGTGGTTTTCACATGAGCTTTAGGGTTTTATACATAATATATTTAGTTATGTTATATTTTTGTGTATTTGGATGTGCTACCTCATATGGGATAATTCTTTTGGTCTAGGTACATTTCAATTTATTAATGTTGGGGATTTAATTTGGGTCTCACCTTGGTGCGTGGAGATCAACATGATTCAAGATTACTTCAAACGATGTTTTCTTGGCTGACTATTCTAAAATATTTAGTTACCTATTCACACTATATATTTTAGCCATGACCTTGTTGTATGCAATATTGGATATATCTTAAAAGAGAATGTTGATATTATTTGGACCCCCTCTTTCTCCTGGAGTGGACCACATTATGTATTTGGGTCTAAATGGCCTTTGTTATGTAATATTATTTATCTTGGTTAAGGCTGACTTATAGTAAATATTTTAATAATTTATCTTATATTTAAGGAATACATTCAAGGTGAAAAGGTTAAGGATAGATAAGTGTGTGAAAAGGTGGAAGTGGAGAAAAGTGTTTGTGTTGCAAAAGAAGTGTGCAAGAAAATTGGTTGTGTAGAGATGAGAGCTTCAATGAAATATCTTTAGAAATAGTGAGTTGTGATAGTATTTGATTCCATGATCTTGTTCGCTTGATCCAGTTCATGTTCAGGAGATTCTTAAAATTTCTACTATGATATTATTGTTGTTTCTAAGTGATAGTAAGTCTACGAGAATATTTATATATCTTGTCATAAGATAAAGAGTTTTGATAAAAGTGATTTGTATTTTTCCCTAAGGCAATGAGCCCTAGTTGTGTGAATCATTCAAGTGATATTAACCTAAACATTGTAATTCAAGCAATTCATAATGTGAGTTAGATTCTAGGATTTTTACATATATCTGGTGCTCTTGTATTAATGTTTATTTGTGTTTCATGGTTTCATTAAAGTAAGTTACTTATGGTAAATTAAAGTACATTGAGAACTAGTTAAAAGTTAGTATCGGTTTCAGATTGATTCACCCCCCTCTCTCAGCTTTGTTTAGTGTTCAACAATTGGTATTAGAGAAAGGTCCCTTATTGTGAAGCTTCATTTCTCAAGGGGTATCTGGTATGGCACAAGATTTTTGTTTCAAGGCTCCAACATTTGAAGATATAAATTATTCATACTATAAGGAATGGATAAGATTTCATCTAGAGTCTCTGCCTAAAGTATTATGGGAAAGTGTTAAGAATGACTAATTGCACCACTGGCTAGACCAAAAAAATTTAAATGATATAAAAGAAAAAGAGAGAAATTTTAAAGCTAGGATTGTCATTGTCATTTGTATAAGTGATGAGGTATTTTTAAAAGTCATGGGATTGAAGACAACAAATTAGATCTAGGAATAGCTAAGTAGTGTGCACAAAGGAGATCTAAAAACAAAAGAATCCAAAATGACAAACCTGAAGCACTAGTTTGAGAATCTGAAGATGGTTGATGATGACCACATTGAAGCATATATTCATTCGATGAATGATATTGTGAATGCCATTAAGGGTATTGGTGAAACTATAGAACAACACAAAGTAGTAAGAAATGTATTGATGACTCTTCCTAAATCCTATAAGATGAAGAGATATGCAATCAAAGAAAGTATTGATCTAAATAACTACACCTTAAATCAACTTCTTGGGTCACTAGATGCATTTGAGATTATTAAAATAGATGAAATAAAGAAGAAGATGAAATAAATCACATTCAAAGCCTTAGTCAAACCTAGAGAATAAGTTGAAGCAGACATGGATGAAATTGAAGAAAACTTTGTAAGGAGAATGGAGAGAGGAACTAGAAAATACAAAGGTAAGTTACCTTTAAAATGTTTCAATTAAGGTAAAATTGGTCATTTTTCTTCTAAGTGTCCTTATCAATAATAATTCAAAGGATGTGATAATGAAAATTAAAAAAGGTATGATATTTATGATAAGAATAAGAAGATAGATAAAAGAGACAAAGAAAAGAGAAGCATGTTCTCAATAGAGGAACATTCCTCTAAGGATGAAGGTGGTAATGATGAGAATGAAGAAATACTATTTTTGGCTATAAAAGAAGATAAAAAAGAAAGGAGTAATGAACCAGAAGTCAAGGTGATTGCACTACATGCAAAAGTGGAGCATGTTGCATGGATTATTGATATTGGATGTTCAAACCATATTCAAAAAGAGATAGGGAGAAGTTTAAAAATATTGAGAAATATGATGAAGGATCTGTAAGATTTTTTGGAGAAGAATCCACATCTCTTTTTCAAATAGGAAGCATCTCAATTGATGGTAAGCATAAAATCGATTATGTTTTTATGTTGAAGGACTGAAACATAAATTGCTAATTGTTAGTTAGATGTGTAGTAAAGTTTATGATGTTATCTTTAGTAAATATATATGTGCAATTAGGAAAGAAAATACTAGGAAAATTTTTGCCAAAGGTGTTAGAAAAATGGAAATATTTTATACATAAGTAATGATAAGAATAACTCTATTGACACAACTATGCAAAACTAAAGATAAATCCAAAAGAAAATAAAAACAACAAAAAAGTTGGGCAGAGTTGGTTGATGAAGAACATAATGAAATAGAAGATCTAAACAAGCAATGGAGTTGGTGTCAAGGTCTCTTAAAACATAATAGAACCAAATAAAATAAAAATATGCACAAGAGTTGGTTTTAGAAGGAGATGTAGAGAAATTCATTAAATTTCAACAAAAAATATAGAAGTTAAAAGATGAGTTAAAGGATGCAAAAGGAAAAATTAACAAGATCTTAGAACTCAAAGACAACAACATGCATGTATTGGAGTTGATGAGAAAATAAACCACAACTCCCAAGAACACCTGTATGCAAACACTTGTCACAGAAAGAGAGAAGCAAAAGCTATGGAGGCCTAAACACAAGGATCCATGAAAGAGGAGACATTCTTGATGTGAAAAAAAAGAAGTTTCAATCAAATAAAATAAATGCATTATGTTTACAAGAGAGATCAATCCTTATAAAAAGAGATCGAAACCCTAAAAGGAAACCTAGGTTGCGTAATAATAATTAATTAAAGAATTAATCATTATATGCATAAAGTTTATCTTAAGTAAAGAAAGAGGTAATAAGTGACTTAATAATTAAATCAATATGATTTAATTAATAATAAAAATAAATTATTACTCTAACACCCCCCCTTAAGATAAACTTAGGGATTAGCTAAAAACCTAGACCATCTATTGAAAGAAAATGGGTCCAGCAATAAAGGCTTGATCAGGTACCCAAGTACTAAAGAGAGTCTATATAAAGAAGAGAAATAGAGAAAACCACGTGGGAAAAACTCTACTCCAAAAAGAGATGAAGACTAGTGAAGGACTGAAGAAGCCTCCAAAACTAGAGAATTTTCCATAAAATAGGAACAAAGAATGAACATGCAATACATCACTAAAGAAAGAAGCTACAAACTTTGTCAAGAAGTAACTACTGATCTGAAGAACCTCCACTAAAATAGAACATGACCAGGTAGAGAAGACTATAATCTACATGAGTTCCCTCAAATTACAGTACTTGAATTAGGAAGAAAACTAAGCAAAACAACTGAACTCAAAGATACAGATGACATAAAACACCAAAGCCTGAATAGATGATCAATCAAAGATGGAAGATTGCCTCAAAAATAAAAAGGAATGAAAGAGTGCCCATATGGTAAAAGATCCATCTCACCAAAATGCATAGGTAGCCAGCCACTACATCCACCTAGTACATAGGAACAAATATTGAATACATAGCTCACTCCATTGAACCAAGGAAGAAGAATAACCAACACTAGAAACTCCCACATAATGATGACAAAGGAGAGGTGATAGGTACATTGATAAGGGTTTCCAATAAGAAATACATCATGAAGAACCAGGAACATCAAAGGTGCAGAGAGAGTACATACACATATAAAGACATCTCGAGGTTAATTTCATGGAAGGAACACTCGATTGACAAAGGTAGATGGAAAACAAAGGCAAACATCAAACCCCCCATGACACTTTATAATGGAGTGCGAGTACAAAAGGCACAAACATGTGCAAGATCGCAAGCATACAATATAATGGCACTTTATCTCATTGTGTTTGCATAAAATAATTCTTACAAAAGATATATACAATGCTCAAAAAATAAAAAAGGCTACTGAAACAAAAAGATCAATCGAAGAAGAGCCATCCCATATAGGGAAGAGATCCTAGGACTTGAAACATCCAAGATATTCACCAAAGTGCAGAAATAGAAAAACACTGAATAAAATATACCTAGAGAATAATTTGGAAAAATGATTCAAATCACTAGAAATATCATAGAACAAGATTTTCAACAATATCTCTTTTGCCAAAAATGGAGTCTGGATGTGTAAGATATGGCTCTTGGAGTGGGAAAAGGAAATTCTTGCTTTGACAGAAAAAAAAAACCATCAAAATTGAAAAATCATAAATTCAAACCTCCAGATTTGGATAGAGCTTAGAAATAGCTTTCTGATGATATCTTTTATGTTGATTTCGACACCGTATGCTCAAGTTATGAGAAAAATAGCATAAGGTACTCCAGAAGGGCTCAAAAGGTGCATGAAAAGTCTTGATGCAGTGCTGACATCAGTAGTCCACGGGGCTAAATTTAAAATTTGTATTCCCTTCACCAAAAAAAACTAATAGGCCTTGAGTGCCAATTAATTTGGGCCCTTGGTCATGTGGTGACCAGGGGTTGGCTACTGAGGGTTGGCGGTCTCAGCTCCTAGACTCAGCATGTGACCGAAGGCTAGCATCGCGGGGGCTTAAGGTTTGGTAGTTACCATGTGGTGACCATGGGATCATTGACAGTTATATCGATCGGGACCACAACCCACTAGCGGTCACTATGACAGAGATCGGAGTGGTAACTGTGACAGTTTTGCTGGTGGGCTGTTGGAGGTACTGCAGATAATTATTTTTTTGTCTCAAGATTCATGCCAGGGCTGTATGGCCTTGGCAAAAAACAATTTCCTCAGAATGCAACTTTGTCCAAATTGGACAAATTTTAAATGGGAATATAGGTTTTTGGATGTTTTGAGCACAACGGTGAGGTCCATTTGAGCCCAAAGTGACTAGAATCAAAGGTCCCCCTAGATCCAATAGAAAACCTCTAAAAATTATAGATCTAACGAACAAGGTTGAATCTCTCAAGAAGAGAATAGGGACATAAAGATCTGAAGCTTTGATACCATATTGGAGTTGATGAGAAAATAACCCACATCTCCCAAGAACACCTGCATGCAAACACCTGTCATAGAAAGAGAGAAGAAAAAGCTATGGAGGCCTAAACATAAGGATCCATGAAAGATGAGACATTCCTAATGTCCAAAAAAATAATTGTGATCAAATAAAATAAATGTGTTATGTTTACAAGAGAGATCAATCCTTATAAAAGGAGATCAAAAACCTAAAAGGAAACCTAGGTTGCATAATAATAATTAATCATTAAATGCCTAAAGTTTAGCTTAAGTAAAGAAGAGGTAATAAGTGACTTAATAATTAGATCAATATGATTTAATTAATAATAAAAACAACTTATTAATCTAAAAACATGAATTTTTAGAAAGACCAAACAAGAGAAAAGGAAGAAGAGGATAAGAGGAGAACCTTAAGATGGAAGGAGCTTAAAATGATCCCAATTTGGCTTAGAATAGAAAGAACTCTAGGAGATCCCCTTCTAATGTGAAATACAGGTATTTTCCAATTTCTATTGGTAAATTTTTTTCATGTAATTGTTGTGATATTAATGTATGTTTGCAATAATTGTAGAAGACTAAGATGATGATTGATGAAGAAGATTTGAAAATATTCATTTGTGTAGGGTGTTGATCTAGTTTTGATGCCACTTAGTTTTTGTAGATTGATGTTTTGGTTGTTGCTACTATTTTTTGGTAACATCTATATTGAAAATGGAGACAAGTTTAATACTTTGGTATTGATAATGTTCTCTAATAAAAAGTGATCTCTTTCAAACTAGTTTAGAGTATCTAATGCAGGAGCATCCTGGGTGTAAGAGCAATCTTGCATCACCCAAAAATATTTATGTTTTTGTATTCAATAAGGGCTATCTTGTATAGAGCTGCTATTTATGGAAACTCTCTATTTTTAGTAAGTTGGTCATATGATCTTAGAATGTTCTGATTTTACATGTGGAGGTTCATCTCAGTCATATCAGCTTGCCAGTAAAGTTTCATGGCTAGATCAGGTCTAGTTTTGAAGATATTGAAGATTTTCAATATTGGCAGTAGGGTACAGAAACTTTGAACTCAAATTTGAAGGCTTTAGAGGCCTTGAATGAGGTCAAAAATTTGGGTGACAGGTGCTTGTGCAAGTCAAGCCTGTAGAGCACTTTGTGGCCTTTCTGAAATGGGGTTATAATAGTCAATCAGGTCAACTAGTGATGACTTATGGTCTTTGGAAGTCGGGCCACCTCAAATGGTAGAAAATAATTTTCCTTCAAAATTTTTGTTCGGGTTTCAAAAGTTATTTTGAGCTGAATTTGATGTAATAAATTGAAAAATAAAATAATTCTAAGTTTGGTCAGCCCTAAGGGCTAAATTTTTGGAACCTTCTCGGGCGGTGGAAAATGCCTATATAAAGAAGCCCCGTAGTGTTGTCTAGGGTAGTTTTGGGTAGTAGATCTGGGTATTGATTCGAGGCTTTGTCCTACAGAATATTGTAAGGGAATGCCCATGTGGCTTTGCATATTGTAATTCTGAAAGTTTGTAATTCCACATTTGTGGAGATAATAAGAAGCCAATTTTCTATTCTTGCATATTGTTGTTGTTTCTCTATTTCTGTTATGTGTTTGTGGTATTAAGGGGAGCACCCTTCATTAAGTGGTATCAAAGTAGGAGTTCCTGAGTGTGTAAATAGATCATCAACTATGAGGCAGTTTGCACCAGGACTGTGGTTAGGGTTTCAGCGCGCATCGCGAAAATGCCTCCATGAAGGGAACGTGGCAGAAGAGCTAGTGTTATAACACCTGAGGTTAGAGTGCTCCAGAGACAAGTGTGAGCATTACAAAAAGAGATTCACAAATGAATGAATCTTAATGTCAAAGATGAAAGTGAGGATGAAGCCGAAGAAGAAGATCAAGAAGGAGAAGTCAAAGTTGTGAACCAAGAGGAAGAAATACTTTTTCAAGCCATTTCCAAGATCGAAAAAAGACCTAAGATTGAGGTTCCTACATTTTCAGGAAATCTTAACCCAGAGGAGTTGATCGACTGGATCAATGAATGTGAAGAATATTTTTAGTATGAAGATATTAAGGATCCTGATAGGGTCATATTCATGAAGGCCAGACTGAAAGGTCATGTGAAGATCTGGTGGCAAGAGATTCAATTGGAGTGAAATAGAAGAGGGAAAGATAAAAGCACAAGATGGGATCAAATGGTGGATAAATTGAAGTGATAGTTCATTCCTGTTGATTATGAGCTTGACCTACTAAAGAAGATGCAAAGTTTGATGCAAGCAGGAAGATCTGTTTAGGAGTATACAGAGGAGTTCTATTGAATCCTCATCAGAAAAGGCCATGCAAAAGTTCATAAGGAGAAATTTTCTCGTTACCTTAATGGGTTGAGGCCAATCATTCAGGAGGAGCTAAATCTAGTTCGAATGAACAGTATTGAAGAGGCATACCAGTTTTCCCTAAAAGTGGAGGAAAAGCTGAACAAAAAGTTTGAGAGAAGACAAAATGGAAGAGGTCGTGGTGGATGATCTAGTGGACGGTTATATGGAGACTGAAATGAAGATTTGAAAAAGAAGGATGAGGCCAGTAGCAGTCCAAATTAGAGAGGAAACAATTCCAATCATTTCCAAGATTAGAACAATGGAGATTAGAGAGAAAGAGGAAGAGGACAAGGTTCAGGAAGAGGAGGCTTCTGTGGAACATGTTTTCACTATGGAGAAGAAGGTCATAGGGCATTTGAATATCCTCAATGCCAAGGATGGATAGGAGGAATGAAGGCCAGACCAAAGTTGCACATGTAAATGAAGATGCCAAATCATCAAATTCTGAAGATGCTAAAAGAGGAGAAATGCTGATTAACAGAAGAGTCCTGCTGAGTGGTGAGAATGAACTTGAACAAAGGAGGAGCCTATTTCACACTAGATGCAAGTGTGAGGGTAAATGTTGTGATGTGATTATTGATAGTGGAAGCACTGACAATTTGGTGTCAGAAGAGATGGTGACAAAGTTGAAGCTCAAGAGACAGAAACACCCCCATCCATATCGGATTGCTTGGGTGCTAGATGACGACAAGGTCATGGTCAGTGAACAGTGCTGGGTAAAGTTCAAGATCGGTGGGTACCAAGATGAGGTACTATGTGATATCATATCTATGGATGCATGTCATATGTTGTTGGGTAGACCGTGGCAGTTTGACAGATGTGTTGTACATAATGGTCGTGCGAATACCTATTCCCTGACAAAGGATGGAGTGTGACATAAGCTAAAGCCATTGAAAGAGACCGAAGAAAAGGTATGTGGTAATGCAAGAATAACATTTTTTTATGGAAGAAAATTCCTAGATGGTATGAGACATGAGCATGTGTGTTTTTCTTTAATTCCAAAATCTGGTAAAGAAGAAGTAGAGGATGTACCTGTAGAGGTTGCAAATTTGTTGAATGAGTTTCAAGATATTGTATCTGATAATGTACCTTATGGATTTCCACCGGTAAGGAAGATCAGTCATCAGATAGATTTGATTCCAGGAGCCAGTTTTCCAAACAAGGCAACACACAGAATGACACCAGCAGAAAGTGAAGAGTTGAATAGACAAGTACATGAGTTATTGTAGAAGGGGTTGATTTGAGAAAGTCTAAGTCCCTGTGTTGTACCAACGGTATTAGCACCAAAGAAGAATGGAGAATGGAGGATGTGTATAGATTCCAGAGCAATAAATAAGATCACAATCAAGTATAGCTTTCCATTTCCACGAATGGATGATATTGTGGACTGTTTGAGTGGAGCTGTGTATTTTTCAAAGATAGATCTGAAGAGTGGATATCACCAGATTTAGATCAGAGAAGGAGATGAATGGAAGACTACTTTCAAGACAAAGGAAGGACTGTATGAGTGGTTAGTCATGCCTTTTGGGCTAACCAATGCACCAAGCACTTTTATGCGGCTCATGAAAGAATTTCTAGGTAAGTTTCTCATTGCATACCTAGATGATATTTTGATCTTTAGTAAGACATTGGAAGAGCATATGATGCATATTCCTATGGTGTTTGAGAAGTTAAGAGATGATAAATTATTGATTAATTTGAAGAAGTGCGGTTTTGTGAAGAAAGAGTTAGTGTATTTAGGATTTGTAGTTTCAGCAGAAGGTCTAAAAATGGACCCAAAGAAGGTACAGGCTATCCTTGAATGGCATAATCCAAGGAATGCTACTGAGGTAAGATATTTTCATGGTATAGCTAGTTTTTACAAAAATTTTATCAGAAATTTCAGCAGTATTTGTGGACCCTTGATTGAAACAATGAGAGGGGATAGAAAAGAGTTCAAGTGGACTAATGGGGCAGATAAGAGTTTTAAATAGTTGAAACAAAAGGTTACAAAATAATCTATTTTAGCACTTCCAGATTTTAATAAGGTGTTTCAAGTAGATTGTGATGCTAGTGGTACTGCAATAGGAGCTATTATGAGCCAAGAAGGTAAACCTATTGCTTATTTTAGTGAGAAGTTAAATGATGCCAAGAGAAAATATTTTGTTTATGATCAAGAATTTTATGCTATAGTTTAGGCATTGAAAAAGTGGAGACACTATCTACTTCCTAAGGAGTTTGTTTTTTATACTGATCATCAAGCTTTGCAATATTTGAATAGTCAAGGAAAGTTGAATCAAAGGCATTTGAAATGGGTTGAGTTTTTGCAGACTTATACATTTGTTTTGAAACACAAAAGTGGAAAGTCTAATAGGGTTGTAGACGTGCTTAGCAGAAGGAAAATATTGTTGATAGAGCTGCAAATTGAGGTGGTTGTGTTCAAGGAACTCAAGAATTTGTATCCAGAGGATCTTGATTTTGGTGAAGCTTGGAAAGCTTGTAAAGAACCTGTTACTCTAGATAGGACGAAGTGGCTAAATTTCATCATTCAGGATGATATGCTATTCAAAGGGAGTCAGCTGTGCATTCCAAGAAGTTCTATGAGGGAGAATCTCATTAAGGAGAAGCATAGCAGAGGATTGGTTGGACATTTTGGTCATGATAAAACCCTTGCTTTGATTAGTGAGAATTATTATTGGCCACAGTTGCAGCAAGATGTGAAGAAGTTTGTACAGAGTTGTAGAGTATGTCAGATGGTGAAAGGAGTGAAGCAGAATACAAGGTTGTATCAGCCATTACCTGTACCAGAGAAGCCTTGGGAGGATATCAGTATGGACTTTGTTCTCAGTTTGCCAAGGATGCAACGCGGACATGATTCCATCTTTGTGGTAGTTGACAAATTTTCAAAGATGGCACATTTTATAACCTACAAGAAGACTAATGATGTTGTTCATGTAGTAGAATTGTTTTTCAGAGAAGTAGTGAGACTACATGGTTTGCAAAAAAATATAGTTTTAGATAGGGACACTAAGTTCGTTGGATATTTCTAGCGTATATTGTGGAAGAAGTTGAAGACAGATTTGAAGTTCAGTTCATCACATCATCCACAGACTGATGGACAGACAGAGGTGGTGAATAGGAGTTTGGGAAATTTGTTGAGATGTTTTTTTGGAGATAAGCCAACAGGATGGGATTTGATTTTACCATAGGCAGAATTTGCATACAATAATTATGTCAACAGGAGCACTGGTAAATCACCATTTCAGATTGTATATGGGAGTAGTCCAAGAAATGCATCTGAGTTGAGAAAGATAGATAAAGGAGAAATAAGTAGTGCTGAAGCTAAGGATTTTGCAGAACACTTGAAGAACATCTACAAGGAGGTGAGGAAGCATATTACCAAGATGAATGCGTAGTATAAGGCTAAGGTAGATGTGAAAAGTAGGCATAAGGAATTTTAGGTTGGAGATGAAGTCATGGTTCATTTGCGAAAGGAGTGATTTCCAGTTGGTACATATAAAAAATTGAAAATGAAGAAGTTTGGGCCATGTAAAATACTGAAGAAGCATGATTCAAGAAATGCATATGAGGTAGAATTGCCTACTGAGATGAATATTTCACTAGTGTTTAACATTTCAGAGTTGACAAAGTATCATGAGGCAGGTGTTGAAGATGAGATCACAACAACACAGTGGAGTATTCCAGCAACTAGTTGAGATACCAAAGAGATTGAGGATATACTAGATAGTCGTGTTGGAAGAAGCACAAGGAATAGGACATATGAAGAATATCTAGTCAAGTGGAAAGGATGACCTATTGAAGATTCATCATGGCTGACAAAGAAGGAGGTTAACCATCTTGGTTTTCCTCTACATACCTGAGTCATGACAGGGTCACTTCTCAAGTTACCCTGGGTGTTTGATGCAGGAGCATCCTGGGTGTAAGAGCAATCTTGCATCACCCAAAAATATTTATGTTTTTGTATTCAATAAGGGCTATCTTGTGTAGAGCTGCTATTTATGGAAACTTTCTATTTTTAGTAAGTTGTTCATATGATCTCGTAATGTTCTAATTTTATATGTGGAGGTTCATCTTAGTCATATCAGCCTGCCAGTAAAGTTTCATGGCTAGATCAGGTCTAGTTTTGAAGATATTGAAGATTTTCAGTATTGGCAGCAGGGTACAGAAACTTTGAACTCAAATTTGAAGGCTTTAGATGCCTCGGATGATGTCAAAAATTTGGGTGATAGGTGCTTGCACGAGTCAAGCCTATAGAGCGCTTCGTGGCCTTTCCAAAATGGGGTTATAATAGTCAATCGGGTCAACTGATGATGACTTATGGTCTCTGGAAGTCAGGCCACCTCAATTGGCAGAAAATAATTTTCCTTCAAATTTTTTGTTCGGGTTTCAAAAGTTATTTTGAGCCAACTGTGATGTAATAAATTGAAAAATAAAATAATTCTAAGTTTGGTCGGCCCTAAGGGCTAAATTTTTGGAACCTTCTCGGGCAGTGGAAAATGCCTATATAAAGAAGGCCCATAGTGTTGTTTAAGGCAGTTCTGGGTAGTAGATCTGGGTATTGATTCAAGACTTTTTCCTATAGAATATTGTAAGGGAATTCCCATGTGGCTTTGCATATTGTAATTCTGAAAGTTTGTAATTCCACATTTGTGGAGATAATAAGAAGCCAATTTTCTATTCTTGCATATTGTTGTTGTTTCTCTGTTTCTGTTACGTGTTTGTGGTATTAAGGGGAGCACCCTTCATCAGTATCTCTAGTGTCTATCAAATATGGTTGGACACAATGTTGTTTAAAAAGATATTATTATTTTTGCTTGATCATATAGTATGAGCTTTTTGGTGATATTTGTGGTTTGCATGTGAACTTTAAATTTTCATACACAATATGTTTAGTTATGTTGTGTTTTTGTGTATCTAGATGTGCTACCTCATATGTGATCATTATTTTGGTCAAGGTACACTTCAAAATTAATGTTGGGATGTCAATTTGGGTCTCACTTTGGTGCATGGAGATCCACGTGATTCAAGATTTTTTAGGGGATGTTTTCTTGGACAATTATTATACAATATTTGTAAGAATTTGCCTAAGGCAAAGAATGAATGCCAAGACCTAGAAGCTCAAGAGATAGCAGAAAAGAGACAAAATATGATATGATCCAATGATCAAATAATGAATAATAGATTGAATGATTGATTTATACAATGTACGAATGCCTCAATATATAGGCAATGCATGATAACTAGAAGATATGCAAGTGATAAACTATCAACTAGACATGGTGGAATCACATATCCACCAAAGGTGGATCATCCTCCATTGTACATGAAAGTATGAGAAACATGTGCAGCAATGAGAGGATGATAATGTGATAAGAGCACTAAAGGTGAATCTCACACACAACGAGGTATGTGATGACAACTATCACACCTAAAGTGGAAATTCTCCTAACTATGTGCTAAAATGAAATGCAAACTCCTAGGTGTCACAATGAAAACTAATATGAAAATGCATTATCCTAAGTAAATTTAAGTAAAGTGTAATTAGTAATATTTAATTACACCAACACCCCCCCTTAAGTGCAACTTAGGGGAATGCACTTAAGCTCACAATGCAAGATGGGTCCTGGCTACTAGGCCATGTTAGGTACCCATGTACAATATGCAAGAACAATGCAATCTCTCATAAAGTGGAGAAAGAGGGAAAACCTCATGGGAAAAACCCTCCTCCAAAAAAGAGATGAAAAAAAAGATGCATGCAAGGATGGAGTAATCAAGACCCCCCTATTATGACATACATCATGCATATACAATAAAGAATCCCCCCAAAGGAAGAAAATAGGGAAGAGAGACAAAGTAGCCCCCCCTCAATGTTGAATCTCCTGCAAAGATGGTCCAATATGTTGACCAATACTCCTCCATAGGAAGAAAATAGAGCCAATGCTGCACCAAAAATGTCAAAGTGTGACAAAATTAGGTACCAATGTCGATGTAGAATGACTGGTGGAATGCCCATTAAGATATGATAGAGATGAGCCATGGAGACACCTGCAAGCATCAACTGGGTACTCTCAACTGACAGGTTGGTATACTTGAACTTGTGTCATGCATCCATTGATTGGTTGGAGCATAACCTTCAAGAACCAAGTCCCATGATATTCCTAATCTACTAACATAGGGATTACAACAAATGTGTCATCAATGACAAGGTACAAATAAAAATGTGGCACTTTATGATAGTGCATGTACAACATGGCTCATGTAAGAGCATACAACATCAAATGGAAAGTTGGAAACATGTAGAAGATGAAGCCACCAAAGGTGCCCTGTCAAATGCTACAGAAAAAGTGTCCTCCTGTTGGCCTTGTGCTAGGAAGTCTTTGGGACGAAGTTGGCCTCCCCCTGGCTGCCGGTTGGATGACGCTACAAAACAAGTATACAAATGGTAAAGAAAAAATTGTATTCCCAATTTGCTTATTTATTAATATTTTGTTTTTCAAAAACTCATTGAATTTAAGAAAAATATTTATTAAACAACCCAAAAAAAACTTTATTAAAAAAAATTTAATAAAGAAAAACATAAATATGTTTTTATTAAAACATAAAGTTTTTATTAAAAAAACTTATAAAAAAAATATAGTAGAAAAACTATATAACCAAAGTTTTATTTATTAAAAAAAACTTTAAAAAAACATATTAAAAAACTATTAAACAAAGTTTTTATTTATTAAAACTTAAAAACATATTAAAAATTTATTAAAAAACTTTTTTTTAAACATAAATTAAAAAACTTAAATGTTTTTTTATTAATTTTTAAAAAAATTTATCCCTTGCGGGGGCCGCACTGCAGTGCAGGTACCGCACATAGTGCAAACGACACTGTAGTGTAGTACCACATTGCAGTGCATACTGCACTATCAGTGCGACAATCCCGCACTGCAGTGTGCATTGCACACTGCAGTGCGTACTACAGAGGCCTGCGGGCCAAAAAATATTTAAATTCAAAAAAAAAATTCAAAAAAACTTTTCAAAAAGAAAACCCCCCTCTAAAATTTATTTTTTAATTTTTTGATTTTTCAAAAAATGAAAAAATACAAAAGAAAAAGTAATATTTTTTTTAAAAAAACGTACCTCTTGCAGAATTTCGTACGACAGGGCAGGTAGGGAGATTTTTTTCTGAGACCAACAGTGTCTGATCTGAGCAAATGAACAGTCAATTTTGAGGTTTTTGGTCGCTCTGATCACAATAGAAGTGTCAGATTTGGTCCAAAGTGCTTCAATTTTGTAGATCGGCCTTAGGGGTCTGATTTGCAAAAAAAAATTGCCTCAAATTTGACTTTTGCCCAATATAGGCAAATTTATAGTCAAAATTTATGGAAACAGCCACCCGGATGCAATGGTGAGGTCTAATATTTCTCAAAACATTCCCATAAAATTCTGATCCTAGATCTAAATCGTGGCCCTCCAAAAGTTGAAGCAATCAATTGCTCTCCAATGGCTATGCAATGAAGACTCCTTCAGCTCTGATATCATGTAAGAATTTGCCTAAGGAAAAGAATGAACGCCAATATCTAGAAGCTCAAGAGATAGCACAAGAGAGACAAAATATGATATGATCCAATGATCAAATAATGAATAATAGATTGAATGATTGATTTATACAATGTAGGAATGCCTCAATATATAGGCAATGCATGATAACTAGAAGATATGCAAGTAATAAGCTATCAACTAGACATGGTGGAAGCAAATGTCCACCAAAGGTGGATCATCCTCCATTGTACATGAAAGTATGAGAAACATGTGCAAAAATGAGAGGATGATAATGTGATAAGAGCAGTAAAGGTGGATCTCACACACAGCGAGGTATGTGATGACAACTATCACACCTAAAGTGGAAATTCTCCTAACCATGTGCTAAAATTAAATGCAAACGCCTAGGTGTCACAATGACAAATAATATGCAAATGCATTATCCTACGTAAACTTAAGTAAAGTGTAATTAGTAATATTTAATTACACCAACAATATTTAATGCCTATTCATGCATTATGTTTTGGTGATGACCTTGGTTATTGCACAAACTTTTGGATCTATCTTCAAAGAGTGTGTTGAGATTATTTAGGTCCCCTCTTTCTCCTAGAGTGGACCGCGTTATGTATTTTGGGTCTGAATGGCCTATGTAATTTAATATTGTTTTATCCTTCTTTAGGCTTCATTTTTGAAAATATTTTAATGATATATCCTATATTTAAGGTATACATTTAAGGAAAAAAGGATAAGGGTAGAGAAGTGTTTGAAAAGGTGGAAGTAGAGAAAATTGTGTGTGTTGCAAAAGAAGTGTGCAAGAAAATTGGTTGTGCAAATATGAGAGCTTCAATGAAATATCCTAAGAAAAAATGAAAGGTGATACTATTTGATGCCATCAACTTAGTCAATTGATCTTGTTCATGTTTAGGAGATTTTTAATATTTCTACTGTAGGAGTATTGCTATTTTTGGATGATAGTGAGTCTACTAGCAATGTTCAACATCTTATTGTAAGACAATGAGTTTTGGTATAAGTCATTTATATTTTGTCATAAGGAAGTGAGTCCTAGTTGTGCAAATCATTTAGGTGTTGTTAACTTGAACATTTTAATTCAAGCTATTCATATAGTGAGCTAGATTCTCACCGCGGTTTCTCCTAGCCTTGAGTTTTCCACGTATATCTTGTGTTCTTGTGTTAATGTTGCTTTATGTTTCATGGTTTCATTGAAGTTACTTATGGTAAATTGAAGTACATTGAGATCTGGTTAAAATTTAGTGTTTTTGTTTGAATTGATTCATCACCCCCTTAGTTTTCTTATGTGTTTCACAAAAATAATTAACCAAAAACACATGAACACTAGATTTTTACGTGGAAGACCAAATGTGAAAAAAACCATAGTGAGAATCACACTCAGTAAATGAATAGATAAGTAGAAAGTTTTAGGCTAAAGAATAATGTATCTCACTGACTAGTTATCATTAAGGATGATTAGTAAGTGTGGACAACTTAATACACTAATATAATGAAGCAACTAATATTCAATTAAGTAACCTTTCACAATAATGAAAACTCATTTATTTATCAACTAGGGATGTATCTTCTTAGATGTCACCTACATTTTATGTGTAGTATAGACACTCTAGCACTTACCAATATACATAATTCAACTGAAAAAAAGTACATTAAATAATCCTATACTAATCCCAACACAAGTAGCTTTGGTTGTAGGTAAACAATGTAGCTACGTGTGATAAAATTAGTGTTTAACAAAACTAACTAAAATTAACTAACTAGCAAAAGTACTACCACATGAATCTTCACTAACTAAACCTACAGTAACCATACAAGAGATTAACTTGCAAATTACATTAATCATTCATTACATTAAAGAAGTTAAATGAAATATGTGCTACTCTAATTAACAAGTATAATTGAAAATATACTAATTAAGATGAAACTAAATACTCCTACACTACTAGAGAATTACATCACCTCAAGGGGCCCTTGCCTCAGGATTTGTAACGTTGGATTAACACAATACTTCTTCTAAAACAAAAATCACCATCCACCCTTTATTAATCATAACAAAAGTACATTAATAAGTTAAATGTACAATGCTAACTTGAACAAAATTTGGTACTACATGTAGACACCTAAAAATGGCCTATTGCTATAACACAATGATTTTACTAACATTTTTTTTAATTATTAAATAATCTTCGTTATTCAATTAATTTGTGTCCTTCTACTATATTATAAATTTGAATTCACAATTTCTCCCTTGTTTCGTAATTAAGTAATTTTAATTAATTATTTAATTATTAAACATTCATCAATTATTCTTTTATAGAGTAATTAAATAATAATAATTATTTAATTATTACCTATGTCTACATATTAATTAAATGGTTATATTATTTAATCAAACATTTCCTCTTTGTTATTATTATGCCTATGTAATAATTACATTTAATTAATTAATTTCCCACTCATAATTAAATAAATGCTAATTTATTTAATTTACTGATTATTCCTCTCATACATAAATTATTTTATTTTATTTATTTATATTCCCCCATATGAAAATAAATGAATTCTTTTATTTATTTAATTGTATTTATTCTTTCAATTCTAACTAATACTAAGTTTCAATCCACTAATGAATCACCTCTTCTGACTAATCAATCTATTCAGTCTTCTATTCTATCTAATTAATCAACTCCCCAATTAATTCACTTAACTCTTGAATAAATCCACTTAACAGATCAATCACATATATTTACAAGGAAATCAATTGAGTTAACTCCCAAGCAGTCTAAGTTCAACTCTTCAATCACAGTCAATTAATCCCATCAATCAAGGAATCTTGATTAAAACCCCAAAATTCTTATAAATAGAAAGCTAAATCTCTTATTTGGTAACCACATGAATTATAGACTTTTGAATTCTTATGATGTCACACTTGATCTTGAAACTGAGATCCCACATTACATCAAGAAGGATAAAAACAAAGGAGGACTAAATATGGTTTGCATATGCATTGTTTGCATTGTTTTCAATTTGTTGATTGTTTATGCTTTCTAGATCCTTGCTTCCTATTTTGATATTAGGGATTTTACTAACTTCTATTAACATATTTGCATGGTTATATTTGCATTGATATTGGAGGTCCTGATCTGAATATTACTCTTGATTACAATGGTGAACCCGATGTGAAGCACCGGGTTTCAAAAAAATGATTTTCTCTCTATATTGTGTAGACACAGGTTTAAATTGCTGCAAATTACAAAAGAATTGACACACTCATAGAGTAAATTGATGCACTTTCATATCAAAATCAACACACTTGATACTCTATTTCATCACAGTCACACCCTGAAGTGACACACTAGCTCCTTATACGAAATCGATGCACATACATTGTTTATTTGACAAAGATGTGATACAGAAGACACACACTTCATAACACAGAGAAACACACTGGATATCTTCATGCACTGCATTTTCTTTCTTTTATTTTATTTTATTTTTTGTTATCTCTAGTCATTTTGTCTATAATCAATTTTCTCTAACTCTTGATTATCATACTCAAATCTTCTATTTTCAAGCTGGATTATTTAACATTGATATACTAATTTACATGATTGAAATATTTCTATTATTTTATCTCTACTTTTTTATTTTACACGGATGACAAGAGGACCATTGCAATCGTACCTATGAATCACCATCATCATTACTATGAAATGTCACAATCAGTGGTTTGAATTGCCACACTTACATATCTAAAGTGACGTAGTTAATATTGTAAAGAGACACAGTTGCAATTGTAAAAAAAACCTTCTCTATCTTAAAATCTTCATTGTATATTGTAAAATAGTGCACTTGCACTACTAAAAAGTTGCAAATATTGAAATAAAATGATACAACTGATTGGTAAAACATAAAAAAGTCAAGATCTAAGAACCAGGAGAACAACGAAAAAAGAGAAAGAGAAATTAAGAAAAACAATGGACTAGCTCACATACTATGAATCAAAGAATTGGAAGAAGAAATCAGATACGAAGGGCTCTTCAACACATACTTGGACAAGGTAAGTAGAATCACTCAAAATTTTGATTTTCTTCATGTTAATGCAAATGCGCTTATGGACTATCAAATTTGATTGCTAGATCTTAGGTTTTTGGTACTAACATTTGTTTTGTAGCTTGTGGCTTGGAAGCACTCTTAAATTTTTAATCTAAAATCAATCCACTTTCCTTTTTAGTGCACCTAAAATGAACATTGTATGGATACACATCAAAAAATTATCTTTTTATTTGGTGCTTAAAATTGACATGGGTTTAAGGAATTGAACAAGGAAAAACAAATTTGGGTTTAGTGCATTAAAATTAAACAAGCAAAATCTCATTTGGCTTGGTACTTAAAAATGAACCCATGTGTCTATGTGGATGATCTGTAGATTAGTTAACATTTTATTTTTGGTTCTTAATTTGATTAACCTTGTGTCTTGAGTTTTTGGTGCACTTGCACAGATTGTTAGAGTTAAAACCTTAATATTTTTAGAGAGGTATGTCTAAGGGTGCGCTTAACCACTAGAGGTGACCTCAAACTATAAAAATTCCTTTGGTCAATATATAAATAAGGGTCTGAGTAAAATTTGGTCTCATCTACCAATCTCAGGTAAGGTGTGTTGATTATAATTTGGATCGGGTAAATAGTTCCTAAGAAGCCAATGTGTAGTAAACTAGAGACTTTAGTGTCTCACACACATACAAATTGATTGGGGAGACACCATGAATCTGACTAGAACCCTATTAAATTAGAATCCACTTGGTTTACCTTTGAATCATTGTCTTGTTTTAGTGCAAGGGGGGAGGAATAATATCCATCCCAGATCCCCATCGTACATGTCCCAAGGTATTATGTAATTGAAATATATCTTCATTAAAATGATAGCAATACCCAATAGAAGGCAAAAACACTAGCACCTACAAGAGGACTATTTAAAGTTCTAGTAGTGTGACACAATTGTATGAGCTCATAGATTACCAAGAAATGGGCCTAAACTATTTCATTGAAGCCAATTTGACTTCGTGATAGACTAATTGTTTATTTTTTTGTTGTGACAGGCCACGTGAAAACTTGTAACTTGAAAAAGTTATTGAATACAAACAGAGGATTTATTTTCAGTTAATCCTATAACCATATTTTGAGTGCGATATTTTTTTATTTGTACATCATCATAAATTTTCCTAAATAAATTTTCCTAAAATGTATCCTACATAGAGAAACAAAACAACATGGGTCCTAAACATATCATTAGTCCTTCATCCAATTTTTTTATGATTGACATACCCTTTCATATTAGAGGTTCATGCCTTTCATTTAGTGGCAATCCTACATTTAGAGTTTAGAACCTTTCTTAGTCATTTTCATATTGTATAGTCTTCAATTTAGATCCAAAAAATTAAAAAAATTAAAAAAAACATAGCTTCCATATCCTAGGGTCAAGTATTACACTTTCTAGAGCCATTTTCCAAATTAGAGGGTACATCTTTTTAGGACATTCTATAGTAGTTATACACATTATCTTGACTTCCTAGAAATCAATTATCATCTTGTCTATGTGCCTTGTCTTAGGAACTTGTCATTCTTGTCAAAATTTATCTTATTCATAGACACCTTGTCAGAATTGTCATTTTACTTGTTCCAAATATTGAAGTCAAGATAGTCCTTAATATTATTTGGGTCTTTCCTTAGGAGGTTTACATTTGTAGTTTCTATAATCTCTCTTAGGGTATATTAAGTGTACCATAGACATCATTTTATTCATTCATTCATAGTTTGGATAGCATTCCAAAATTATCAAAAATCTAAAAAAATAGTTTCCCTTATTTTTACTTCTCTTATTTTAATTTGAAGATCCAAAATACCAAAAAATTAGAGCCCTAACTTAGTTTCTCTAGTCGTCTTGCATGTACCTTAGTCTTAGATTGCATTTTTGTACATGCCATTTACATGATCCAAAAGGGGTAAAGAGGAAATGGACAACAAAAGGACCTTTTGTATAATCTCATCCATATATGGAACTCACTATCTCGAGAACCTTAAGACTAGATTTCAATGTACTTGAGAGAGTGCAACATTAGCATAAAATAAATATTGACATTTTACAATTGCCTCCCATTCCTCTACCAGGAGATGAGTTCTTAAATAAAAATATTAGGGAAACTTGCACACAAGAAGAGGTTTATCATGCCTTACAAGACCCTAAAGTAATGGTTGTCATAGAATATTTGTTTTCATCATACCCAAACTAATACTTCCATTTACTTGCATAGAATAGTGCTAGGTTAGCCCCTAAATCCGATGCATCAACCTTAGTTGAGGACACACCCATACCATCATTTTGGGCTACTTCAATTGCACCATCTCATCTCACTTATTTCATACCATATAGAATCACAAATCATAGTATAACCTAGGTTACCACATCTTCCACTACATTTGGGATTCAGTACAATAATACTCTATTCACCAAAAACCCACCCATACTAGTACACCCATTACCATAGTTGTACCTTTTATATTGTCACACACACATACAACAAGTATTTCTCAAATGAAAGAAGAAAATTACTCCAATAATGCACCCCAAGGTCCCAATCTTGATGGTCTTCCACTAGGTGTCCCTTCCAATCAAGGACCACCCCTAGTAATTTAGGGGGCACCACGAAAATAACCTCATATCAAAGCATAATCCTAACTCTAATCCTAACCCTAACTCTAACCCTACCACTAAACCTAACTCTAACCCTAATTATTTCTGTAAACTAAGAATGATGTTAAACCTAACTATATCCCTAACCCAAACCCTAACCATGAATTAAAGCATACCTTAACCCTAAACCCTAATCTTAACCCTCACCTTATCTATTATGTAAATCCTAGTCCTAAGCACTATCTAATCCATAATTGTAACTATAATCTCAATCCTAACCATAAATTCTAATCATAATCCTAACCAAAACTATAACCCTAACTTTGACCTTAACCTAAACCCTAATCAAAACCCTAACCCTTGACCTAAACATTATGTAAACAATAACACTCACCATGATTCTAACTAGAACCCTAAACCACAACCTTAACCATCAGTATAACCCCAATCCTAAGCCAAACCATAACCATAACCCTAAACATTATGTAGACCCTAACACTAATAATAATCTTATTAGAAAAGATAATTAGATTATAATAGTATTATATTAAATACTATTTAATAAAAATGTCCTATATAATTTTATATTAATTTATTCAATGTCTTGCACATGCCACGAATACTAATAGAATATATAATATATATTTTATTAATTATTAGTGGAGACTAAAAAAAGTCCCTTTCAAACTATTTTATAAATTATTTACAATTAAAGGATTAAAATATTGCCAATAGTGGTATGTTGTGATGGTTAAGTTATTGTGTTGTTGTTCTTCCCACTAAATTTCAAATCCCATTGGGGATGAGGTCCCCCATTTGTGGCCTTGAACTAGTTAATAGCTCTGGGTTAAAGCGTTTATCCCTCTTTAAAAAAGGTTGAAAATATTAATATAAAAAATTATATGTAAATAATTAATTTTTATTTAGAAATCTTAATTAACAAAAATAATGAATGGTGAATTTTTAATAATGAATATGAATACAATAAAATGGGTGTGTTTCTATGTAGAAAATATAGTTCAAAAGATCAAAACTTTGATTTTCTATGGAGCGGATGCATGAGCGGGAAAAATAATTGAACCACACCATTCGAGGTAATGGAAGTAGAGAGGCATAGAGAATCATACCCGATCAATAGTTGAAGCAATTGGGTGTCATATTTTGTCATAATTTATAGTCATGGGGTCCTTGGAACTTCTTTTGGAAAGGAAAAAGAAGACCGAGAATACTAGATAAATGACCACAACCATTTTTTGATATCTGTGATGGATCTCCTATTCATTCTCCTTGATCTAAAGATGATGCTGGAGAGAATAGAACACTCATTAGAGAGCATGACTCTGATGAATTTTGGAGATACTAATTTTGTGCAAAAACCTATGTTTCTAAATGACCCAAACAATATCCCTCTTTAAAAAATAGATTCTAACTTGTATTAGACTAATGGAAGAGCACCCTTCAAAACAAAAAATATTGTGCAAGTATGGAGAAATAAAATAACTAATCTTCAACCAAACAAGATACATACAATGAATGAAACCCCACATGATGAAGACATGCATCTAAGAAAGGAACCTGATACTAAGGGGATGGCTCAAGAAGATCAACTTTGTAAGATCTCTCCATCAAATTATCTCCTTATGCTGCAAATTACATATATGTAGGAAACAACTCTTATTTCTAAGTTCTAGCATGCCTCCCCGAATATGTATTAGTTAAAAAGGTATAAATAAAAATGAAAATGGGTGAAAGATATTTTCTATATTGATAAAGAGTCTCAGTTCTTTATTGTTATTTTTGACCCTAAAGATGATAGAAATATAATTCATAAATTTAAAGGGTGGTTTTGTAAGGGTTCAAGCCTCTATACTATCCGTTGGATTCTAAACTTTAGGGCTTAATATATCCTTTGCAATCTTATGCCCTTTTGGATCACATTTCTATAATTTCCATTGGAGTATTGAGACCCTAGACTTATTGAGATTTTTGCAAACCACTTGGGTATATTTATCAAACATGATATCATAACCTTTGAGTACACACATCTCATAGTTAGAGTGTTATTGCTTCTCAATTTCTCCAAGACATTTACTAAAGATCTTTCTATCCTTTCAAAATTTTCTACATGGGATCAAGAAATTATCGTTCAAGATGCTAAGACTATAGACAAACATTCCAACTAATTGGGTCACTTTAATACTTGGTGTTAGGGATCTTGACCTTTGGTTTTGAGAGTTTTTGATGATTATGTAACTGATCCACTTCAGTGATCCTTCTCTTCATCTTCGGAATATTTTTAAGAAAAAATTACTAAACCCTAGGAATAAGACCTCACTTTAAGCTATTTCCAAAATATTCAAAAAACCTTAATTACAAATTGAGAGGTATATGAACCTATTCCAACTAATCTACTAGTATCTAAAGTGATCTCAAAGTTCCTTTACTTTATAGGTACTTCGTGTAAGGTGTATCATGCTATTAACCATCAAAGATCTGCCTCCAGACTGATGATCACCTCTTCTAGCTCTTTCAATAATTCTACACCATTTAATGCTTCTCTTATCAAAGGTAGGAGAGTAGAAACCGCCATATTTGCAAAATATGTTTCTCAAGAGGACACATCACTTTCTTTAAGGTCAGTCTCCTATCTAGAGGTAAAAATAATTATAAATGATCTAGTTCATAAATTGATTTTCAAAATCACCCACTTGACATCATGGACACATATTTATGTTTGCCTTTGCCTCCTTCCTAGAAGGTTCATTGGGACCCTTTACCTATAGAAAAATATCAAAGAAAACAACCATCCAGTGCATATTTAAAAATCATGGCTCACAAGTTAGTGGTTTTAATGGCATCAGAATTGATTGAAGAAATAGCAGAGGTAGAGTTGTATGATCATAACATAGACCTCCTAATCTCTCCCTTGGATGAGACTTCTTTTCAAATGTCATAGTTCAACATCAAGGAAACTATCATGAACTTGGACAAGAACATGATATTGGATGATCGCACACTAAAAGATATGGGTTTAGACAGATCAAAACAACAAAATTAGGAAATAACTTCTATAGATTTGGGATTAGAAGGATCACAAAAATGAATTTAGGAAATAAATACTATATTGTTAATAAGATCTTAGTAGGATCTTGGTTTGAAAGTGAAATAAATTAAAGAGTTTAATTTCTCTTAGACATTGTCAAATTTACAATCATACTCTTTATGTAAATCAAAAAAAAAAAGCTCCAAAACCTAAAGGAAGAAAGCCAAAAACCATTAAGATCAAAGAGGAGATACAAGAAAACACACAAACTACACTTGATAGGAAATTTTCATCTACAAATAGGATGAGGAGAACCAATGGTTCTCCTCATTAGCAATGAAGATAATTTCTTGGAATGTTAGAGGCATAAATACCTCTGACAAAAGGCATAGAATCAAGAAATGACCTGATTCTTCACAAGTTGATATTATCTTGCTTCAAGAGACCAAAACATTGCAAGACACATTTCAAAAAAATATAAAACAATGGACCAATTGGAAGTTAGTTTAGGTCCAGGAATTGGGAGCATCTGGATATCTCATCACTATATGGAATCCTAAAACAACAAAGGTGCAATTTCTTAAAAAATATAATAATTGGCAATTGCTAAATATTCAAAACTTTCATTTATCATTTGATCTAATCAATGTACACGGGCCAACTACTACTCATGAAAATAAAAGGACTTAGATCTCTCTTACTTATCTTATTCAACAGTATGCAAACCATAACATCATTTTAGGGGGGGGATTTTAATGCAATAACTTCTTCTTTAGAGAAGAAAGGTGGAATATTCCCCCCATTAAAACCATTGAAGATTTTACCTCTTTCATAAATGACAATGCTTTAATAGATATATCTCCTCAGAATGGGATTTTCACTTGGACAAATAGAAGAGAAAAATTCCATCAAATTTTAGAAAGATTAGATGGGTTTCTTATATTGCAATGTTGGAAGATTCAAGATTTTAGTATTTGGTCAACAATTCTACCTTTCACAAGATCTGATATTTTCCCTATTTCACTGAATATCATGAAGATTGCACCAACATCAATACATATACATAGGCCTTCCTTCAAATTTAAAAGAATATGATTTCCTCATACACATTTCCTTCGTTTATTGAGAAAATGGTGGGTGACTACACCATATCATAAAGGCACCAAAATGTTTTAGATATACAAGAAGATGTAGTACGTAAAATCTCAAATCAATATATGGAGCAAATAGGTTTTCAATAATATGTTTACTCAAAAGGTAATTGTTGAAAAGGAGTTATCTAAGATTAATGATCACATCATCTGTCATGGCTTGGATTGAGCCTCTTTTCAAGATAAAAAACAATTGAAAGAAGATTAGGAAGAATTGTGCAAGAGAGAAGAAATATAGTAGAGGCAGAAATCTCATGAATTATGGGTCAATGAAGGGTATAAGAACACAAATTTTTTTATATGTAAGAAAAATTTAAAATAAAATGAACTAAAACCTTCTCCATTAATGATTCTACCTCTAGAAATGAAATCTCAAATGCACAGGCAATTTAGGAAGAGGGTGTTCATTTTTTAAAAAATCTTATAGCCCCTCTTTGTTCTCCTCTTCCTCAAGAATCCCTAGAAAATGAGCTACTTGAAGCCATTCCCACCATAATTACTCCTCAAGGAAATAATTTCCTTATGCCACCTTTCAATATAATGGAAGTACACAAAGTAGTATTCTCTCTGGCTCTAGACAAAGCTCTTGGACTAGATGGGTTTACTGCACTCTTTATTCAAAAATGTTGGGATGTTATTTATTTTGATCTTTTGCCAACCTTAGAAGAATCAAGAAAGAGTGCCTTAGTTTTAAAAGATTTTAATGTTACCGATATTTTTGTCATACCCAATATTAAGGAGCCTAATCCCTTTGCATATTTCACACCTTTTCATTATGCAATACGATATATAAGATCTTTTCAAAAGTGATTTACTTGAGACTCCAACATCTTATACCAAAAATCATCTCACCATAACATGGTGGTTTTATTCTAGGAAGGGAGACAATGGAAGGGACTTTAGTAGCACATGAATTTCTTTACTTTATAAATACATACCAATTTCCAGCATTTATAATCAAGTTGGATATGGTGAAAGTGCATGACAAGGTTAACTAGTCTCGTTTGCTTAAAGTTCTTCAAAAACTTGAATTTTCAAATAAGTGGTGTAAGTGGATCAAATCATGTATAAAAGGTTCTTTTTCATAATTATTATTAATAGGGTGTGATTGGGATTTTCTTCTTCTTAGGGTGTTAGACAAGGAGATCCCCTTTCTCCTTTTCTATTTAGTATTATGGAAGAATCTTTCAGTAGGATAATTAGATTAAGGAATGAAAAAGGAGATTTGGCAAGGTGCTCAAATATTGGGTACATATATTTTAGTTAATCGCTCATTATTTGTAGATGATACTCTTCCTTTAGAAGATCAGTTCTTCAAGAGGCCAAGAAAATCAAGAAAACTTTGGATTTGTATAACATAGTTTCAGGTCAAAAGATCAATTCTCATAAATCCAAGGTATATATCTTCAACACAAATGTTTTTATTTCAAATAAAATTGTTAATATTCTAGGATTCACATTAGAGGGACTCCCCTCTACTTAATTAGTTATTTCTTTCTTTGTGGGATCCAATAATCTAGTTACTATAAAGTTTTCATTGAAAGGACCAAAATAGAGTGTCAACATAGAAGACAAGATGGTTATTATTATCAAGTAGGATTTTACTCATTAAAATTGTTCTATTTATTATTCCTAACTACTTATTTTTACTAAAATCCCCTAGCTTGGTGAAAGTGAATGACAAGGTTAACTAGTCCTTTTTGCTTAAAGTTCTTCAAAAACTTGGATTTTCAAATAAGTGGTGTAAGTGGATCAAATCATGTATCAAAGGTTCTTTTTTTCAATTACTATTAATAGGGTGCCATTGGGATTTTTTTTTCTGCTTCTCAGGGTGTTAGACAAGGAGATCCCCTTTCTCCTTTTCTATTCATTATTATGGTAGAACCTTTCAACAGGACAATTAGATTAAGGAATGAAAAGGGGCTTTGGTGAGGTGGTCAAATCTCAAGTACATCTATTTTAGTTACTCACTTGTTATTTGCAGATGATACTCTTCTTTCAAAAGATCAGTTGTTTAAGAGGCCAAGAAAATTAAGAAGCCTTTGGATTTGTATAACACAATTTCAGGTCAAAAGATCAATTCTCATAAATCCAAGGTATTTATCTTCAAAAAAAATGTTTTTATTTAAAATAAAATTATTAATATTCTAGGATTAACATTAGAGGGACTCCCCTCTACTTATTTAGGTATTCCTTTCTTTGTGGGATCCAATAAATCTAGTTACTATAAAGTCTTCATTAAAAGGATCCAAAATAGAGTATCAGCGTGGAAGACAAGATGGTTATAATTATCAGGTAGGAATTTACTCATTAAAACTATTCTAGTTGTTATTCCTAACTACTACTTATCTGTACTAAAATCCCCTAGCTCGGCGGAAGTGCATGACAAGGTTAACTAGTCTTTTTTGCTTAAAGTTCTTCAAAAAATTGGATTTTCAAATAAGTGGTGTAAGTTGATCAAATCATGTATAAAAGGTTCTTTTTTCCAATTATAATTAATAGGGTTCCATCGAGATTTTTTCTACTTCTCAAGGTGTTAGAAAAGGAGATCCCCTTTCTTCTTTTCTATTCATTATTATGGCATAATCTTTCAACAAGACAATTATATTAAGGAATGAGAAGGGGCTTTGGAGAGGTGCTCAAATCTCAGGTACATCTATTTTAGTTACTTGTTATTTGCAGAAGATTGGTTGTTCAAGAGGCCAAGAAAATCAAGAAAACTTTGGATTTGTCTAACATAGTTTCAGGTCAAAAGATCAATTCTCATAAATCCAAGGTATATGTCTTCAACAAAAATATTTTTATTTTAAGTAAAATTGTTAATATACTAGGATTCATATTAGAGGGACTCCCTTGTACTTATTTAGGTATTCCTTTCTTTGTGGGATCTGATAAATCTAGTTACTATAAAGTTTTCATTGAAAGGATCCAAAATAGAGTGTCAACATGGAAGACAAGATGGTTATAATTATCAAGTAGGATTTTACTCATTAAAACTGAGTCTAGCTGTTATTCCTAACTACTACTTATCTATACTAAAATCCCCTAGCTTGGTGATATTGCAAATTCAAAATCTCATTAGAGATTTTCTTTGGAAAGGCAACATATCTTGGAGGAAAAAAAGATCTCACAGATCTCATTAAAAACCATGGCACTTAACAAGAAGGTTGGAGGAGCAGGTTTACAAGATCTCTCTAAAAGGAATAAATCATTTTGTGAGAAACTTGTCTAGAATATGTATAGTAAATTAGATGCCAATTGGTTCCAAATAATGCAAGAAAAGTAATTAGCTTATAACATTCCTCTTAGAATATTACAATTTTTTATCCACCTAAGGGCTCATCCATATGAAATTTCATGCTTTCCTCTAGAGATGTGGTGACTAAATGTGTTTCATGGGAATTTCATAATGGAGAAAAGATTCATTTTTGGTATGACTCATGGAATGGTCTATGACCTCTTAATCAAGCCACTTTATTGTCAAATTTAATTCCATGTATCATTAGCCATTGGGGGTCTAGACTGATAGACTATGTTTATGGATTTGAACTTTATTCAAGGAGATCCATTTAGAAGGATCCACTTGATCTCCCAATTAGCCCTATACAAAAAAATTGCTTGTAAAATATCTTTTCCAATAGGGTTGTTTTTATCTTAAAAGAACAGGATAAACTCATAAGGGCCCCCTCAAGAGATGGAAATTACACAATAAAAAATGGGTACAAGGCTATTCAACAAATGGATAATCAGTAAAAAGCACAGAGATTTCTTCTTATGTTGGAACAGTTTGGTTTTGCCTAAAGTAGGATGTTTTGCATGACTAGCTTTGTAAAAAAATATTTTAATAAGTGATAAGTTGGTCAAGCTACAAATTGCCCAACCATTTCATTGTGTTCTATGTGAAAAATAGAATGAAACAATTGATCACCTATTCCTAAAGTGCATGTTTTCTCAACAATGTTGGCATTTCATTATGAACAAATTAAGTCTATCTATTCCATTACCCAATACAATATGGGAACTCTTTAAATATTGGCCTACTCTCTTTTCTTCATCACCTTTTGCATGTATATGGAAATGTGTACCAACCACATTTTTATGGTCCATATGGTGGGAGATAAATAAACGAATCTTTAGGTATGTAGCTTCCTCTATACACAGTGTGTTAGAAGGTGTTGAAAAGTCTACCTCAGAATTGGTTAATGCTAATATTCAGAATCATTTTAAGTGCAATTCACTTTTCACTCCTTGGAATGGTGAAATACTAAGGCCCCGTTTGTTTGCAAAATTGGAATTTGAGTCAAAACTTGATTATCTCAAAATCAGGTTTTGAAATTCTGGTTTTGTGTATTCAAAAGATAGTTTGGACCGTTTGGTTGACCCGAAAGATGACTGAGACAATCCATCTTGTGCGTTTGGTTGCCATTTTCAAAATTGGAATTAGAATTGAGAAATTCCTATTTCTGTGTTTGATTTGCAATTTCAAATTGGAATTGGAATTACATTATCCATTTTCTGTGTTTGGTTCTACATTTTGAATTGGAATTAGAATTTGACAAGAAAAAATTTAAATTTTTTTAATTATTATATAATGTTTTAATTTAATATTTTATTTATTTTGTCCATTTTTTAATTTATATTTTATTTATTAATTTATATTTTTATATAGTAAATCATAAATAAAATTTAATTTTTTTTTCAATATTGTGAATAGTAAAGTTAACTTTTTTTAGTAATTTTATACATTATCTTTAACAATATTATAACAAGAAAATAATTATAGCATTGCTCGATATCACATCAAAATATAAATAAGTCATATAGTCCACATATATATCTATTTCTACATAATGACCCAACAAAATAGTGTGATTGTTGCACAAAGTAAACATCATAAAAACATGACTTCAGCTTTATAGGTAGCCTCCACTTTTGCAATAGCTTTCTTGAGCACTTTGCAAGACTTGCACTCGTCATCCACAACAGGTATATGTGTAGAAGGTGCAGATGATGTAGACAGTGATGGGGTGTCATCGGCCCACCGAAAGTAGTCACATCCACCGCCATCCTACAATATAAATCTAAGTTAGTTTCACTATAATGACTAATATTTATTCTTTGTAAACATTTAAATATTGTGCAATTAACAACCTTTTTCTTATTTATGCAAGTCCAAAATTTACGCTCTGGATTAGTGTATGTGTGTGACATCCTCAACACACAATGCACTCCATCACCACAGTCACACATAGGGACATTTATCATAGCCATCACCACTGTAGCAAACAAATTTTTGTTCATTCATATAACAACATGACTATATTCTTTCAGTACAAATTGGAAAAGTTTCATTTATGTTGATATTATGAATTTATACAAAAAATATAATGACACAACTATAGCATCAGATAGAAGATGGGGAAGAACAATATCCATGAACTGAATGGTGGTGTGAAAACACACTGTTAAATAAGAAAATGCAAGGAAATCCACACTCTACACCCTTATGCCCCACATTCAATGAGCAACCATCTCATATCCCATTCATTCTTCCCATTACTTTCCATATTGTTAGATGGTCAATCTTGCATCTACAAAGTAAACATGATAGAAAAACTAAAACTTGTTTATTTTTAAATGGAATACACCAAGGAGTACCATTAGAAATATTGACCGTTTACAAACATGAACAATAAAAAATCATTAGATAGCTCATTTTTTTATCAACATATGTGGATATTTTTGGCATCAATGTTTGAAATAGCTTCTGGATTCGATTATGTAGATAGTTTTGGATCACACTTTGTGATCCATCATTAGGATGAAAGAGACCAAAATGATGGACTTTTATTTCAATCATTTTTATCTCTTCCATCCCGATGAAGGATCATAGAGTGTGATTAGAAATGTTGATGCCAAAAATATCTACAAAATCAAATCTAGAAGCTATTTGAAACATTTTTAATGTCAGCATATGTGTAGTCTCACTTTATCATCATATGTGTAGTCTCAGAACTATCCATTTATGTTTCTATACCTATCACGTGCTTTTTAAAAATGAATGAAAAATGAAAAGAAATTCAAGATGAAATAGAGCATTGAACAAAGTAGAATTATTCCACTTAATTTTTTAATGCAACAGTAGTAACAAGATGGTTAGGGTACATACATATAGAATTATGAACAATACAGTCATCTACCAAAACATATTTATAAAACCATGTCTAAAGAACTAGAAATAGATAGTTTTGAGACTACACCTTAACAATGCATTAAATTAAGCATTCATCATATGGTACTCATTCATGTATTCCACTTAAATATGTTAAAATCAACAAGACTAACAAATGCAACAATATGTCTATAAAATCACATTTAATGAAAATAGTGCTCAAGGGAGGGCATGCTTATTTGTCCATTAATTCAACTCAAATGGATTGGACACCCTGCATGTATATCACTGGAGATTGAAGGATGGAAACCCCCTAATTTCCACAACTGGCTAGTTGACAAAAAAAACTTGAACCAGTCAGGCAATTCCTCACTGGTTTGTGATTCTGAGGTGGCTCTTGCAACACCATTGGCTATAGATTCATCATGTTTTCTGGTAATGATATTGCTGTTGTTATTCCCAAAAGACTAGTAAACTAAATTGACTGTAAGTGCAATTTCTATTGTAATAAGAGAAATGACTATTTATTGCAAAAAAAATCACTGCAAGAGTTCATAATTCATTTTTGTGTAAACTATTTAGCTTATTAACTTCACATTAAAATTGGATTGAAAGATTAAATTTAATCATCGGCGTCCTGTGAAGTTAAATTGAATAAAAGCACACAATATCCCTAACCCAAGATATTACACATTCTCATATAGTTGGATTGAAGACATGAGGTATGCCCATGCAGCTTCAGAGTTTGATACAACACTTCTACCAAGATTTGTATCGATGGCTCAAAGAGACAACAAACATGACAAGAAAATCATGCAAGGTTTGAAACAAGATGTGTACCATCCAGCTCTAAAGAACACTTAGAATCATATTCATCATCATGGTCTATGATATTTCCCATCTTAGAGGTTAGGTATACACTCATGTTACCTAGTCTAATAAGAGAAAATAGCTCATCTTTCTAAACTTTTACCCATAGACCCCTTTATAGTTTCATATGTTTGGGAATCAAGTCATCAAATAAAAGGAAGATGATATCAGTCCTGAAGGAAGAATAATTATTTTATCTGTCTCCTAAATTTAATAGCTTGACAATGGAACCTGAAGTACTGTATGATTTAAAAGTGGAGATATTTAGAGAGAGAAGCATCTCTGCTCAATTACTTAGTACACTCATCATTGCAAAAGAAGGGTGATGAAGATGCAGTGAAGCGTAGAACTCTTTGTTAGTTTTGATAGAAAATATTTTCATATGGACAACAATGTATAATCTTAAAGGTGTGTCCTATATCCAACCATCATAGTAGAAAGAGAGAATTGTCACAAACATTTTGAATGGTCCAAAGTCTGGCAGAACAATTAGGCATTCTAAGATCTTCAACCCTGCCATCTCCCAGAATCTTCTCAAGAGCCTCTTTATAATTACATGTAAACCTCATGTAATTCATTACATAATGTGTAAAAGGATGCAAGGAACCTCTAGGTACAAGAATTTTTGTAGAATCTCATTGGATAGCATTCTCAAATTCCACAAACATTCCCCATACTACTTCTGATAATTGCAACCAAACTATGGATGCTTCTGATCTTATCTCAGAACAAGTCTCACCAGAAAAAAAGAGCAATTATTTTAGGAAGAAGGTCATGCAAAGTTTCATAAATGTCCAACATTTTAAAAAGTTTCTCAGGAGACCTGTGACTGACTGCAACAGCTTTTGCAAAGTTTAGAAGCTCAAGAAGCACTCCTTTGGAAAGCTCTATAAAGCAAGCATCTGAAACAAAAGGTAGAGTGGCAAAAAATCTCTCACAGATTTTAGACTCACTCCTAAAAAACACATGTACAACTACTTTCATAACCTGTATCCATCTTGAGATATTGACCTCAAGATCTTCCCATTGCATCTTATCTACATTGAGTATAGCATCATTTCTACTTCTCCTATAATGTGCTTATCAAAACCCAGTGCTTATTTATAGTTTCATATGTTTGGGAATCAAGTCATCAAATAAAAGGAAGATGATATCAGTATTGAAGGAAGAATAATTTCTCTGATACATTACAAATGAATCAACATCATAAAAATATAGACAAGGTTGGATTGTTGTACTCTTGCGGGCAATGATAGGGTCTTTAGGAAACCAATTTACATTTCAACATCTTAGAATATATTTGATAAACAAAAACTATGTTTGATAAACAATCATCAACCATAAACAATCATAAACAATCATCAACCAAAAAATAGTTGTATCAGTGTGATAAAGTTTCAACTTATGATAAAGTTTGATAAAGTATGTAGAAAATAACTATAATCCACCATGTGTGGCTGCAATCCAGTCCACTCTCTCATCCTCAGTCATCAAAAAGAACCCTTTGTCTCTTTCATGTTCACCCATGAAGGTGTCGTATAACCTCAAGAATACACCTTGACTCAATTCAGGGATGGATTTGAGAGTGGTATATGCACCCATCAAAGCATTGTCATGATCAGATTGATCAATTTTCTAAAGGTGAACATTGCTCATGCCATCTTTTATTTTCTTCATTTTTTCACACATGGTATCCAAGGAAGCAGCCATACTTTCCTTCCTCCTCTTTCCCACCCTTGTGACTGATGATGTAGGAGTTCCTCTAGCACTTGCAGTTGCAGTGGACTAATTGGAAGGATAAGGGTCTTAGTCCAAATCAAAAGCACTATCAAGATGTATACTGAAACCAATGTCCTCTTCATCATGCACATTGAATGGGTCTTCCGTAGGGTTCCCTTCTTCAGTCTCAAGGGTCATTGTAGCTGCATAACCTTCAAAAATGTCATTACCCACAATTGCACCCAATTCATTGAAGTATTGGAAGGGCTACCTCTTATATACTTTAGCATTTTTGAACTCTCTTCTCTGCATGTTGGCATAAATAAATGGATTAGGTTCTTTGTCTTTCATTATTAACTTTATAAGGAAATATTATTTCCATCAAAATAGTAGAGAGATCACCCTACCTTCAGAAGCTCATCCCACACGCTATCCTTAACATACATGCACTGAGTTGCCTCATTCCAAGAGAAACCACTTGTATTTCTTAGCTCTTTCATCACTCTATACGCAAGCTTCCATGTTTTTAGCTTATTTTTTAAGTTGTCCTTTGACAGATTGAGGTTCATATCCACGTTGAACCTCCTCTCAATGGTGGTCCATGCTTCTTTTTTTAATCCTTCATCACATTTTCTTCCAAGTTGTACTTGTTCGAGGAGAAAGTCTAGAAACTTGCATTCCATGTCTTTTGTCCACATTATCTTCTTTGAGGAAGAAGATATTTGGCTCGTGTTACTGATTTCTTCCATACTCATCATAAGTTCTGTGTATGCCATGTTGTATATCAGTTGATCACAATGTACATATTGTTGTTAATGGTATAAACATATGACATGGGATACTTCCAGATACAAATAGAAGAAAAAGGAAACCATCATGTATATCAAAGTATCTTCATACATCACTTTGGTCAAATAAAACACATTGACCCATAAAATTCCAATACTTCCAGATAAAAACAACAGAAAAAGGAAAGCATCATGTATATCAAAGTATCTTCATACATCAATTTGGTCAAATAAAACACATTGACCCATAAAATTCCAATACTTCTAGATAAAAACAACAGAAAAAGGAAAGCATCATGTATATCAAAGTATCTTCATACATCACTTTGGTCAAATAAAACACATTGACCCATAAAAGTCCAGTACTTCCAGATAAAAACAAAAGAAAAAGGAAACCATCATGTAGTCTTGACCCATTAAAAGAACAACTATTCTTGGGATCTATACTCTTCCCACATTCTACTTGCTATATCATCTTAGAACTATGCCCACTGGTCTCTATCATGCTAAGACAACCCATATGTCTCCAGCATTGGTACATCTATCCCATCACGATCATCTTCCTCTTCGGTACCAATTTCTGATGGAATGTCATCCTCTAAAGTAATGTAGTTGTGTAGTATGCAACATGCTAATACAATATGGGCTTGTTTCATGATAGAATAAGACGTGGCATACCTCAGGATTGGAAAATGCTGCTTCAGAATACCAAATGTACGCTCTACTAATTTTCTAAGAGAGGAGTGTTGGTGGTTGAACAAATCTTGTCGAGAGTTTATTGGATTCTCTCTTAAAAACTCCTTTAGGTGGTAGCGTGTACACTAATAAGGAGCAAGAAATCTAGGTGCATTGGGATATTCAACATCCACTAGAAAATATTTTCCTACATAAATAAAGTATATTATTAAAACTTGAAACATTGATTGTACTGTTGAGTATATTAAACTATGATTTGGATTACTTGCGGGAACAACAAGAGGATTTACTCTTGATAGAGCTAAAGCTAGAACATGACTATCCACAGCAAACCCTTCCCAACCAGCAAGGCAGTACTAAAACTTAAAATCAAAGAAACACACACCCATAACATTTTGTGACAGGTTGCCTTTTCTATCATGATATTTACCTTGCATGTCGACATCGATGGTGACTGGTATATGGGTTCCATCGATAGCTCCAACACAATCCTATACAATATGATACAATCATCAATTCTACAGTCAACCAATAATATGATAAGGATAAAAATCCATACAAGAAATTTGTAACAACACAAGAATTACCTTGAAGAATGGATCAAAAAATTCATTCCCACTAATTTCAAGAGGAGTGTTTGGACTAGGTGGCACAAAGAAATCCTTGTGGAGTCCTAAGATAGCCCTCAACACCTTGTGGAAGTATCGACTGATTGTCTCTCCTGAGTGCCCAAAGTTGTGGGCAATCTTGCGGTTCCTCAGATTGTGGCCAATGGTGTGGAGGAACATCACAAGTTGTTCTTCTACCATCAAGTGTATCATATCTGTCAAGGTTCCTTTCACCCTTAGGATAGTAGCTAGATGAAAGAAGGCTCCCCTACTCATGTGAATTTGATCATGACAATCCACATCATTGGAATGAATAACCATTCTATAAAAAGAATTTCCTTTTCTTTTTCATTTACTCATTTGTGCACTGCCTTCTCGAGCCACCACTACTCTGGCTATGACAACACAAGCAATAAGAGTTGTGAGAAGACAAGAATATGTGGTCTCCATAGATACCCATCCTAGAATGTCAATATTCTTAATAGGATCCATCAATGGCCTAAAATGTGGACAAACACAACAATTTGATCTAGGAGATATCTAGTATGAAGCACAAACACATGTTTAACACTAATTATGTGTAACTTTGGAATGTGAAGGGAAATAGAATTACTGTTGAACTTTGGACTAGCTATTACTATTATCCTTTAGCCCATTCTTTGTCCCATTGACTAGTAATAAATGTTAGCATTGATTATCAGTGTTAACACCGATAATCCATGTTAACAGTGCTTCAGTGTTAGCACTGTTAACACTGATTATAATGAGTGTAAAGTGTTAACATTGTTAATCAATGTTAATAAGGAAAATAACACCCATATACTGGCACAAATAGAAATTCTATGGATTTATTACCAGTCAAAGGGACAAAGAATGGGCTAAAGCTTCTGGTACTATGAATTCAATTGTAATTGTTGTTGTTGTTTTCAGATGTGACTTGTGATAAAAGGTCAAAAATTTCTAGTTATTGTGATGTGTCCTTTCTTGTGAACCTATATAAGTTCTCTTCGATATTGGTAGAATACTGTTGATGTTCTATTTTTCTAACTCTTTTTATGAAATTGAAAGTATTCTACAAATAAAAGTGATTTTAAGATATTTTAGAATCAATGTTCAACATGTGATTCATCATATAAGCAATGTATCAAGATAGGAAGAAAACTATTTGACAAAATACTCCAAAATAAAATTGGGTAAAATTTTATTTCAGGATATTTTAGAAAGAAACCCAAGGGCTCCATTGTGTGCCAAGTAATCCATACTCTATACACAATGTAAAGAAAAAATGGATAAAGTATCAAACCCGCAATCTATCTCTGTAAATAAGTTGTGTCAGATTCAGTAACAACAGAAATTTTTTAGCTATCGAAACAATTCAGACATGAAGATGCTAGTAACTAAAAATCTCTTCGGTTTGGTTAGACCGGCCAAGCTCTTCAAACTAAAATCATCAATTAAGTAACATGCTACAACAGTTGACAGTGGAGTTTTGAGAAATTAATAAGGTAACTCTCTACCTTCCTCTTAGTCATGATTTTTATTTCTATGGATGTAATATGGAATTTCAACCATTGAAAACTTCTGATATTGATCTGAATGGTGAGTCACTTGTAGATGTTCAATGTAACCTTAGCAAATGGTAGACTTGGCTAGATAATGAGACCAAGAGTTGTACTTAGTACTTATAAATGGGGAATTTAGCTTGCATTTTCACAATAGTGATATGGTCTGGGCATAAGTTTTCTTGAGTCTTTGAGCTCTAGTGGACCTACTCTCTTTATTTGGAAAGTATAGTACACCTTGTGGAGCCATTACATGGACTTCAACCTATAGCCTTGAGATTGTTGTGTTCTCAACTCCTGGCACCTAGTAGGTGACAATATGATGCAGAGAGTTGGCTCTCTTCCTTCAATAGTCTAGAAAATGTATGGCAACACCCCAAAGTCTAAAGTAGATATCCCCTAAGCTAGGGTTTGAAGAGTGTTAACCCTCAAACACTAGCGACTAATATTCTAATGATGTTGTGCCCTTATAGGTAGATGTTGGTCCTTGAATTGATAACTGCAATCTCAGATTAACCTTCAATGGCCTTTACATGAATCCCTACATGTGACTATGGTAGCTAACTAGTTGATAACATTCAAAGTGATTGTGGTCATAAAAGAGTGAGATATAGGTGCAACTCTTTTTATGAAATTAAAATTATTCTAGAAATAAAAGTGATTTTAAGACATTTTAGAATCAATGTTCAACCTATGATTCATCATATAAGGAAAATAGGCCTCATATCCTTGAATGTTGTGAACTCAACTGGTAGAAGAAAATGGGAATCCATCTCAGAGCTCAAGTTTCAAACCTTTAAAAATTTGTGGTTGTCCATAAGACAACACTGAGGTTTAGGGTCAGACCATGACAAGCATGAAATCAATAGTTTATTCAAAAGAATCATAAACTGTTGTTAACCTATAAGCAATAGTTTCAGTATTCTTGATTAAAAACAAAAGTTGTAGACTTTTTTGATCCTTAAAGATAGGAAGCAAACTGTTTGACAAAATACTCCAGAATAAAATTGGGCAAAATTTTATTTCAAGATATTTCAGAAAGAAACCCAGGGGCTCTATTTTGTGCCAAGTAATCCATGCTATGTACACAATGTAAAGAAAAAATGGATGAACTATCAAACCCACAATCTATCTCTGTAAATAAGTTGTGTCAGATTCAGTAATAGTAGAAAATTTTTAGCTATCAGAACAATTCAGACATGAAGATGCTAGTAACTGAAAATCTCTTGGGTTTGGTTAGACCATGAAGTCCATCAGGTCATCAAATTCTCACCCAATTTCTTACCCTCTTGAAGTAGAGAGAATAAATAACACCAATTTCTTACCCAATTTCTCAATCGAACTTAATTCTAACTTTCAACAAACACCAATACAGTATGTTATATGCGGTGTTCTCCCTTACACATACTACCAGAGGTCTATAAAGATATGATAGAAATAATACTAAGAACATAACAAGGCCAACTATTTCAAATGTTTAGCATGGTCACCATGAAATCCAAGAAGAAAAAACCCAAGTGGGTGAAGTTGCCAATTTTAACACTAAATCAAAAAATATACACACTTCCAACAATAAATCAAGTGTGATGAGTGTCACAAGTAGATAGATAGAATAGTTTTGGTAACCACTCCAACACAAGAAAATCCAAAATTCATTGTCGTCCAACATACCACAAGAGAAAATCCAACAATTAACCAAAAAAAGCCATCAACAAAATAAATACTTGACAAGGTTATGGATTTGTGTTTCAGATGTATGTTCAGCGACAAGTAATAAATCAGAAGCATTGGCCTATGAAATAAAATCCTTATAATCAATAAATGGAAGCTACGACATTATTAATGAAGGACATTGAATCAAGTTTGATATTGTCATGAGTAAAGGACATATACAGAATACTGTATAGCACAAAAACATTTGTCAACAATGTTCCAAAATAGTGCATATAATACTTCAAGAATTAGGGTTTCATGAACCCTAGTTAGTGATGTAGCTAAAAACAAAATGCCAACTACATCAAGAATTAGGGTTTCATGAAACCCTAGTTCGTGATGTAGTTGGCATGAGCCGTAATGTATGTCAAAAATCAAGGGACTGCTACCGCAATGAGGAAAATACCTCATGAACATAAACAAGTATGTCAAAAATCATGACTTATAGATCAACAAGGTATGCCAAATCATGACTTACAGATCAACAAGGTTATGCAAAATACCTCACGAACTAGTTTCAAAGAAAAATACCTGATCAGGAAGTGAAAAGACCACACAAAAACCATGAAGAGTACACCACAAAGAGAATACCACACATGAAAGGCAGAAGTAGGAAAATGACAAATGAAAACCACTGAAAAATACAACGTAGCACACTGCACACGACAAAGAAATGAAGATAATGTTTTTCTCCTTCTTCACAAAAATGAATTCGGGTTTTACTACTGCACACGGGAGAATGGGGGCGAATGCGACTGGATATTAAATCTCATTCACAAAAACCCAAATTCACTAATTGAAAATCAAATTCCACCTATTGGGTGGGAAGATGGTGCCACCCATTTTAGGGCCAAAACTTGATTTTGAACCCTAAACCTCGAATTGCATTTTACTGTCCCAAACGATGGATTTTCTAAAAATCAGGAAGTCCCACCGGCAATTCTGCCACAATTCCAACAAACAAATGGGGCCTAAAGGAATGGAAATATATCTTAATTCGTTCCCCCTCTAGTCTGCGCAGACAAACTCAGCATCAAGTTGACATAACTAATATTAAATGGCAACCTCCAATTCCTAATTATGTGAAGATTAAATTTGATGGATCTTTGCATGGAAACCCATGAGAATTGGGTATTGGGGTTTGTATTAGAGATCATTTGGGGAATGGAGGCCTTCAAATCATCTTCCATCCTACCTGGTACAAATAACATTATTTACGCTCATGCAATCTTGTCTATCTTAACATTGGCCAAGAAATTGGGATTCACAAACATACATATTAAAGGTGAGTCATCATTAATTGTAAATGCTTTTAAAAGTAAGAAATCATTTAATTAGAAGATTAAATATATAAAAAATCAAATATCGTCATTGTTAGAGTATTTCAACAACTATTACATCTCCCACATGTACATAGAAGGAAATAAGTTGGCAGATTACTTAGCCAATTTGGGATGTGACAAAATAAAAATGAACTCAACACACACAAGTTATAACATTGATTATTTCCTATCACTTTCTATAATTCTGAATGTAGATTAAATGATATTTCCCTCTTAATATGTAATTATGCGAGCATTATCAGAAGGACACTTAAATATCTCCATATCTATGATTTTATGTTCGCATGTGTGGATCCTTAACTGATAGCACTCATCCCTGTATCTCAAAGATAAAAATTGACATATTCAACCATATCACGATGGCCATCTAAATAAATATTTTGCAAATGTCTTCGTCAAGACATATATGTTTATAATTTGCGCAAAGAATTAGCATTATGCAAAGCTTTTCTTCATTGTCTAAATCGGGGGATTTGTAGAGTCTTCAAAATGCAAGGAAAGGAATGAGGAATAGGTTTTGATGTCAGTGATTCAAAATTTTGGGGTCATGCTTGGTAGCTGTGGAATAAAAAATGGTTGAAGACACATGTTTTTGAAGATATTTGGTATGAATTTTGTAATAAGTCAAAAGAAACAAAAAATGGCATCCATGTATAGATTCAACTTTTTTGGTCACTTTTCAATTAGAAATTATAATCAATCGAAATATACAAACAACATACATGTGAATATGAGTGTAAAGAAAAATTTATGGCTATATAGTGTGTGTGTGAAAATTGTACCTAGCTGCGGATAGAACACTTCAGTAAAACATTAGAGGTTAGCAAAATCAAAATCAACAAATAAATGAAACTAAGCTAACCAAGTGATTTACTACCTTCTAGTAGGTGCGAGTATGGTATTCTCAGATTAGACCAAGATCAGTGACAATGCAACACCTAAATGAAGGATTTAAAATGATGAAAGCAATGAAATATGAATGCAATTTAATCTTTTTTTTTTGGATTTTTGATGTAATTAGATGAAAAACTTGATATGAAACTAATCTAGAATGAATTGAAATGATATGCAATTAATCTAACAATGCTATGAAGATGAATGCAAAAGTATGCAAAAGCTATGAAAAACTATGAAATGATCTCACAAAATTGCCTATCGTAAAAGCTTTGTTCTTCAGTTGTAAATTCGCCAGAGTAATTGTACAAATTCAAGAGATTTAATTTGTGAAGAGCTGAGCCTTGATTTTATAGAAATCCAGGGCTTGAGGATGCATTGAGAAAAGCCATAAATCACTCTTGATAAACTCAGGTTGATTTTTGAGTCAACAAGAAATTAAGAATAAATAAACTCATAAAATCATGTGAAAGTAGTTTTTATCTCAAAATAGAGTTTAGTTCTCTTTTTCAACTCATCGTCAGATTTTGAGTTTAGAAAGTTAACAAATTGAAATTGAAAATTGATTTAAAGTTAACTGTTTTTCTAATTGTGCATGATTTAATATGAATTAATTTAATAAATAAAGTGATTTATTTTCCACTTAACTGATTTTTGAATTAAAACAATTGATTTATGGGTTAATCAATTATTTAATCAAACTTTTATTCAAAACTATATTATTAAATATTGACAACTTGATTTAATTAATTAAATAAGAATTTAATCAATTATTCATAGGATATTTTGATTTATTGTCAAAATTAAATAATATTAATTAGGAATAAATGCAATTAAATATAATTAAATAATTAAGTGGCAAAATTGAATTAATTAATTAAACATTCATCATATTCAATTAATCAACTTTAAGATAAATATGATTTATCACCAAATAATATTTAAAATATGTTTAAAATAACTGAATTATGGGTTAATCAATTATTTTAATCAAACTTTTTTCCAAAACTATATATTTAAATTTGACAATTTAATTTAATCAATTAAATAAGAATTCAACTGATTATTTTTAGCAAATTTGATTTATTGTCAAATAAAACAATATTAATTATGAATAAATAGAATTAAATCTAATTAAATAATTAAGAGGTAGAATTAAATTAATTAATTAAATATCCATCATATTCAATTAATCAACTTTAGGATAAATAATGACATTTATTGCCAAATAATATTCAATTAAAGATAATTATGATAAATTAGGAATATTCCCCGATGCAGAATTAAGATAAAATAAATTAGGATTTCGATGTGCGGATGTGCCTTAGGTTAGGACTTTGATGTCGATTTCGATCGAATTGTTGATGTAAGAGGTTAATGAGCCTATAGCCCATTTTTGGGGTATTACATTCTGCCCCTCTTTGAATCATTGTGCGAAGCGTAGTGGTTCAAAGAATAGTCTATGTTTGATAAAGATGCGGACTCAGTTATGTGGTGGAGAAACTGATCCTGAGAGACTAACCAATTCCAAGACAAAAATCGATTGAAAGATTTGAAGATGCTAGGTCCTGATTGACCAAAGATGATGTTAACTATAACAGTAATGAACCGATGATTATGAAGAAGTATCAAAATGCCTGATTCTGAACCTTATGATCAAAAAGAAGTGAGTGACCTGATTCCAAACCTGATTGTCCAAAGGAATCGTAATTGGTATCACATTCAAACCCTTCAGTTACGAAGAACTAAGGAAATAACACTAATGAACCAATGGTTACGAAAAGTTGATACAGTTTACAAGATAGATTAGGATACCAGATTGATATGGATCTCGATGAATTTGATATGTCCCAAGTGACGTGCCCCAAGCAACAAGGTCTTTAGATGAATAAGCAACTAGACGTAGTTGTTATCTTGATTACTAAGAGAATATTTGATTTATAGATTTGAATGATATGCGATACCATGCCCCCTTCAGGATGAAAATCAAAATCTGAGAAGAAAAGTCAGCATTGAACGGTTCAGAAGCATGTTAATTGATTTGAGAAGTGGTTATACACGTTTGAGAATGCATTCTGCATCATTTAGAGGTCCTGGAGACCAAGTTTGACTAGGTTTGACCATGAGTTGACCAAGTTAAAATTTTGATAGTTTGATGTTAGATAATCAATTAAGTTAAATTCTAGATTTCTATGATGATCAAAGGTTGATTATGCAAGCAGTCGGCCGTCTTGGGTCCGAAAATTTTAAATCATGATGTTGACAGTATAAATGATCTCAGATTTCAATTTTGATCCTGAAAATGGGTTCAAAATGTCAAAATTAGCCAATGGTGCCTGCTTGGTGATCTGTTAAAAAGACCTTCATGCGATACTCAGTCCTCATGATGTGTTTAGCATAGTTTTGAAGAAACATTTGAGTGTCAAGCTGATTTGGGCAAAAGTGAGATAAATGCAATCATGCAAAGTGCAAAGTGAAATGCAGACCTAGGACCTAGGACTTAGTCACTGATCATGTGTCAATCATTTTCATCACTAAATTTTTATTAGGTAATCGGATAAATCAATACAACATCCACTAGTTAGGAAACTATGAATACATGAATATTGATTTGTATGCGCAAGAATCAATACAACGCCCATTGGCTAGACAACCATGGACATATGAATATTGATTTTGTTTTCGGAATGTCAGATTAGATATAAGCACCAAGGCACAAATGCCAGAATGACCTGAATATCATGTCCATTTTGCTATAGAAATTTGTATAAGCATCAAAACATAGACGTTGCGATGACCATAATACGCCTTGTGGAACAAACACATCAAGCAGTCAAGAGATCATTCTAAATCCAGTGTGAATTACCTGTAGTGACCCTTTATCATTCACATCCTTAGGTAAGATCGCGTTTCATAGTAGGAGTAAGAACTTTCTCAAAAAGACAATATTTAGATCAAACTTCCTTGAATTTTCTTGGTATCAATGGTCAAGGTACGCATGGCCATCCAATATGAAATAGATGCTCTTACAGACGGACATCATTTCAATCCATAATTTCCAAAGTTGTTAGATTTTCACATACAAGCAAAAAACAAAGAAAAGATTATGCCCCCAATCATCACTCTCTAAATCTTGTAAAGGACATCATTGAAGAGCTCGAAGGGACACAATATGCAAAAATCTCAATGCAAATCAGTAATCATACAAGGAGATAAAAGCATGTAAAAGCATAGATTGTTTTCAATTTGTGTTGATGTTTGATTTCATTGTTGTAGATGCAAAATCCTTTTTGGAGAGGAGACTGACTGACTGACTTAGATGTAGTTTCAAAGGACTTTGACTAGATATGACTCGTCTGAGATACTGAGGACTGTAGGATATGACTTTGATTGCCCCCAAGTTTGAACATTGATAGGATATAGACATTTGAGCCGATTGGTGCACAGATCAACTTTATTGAAAATAGGAATGTGAAAACAAATCGGGAGGTATGTACAAACTAAAGAAAGACTGAAAGTTGGGAGAGACCAAGATTGCACTTTTTCTACCAAGGTGCATGTTTCCAGGTTTTCACCAAGGCACTTTTTCTTTTTCTCATTTTTTTGTATTTTTCATTTTTTTCAATTTTTTTGTACTTTTGATATTTTCAATGTTTTTGTCATACATCAAGGCGCCTATTGCTAGGTTTTCACTAGGATGATCATTTTTTCAGGACTTTTTATGATTTTTATGATTTTTTCAAGACATTTTTGAATACTGAATGCCTTAGGCATAGAATTTCTTCAGATGGAGAACGTTGATTGGTTCTCAAAGTTGTTCTCCTTCACTTGTTGAGAGTTGATAGGATCCAGAGCCAAAAGTAGTAGTGATTACAAAGGGACCCAACCAGTTGGGTTCAAACTTCCCCTTGCATTCTCTATGTGATTGATTTTTAGGATTCTCTCTCAAGATTAGATCGCCAACTTAAAATTCTCTGTGTCTGACTTTCTTGTTGTAACCTCTAGACATTCTCTTCTGATATACTTTGAGATGATCATATGCTACTTGTCTGCACTCATCTAGTAATTCAAGTTCTTGCAACCTAGACACTTTGTAGTCATCATCAGTTACTAGACCATGCATTTTGATTCTTAGTGATGGGATTTCAACCTCAATAGGTAGTACCACTTCAGACCCATAAACTAAAGTGAATGGTGTAGCCCTAGTGAGTGTTCTGATACTTGTTCTATAGGCCCAGAGAGCTGGATTGATCATGAGATGCCAGTCTCTTCCTATTTTATTAATTGTTCAATGCAATATTTTCAATAGATTCTTGTTTGAAGCCTATGCTTGTCCATTCCCTTGAGGATAGTAGATTGATGACCAATGTTGTGTAATCTTGAATTTGGCACATAGATCATCTAAGTCTCTATTCTTGAATTGTCCACCATTATCTATGACTATAGAATGTGGAATACCATACCGACATATGATGTAGTTCAAGATGAACATTGAAATTTGTTTTCCAGTTGCTTGAGTCAAAGGGACTGCTTCTACCCATTTTGTAAAATAGTCTATAGCTGTAATAATATGGGTATGTCCATTAGAAGAATGAGGATGTATGGCTCCTATAAGATCAAATGCCCATTGGTGAAAATGCCATTGTGTAGTAAAGGGAATTAGATCTCTCCCTGGTGCAAGAATTAAGTTACCATGTACTTGGCACTTTTGACAGTTCTTAGCAAACTTGATAGCCTCTTTTTCCATTTCAAGCCAATAGTACCCAGCCCTAATAAGTTTTTGAGCTAGTGTTAAACCATTCGAATGTGAGCCACATATACCTTCATGGACTTCCTCTAATGCACATTGATACTCTTCCCATTCTAAAAATCTAAGGAGTGTACCATCTAGACCTTGTTTGTATAGATCATGACCAATGATGACATACCAAAATGCATTTCAGATAAGGTATCATTTCTCATGGCTGTTGAAAGTATCGGGAATGATTTGATGTTGGAGATAGGAGAAAAGGTTTTTGTATCTGGATGAATCATCACCAACAACAGTGCAGATCATGTGGGTTTTGGGGGAATCATATGTAGGATAAGATAGTGCTTCCACCAGGAACTCATAGCATAGCTCATGTTCAGGCTGCTGTAATAAAGTAGAGAGCATTGCCATAGCATCAACAACCATGTTCTCCATTCTAGAAATTTGTTCAAAGGTGATAGATATGAAATATTTCTTTAGATCATCTACCATTCTCTTGTATGGGATTAGCTTTCCATCTTTTGTTTGATACACATCATTGACTTGGTGTATTACAAGTTGTGAGTATCCATGAATGTGTAGTTTTGTTACTCTCCACTCAATTGCTATCTTCATGCTGTTAAAAAGGGCTTCATATTCAACAATATTATTTGTGAAAGGAAACTTGATTCTGAATGCTTTAGGGATTGAGTATCCTTGAGTAGTGATGAACAATATGCATGCTCTAGATCGATTCAATGTATAGGAGTCGTCAAAGAATAACTTCCATGCTCTAGAAGAAAGATTCATGATAGAGGAATCTAGGAATTCCATTTGCATTGGTGTATCATCAAACAAAGGTGTGTCAGCCAGTTGATCTATAATTACTTGGCCCTTGATAGCTTTTATTTCAACATATTCGATGTCAAATTAACTTAATAGCATCACCCATTTAGCTAACCTACCTGTGAGGGTAGCTTTGCGTAGGAGGTACTTTAGTGGATCAATCTTAGCTACCAAATGTGTGGTATGAGCTAACATGTAGTGTCTCAGTTTCTATGATGCAAAGATCACAGCTAGACAAGCTTTCTCAATCATTGAATAGTTCTTCTCATCTACTACCAATGTTCTACTGATATAGTATATAGCTCTTTCCTTCTTGTTCTCATCATGTTGTGCTAGTAATGCCTCTAGTGATGTATCTGTGGCGGAGACATATAAGATCAATGGCTTCCCTTGCATAGGAGGCATCAAAATAGGAGGATTTGATAGATATTTCTTAACATGGTTAAAGTTATTTTCACATTCCTCGTTCCATGCAAAGGTCACACCTTTATGTAATGTCTTTGTGAAAGGTTGTGATATGTCTGCTAGCTGAGATATGAAGTGTCTAATAGATTGTACTCTCCCTTGTAATGTTCTCATTTGACTGATATTCTTGGGAGGTTGCATCTCCATGATAGATTTGACCTTAGCTTGATCGACTTCAATACCTTTCCTTGAAACAATGTAGCCTAAGAGCTTTCTAGAAGTGACACCAAAAGCACACTTCTTAGGGTTCAGCCTAAGACTAAAATTCTCCACTCGATCTAGTATTTTTCTCAAATGATTTAGATGTTTAGATCTTATCATATATTTTTCCAAAGTATCATCAACATAATCCTCCATAGTTCAATGCATCATGTCATGAAAGATAGGTGTCATAGCTCATTGATATGTGGACATGACTGTGGGCTTTGAGATGTATTCTTTGATGGATGGTTTTTCTAGATACAACCAAATAAAAATTTCTCTAGAAGATCAAGAGAAAACTACTTTCACATGTGCGTCGGGTACCCTTAGATTTTGATTTGAATTCATACTCATGGGAATCTGTTTCAGAATAACTACCACCTTCTTCTTTGTCTATTTGATTTCCTTTGAGATCAACTAGTTCTTGTGGTACAACTATCTCTTGTTCTATAGTAGGTTCTTGTGTTTCTACTACATTGATTCTTTTTACTGGATCATCTTCAGCTTTAAGGAGGTCTTTTATTTCTTTAGGAAAACACTCATAAGGAATGAGCTCATCAGTGGTGTCTGAATCATCACTGTTAGATTGTTCAGTTGTTTCTTCCTTTAGTTGATTTGTTGTGGATGACTCAATATATTCTAAGACATGTGGGGAGTTCTTGCTAAGATAGAAAGGCTTCTTCTTATATCCTAGACCTATTGTATTCTTGTTGGTTTGACCATGGTGGTAAAGAGGTGATAGAAGACCCTTACCTTGTAGTCCTAGAGGTCCTTTTCCAATATATCCCATTTTTGTGATCAATTTGTCCAATGGTCCGTATGACTTATGAGAAATTTTGCTTGAAGTGGAGTCACATTTCTAGACTGATTGGGATTGAGGCTCATCCTTGTATAACCATGTAAGCACAACTTCTTCTTCCTCAAACTCTTGTTTAGATACTTTTTCTGTGATAAAGCTTCCATTGAATATGACCTAGGATTCTTTAGCTATAGGTTTCACTTTGTCAGAAGGTTGTCCATAAGATTTAGGGGACAACGGGAAAGATGTGAGAGATAAAATAGGTTCCATTGTGTATTCTCCCATACCATTGTCTTTGATTTTGACTTCTTTAGCAATGTCTTCCATTTTGGATGTTGAAGCAATGTCTATCTGCTTAGTGGAAGATTCTTTGTTATTAGGAACAAGTTTATCAACACTTTCTTTCAATGCATTGTAAGTTGTGTATAGGTTCACTGGAATCGTCACCTCTACTCCTTCATAAGGAAATTTCACACATTGATGGTATGTGGAAGGAATAGATCTCATTTCATGTATCCAAGGTCTTCCTAGAAGGATGTTGTAAGCCAAAGGTAGATCAAGAACTTGACATATCGTGTCTCTGATAATGGGTCTTGTTCTAATAGGTAAGACAATAGTTCCCTTGGAAGATCTCTCTTGCTCATCATATGCTTTGATAGTTATCTTCTTCTTAGGATCAATGGTAGCTTCATAGAATCCCAATTGCGTGATCAAGTTGTAAGAACAAATCTTAAGACCAATACCTCCATCTATCAACATGTGTTTGACACGATGGTTTTGGATCAAGACTTCAATGTGCAAGGGTTGGTTATGTAGATGACTCAAGGAATTATCATCTTCCTCTGAAAAGGAGATATATTGTGGAGACATGAGATGACCAACCATAGTCTAGAATCTATCTAAATCAAGGTTTTTAAGAACATTGGATCCAAGTAGAGCTTTGTCTAGAATGGCTCTATGAGCTGGAGATATCTGAAGCAACTCAAACATGGAGATTTTTGCATTTGTATGTTGGAGTTGTTGGACAATACTGTATGATGTTGGCCTCGTGTCTTTAGGATTTGATGATTTAGAGACAACCTTCTGTTTAGAAGAAAATGAAAGATTGAAAGGTGTCTTAAGGACATTGGATGAATCTGGGATTTGTCCTTGCAGATGTGCCTGAGCTTGTGATCGAATAATTGCATTTGTTGATTGATTTTCTCTATCTTTTCTTATAATTGTGATGACATTACAATGCTCAGATAGGCATGGTTCAACCATATTGATGACAACATTGTTTCTAGAGTAGACATAATTGACTTTAGCACCCACATTAGGCTAAGAAGATGAATCTCCTTGACCATGTTTTAGAAATGGCTCTGTGAATGTTGTATGATCATTATTGCTTTTATGATTGTCAATTATAATTTCTCCATTATCAATTTTATCTTGTATGATGTGTTTTAGGCATATGCAGTTATTAGTCTTATGACCCTTATTGTGATGGAAGCCACAAAAATCATTCTCTCTCCACCATTTTGGTTTAGATTCAGGATCAAATACCTTTATCTCAGGCAAGGAGATGATGTTGTTGGCCAGCAGAGTCTTCATGGTGGATTCCAAGGATTCTCCAAGAGGAGTAAACTTATGTTTAGGATCTGTAGCCCAAGGTTTATAGTCAAATGGCTTCTTGTTAGATTTTGTTGCTTTAGCTTTGGAAGCTTTGATGGCTTGGGTGCCAATAGTGAGATTGAAAGCAGGTGCCTTAGATGGGGCACAAATAATATCAACAACACCATCTGTGATGATGCCCTTATTCTTGTTCTAGTATTTTCCTTTGTCTTTAGAATTAGATCTAGATTCATACTTGTCCTTTTGAAGTGATATGTCTCCTTTTTGCATAAGTACTTTCTCAGTTTTGATTGCATTTTCTACCATTTTAGCAAAGGATGTATGATTTTGCATTTGCAAATGGTATTTGAGTTCTAGAATAAGATTTTTGATGAAAATTTCCAGCTTCTCAGTTTTTGGAATGGGTCTAGCATATAGAGAAAATTTCTTCCTCCATCGTTTGACAAAATTCAAGAATGGTTCTATTGAGTTCTATTTCAGATAGCAAATGTCGATCATAGTGACTGGACGTTGGATGTTGTAGGAGTATTGTTGATAGAATGGTTTTATTAACTCCTCGAAAGTTTTGAAAGTAGGGGGCATTTTTGAGAACCAATGAATAGCTGACACTCCCATCGATCAAGGGAAAAGATGCATTAGGTAGGTTGGTTCATGCATGAACTCCATAGATTGAGTACAAAATTTTATGACATGATCTTGAGGATTGGATTTTCCATCATACTTATCATGTTTAGGTATTTCCACTCACTTAGGGAATGACGACATGTACAAGTCTTTATCAAATGGAAAGGGGCATAGAGCTTCCATGGAGAACTCCTTAGGTTCCTTTTCTTTTTCAAGTTTGTTAAGTTTGACTTGCATGGCATGCATCTGTTTCATCATAGCAATGATTGGATTTTCTTCCTCATGTGTAATGATATCTTCAACATTAAAGTTGGGAGGAAGTTTAGCCCCTTGACGAGCTAACTCTTGGAAGTATGTTTCTCTATCTTCCTTCAAGAAATGCCTCATTATTTTCTTGAAGTCATCATCATTTTGATATCGAGCAATTTCAGAAGGTGTGGGTCCTTGATCCACACCATGTTGTGATTTATGTCCTTGGGAACCATGGTTCGTCCCTCCTTGAGACATGTTAGGAGTTTTAGGACTCCCTGGGATAGATTGATGTGGAGTTTATTGATCACCTCCATGGGTTGATGGAGGAGGGGGGGTATGTAACCAATTTTTAATCAAAGATTGTTGAGACCGTCACCTTCGTAGACCTAAATTATAGAGTTGCTCAAAGGTTGGACCCACGTGAGTAGACAAAGGTAAGGTATTGGGTGCTTCTCTAGATTTCTTGTGTGAGGAAGCTCTAGTTTCCACCATTAACCTTGGATGAAGCAAAAGAGAAAGATGAAGACACTGAAGAATGACTTGATTCAAGAAGATCGAATGACGCAACCTTGTCAAAATTGGATTGATTGAATATTAGATTGGATGTAAATGAAGGATACTATGCCCTAGTAGCATTGGTAGATGTCCAAAAGATGGCGGACACAAGCTCACAACACTTAGCCATTCTATATGAAGACTAAATTTGAAGATAATTTTGACAAGGTTTTGACACAAGATGAAAAAGACTCAAATCGATAAATCAGAAGGCTAAATCAGACTCAAGAGACCACTTTAGGTAAATGATCAAATTTTTTCTAGTTTCTGCTCTGTTCCTGACACAGTGAATATTTTGACAAAATCTAGAAATAGGCTGTAAAAATTGAATTCCTGACAAATTTTGAAGGCTTCTAACAACTTTGACTTTAGATTTGATACGAGTTTTGAAATTTCAAGATGACTTTTGACACCAGAAAGGATTTTTGCTTCAGATTTGCAATTTTTTAGTTTTCAGTTTCAGATTGTTTGTAAGATATCCTCTGTTCAAGTTTGCAGATCTGTGTAATAGTTCAGCATTGTTCACTTCCAAAGGACCAAATAGATAGCAAACACACAAAACAACAAGCAAGCAATCATCTCAAAACAATGAACAAGGGCAAAATCAACCTTGTGCATGAACAAGCAATAGTGACTTATTGTGCTAATCCCTAGAAATGCTAATTGTGTATGTTCTCAAAAGTTTTTCAATAATGCACATAGTCATAGAAAATGAAAAATTGGTCTCGCTAAAGTTTGTAGTAATGGTCTGACTCTGCAACTTTTATGATCTCAAGAGGGGGAAATCCAATACAGGCGCACCAGGTTTTTGACACAGTTTGAGAATTTAATCAATCAAGATCTGCTAGGGAGATCTGACAGCCCAACAAGATACCACACCTATGAAGATTTCCTCCACAAGGACATTTATAGCGCGGTTGTTGCTACCACGGTGAAAATGGTATTATCGTTTGAGGTTCCATCCACATGGTTGACCCAATAAAGGGAATGTCCACTATGGTTAACCCTCTCTAAAAGTGAGTCACAAAAGATACCACATGGGGACTTGGTCCAGATCCAAGGATTTGAGTTTCTGATACTACCCAAAAAGGGACTAGAGCATAATCCTCTAGCCTTATCACTTTTACCCAAACACAATAGATAGATTAATCCGACATGCTAAGACTAAAATTATCTCACCAAGATCTGTGATGTCAACAACTATGTCTATCGATCTCTTCAGAGAGAGAACGTATTGATCAAAAGCTGAGGACCAAACCTAGTAGAATGTGAGACAATCACAGTATCCTCCCTACCTACAAGGGGATCTATTGTCAAGAAAAGCTTCACATGCATGAACAAGAGAATGAATCCCAATCTCTCAAGATCATCCACAAATAGTGTTCATAGGGCCTATTTACTATGTGTAACAGATATGCAAAAGGTAAATCTAAGTTCATTTTATAGCCCAAAACTGAAGTGTGAATTATAAAAGCTGTAAAGGCATTCAAGCTTGACACAAGAGAGTTTGTTTTATATCCAAATCAAAGTTTTATCAGATTGAAAAAAAATACCTAAGTTCTTCGCAACGCGCTTAGTAGATTTTTACCCGTTTTAGCATTTTTTGAGCATTTGTCTTCTATCTTTTGTACCCACGGGATGTACCTACACCTGCACCTGTAAACCAATGTTATGAAAAACTTACCTATTATTGTACATGAAACCCATTGTTATAAAAATATATCAAAATAGAAACACAACTTGTCAACCCCACATGGTAATTGTGCAAATTCGAGAGATTTAATTTGTGAAGAGCTGAGCCTTGATTTTATAGAAATCCAAGGCTTGAGGATGCATTGAGAAAAGCCATAAATCACTCTTGATAAACTCAGGTTGATTTTTGAGTCAACAAGAAATTAAGAATAAATAAACTCATAAAATCATGCAAAAGCAGTTTTTATCTCAAAATAGAGTTTAGTTATCTTTTTCAACTCATCATCAGATGTTGAGTTTAGAAAGTTAACAAATTGAAATTGAAAATTGATTTAAAGTTAACTGCTTTTCTGATTGTGCATGATTTAATATGAATTAATTTAATAAATAAAGTGATTTATTTTCCACTTAACTAATTTTTGAATTAAAACAATTGACTTATGGGTTAATCAATTATTTAATCAAACTTTTATTCAAAACTATATTATTAAATATAAACAACTTGATTTAATTAATTAAATAAGAATTTAATCAATTATTCATAGGATATTTTGATTTATTGTCAAAATTAAATAATATTAATTAGGAATAAATGCAATTAAATCTAATTAAATAGTTAAGTGGTAGAATTAAATTAATTAATTAAATATTCATCATATTCAATTAATCAACTTTAAGATAAATATGATTTATCGCCAAATAATATTTAAAATATGTTTAAAATAACTGATTTATGGGTTAATCAATTATTTTAATCAAATTTTATTCCAAAACTATATTATTAAATTTGACAATTTAATTTAATCAATTAAATAAGAATTCAACTGATTATTTTTAGCAAATTTGATTTATTGTCAAATAAAACAATATTAATTAGGAATAAATAGAATTAAATCTAATTAAATAATTAAGTGGCAAAATTAAATTAATTAATTAAATATTCATCATATTCAATTAATCAACTTTAGGATAAATAATAACATTTATCGCCAAATAATATTCAATTAAAGATAATTATGATAAATTAGGAATATTCCCCGATGCAGAATTAAGATAAAATCAATTAGGATTTTGATGTGCAGATGTGCCTTAAGTTAGGGCTTTGATGTCGATTTCGATCGAATTGTTGATGTAAGAGGTTAATGAACCTATAGCCCATTTTTGGAGTATTACATATAGAGCCTTTGTTAGTTAGTATAGTAATATTTTTGGGTGGCACTTTAATTTGCTATTGTATGCACCTGAATGTAATATGGGATCATGAGTCTGGTTGTAATGAGTTTGTCCTTAATTAGTTGAGTCAGTCAGTCCTTTTTACTTTCCACTTTGAGAAAGGAATGTAGGTTTTCTTAGCTTTTTCTTTTCTCTAGGAGCTCTTGAACTAGTTTATATGTTAATACATTAGTGGCTTGCCACCTTTTCCAAAAAAAAAATATAGTTCATTAGAAAAATAAAAATGTTATGTAAATACAATAGATAAATTTTAGATATCTATACTACTCTTTAATTCTATTAAGAAATACAAAAAATATAAACGAAGAGAGAAACAAAAATTAGTTTCACATTTTTCATAAACAACTTATATAATTATGTTTACAATTTAATTGCATATTTTTAACTAAAAAATTATAGAGTTAAATCTTTGTAACCATGATATAATTCAACATAATGATAAAACATCATATAAGTAGTTATAGATATCTTACCTTAAAATTAATTTATTTTACTTTGAGTTATATTTACTAAATACATTGAAATTTAAATATTATTGTATTTACATTATTATTCTATTTTCTAATATAAATTTCTTATTGTAACTAAAAATTATTATAAAAAAATTCATAATTTTTTTTATATTGTTTGATAATTATTGATTTGTTTTGAAAATATTATGTTTATAATCAATATTAGTATTTTGACATGTAAATGTTCATTCCATTACACTTCATCCTTACTATCATTGTAGAATGTCTCTTAACATTATTTATATGACCTATAATAGAAACGATGAAAATAGATTAAAAGACAATTAGGGGAGGGACACAAATATGTGCGTGGGGTCTAGTACATGCTATAGAACTTGGAAGCTTATGGGCCCACAAATAGAACAAAAACTACCAAAATGTGTCATTTACACACACCCAACAATAATAGATAAAAATAAGACCACTTAACGGTTAAACATAAGTTTTTTTTATAAATGAAAGTACAAAATTTGCATTCCAAATTAGGAAATTTGATATGTCCACCTAGATTAGACTTGAGTTGTCAATCACAATGACACACCTTGTCGTGCCTAGAACTGAGTCATCTACACTAAGCAATTGTTCATAAGTAAAACAAAAGGAAAATCAATGTATTATACATATGAGGTTGTTGAAGCAGGTATAAAACTACAATCATAATGAATTTAAGTGCCACATGGCTCTCCATGAACCCATAATATGAAGCCAACTGGAAAATGAACTCCAAAAAACAACTATTACTATAGGGAAGGCCACATCTGAATGACATGTAATGTGACCAACTTGTCCCATCTTCCCACCTCACTCACACATGTAAGTTGGTCATTTCATGTTCAATCTTCTTGCATCAACAAAAAAATTCATGTAAAGCCACCATTTCAATTGAAGGGAAATCAAATCAGTAGTAAATTGCATAAATAACACAAATGTACAATTTGAAAGAAGATTCAAAATTCAAACTAAGAATGGTACACACATTAACGAGGCCAACCATACAATGCTTACATTTGAAATATAGAAATAGAATGCAAGGCATCTCATCAAAGTCATTGTTCAAACCAAAAATAGGCATCAAAGAGGAAGAAGAAGACACTACACTCATCGAAGAGGAAGGTTTTTTGTTCCAAGTATTTCAAATGTTTCAAATTACACCTACATATAGAGAGCTCCATATTCTTTTCCTCGATTCTCAATTTTTACTATTTTACTGATTTTAAAACACACTAGAAATTTAGAGCTCCATATTTTTCTTTGAATATCTTGTATTACTAGTTTATATTGTTGAAACGGTTCTTAATTGTTGTAGTTCCTCCCTCATTTATCTCTTAGCATGAACAACCTGATGGTGTGGTTTTGACCTTCACACTCATTGAGTATGGTCATGTTGGTCCCATGTGAGGGTGAACCACCAGGAGGATTGTTTTTGGAGCATATTTTTGATGCCTTGTGTGAACTTGGAGACATTGGGTGTGGTCTTGAATCATATTTCGATGATCCTTAGATATAGGGAGTCAATTTTGAGAATGCATTGATTATTATCCACATTATGTTTTATGATGGCATCATGAGATGCACCTAGTTCATCTTTGTCTTGTGTTAATCAGGAGGTTATCATTTGGGTTGTGACAGATGTATTGAGGGACCCTACCCCTGTCTTGTCATTGTATTTTTTCTTTCTGCATTATAGGCTTATTATTTTGAAATGCCATGTTGATGCTTTATGGATTTAGATGATGTTGGAGAAGGATTTGATCTCACAGTTTTGTGATGTACTCTTCTTCATATTGCTTGTGTATTCATGTCAATCTTTTTAGGATGGACCATGTTTTCTTAAGGGCTAAACGAATTCAACTAATTTTCTTATTAAAAATAAATTGAGTGAATGTTTTGAAGGATTTGAATAGGAATCAGGTAATTTAAATTATAATGAGATGAGATGTAAATTATAATGAAGTAAATGTTGTTTCCTTGCGTATGTATTTTCTAGTAGAAAATACAGTAGGAAAGGTGTGTAGAGTTGTGAATTGAGTAGGTAGAATGTACCCTTAATGAATATTGAAATTTTACTATTGGATATGAATGCTTACATAAATGATCATTTGAATTTATATTATGTTGAGATGTGAATTAATAGAAAATTTATTTTAGGTCTTAATGTTAAGAAATAAATTTCAGGTATTATGCTTTGGTTACTGATTCAAGAAATGTAATTTGAAGTGATAATGAAATCAATTGAAATGTTAAAATTTTCTAGATTATGAAAGGGTTTTTGGTATGCTTGTGAATATTGTATTCCTAGAGATTTCGTGGTGAAGGAAATTAACAATGGATAAGTCAAAATTATAGAATGTTGTAAAAATTGCAAGTTGACTATGATGTATTTTATGTGATCATTAATGTTGTGTTTTTATATATATGTTTATGGTCTTTCATGAGCTACTGATATTTTGATCTAGTGTGCAGGAAATTGACCATGAAATTAAAATGAGGAGAAATCAAAGATGGATGTATGTGAAAATCATGTTGAGCTAAGGTTAAAACCAACGGGAGAAATAACCTCATTATAATGTGCTAATGTTGTAAAAGTAATGTTTGAATTTATTTTTATTATTGCGTTTATTTTAATTTATGTTTATGTCTACTTGGCATGCCATGTGTGTAGTAATGTGTTGTGAATTTATGTGGTGTCAATTGCCACATGTGTATGTGAGTTGGCATGGCCAAGTAATTTGTTTATTGGTTGTGTTTCACTTTTGAGTCACCTTGTAGAATCGCAAGGTTAGGTATCTTGGTTGTTGAGCTATGTGAGGGAATCTTATTTTAGATTTTCATGGGTCAACTCTTAGTGGAATTTTGAGAGGTTAAATGTATCCCTAGAGTTTAGTTAGGGTTAAAATATGATAACCCCATAGGTACACTTTAGGTTGGGGGTCAAATTTTGACCAATAAGATGATTTGTCCCATTTTTGCCTCTTCTAAAAATGTCTTTTTAGAATGTGATGAAATTGGGAAGTGTGTCATGTCTTCCTCTCTTTCAAATTTGAATTTTCATCTTGTTGGAGAGAGAAACCTTGGATAGTGTGACTAATCATCTTTGAGGTTAGCTAGGATGTTAGGTAGGGTTTTCCTTTTAGTGGGATGGAGAGGAATTTGGTAGGTTGATTTCTCACTCTCAATTTTTGGAGACTTCTAGTGGACTTAGCAAGTTTTGGTGGACTTATAAAAAGAAGGAAGACTTGTAGGAAGGGAGCTCTACTTAACTTTCATTTGTCATTGCTTGGAGCAAGGTTGGTGCTCCTTTCATGGAAGGCTTGATTTCATTTCATGTTTGTTTATGCAGATTTTTTTGTAGTGTTAGTGAGTGCTTTTATCGAGCTTCAAGCTTGTTTTTCATTGCTTCTTGTTTAGTTTATTTGTTGGTTATGTTTTCTTACTTTTGTTGGGGTGTACAAGGCTAGACTCACCCTCGGGAGGGACGAGAGTCTTGAGGGTGAAGGGTTTTAGTTGGGAATGTCCAAATAGTGTAGAGTCCTTCCTCATGGAGGAAGGGGATATGGCATGGATGTATGGGCTCCATGTTGCCATCATTTTTATCCACTTATTTGGGGGACATAAGGGATTTTAATTTTTTATGGGAAAATGGAAGGAATGAAGATTTTTGTGATAGCCTTGTCAAGGAAATATTGTATCATTTTTTAGCCTTTTTGAAGGCATGGTATTACTTTTATGCTTTCTCCTACTTGAGTACATTTCCACCTTCACCATTTTATGGGTCCAAGGTGATCCAATGTGAAAATCAATGAGAAAAGGAATTTTATGTAATGTTGTGCTTGCTGGTTTTTGTATGTGTATGTGTCTACCCTATCCATCTTTATTTCCCCAAGCTCGGGGGTGGCCATGTAATGGCCTTGGTTGGGAGGTGAGCCTCCATGGTCAAAGTTATTTTATTTGCAGATTTTTTTATGGTGGAGCTTGCTTGTTTTGTTTAAGAAAAAGTGGAGAACTATGGACTTTTTTCATTTCTTTAGTTGCATATTTTTAGTTGTAAAAATTGCTAAAAGCCATGTGTAGAAAAAGTTAGTATATTTAAGGCAATGTAAATGCCTATGATGCATGCAACATGCTTGTAAAATGTTTGTAAATGAATGTTGTAAATATTTCTACCTTTACTATGCATTTCAAATGAAAAGAAAATTTGAAAAGAAATAGGTTTCTTGTGCTATTGTATGCAAAATAAGATGTTGGCTTTTATTTCCCTCTTGCAAAGAAAAATAAAATTTCTTCATTAGTGAAGGTCTCTAATTCTATGATGTCCATAGTTTTGCTTAATGTATTCATTAGAAATAAAATAAACTAAGTAAATTTTCTTTCCTATTTACCAATGTTAGAAAATATTTCTTTATGAAATCTTGTTAGTTTTGATAAAATCATGTATATACACCTATATATATATACTTGTATATATACATAGATGTATATTCCCTATTTAAATACATATTCAATATTGATGCTTTAAAAGGGTATGTGCAAGATCATGAGGGGCCAAAAAGTGGCGATATAAAAAAATCCACTTTTTAGTCGTCCAAAAGCGCATGAAAATGTATGTTGACTTTTTAGTAGGCCTAGGTGTCAGTACACTTGGGAAAACCTGACACCAAAGCACAAGCCCAATTGGGTATTATCAGGTACCCAAAAATATCAGGTACCCGAAACCTGTGGCATAAATCTAAACTTGCGAGCCATTTTCCTCATTTCTCCTCACGTTTTGGGTTTGGAAAATGGTTCCAAATATCATATACATGATATTTTTGGGTATCTGATTGCGCCAACAAAAAATTTGACCCCACAGTTGATTTGGTAAGTAAATTCTTGCTATATCTTGATTAATTTCTTTCATTTTCATGTTAAATGTAGTTTTTTTGGTTAAAATAGGGTTTTGTATTATTTTTTTAATAATATATGAAATCAATTTGAAATTTATATTTGTTTATTATTTAATTGAGCATGGATGACAACAATGAAGATAATAACCCTCCCCCACCAAATAACGATCCCCAAAACAATCCAGAACCACTTCAAAACCCTCAATCTTTAGAGGATTTGATACAGGAGAACTTGAATACTATACGGGGCTTCAAAAACACATATCAGAATATACCTACATTAGCTCCTATGCTTGCCACCCTAAATACCATTGTTGAAAACATTGACACCCTTACAAAGCAACTTAATGTTGCTCTTCATTGGCGTGATGATATGCACACCCAATTTGATGACGGGCTTGACCATCATGGGGTTGCGGCCCTTAATATAACTAAGAAAGATATAGCCTCCCTTTTTGTTAATCCTAAAATTGGATTAAAAGTTGACACCAAAAATCCCAAATTATCAATAAAATGGTGCACAAATGAAGCAATACGCACACACTTTTGGGATCACTGGTGGATGGTTTTTGATAAACCACCCCATAGCAATTTGGAGCTCCCTTTCTATTTCATAAAAAAATTGTATGCTAAGTTTGTGCTTGGTCACAATGTTAATTATTGGAGCATGAGGCCCAACATGGGCGTAGGCGGAGGAGCTCCTTAGAATAGGTCATTTTCCTAGTGCAAAAAGGCCACTACCTTTGTCCCCCCCACTGATGTCACACCCCCTCCTCTAGTGCAGCATCCCGATATCATTGTAGAGGCTGCCTCATAGAGTATTAGGGCCATTCATTTGCTGAGTGATCAGTTGATCACATAGACCAAGTCATTTTTGCATCTTGGTGTGGATGATGCTAGCGCATCGACATCTGGCCGAAGTTCACATGTATGTGTGCCCCATATTTGCATTATATGCAAGAATATGTGCCTCAAACCACTTACTGATGCTGATACATATCAGTATGTTATTGGTGAGGAGGATATAGGAGATGCAACTGTAGAGTCTGCAACACCTCATGGAGCATCTATGTCTCATGAGAGTGCTTAGGAGGGGTACGTAAAGCCATGTACTCCTGTTGATATGGAAAGAGTAAATATTATAAATAAATTTGTCACATGAATTATTTAATTTGAAAATTATTTATTTATTTAGATTATTTTTAATGATTGCATGCACTTATATATATATATATATTTTCCATTTGTGTTTAGACGATGATAGAGGAGGAGTTGAGACAGGTGGATGACTCCACACTTTCAGCCCTTTTATTTGGCCTTGACACCTATATGATATATTAAAAATTATGTACCCATTAGTTTTTTGTATATCATTTGGTGTACATGCTTAAATCTCTATCAATTAGAGCAATAAAATTCATACATTTACTAATATGTTGTCATCTTATTGTACTCTTGTAGGCTACAACTGATGTTAGTGGGGGGCACGAGGGGGTTCCTTCTTCATGTGCCAACAAAGGAAAGGTAATTAATTGTTTAAGATTAATTATGCATGCATATGTATGCCACTTGTGTGTAGTAATAAATATTTTACTTGTACTTTATTGTATAGGGTGTGGCTCTTGATGACGTCCCGACATAGGTTTGGGAGCCTAGGCTGATAGGCATCTCGATTCGGAGTCATAGACTGATTGTACGTAGACTTTTACATATTGTTATTTGTATTTTGTAACCAAGGTTGTTATGATGAAGTACATTTATATATAATTGATAATATTTTTACTCTCATAGGTTACTCCTAGTGTGAGGGACCCCTTAGGACACACTTGAGCATTCCAATGTGTCAATAGGGATCATGGGGACTTCCTAGGGATCCTAACACATGATAAGGTGTACTAGGACCCTTTAGAAGTCCCCATGACCCCTTTTGAAACATTCAAATGCTCAAGTGTGTCCGAAGGGGTCGTAAGAACCCTTAAGACACACTTGAGCATTCCAATGTGTCGATAGGGGTCATGGGGACTTCCTAGAGGTCCTAACCCATGATAAGGCATACTAGGACCCCTAGGAAGTCCCCATGACCCCTTTTGAAACATTTGAATGCTCAAGTGTGTCTGAAGGGGTCACTTGAGCATTCCAATATGTCAATAGAGGTCATGGGGACTTCCTAGGGGTCCTAATGCATGATAAGGCATACTAGGACCCCTAGAAGGTCCCCATGACCCCTTTTGACTCATTTGAATGCTCAAGTGTGTCTGAAGGGGTCTTATGACCCCTTCGGACACACTTGAGCATTCAAATGAGTCAAAAGGGACCCCTTCAGACACACTTGAGCATTCAAATGAGTCAAAAGGGGTCATGGGGACTTCTTAGGGGTCCTAACACATGATAAGGTGTACTAGGACACCTAGGAAGTCTCCATGACCCCTTTTGACACATTTGAATGCTCAAGTGTGCCTGAAGGGGTCGTAGGAACCCTTAGGACACACTTGAGAATTCCAATGTGTCAATAGGGGTCATGGGGACTTCCCTAGGGGTCATAACATGTGATAAGGCATACTAGGACCCCTCGAAAGTCCCATGATCCCTTTTAAAACATTTGAATTCTCAAGTGTGTTCGAAGGGGTTGTAGGAACCATTTAGGCACACTTGAGCATTCCAATGTGTCAATAGGGGTCATGGGGACTTCCTAGGGGTCCTAACATGCGACAAGGCATACTAGGACCCCTAGAAAGTCCCCATGATACCTTTTGAAACATTTGAATGCTCAAGTGTGTCCAAAGGGGTTGTACGACCCCTTAGGACACACTTGAGCATTCCAATGTGTCAATAGGGGTCATGGGGACTTCCTAGGGGTCCTAACATGTGATAAGGCATACTAGGACCCCTAGGAAGTCTCCATGACCCATTTTGACATATTTGAACCCTCAAGTGTGTCTGAAGGGGTCGAAAGGGTCCTAGGAAGTCCACCAGATCTAGATTTCAACCCTTTTGTGGATCTACAAGCTCAATCGCGAGTCCATAGGATTGGCCAAGAGAAAACTATGATTGTATATCAACCTATTACAAAATGTTCAGTTAAGGAGAAAATATTGCAATGATCAAGAAGAAAATTGGCTATGGAAAATCTAGTTATGAATTATGTTAAGAATGAAACTATTAAGGAATTGCATGATATATTACTCAACAGTGCAAGGAATATTCTTGATGAACATAGGATTGCAGCTACATCTATTAAATATACAAAGGAAGATATAGAAAGTCTTCTTAATAGAGAGATTAATGTGAGAGAAAAGGACATTTCAAAAGAAAATGGTTATCTTGGTGCAATCCAAGGTATGCCAATTACTCAGGATGAAGAGACAAAGCCCACAGTTAATGGGAAAGAGTGGGAATAGCTTCTTGGACCCATGATATAAGTTACAGATAAGGAGGAAGAGCTAGGAAGGGGAAAGTGGCAAAGGAAAGAAGTAAGATATGCATGTGAGCCTATGTTAGATGATGATGATGAGTACTCACCATCTGCTAGTAGCTCAAGTAGTGACAGAAGCTCTTCAGTGCACATGTACACTGACACAAAAAAATTAGATAGAGAAGTAACAAGTGCTGTGGAATTATCCATAGAGCAATGTGAAATGAAGCCTCAAATTGGTTCATTAGCAGGCAAAGAATTTGGTCATGCACTTCATTCTAGCACCACAAATATTTCTATTAGAAATGCCTATTCTTCAATGGCCTTGCATTGACGAGACTTGGGAAACCAGGTTACTCATGTTGGGCATTATCCATCAAATGTAAGTTCATTGCCACCTTTGGCAAGGTAGTCTCACTCCTCATTTTACAAAAAAGGGCAGCCATATATGGTCCAAGGTTTTAATTCAGCTGACAAGTGGAGAGCTTCTCAAGGTACTGATCTCTTTCATAGAGAAGTTCTTGGTTCATCTCAAGGTTCTCATTTAGGTGACCAACTCCTTGGAGGTCCACAAATAGACCCAATGATTTCCCAAATTGGTAAAAGGGTAGATGCAATTTTGGAAAGAGCATCCCAATTGAAGAGAAATGGAAATTCCAGTTAGCATAAAGTTATTGCAGATCCAGTGGGTGTATCTCCTCCATTGACAAATATAACTACTTCCAAAGACTTGAGTTTAAATGGAGTCTGTCTATTCCCAAACATGCCCCAGTCGAGTAGATGAACCAGATGTTGCTTGAGTAAAGAATATAGTGGTTTATTAAAGCATCTGCATTATCCCACTTGCTATCAGTTACTACTTTTTGAGTGGCTTGCCAGCTACTTCTATGCAGGATTTCTATAATATATAATGTCCTCATGCAAGTACATGCTAGTTTTTGTAAACATTTTCTATTGTAAATGGTTAGTGAGCAATATCAAAGAAAAGGTTCTTGCATGTATTATTTAGACACATATCAATTAGGAAACCATTTTTCTCCCATTACATGGCAGAAATGCCTAGATTCACTTTGTCAGTATCAATAGGCAGCAAGATGAGGGAAGAAATATTTGTGAAGAGGAAGTACAAATGTTACTATCCAAAACCATTTGGAGAGTAACATTCTTCTCCTGGTTGTAATAAGAAACTCAAAATGCAAAAGACAACAAATAGCTGGGGCATTTATTTCCTATGACCTATGTCAATTTTAGTTCAATTCCTATTGATGATATTCTCAATGTGTAAAAATAAACTAATGCATTATTTTAAAATGGTGTTGACTGAAATTTATGAACATATGTCAAATATCCATTTTTTCCAGAATTTGAAATAGAACTAGTGGTAATATAATCAAATTTGTGAATTTCACATCCAATCATTGGATGTTAATCAAAAGTACAACACAGTAATATTTTTGAACCGATAAACAATCTTAGTCTTACTTCAAACCTACTCCTGTGTATGTGGGTTCTTGGAGGTATCTACTGAACAATGTGTGGATCTATAATGTCCCTATCCACGACCTTACTCGCTTTGCTTAAAACTCCTAATTAGAATTTGGATTTCTAATGCCTGCTATGATATTATTTAAGTTTGCCTTGCTCCAAGTACTGATTAATATTGTAATGAATTGGTTATCCTTGTTTTGAATCTCTCAATTGAATATATATATATATATATTATTATATGAATGACTTGTAAAAGAATGAGGAGCTCAATCAGTGAGATTGTCCAAATATGATTATAATGACAAGGATTGAGTTTATTATAGATCCTAAAATTATGTTCTCAAATGAGAATTTTTTCTCCTATCTGATAATGAAAGGGTTGTCTAATATATAGATGAACCGATCTTCTCTTGATGACAGTAGATTTAAAAATGTAAATTGGTGTAGAGATAAGAAGTAATTGACTTCTAGTAGTATGTCCCGTTCTCAGGATATTCCCAAACCAATGGTTTGACCCAGGAGACTTACACTAGTTCTCTACTACCAGTGATGCCAGAGATACTCCAGTCTACTACCTTGGTATTAGAGATACGCAGAATGATGAAGCAAGCGTGACTACAAAACTTGTTTTGAGACCAACATTTTGATGGACATTGACTCGAAGAAAACAAAGGGAAAATGTTCAAGTGGCAAATACTTCTAATGTTCATTTTTTTAAGCTATATACTTTTTTCAAAGCACGTGCACGCTATAGGGTGCATGCACTTTGTTTTGGATTATCCAAGCCTAAGGCTTGGGCAAACAAAGCCATAGGGCATGCACCCTATAGGACGCACGCACTATGCCTGATGGGGGACCAAAAAGAAAAGTGACATCTTTTTGGTCCCCCATCTTTGTGCATATACCCGTAAAATATATATTATATAATATTTAATTGATATTATATAATATTTAATATATATAATATATAATCTAATATAATATATAATATAATATAATATATAATCTAATATATGAAGGATGGAGAAATGGGAGGGAGAAAGGGGAGGGAAAAGTTAAAAATAAAAATTATGCTGGCATTCTCAGGTACCCAAAAATATCGGGTACCCGATTAGTCTCGGTATTGCTTTGTGCACCAAACCTACATGGTCAACTATTGAAATGTCTCAAAAACGTGTTTTCCCTATTTCTCTAAGTTCCAGACTTCGACCATGTAGCTAATGACTTTTTTTTCACCCAAATTTGATGAAACGAAAAGAGTATCTTAAGGAGATTATCAACTTTCTATTGATACAATCGCTGTCAAATTTTGAATTTTGTAAGTAATTATTAGTTATTTTCTAATTGAGTTACCTCTAAAGTGTTGATTTATATACTGATTGAAAAATGACTATAACTTTCAGATGAAATAACATTTTTGAAATCTGAAAAAATGCGTCACATTCTATGCTTCACCTAATATAAGGAATTTTATTTTATTTGAATTTTGTAAAGTTTTGAATGAGTTAAGGTGGTTAGACATGGGAGTTTTTTTATTCTGAAAACGTTGTAGCAAAAAATTCACAATTAATTATTTTTTTGGAATAAATTTACAAAAAATATGTGTCACATTCGGGCATGAGTCTACTACTTATATATAAAATCTTATAATAAAATATTATCATTTGATTATGATTAAGGTGGTCAGACATACACCTACTTCTTATTTTTTTCTAGAAATTTTTGTATTGTTGCATTGAAATCTATACTTTTCACCAATCATACTAACTTTTTTTTCAAAAAAAGGCCTAGTAGTTAGAAACTACATTCAATTTTCTATAGATTCTATTCTTACAACTTTTTGATATTAGGTTGATAGCTAGTTGAAATTTTCACGTCAAGTTGACTAACCCTGATTTGCTGATTTTTCATTGCCACTTAAGGGCATAGTTTGGCCCATCATGATCTTGCACATACCCCAAAAAATAGACATAGTTATTTTACCTCTTTTACATAGTTAGGGCTAGCTTTTGGAGCCATTTTTAAATTTTAATTTTTAATTAAGTATTAATAAAGTTCTATTTGGATTTTAATCCTTGTCTTATTTTAATTCATTGACTTTGACTTTTGACAGTCACTTTAATTTGAATTTTGATTATTTATTATTTTTATATTCATTGGGATTCTGAAAATATTTTAATATTTTGCTTTTGGATGCTATTTTTAATTTAATTTAAATTTGATAATGCTGAGATATAATTAAAAAAACCTTTATTTTTATAATATTATTCTTGGAATTTGTTATTTTCAAATTTAAAATTTAATGATTATTTCTATAAATGAATATTATTTTTTATTTTTAATAAAATGTTGGTGGTAGAATTTAATATTTAATTTACTATTAATATTTTAATGTTTTAATGGTTAATTTTAGGGGAAATTATTTAATGTCCTCGGATGGGACTTAAATAAATAACTTTCCCTTAGTCTAAATTTTAAATTTAATATTAATGCTTTATTTTGATTATTTTAATTTTAAATGTTTAATTTAAATTAATTGATAAACTTTGTTAACATTATGTTTTGGGATTAAAATATAGTATTTTAAGTTAATCATTATAACATTTTAACTTTTAAATGGGTAAATAATTTTAAACCCTAGGTTTCACATAGGGTTATTATCTTGGGCTTATTTTATCATTTTATTTGCCTAATGTTTTATTGCGACTTCTACCCTAGTTAGTAACCTAGTTCATGTTAGGAACCAATAAGGGTTACTAATTCTTTTTTATTTTATTAATATTTTAATTAAACCTTTTTGGGTGTGTTAATCCATCCTTTGTCAACATACTTGTTACCAAGTTTTATTTTCACTATTGTTTGGTCGACTCTTCTTATTAAACACTCATTTTGAACCCTGTTAGGGTTTCTTAGAGACCTAGTTAGGGTTTCGAGATAACTAACACAGTTATCAATCAAGGGATATTGGCAAGCCAACACATGCCATGATACCTCTTGAGAGTGAACTTGTGTTGGGTTACGTGTTTCATTCATGTTGAGTGTTCCTCAGTGTGTTAGCTTAGTTGTCTTTTGTGCTTTTAGAAAAAAAAATTTGTTGGTGTTTTTCCCTTAATTTTTGGGCATGACACTTGTTTGTAATTGCTTATGTTATGTAAATGAGTTATTATTAGTGTTCAAAACATGGTATTTTCACTTACCCATTTCTTGTACTCTCATTATTTTTAGTTCCTTAAAACCCTTGTTTTCTACTTGTATAAATGATTTTTTATTATTATTGTTCAAATCATGTTAGTTCCATGTACCCATTTTATGTACTCTCACTATTTTTAGTTCCTTTATTGTCTGGCTTTCTATGTGTATAAATGCATTGTTATTAATATTGTTGAAAGAATATTTGTTTTACTTATCCTTTTCATGTACTCCCACTATTTTAAGTTCCTTAAACCCCTATTTTTGACATGTATAAATTAGTTGTTATTAGTATTGTTCATACATGTCCTCCTATTGTCATGTCCTCCATTTCATTTCTCTTTGTCCGTAGTTCCTCACATATCAAATAACATGACCATGGAAAACATGACAAAGAAAAAAATGATGTTGTAAGTATACATGAAACATACTACTTATGTTCAAGACTCGCCACCATCTTACATAGAATATACTAACAACTAAACATCAAATAGAATTTTCATATCACATCATGCATCATTGTTCAAATAATTTGTTCCATTCATATTTACCCTTTATCTAGTACACTTTTATTGTAAAGTTCACATATCACATTTAAAGTCTCAAACATTATGTAGATGACCCTACAAATCATTAATATTCAACGCCTATGGAGAAGCATTAATGATATAATTCAAGAAATGAATGTTGACACAAATGAGTGTTGACATCACTCACACAAATCAATGCAATCACTATACGAAATTATGAAAGTGATAGTGCAAACTATTTGAATGCTTATCGCACCCTAGCTAGTCAGGTTTTTATTACACCCTTCTCTCCATGGCCTGCAGATGAATAAATCCTAAGCTATCTTAGGGAATCATTCCTAGCATCTCCTACATCAATTCCCAACAGTGAGTGGCTCATCACCATCCCACACCTACTTATTTCAGCACCTCAACTATGGCTTTATAACCATGCTCATATTATTTACCAATTCTTAGTGGGACCAAATATTATTAAGAATCTTGTGTTCCCCATAAGGTCTTACTTCTAAAAATTATTCAAGCTCAACCTGGAACCATGGAAAAACCAATATTTGAATAGATATTTCTTGGAAAATTTTGGTCCAGAGGTTCAAGAAAGATCTAAGAATCTATCACATGGAAATAAAGGATACAAAGAGTTGTGGATGAACTAATCCCTTCTTGGGTATTTACCAAAGTATATGTTATACCCCATGGTCATCTTAGTGTTGTGACTCCCAAAAAACCTTTGTGTGTCTATAGTCAACATATTATTTTGAAATTTTCTTCCATTGTAACACCACCCCATCTTGTTGATGAGGAAGGATTTGACTATGAATCCCTATCACATTAATTTTTATATGTGGTGATTGTGAATCTATGCCTCATTAAGTATATGTGTGTGTGTGTGTGTGTGTGTGTGTGTGTGTGTGTGTGTTCATCTATTACACTTTTCTATCCCTACTATTTGCCTATGTGACTGATTGATTAATTCACTTTCCATGGGCCTCATCTTAGAAAGATAACACATTATGTTGGGGACCATACTTCTTATTTTCAAGAAAGTATGATTGTATAAAATGCCATGGTTAGTTTCTTTCAATTATTTTCTACTCATCTTCAAGACGAGGTCAATTTTATAGAGACTAAACAAGCTACTAAGAAATGTATTTGTGTGTTGCTCCTACTAACATACATAAAGTACTAATTACTTCAATATTAATGGTCCACTCATAATGAGGGCTGGACTAAGAATAAAAAAAGAGCATCCACAAGGAGGCCTTTGCATAAAAAAGGAGTAATGTTTCCTCAAGAACCTGAAACAACTCCTCCTATTGTCATTAATAACCATGATGTTCCACCAACAGTGAAAGTTATCACACATGCAAAGCTGCCAAAAGTTACAATGCCACATAATTTGTGGTCTCAATCTGATATGTAAGGGGCACTGAAAGATGTAGAGGAAAATGACATGTCAGTGAGGGCTACATCAAATAAATGGTTCATCCCAATAATAAAATTTTCCAAATGGTTGGGTGGTATCATTACCACCACCAAGAAAGGCCCCCCAACTATCCTTAAAATAGTCGAAGAAGAACAAATAGTTTAATGGTGCAAAGAGATGGAAGGAATCAATCATAGATTTAAAATTATCAACTTGAAGGAAGTTTTTTTATCAGATTTGTGAAGCTAGACCCAACCCTTTCAAGGATAGGATGCTAGGAAAGTCTTGGTGGGATAGTTTTAAGAAGTGTCATCTAGATCTCACACTTTGGATAGTTGAAGGCCTCAAAAAACATATGGCACTCAACCTTGGAGCAGTAGTGGTAGCTTCTTTCTATGACACATTGTCAATATCATATGAGGCAAATCCATATGGTCTAGCTCGCATTTGGAATTATGATGAGAATGGTGTCCAAGAAGGCAAAAAAGGGGAAATGAGGGTCTTGGTTAGAAAAGGGACTAGGAGTGTTTCATACATAATACCCGACAATCAAGAATGGACCATTCTATGTTGTGTCAATTCTTCCAAGAAAAGAATTTCAGGCTTCTACTTGTTTAAGGGGTAGAGGTCGTATAAGAATTGCATTGCCAATTGTGACATATGTGCATGCATGGCTTCCCAACCAGGTGCATGGATAAAAAAAGAAATCTTCCTCAACTGGTTGCACCACTTCATGTGATCAGTTTGAGGAGATGTTTCCCCCGCAAAAAGGAAACTCCTCAATTTTTATGGACATAATAGCCACATTGTCGTGACATCCATATAGGAGGTGAGGATGCTTGGTTTTGACCTGCTAACATTGCCTTCAAGTACCTCCCATATATTACAACCCCTAGATGTGAGTGTTTTTTCTCCTTTCAAAATATAATTCAAATCTTAAAGCATTCATGGGAAAAGTACCCCAATGTAGAAATCAGGCACATAGAACTTGTAGAGCTAGGAAAAAAATCATACGCAAAAACATTAATGGTTTTTGACATTGTGGAAGGATTTACCAGGATGGGAATATGGCCCCTCAATCACAATTCACTCACTAAGGACATGTAGCCTATCACTTGCTTCCAAATTAACGAGGTTGACGATGCTTCAACAATGCAAAAGATGCTCAACGTGTCAGGTGTAAATATTTTAATAGAAGATGTTGCACACAATATTTCTTAGATCCATCAAATAGACTCAAACAACAATGATCAACCACCATAGAACATGGACAAATTCCAAGTAGCTAACACATATGAGAGTATTTATCTTCCTTCACAATTAATGCTAGTTGTGTACAAGGAAATGTACCTTCATAGAATTAGTATTGAGCAATAAATGAAATAGAAACTAAATAAACCATAATATAGAAACTATTTAGCAAATGAATGATCAATTGAGCATCCTCTGGCTCTCTATCTAAGAGTGTTAATGAGAAGCTCTCAGCAAGATACCATTAATGACAGTCCTAGAATGAGAAATGATAAAGATTAAGCTAAAGCTAACAATTAGTTCAAATTGAAATGCTAAATTCCTCTTAAAATGCCTTTCTAGCTATAAAATGCAAGAGGTTCTATGTAATTCTCAGATGTGTGGTTATCAATTATGATTGATTTTGGTCTTCCTTTTATAGATTTATGCAAGGGTAGGGGGTGTAGTATAGTTGATCATGATTAAGGTTGAGTTGAGTTTTTGGTTCCACCCTTTGAAGACAATGCAAAGCTTATGTCCTCAAAGGTTGGGACAAGTAGACAAGATAAATGGACAAGATGCTCTTTCACTTTGAGTGATTGAGATTGAATTGGGCTTGATCCATGTGAATGCATTTTCTCAAATCCTATTGGTTGATTGAATTTCCTCCCCTTTTGGGTTGTTGGGAGAAATTAGGATTTATTAATTGATTTAAATTCATTTGTTTAGCCATGTAACCCTTGAATGGGTTGAATTTGATTTAATTCAAAACTATACAATTAATAGAATTAACCACACTTTGATTTGATTTCACTTGATTTAAATGCTCTCAATTTTGATTTATCTTGAATTAAGACTTGATTTTAATTTTGATTGGCTAATTATGCATTGTGATTCAATTGCTTTGATCTTGTCATTGATTTTCTTTGATTTGCCTTGATTTTTTACTTAATTGTCTTTGTCCATTTTCAGGTGATTACAAATGCCCCTCTTTGAGTTGACGTGCGAAGCATGTCGATTCAAAGAATACTTTGATCTTGCTGATGATAGGTCCTGATTCTATTGATGGTCGATCTTTGATGTTCATTTGATGTTATTCGATGATCGATTCTAGATATCTAATATGATGATTTAATACTCTTGATGCCATACTCTAATGATCGTTCTTTGATGTTGTTCTTTGATGGTCATTTTGATGATTGATCCTTGATATGATGGTTGATTTGATGAAAAATCTTGATGCGATAGCTGATTTGATGATTGATTTCGATGTCATGCCCCATTCGATTGATTTATGAAAAATTTTCTGATAAAAGCTTTCACTTTCATTTGATCATCGATCTCTTGATTCAATGATGATGCTACTAATGTTGATTATCCGATGGTATGCCCCCTCGAAAATGAAATAAAATTTGATCAATGGTTGAAAATTTTGATGATTTAGGTCAACTTATGTTGATTTAGTTCAATTTTTATAATTAATTTTGATTTCATTTCTGATATTGTTTTTACATTTGTTTGATTAGAAATGCCCCTGTTTTGGCAGATTTGATGGAAAATTCAAGTTATTAGGTCAATTATAGTAAAAGATTTCTCTTTTACATCAAATATTCCCTTTTTAGGTCAAAAGGCTATATAAAGGGGTCAAAATTCCTTTTTCACTATTCATTTTCACTTTTACTTTCCACTTTTCCTCTTTGACCTTTGTTGACTTTTGACAATGTCGATCCCCATCCGCAAGCATAGATTGGAGTGATGTCATCATTATCAGTGTCTACTTGGCTCTGGACCTCCGGTGAGTACTTAAACCTCTTCATTTTGTCATTTCTAGCATTTAATTTTTAAAAACTTGAAGTTTTCCTTAGAAACCCTCTTTTTTTCCTTTTTTAAATCCAAATAGCGCTTTTGCGTAATGAAACGATGCTTTCACCCTTCAAGTTGCACTTCCACGACTTTAAGTTGCACTTCTGCGGTTTGAAACTGTGCTTATGCTCACCAGTTTTAGGCCCTATTTCACCTTTGCCTTGTTAAAGAGCGCTTTTTCTGTTAAATAGCGCTTATGCCCTTTTCAATAACGCTTTCAAATTCTTTGGGCTCTTTTGCCACTTTTTTCACTTTTAATCCATTAAGTAGCACTTTTAAATAATTAAACAGTGCTTTCGCATTTGTGTGCTTTTAAAGCCTGAAATAGTGCTTTCACCTAGCTAGAAATGATTCCAAATTGATTAAGTCCACTTTGTAATTTTCTTGACATCGTCGATCAGAGGATAGGTTAAGGTCACAAACTTGATGTTTTAGCAAGTTGTAAGATGTCAGTATGAGTCAATTATAATTTGAATATTTGTTCATCAATCTAGATTCAGATGATGGGTGATGATAAATTTTCTATTCTATCTGAGTAGAAACATGAAAATTGATTATGGTTTGATATTTTGAAAAAAATTTATTGACTTAGAATGATCCAAATAATAATTGATTTCAATTTTGATGTGATTGAACTTACTTTTTGTAGGTGGTCCTTGGGTCTTTGTGTGTTCGCAGGGCTTATCCTTTGTCTTGGAGCATTATTCTTGATCTTAGTGCGGTGGATCATCGCTATATTAGTCTCTGTGGCCGGTCATTCTTGTTACATCTTCCTTGATTCTGAGTGAAACAGGGTCTTCTCACTACTATGGCTAAGTGTTGGCACTTAGACCATAATAATTTTCATTTTCCATTAGGGGAGATGACCATCACTCCCGAGGATGTATATTGGATACTCCGTTTACCAACTCATGGTGAGCAGGTATACTATGACTCTTTGTATGATGGATCTACATGGCGGCAGGTATTTATGGATCCTACCATTGGTGATGCTCAAATCCAGTGGGCTCAGTTTGTTTCCTTTCCTGTATTGCTAGTTGTTTTGGGTACCTTGATTGGTGGGTTCTTACTTATTGATAGACGTAGGCACAAGTTTTCTATCGGTTGGAGTCACATTCTTGAGGATCTTATGGCACATCCTCATAACTTCAATTGGGGTTAACGTGTCCTAGCATAGTTATATCATGAGTTGCACACAATTGTTTATAGGCATTCCACTACACTTACTATAGGTGTGATCCTTCTTGAGCTATCGACCTAGGAGCATATCCTAGTGACACGTCCCATTACAACATGGGATCATCAGCAGATTGGCCTTTCTCTTGGATTTATGATGGTATCATTATCTAGACCCACATGGTAAGATGGATTACTGGTAGCGTGTCATTGATGACATGGACACTGTTGTATGGTGGTCGTATCTTGGTTGTGAGGCTTGGCCAGAGGATGATGATGAGCTACCTTACATGTTCTACCCCTGATGGATGATCGAGTGTTCCACATATACTCTTGAGAGGTTCTACTTTCGGTGAGTTCTACATCATTATGGGTGTGTATAGGATATGCCACAAGGAGTAGCCATGTATGCTTGGGTGCAGGTTAAGAGATCGTTATGGGGCCCATGAGTGAATTATGGGATAGCTGTGCAAGAGATCCAAGACATTAGGTATCATCCTTGGTCTCCTAGATCACATGTCATGGATGCTGGTGTTACTAATGATTATGATGCTTGGCTTCATTGATATCCTTTTCCTTGGTTCACTGATCCTACAAAGAGAGTTCCTACTATTGATGAGTTATCAAATGGAGGTGATGGTGATGTAGGAGATGATGCTAGTGATGATGATGGAGATGGTGGTGGTGTTGGTAGGATTAGAGGATGGCATGGATGACATGGTCATCAAGGAGCTAGAGAAGGTAGAGTTCGTATTCCAGTGATAGTTGCTGCTCCAATTCCTCCTAGGGATGATGATGAGGTGAGGGGTTGTCGGGTGGACACAGTCCTACATCATGTTGTAAGGGATCAAGAAGATAGACCTAGAGTCAAGTGTTAGCAGGAGGTTGATCTTGATATTGCACAGGTTTTACTTGATCAGGCAGAGGGTCCTCCTGCATAGCAAGTTATTTAGCCAATTATTCCATAGGTTCTGGTAGCTTCTTCTACTTTTGCTTTAGCTTCAGCTTCTATGCCATCTTCATCCTCACATCCTTCTTTAGGTTTTTTTCCATTATTGGGTGTTCTCTCTTTGTCTATGCCTTCTTCTTCTGTTCTTCCTCCATAGACTTCTATAGCACAAGCTCCTACCCCAACCTTAGCATCAGATGTTGTATCTCTTCAAAATCAGATATCAGCTGTATGCACCAAAAAATGGTCACCTAGACTTTGGGCCCCATTTATTTGATTTATCAATCCTGAATCATTTTTATCAATAATCAATATTTTCAACAATATCAATCTCTTGATCAAGTCCTAATTTTGATCATATATTGGATTTTATCCTATGGGCTAATCATTTATCCTAAGTCTTTATTTGATTAAAAGGAATATTTCCTCCCCTTTTGATTAAATAAAAAGCCCCACTTTTCCCCTTATCCTAAGTTGCACAAATAAAGCATTATTCATATTTTATAAAAAGGAGAAAAGCACTTTTTGTCTCATATGGACATAAAGTCAACTCCTATTTTTCTATTGGAGGATACTTGTGCACATGGGTTGCTCCTCTTTCAAGCTCCACCACTGATTAAGACTTTTTGCCTCTTAATCTCAATGGTCCATTCCTTTGCATTTCTTATAAAAGGAAAGCTCTCTCCTCCATTTGCATACCATGTTTTTATGTTAATGTTATGCTGCAGGTTTTAGGAGCATTTGGAGCTTTTGAGGATATTGAAGACTTGTTGCTTTCATCATTTAGTTGCATATTTGCTTTCTTAGTTGCATGATAATGGCATTCTTAGTATAGATTTCCTTTTATGCAATAGAATAAGCTCACATAGTCTAAATAGGAAGGCTTTGTAATACTTGTTATTTCCTTTCATAGATTAGTTGCATTGTACTTTCCTTTCATAGCTTAGATTGCACCCTCATTTAGATTTGCATTGCATTGCATATTTGATTCTTGGAGATATTGGCATTGTTTCCCTTGTCTTCATTTGAATCTCTCATTGTGTGGTTGACTAGCAAGGTCATGAGTTCATAGCTCTAGCTGAGAGCAATTTTCAATCTTGCAACTCCATACATAGAGAGCTATGAGCCGCTTTGTGAGGCCTCATTCTTGAGCAACCTTGCAAGTAATGGTTCAGAGAAGTGCACCATTTTAGTGTGTACATTTCTGGCGCCCACCATGGGGCAGAGTAGATAGGCTTTGTCCTTTGTTTCATTGCATTTTCATCATTTTTTGGATTATTTTTTAGAAATTTTGTAGTTCTAGTTTTCTATCTCAGAATATCGCGCGATACTTCTCAGTATATCGCATGATACTTCTCAGTATATCACGCGATACTTCACAGTATATCACGTGATATACCTTTATATAGCGGTGCGACACTTCGCGTAAGAGAAGAATCGCCCGCCAGTACTGAAGTATATCGCCTGGCGTCGTGCGAAGTATCGCCCAGACTGAGGTATATCACGTGACTATAGGAAACTGTGTTGCGCGATACTAGTGAAGTCTGAGGTATATCGCCTGATCTAATAGAGACCCACATTTCCAGTTTTATCATCCGAATTTGATTATTTTAATTTGTTGTTTTATTTTACTGCATTTAGATAAGTCTAACCTGCATCTTTTAGCTTGAATTTATCAATTTATTGCATATTTACATTTGGATTTTGATTTTACTAACCTTGTTGGTCTAACAAGTTGTGTTTATAGGTGCTCTCATTGCTTGAAATTTGCTAAAAATGCATGTCAAAGAGGGCTACTAACAGTTTTTGCAGGGCTGCCCAAGCATAAAAACAAAAAAAATTCTTGCTTGATTATTTTCTTTCCTTTCAAGTGTGGCATTCACTAGTTGTATTAGGAATCTTTAATACCTTGTGAAAGGGATTTTGAGGTGGTAGGAGAAGTATGCTCTTCACCTTTAGGTGAATCAGAAAATCTTGACCCATCTTAAGGTTTTGGAAGCAAGGGAGTAATTGAATCTCTTTGCTTGGTGTGTTTGGGAGAAGTTTTTGAGATAGGGGAGTATGCTCTTCACCTTTGAGGTGAATCAAAAACCTTGAACCTCATAAATTATCCCTTTTTGTTTAGTTTAGGAATCCTTTAGCAGGCCTTCTCTTGAGCAATCAAGAGGAACGACTCAAGTGGGGACAACCTTGTCATCATTTTCCTTGGTGGCAAGTGATTCCAACTCACTATAACCTCAAGGCTATCAAGGACACCAAAAACCTTGGTAGACATAACACTTATCTTCGTTTGATGTGAGTAGCTCATGGGATTGCGACCATGGGGAAAACATTGAACAAGAATTCTTAAGGTACTCTTGAGGCCGCAAGGTTGTAGTCCTTTATGAGGAGCAAGAGGGCTGTTGTGAACGGAAATCCTTATTAAGAACCATTAGATAGAAGCCACCTTGTTTAGCCGCTTATCTCCTTAGTGCAAGGATTGATCCAAGTGGTTTACCCGGATCACCTTAAGATACTCACCATATGTGTCCCTTTGGTTGTGTCATTTGACACTTCCATGACAAAGCCAACATCTCTTGTGGGTAACCACTTGGTGTGAGGCAAGGGGACATCAAGTTGTGGGCTAAGTTGGTAAGCATTGAGCCTTGACTTTTTAGGATAGATTTGCTTGAATTGTCTTCGGTTGTGTGATGTCAGTGCAAACGTTCTTACATACAAACAATCGATAGCATTCATAGGGTGCTTTTTCAATACTGATATCACAAGTGTTTGTCTTGGCAAGGTTGCTTTTGCCCTTGTTTCAAGTGTTTTGAGACATGTTTGATCCCTCACTGTTTGCAAACCTACTAGAATTTTGCTGATATTGTGACTGAAATTGAAAACATCAACCCTCAGACTGAAAATTTTGACCAAGAAGACCCAAAAATGTAAATTTTACACAATTTTGGTCAAGAGTTGAACAATTCTACAACAGTATCGCACTCTGTAAAGTGAAATATCATGCGATACTTTGTGCTTGTCAAAAATATCGCCTGCTTTGAAGAGAAATATCGTGCGATAGTTCACCCTTAGAAGACTATCACCTGGCCTACGTAGAGTATATCGCCCGCCAGTACTGAGGTATATCGTCTGGCGTCGTGCAAAGTATTGCGTGGTTATAGGTATATCGCCCCAGTAGCCTGGAGTCTATCGCCTGGTTAATTTCTACTGTGCTTGCAATTTGGTCAGTTTCAGTTGCTGTTAATCAGGTTAGGTCTTCGAGTAGGCTTCTTGCCCTGATATTTGAGACCTGTCTTGACTCTAAATTTTTGGTTTTAGTCCTTTGGGATAGCATCATTTGATTTACGAAATCACTTTGGAATAATTGTCAAGTTAGAAGGTCATTCTTGGTGCCAAGGTTCATCTCTAAGATTGTTAGCTACATTATTGGAAAATTTTAGTGCTCTTATTGTCCAAATCGCTTTCATTTAAATCTCAATTTCAATTATATTTTGGCCTAGTCCAACCCCCTGGTTCAAAAGTGCAAGGGTATTCACCCTTTGATTTGAAGCACCTCTTTGACAGTGTTGGTAAAGCCCCTTTTCTATTTTCTCATTTCTCTTTGGACAATAGAGGACTTTGATTATCCTAGTTTGGTGTTGACACTTTAAGAGGTCACCTTATCATTGAGAGTATCTTTCTTTCATGTTAGTTACGACAAGGTACCAAGTAAATCAAGGGAAGTGACCCCCTGTTGCCTTTAGCCAGTTACCACCCGTTAAGACTCATCGACAACCTAAGGGAAAAGGACCCCTTTTTGATCAATCTCCTAAGAGTGAATCTGAGGTTTGTTTTAATCCGGGAGCTAATCCTAGTGAAGTGAGCACCTCTTTTATACCACTTTCATCAAGTATGGACATGAGTTACACTTTCACCTGACAACAAAGAGAAGCCATGAATCAAACTCTTGAGGATATCTTCCAACGACATAGAAGAGAGTATGGTGGTTCTTCTCATGCTAGTCCACCCGGGTCACCTCCCAACAATGCGAGGTATTTTGATGCTCACCAACGAGCCGAGAGACATCATAAGCAAGCTCACTTAGATTCAGGGTCACAACACGAAGACCAAAACAATGAATCTAGTGATCACCACATAAATGCAGCTAATGCTATAAGGCATTCGAGACAATCCTCCCCACTTAAAGACACCTCTCGATATGCAAATACAAGATTGAGAAGCATTGAGAGGGAGAAGCAAGCCTATTTGGATGAACAAGCTTCTAAAAAGGAAAAATTCTGACAACTAGAAGAAGAGGAACGTGCGTTGTTGGATATAAAGAAAAGAGTCACCCAAGAAGAAGAAGATAGACTCTATGCACAACAACTCCAAAACTGATTCAACGGGAGAGGAACCAATAGTGGGACCAACTCACCCCCATCTACCCCTTCCCCAAGTCCTAGAAGAAGATCAAGGATGCCCTCATGATCCCCAAGCCCTAGAGGAAGAATGGTTTCAAGATATGACCATCATAGGAGACAGTCGTCTCATAAACATTCAAAGCAACCCTCCCAATGGGCACATCATGGCTCACAACATGGAGGAAGTTATGCTAAATTTGATCATATGGACTTCATGACTATGCAACAAGAACCATCCTTTCAATCATATGTGGAGCAATATGTGGAACAAAACAAAGATCAATTCTTGGAAAGTCTTATTAACAAAGGCGCTAAAGTTCCATATAATTTTGATGTTCACCAAAAGATCAAGAAACAGAGCCCTTCAACTGATGAGGTGATCTTACAAATGCAAAAGGATATAGACAGGATGAAGGCTCCCAAGAGCACGTTTCATTTGGACTCCATATGTCCTAACCCCATTGACAAAAGTGTGGTGATGATAAAATTCCCTAAGAAAGTTGAGTTCCCAACATATGACAAATATGATGGCACTGGTGACCCTCACGACCATGTTCGACAGTTCTACATAATGAGCTTTTCTTTTCACCATGAAGACTCCTACTTGATGAGATTATTCCCAAGGAGTTTAAAAGGTCAAGCCATGGAATGGTTCACCAACCTTTCCCCTCCAGTAAAGACATTTAAAAAACTTGTCCAAAGATTTGTTCAGCATTTTGCTTACAACTTATCGAGGTCGGTCACAATGCTTGATTTGTGCAAACTCAAGCAAAATCAAGAGGAATCTTTTGTCACATTTTTACAACGATAGAGGCGATTGTGTTCAAAATACCCAAGGACAATTCCCAAGGAGGAGAGAATTGATATCATTGTGAGCAATCTAATACCAGAACTAAGATATGAAGTCAAGAAAATCCCATTTAATTCCTTTGATACTATGGTAGAGGTGGCATGTCCCATTGAGGATGTCCTAAAAGAACAAGGAATTTTGGCTAACCAACAAATAATCATAAAAGCCAAAATAACAATACTAATGGTAACAAGGACAAAAAGAACTCCTATTGGAAAAAAAATAAGCAAGTGGTCAACGACAGAGTTGTTGACTCATCTCAACCCAAAAATGAAGGAGTTCTTAACCTCTCTCATACTGTTCAAGCTATGAAGCTGCAAACGTCTTCAACACAACAAGATAAACCTAAGTATCAAAGGAGATCTAAAACGGAGAAGAGATAATTTACCAAATTGGGAGAATCTTATGTAGATGTTTTTAAGACATTAGTTGCTCATAATTTGGCACACCCACAGGATTCTACCAAACATCGTATACCGGATCCTTTACCTCATTGGTGGGATGCGAAGGCTTTTTGCATTTTCCATAATGGGATTGGACATGACATAGAAAATTGTTTTAAACTCAAGCATCTTGTCCAAGACCTTATTGAAAAAGGACAATTACAAATTGATGGGTTAACCACTAATGCGGATCATAAAGCCTTTAAAGAGCCCTTGCCTAAATATGAGAAAGGAGAGAATTCTAAGAATGGAAAGGCGGTTATCAACTACACCTACACAAATGCAGAGAATGTTATTAACATGCTTGAAGTTGTAGATGATAGTGCCAACATGGTGAGAGGGAAAGATCCTTATGGACATAATGTGGACTCAACTCCTATGATTGATGAAAGACCCGCTATGGTGATAAGAGGTCCTCACTCACAAAGAATGCCCCAGTCCCTCAATGCTGTCACTAGGGGTCAGGCTCAAACTCCCATTATTATCAGAGGTCCTAGCACTAGCAAGTCTAAGTAGCCCATGTCCAAAGGCATTCCTCCCAAATCTGTCGTTGGTCCTGATTCCAATTATAATCTTATTGACCAATTATAGCGTACACCCGCACAGATATCCATTTTTGAGCTTTTAGATTGTCCCCTAAGCATAAGCGTGTCCTTGAAGATGCTTTGCAAGCAGCCAATGTCCCTAACAAATTAGATATTGATCAATTCCAGAATATGGTCAACCATTTGGCTAGCCCTCATTACCTCACCTTCTCAGAAGAAGATGACAAATCCATTAGTCACCCACATAACTTGGCCTTACACATTGAAGTCATGATTCATAAAACCCGTGTCAGGCGTGTACTGATAGATGGGGGTGCGGGGCTCAATATTTGTACCATGAGTTTGTTGCTAGCTCTAGGATATTCCAAGAATGTCATTGACACAAGGAAAAAGATCACGATCAAAGCATATGATGAAGCAGAAAGAAGTTCTAAGGGATTGGCCATTTTGCCTATTCACATTGGTCCAGTAGAAAAGGATATCTTATTTCAAATTGTTGATGTTGGACCTTTAGCCTACAAAATTTTTCTAGGTAGGCCATGGATTCACGAAATGCAAGCAGTCCCATCAACGTATCACCAGTGTGTTAAGTTTCCCCATAATGGTGTAGAAATTTGCATCCCTGGAGATAGTGCTTTGTCAGTTAATAACATTTCTATTGGATCACATGTACCTTTGAATAGGGAAGCTAACAGTCCTAGTACTTCACTTGAACAATGCAAGCATAAGTTTAAGACCATAGATCTTGGGATGGGAGATTATAAAATTGATTCTTTTACAAACATGCCAATCTCTCCTAGGTCTTATGGGAGACCATCACCAAATATGAAGCCTTCGTCATCAGTAATGACATTATTTGGAAACTTTGTTGAGTCTTCGGTCCCCATTCAGGAGGAGAAAGAAGAAGTTGCCGTAAGGGACTGGATCTATCACGAGGAAAAATACAAACAAAATGAGAATTTTGCTCCATCACCTGAAGCTTATGGGAAAGGGTATACAATGGTTAAGAATATGGGTTATCCTAGATATGGTCCCCTTAGTCATAGGCTGGACGCTAAAGCTGAGCCTCTTGATCATGCTCTTTTTGGATGAAAGAATAAGTCCACGGTTAGCTTAGGTTTTGACAAGAAAGGTGTCCCTGTCCCAGCTGCGACGGATAGTGACAGTGACTCAGACTATACGCCCGATCTTTCTAATCAACAAGATGTGTCTGATGATTGGGTGCCCTCAACAAATCTCCTTTGGGGAGATTCCATAGATTTGATACTTGACAGTCCTACTATCCCGGCTATGACGGATAGTCACTATATGGTTGCTAGATCGATAAAGGAAAGTGTTACTGTCCTAGCTGCGATGGATGGTACCAATGCTAGCACTAGAGAAGGGGAAACCCTTCCTAACCTTGAGGCTTCTACATCACGAGGCCCAAATGATGACTCAGACATAGACTCCCATGAATATGAATGGGACTCGCTTTCAGATGCCACAATTGATTTGGACATCGATATTGTCCATGCTTATAGTACCCAACCCGATGCGGCCAACAAGCTTAGTGTAGGACTAGAGGATTGCACTCCTCAAATTACCTTAGTGGATGATGCTTTGTTTGGTAGGACGAGTCCTAGTTTGGGTATCTTAGGAGAAGACTTGATAAAATCCGATTATATGGTCACTAGAGATGACACTTTTCGCATAAATAACATTGAACTAGTCATTGACCTACCCCTTGTTCACTTTGACCTAATTGACTGGTCTCAACACCATCAAGAGCCTACATTCCTCACTTTTCACAATGATTACGAAATTGCTTGCTATCTGAATGCTCTTGAACCCGTGGCTTCTTCCACCGGTGAACTGACAACCAGTATGACAGAGCCTGATATTAAGTACCTTAGTCTAAAAATAAAAGAGAAAGAAAAAAAAAAAATAGGTCTGATGGCGAAAAACACTTTGTGGCGGTATCAGAACCAAAAATAGTAAAAAGAAATGACGTATCCGAGGGTGAAAACCTCTTTGAGGTGCCTAAGGATGGGGTACTTAATAACTTGCCGAGTTATTTCCAGGATAGATCATCAGTATTGATTGAGCCAACAAAGCCAGTCAATTTGAACACAGAAGAAACTCCTCAAATAGTTCATCTTGCTCAATCTTTATCAGAAGAAGAAACCAAGGCATATATACAATTCTTACAAAAGAAGAAAATTAATTTTGCATGGACCTATTCAGACATGCTAGGGCTTGACACAAATCTTATAATGCATCACTTATCCATAGCTCCAGGAGTCAAACCAGTGAAACAGGAACTCAGAAAAATGCATCCACATGTAGCTCTCCTTGTCAAAGGGGAATTAGAAAAACTTTTGAGAGCTGGATTCATCAGAGCCATCGATTATGCAGAATGGATCTCAAACATAGTACCAGTTTCCAAACATGATGGGTCCATTCGTGTATGTACAGATTTTAGAGATTTAAACAAAGCATGCCCAAAGGATGATTTTCCACTTCCAAACATTGACATGATAGTGGACATGACAACGGACTATGAGATATACTCTCTAATGGATGGTTTCTCTGGGTATAATCAAATCAAAATAGCTCCCAAAGACCAAGAGAAAATAGCGTTCACATGTGCATGGGGAACCTATTACTAGAACGTCATGCCATTTGGGTTAAAGAATGCAAGAGCAACCTACCAAAGAGCTATGACCACTATCTTTCATGATATGATGCACAAAAACATGGAAGATTATGTGGATGATACCCTAGCAAAATCAAGAAAATGGGACACACACCTCGATGATCTGGAAGTAATTCTAGATCGCATGGAACAGTTCCAACTTAGATTGAATCCAAAGAAGTGTGCATTTGGTGTCACCTCAGGAAAACTTTTAGGATTTATAATATCAGCAAAGGGTATCGAGGTTGATCCCAAAAAGGTCCAAGCAATTCTAGATATGCCACCTCCTCAAAATATCAGCCAAATGAGAAGTCTTCAGGGACATCTTCAATTGATTAGGAGGTTTATTTCTTAGCTTGCAAATAGAGCACAACCCTTTAATAAGACATTGCATAAGGGTGCTTCTTGTGTTTGGAACGAGGATTTTCAAAAGAGCCTAGATCAGATCAAACAATACTTGGCTAATCCTCCGATCCTAATGCCTCCTATTCCAGGGAAACCATTGATCTTATATATTTCAGCTACAGACACTTCCTTAGGAGCATTTTTGGCTCAATTAGATGATACTAGGAAAGAATGAGCCATATACTATATCAGTCGTACTCTAGTCTCCTATGAGGTCAATTGCAATAACATTGAAAAGTCTTGTCTTGCAGTGGTGTTTGCCTCTCAAAAGTTGCGACACTATATGCTTGCTCATACCATACATTTGGTTGCAAAAATTGATCCTCTTAAGTACTTGCTTAGTAAGGCTGCCCTCACAGGTAGACTTGCTAAATGGATGATGGTCCTAACTGAATTTGACATAGAGTATGTTGAAAGGAAGGCCATAAAAGGGCAAGCTATTGCTGACCAATTAGCTGATTTCCCAATTCAGGATAGTATGCCGGTTCAAGTAGAATTCCCAGATGAACACATCTTGTATATGACTACTCGCACTTGGACAATGTTCTTTGATGGTTCCCGCATGCAAAATGGATCAGGTGCTGGAGTCTTATTTGTTTCTCCACATGGGTACAATATTCCAAAGTCTTACAAACTTTTATTCCCATGTACGAATAATATTGCAGAATATGAAGCTTTAACCAATGGCTTGAGAATGGCTATAGAATGGAACATCACAGAGTTACATGTCTTTGGAGATTCCCAATTAATCATCAACCAAGTTAATGAGGAGTATCAAACCAAGGATGATAAATTGATACCCTACAAAAAGATGGTTGACTCATTGAAGCGTTACTTTACCTTTGTGACATTTCAACAGATCCCTAGGACAAAGAACAAAGCTGCAGATGCCATGGCCACATTAGCTTCACTTCTTCAGTTGGAGACACATGAATCAAGATTTGAATTCCTGGTGGAAGAGCTACACCATCCCATCTTTGACTCGTCTGAAAGCCATGTCATTTGTACCATTGTCACACATGAGTCTTCCTGATATGGTGCTATCTATTCATATCTTCGTGATGGCATCATTCCTGACACATTCAACCATTCTGAACACCGAAACCTCATCCATAACGCCTCTCGCCACACCCTTATCTCTAGTGATTTATATAGGAGGGGTTTAGATGGGATGATCCTTAGGTGCTTGGAAAAGGAGGAATCCAACCAAGCGTTAGTTGACATCCACGAGGGCATTTGTGGTGGACATTCTAATGGTCTCTCCATGGCCCGAAGGTTGCTTAGGGCGGGATATTATTGGCCCACAATGCAGATAGACGCAGTAGCCTTTGCTAAGTCATGTGAAAAATGTTAGAAACATAGAAACCTGATTCATGCTCCAGGTAGGGAGCTAATCCCTTCTATTTCTCATTGGCCATTTCAGCGCTGGGACTTTGATCTAGTTGGGTAGATTCATCCCAACTCATCAGGTGGACATAAGTTCATTATTACTGCCACTGACTACTTCACAAAATGGGTGGAAGCTGTGCCACTTTCTATTGCTTCAGGAAAGACTATATCTTTGTTTATCTTGAATCATATTATTTACTGATTTGGAGTACCTTCTGAGATTATCACTGATAACGAAGGTCAATTCAAGAATAAGGACCTAAAGCATTTATGCAAAAAGTTCAAAATCAAGCAACATTGGTCCTCCATCTATTTTCCACAGGGAAACAGATAGGCAGAAGCTTCTAACAAAACCATTCTTAAAATTCTTCATAGGATAGTGCACAAGAATGGTAGGGATTGGCACTTACAAATCAATCCAGCACTATGGGCTTACAGAACAAGCATTCACACACCTACAGGAACCACTCCCTTTTCTCTCACCTATGGTGCTAAAGCGGTATTGCCTTTAGAAGTCGAGATACCATCACTTAGAGTCTCACTCAAAGGTTTGATTACAGATGAGGATTACCGCGCCATGAGGTTACAGGAACTAGAACTTCTAGATGAGAAGCGTAAGGCTTCCTTTGATCATGTGAGAGTGTATCAGAAGTGTATGTCCGAGGCATTCAACAAGAAGGTTCACCCTAGAGAATTTCAAATAGGTGATCTTGTTTTGTGAGAAAACCCTAAGAACCAACAGAACAGAGAATAAAAGGGCAAGTTTGAACCTAACTGGCTTGGACCATATGTCATCACAGCTGCTTTTGGTACCGGTGCGTATTTACTGTCAAATCCAGATGGAGAATAGCTCCCTGATCCCATAAACATTGTGCACCTCAAGAAGTTCTATCCTTGATGCCCGTTTCTGTTTGGGGGCATCCTTTGTACATATTTATTGATCCTAAAAAAATACCAAAAAAATTGATATATGATGTTGAAAAAAATCCTAAAAAGCATATACAGTCTTGAAAAAATACAAAAAAATCTAAAAATACAAAAAAATTCAAAAAATGAAAAAAGAGAAAAATTGCAATAAAAATCCAAGTGGTGAAAACCTGGAAACAGGCGCTACTTGAGGCCTTTGCACCCCTATTTGTTAGCATGCATCCTCGACATTGAACCTTTCTCCATCATGCCTTGACCTTATTTGGCTTGGTCTGGAATTGGTCTTTCTCTTTGTCTAGGGGGCATAACTATTAGCATTGGTCCTTTAGGTGCGTTTGTCTCTTGGGGCATTTCACAAATAGGTGTTTTTCAAACACCACCCCAAACAGTGTTTTTCAACACTACCCTGGCGTCGAGTGTTTCTCAACACTTATCAGATGTCTTACCCAACAGTCTAGTATGATGTGACGTTGCTCATTTGCAAATGTGATACTCAGAGTCTGACTCTATGACCAACACACACACTTAAACAATCAACTTGTTGAGATATGTTGACTTTATTTTTCTTTGTGTGCTGTCTATGAGGATTTCTTTGATGAGTGGTCTCTCCCTAAGAAGTTTTCGATGATGCATAGCTAGAAGACTGAGGGAATGAGAACATGTTTTATTTCTTTATCTGCTTGTGAGTATATTTTGTTAGTCCTACCTGTCATAAGCATTTATGCTGGTCCTATTTGACACTATGGATTGACAAGGTATTATCCTTGACTGTTTTATGCGAGTGCATGCTTCTAGTTATCCTAACTTTCATGTGTCTTGATACAAGCATAATCTCGCTATATCAAACTTAGGTGATCTCACTACATCAGTCATCTGGACCTACATGTCTTTGATGCCTAGGTGAGATTCCCACATTTTTATCTGATAAAGATCATATTCATATCCACATAGTTATGCTAGTGTGCATTATATGATCTTATGACGCTACCAATAATGCTCGATGATGATAATTAGATGTCTATAAGCGTTGTGACCTTGCAAGTCAACCACTTTCATAGTAGCTTGCATTTTAGGGTCATGATAGTCTAGTTTTGCATTTCTTGCATATGGAGAGAGCTCTCCTTTTCATCTTACATGGACCTGTCAGTCGACTGCGCTCACCTTTCCTTCTTCTTGATCATGTCTTTCACTCCTTGTCTTTTTCATCTCGAACCTGTTCTTTTTCATCACAAGGGGTTAATCATATCATCATATCTATATCACAACTGTCATTTTCAGAAACATGAGTCTATATCATACACATGAGAATTAAAACATACATCTATGAGAGAGAACATACATAAGCATATACATAAGCATTTTTTAGCAGAATGACAAGACAATATACATAAACTGATACATCTATCACTAGAGAGACATAAACACATGATACAATCGAACATCCAGTAATCTCATATATACATCAATGTCATGATACAAAATACAATATGGGATCCCATAAACTGGATCAATGTCTCAAGATATGTCTAAACATCTATCAACCTAAGCCCTAACCCTAGGACTCGCTACCACCCTCGTGAGGAGCTCGTGGTGGTGGAGGAGGCATGGATCTCCTATCAAGTACCGCATCTGATACCCCTACCCTCTGAGAGTATGATGGTGCTCTCTCACCCTCTAGAACAGCCTGAAGGTAGAGTGCATGATAATAGGCTGCTCTCGCTGACTCCTATCAGATCTCTAGCGCATCTGCCTGTGCCATCACCTCATGGTGTGCTATCTCTGCCCTGAGATCAGCTATCTACTGATCTCACTCTGCTCTCAGATCTAGCAACTACTGGTCTCTCACTACTATGGTAATCTGGAGCTACTATATCTCTGCCTCTTGAGCATGTATCTGGGATCTCAGATCATCTCCACCCGCAGGCTGGTCCTGCTGTGCCTCTACCTGCCGACGAGTTGGTCTCGCCTCATCCTCAGGCGTCGCTGATCTCTATCCCCGTGACCATTTTCGACCACCTGATCCAGATCCTTCTTCTCTCTCCATCCTCCTCCCTCTCCCCCTCCCGCCATCCCCTCCATCCCCTCCGTCCCCTCCGTCCCCTCCGTCCCCCCGTCATCCCCTCCGTCTCCTCCCTATGCTAGTACTAGTGCATTCGGTATCATAAATCGAGGGAATGGTGCCCTCCACCGCTCTGCCCTGTATGTTGCATCGGCCCCCGCATCTACCACATTTGGGAAATACTCCCAGGGCTCACTCCTGATACTCACTGTCTCTGTGACAGCCTGCTGATAATCCAACATGGGTAGCCACCCATGACCCTCCTCATTCCTAGCCCTGGCATATGTTGTAGTCTCTATCAAAACTTGCTGCTACCTCCCAAACTGCCGCCACACCTGAGTGATACAGAATCTCTCCACAATCTCAGCATATTGACCTACTAGTGGCCAAGTGCACAGCATGTAGCTCAACTCATTGGCTGCATCCCCCCATGCCTCAACATCTCTGTATGGCCTCCATGTGAACGAGGTCATCTCATCAAGGATCCACCTGTAATATGTCACATCCCCAGTATGGGTATGTGATATGAATCCTAGGTACCTATAGATAAAGGGGTACCTCCTCTCCCTCGGCTGAACTCTGGGGTGCACCACAGCAATGTGCTCCCACGCCCACACCTGTGCCAGGATGGCACCGCATGCCCATGTCTGACCGTCTCTGTAGATGATCTCATGTAACTCATGGTATATCTCTGCCAATATGGTAGGACCCCATGCCATTTGACGAGGCCTGCCTACCAAATCAACCAGTAACTGAGCCCATCCAAGCGAGAATCCCTTCTAACTATGATCAGTCATCAGGATCTGTGAGATAATGGAGGCCACAATACATGGCACTGGGTAGTCTCTGCCAAAATCATCTATCAGCCTCTCCCAGCTGACATGCCTATCCAGAATCGTAACATCATGGAACATCTCCTGGATTAGTCGACGCCCCTCAGTGGCATGCTGATCATAGTACACCTGTGCCAACAAACAAATCATGTCAGTTTTCATCATATGGAAACATTACATTTATGATTATATCTCAAAACATGATTATACTCACCGGCTCGCCATGACATGGCACTCGTAAGATCCTGTAGATGTCTTCTAAAGTGATCGATGCCTCTCCAGTAGGCAGGTGGAAGGTGTTGTGCTCGCTATGCCATCTCTCGGCAAGAGCAGTCAACAACCCATGGTCAGCTCTGATGTACGGATATCTCAATAAGTATCTAAATCCCATGGCCCAAATATTGGCATTGCTCAGATCATCTAGATATCAGACACACCGCAACCCAGTCACCTTTGGCGCTTTGATGATCAGCACCGGAAAGCCCTCCTGCAAGTCAAAAACTAAGCCAGTTGTTAGTACATATCATGATGGATGTCTAAAAATCAGTATAAACCATCTCTAACACATAACATTGTCTGGACCCATGTCATTTTTGTTCAAAAATGCGTCAAAAATCAAATTTCTAACTTGGGCGATACTGTTCTTTTTGGAGAAGTATCGCGCGATACTTCTCCCTATAGTGGGGCGATATACCTTAGGTCGCGCGATACTTCGCCCAATATCGTGCGATACTTCACCTGATATCGTGCGACCTTTCACCTAGTATCGTGCGATACTGGTGCTTATGGTCACGTGATACTTTGAGGACCCGCGAAGTATGGCGCGACACTTCTCCCCAAAGGGCGCGATACTTCTAAAGTATCGCGCGATAGTTCGCTCAAACAAAAAATTTAAAATTTTAAAAACTTGAAAAACATGCTAAAAAACGTATTAAATGCGAAAAATGACTCAAAAAGCTCAAGTTTTTCAAAAACATACCAGGGCAGGATAGTGTGGTGGCCGGTTGTGCAACCGGGCGCACTCGAATCGATGCCTATAGATGGGAACTCCTGCTTGCTGGGCCATTTTCTCTCTCTAAAGCTCTCAAGATTCTCAAATCACTAAAAGACAAATGATTTTTGAAAATGACATTTTGACCCCTTTTGTAGCATTTTGACTTTTTGACCTCATTTTCAAAACACCTCAGAATTGCACGAAAATTGCACCCCTAGCTAATTTCGACATTCTGGATCTATTTTCGGAGTCAAAATCAAAATTTGAGGTCATCTTGATAGTCAAAATCATGTTTCAAAATCTTCCCTTCTTCTGTGCAGTTGATTGACCTTTTGAGGCATAATTTGATTTCCGGTGGAATTTTTTCCTTTCATGTCTTTCAAATTTTCTAGTCTTTCATTCACGTTATTTCTTCTACTTCCTCATTGGGGCATGTTTCATTGTCTAATGGTTAACCTATTGACCCTTACATTCGATTGTGATTTCATTTTGATTTGATCAAATCTTTCCTTAGTTGCTGTCTCTCCTCTACCTGATTTCGATTTCGATTCTGAGGGGGTAGTATTTATGGAATTCTCATCCCCGATTCTTTGATTCTCTTGATTTAGACATCTTTTGTGAGCTTTTGCTCAAATTTGAGATTCTTATCTCTCACTTTGAATGTGATCCCAAATCTACCTCATGTTCAAAGGCCTTTGTTTATGCTTTGTCCGGATGTGATCCCGAATCGACCTCATATCTGAGTTATTTTGTGATCCCAAATCGATCTCACATTTCAACTTCATTCTTTGACTACATGTGTTCCCAAATCGATCACACATTAGTCAAAGAGGGGCAAATGTATGCACCCAAAAATGGTCGCCTAGACTTTGGGCCCCATTTATTTGATTTATCAATCCTGAATCATTTTTATCAATAATCAATATTTTCAACAATATCAATCTCTTGATCAAGTCCTAATTTTGATCATATATTGGATTTTATCCTATGGGCTAATCATTTATCCTAAGTCTTTATTTGATTAAAAAGAATATTTCCTCCCCTTTTGATTAAATAAAAAGCCCCACTTTTCCCCTTATCCTAAGTTGCACAAATAAAGCATTATTCATATTTTATAAAAAGGAGAAAAGCACTTTTTGTCTCATATGGACATAAAGTCAACTCCTATTTTTCTATTGGAGGATACTTGTGCACATGGATTGCTCCTCTTTCAAGCTCCACCGCTGATTAATACTTTTTGCCTCTTAATCTCAATGGTCCATTCATTTGCATTTCTTATAAAAGGAAAGCTCTCTCCTCCATTTGCATACCATGTTTTTATGTTAATGTTATGCTGCAGGTTTTAGGTGCATTTGGAGCTTTTGAGGATATTGAAGACTTGTTGCTTTCATCATTTAGTTGCATATTTTCTTTCTTAGTTGCATGATAATGGCATTCTTAGTATAGATTTCCTTTTATGCAATAGAATAAGCTCACATAGTCTAAATAGGAAGGCTTTGTAATACTTGTTATTTCCTTTCATAGATTAGTTGCATTGTACTTTCCTTTCATAGCTTAGATTGCACCCTCATTTAGATTTGCATTGCATTTCATATTTGATTCTTGGAGATATTGGCATTGTTGCCCTTGTCTTCATTTGAATCTCTCATTGTGTGGTTGACTAGCAAGGTCATGAGTTCATAGCTCTAGCTGAGAGCAATTTTCAATCTTGCAACTCCATACATAGAGAGCTATGAGCCGCTTTGTGAGGCCTCATTCTTGAGAAACCTTGCATGTAATGGTTCATAGAAGTGCACCATTTTAGTGTGTACATCAGCAGTACAACAGTAGGTTTCTTAGTTGAGTTTGATGATGTAGAGTTTCATGGCTGCTATGAGTTAGCAAGGTTTATAGGCTAGTTCAAGTCAACCTCCAGATAGTTCTCCTTATCTTGATGGTACTGATGGTCCTGGTGATTTAGCTATTTGAGATATCTTTGATTATTACATTTGATATACCTGATCTCTCTCTTTGTTGTTATTGAGACATTGGACTCTTTATTGTATCAATTTTTGATCGATTGATATTGTTTATGCTGATACTTTGATAGTTGATGTTTTGATATTTGGACCTTGCATTTATGATCATTCATTTAGACTTTTATATCTTGTTGATTTCATGATGGTGGTACCATGGACTCCGATACTCTCTTTGATAGATTTCACTATATATGATGTCATTATGTGTTGAATCTCTTTTTCAGGTGTTGTGCTATGATATGTAGATCTAGATGATTCTATCTCCTATATGCTTTGTTTTATGTTTTTCAAATGCATTTTTCAATGTATGCCTATGTTCTATTGATTCTTAAATGATTGTCTTATGTATGACATAGAATAGATGAATGCAATGTTGATTTAATGATTAATGATATTATGTATGTATGCAATGGATACATATAGGATGTTAGATGGATAATGAATAATTTATCTAATGGATGTATTTCTTTTGATATGCAAATGTGATGGATCTATGTATGTAATGATCATGAGCTTTTAATGATTAATGATTCTAAATGTTATATGCAATATGGATGGATGATACTATCATGAATGATGTGCATTTAATGATGAATGATCTTAATATATGCAATGAATGATTAACTAACTAGTACAATACACTTAATGGATTGATACTTAAGAATGCACCCTAAATGAGACGAATGCAATCTAAAAGATCTTTAATGAATTTAATGAAATTTAAATGGATGCAATCTAATGATAGTGCAACTTAATGCAATGTAAATGGATGAAATCTAATGATAATGCAATTTAATGATTCAAAGGTTGAACACATTTAAATGAATGTAATGTTTAATGAAGATGACTTAATGCAACTTAACCAATGCAAGTGAACTAATGAAATGCACTTTGTTTTTTATTTGTTCTTGATTTTCAACACACTTGATCACATACAGTTATTTTTTATGATGGACTTTGATTCTTGGTTTGACTACACCCCCCCTTTTTTTTTCCTCTTGCAAATTAAGCTAAGAAAGGCAAAACATATTAAATGCATTTAATCTAAGATGTATGCAACTAACTGTCATTATTCAAAAATTTGGAGCTTATAATCATCATTGAGCATTTTTGGAATCCCGTTTAGTACAACCATCACTAGTTCAACTATGATGATATGAATACTTTTTGCACCTCTTTCTTTGCTTTCCCATCTCTTTTTGGTATGACTATCACTGGTTGAATCCAATTATGATAGTGCGAATACCAATTTTGTCAGATTCTATGTTGCAAGTGGATTTTGGTACAAGGAAATGTACCTTCATAGAATTAGTATTGAGCAATAAATGAAATAGAAACTAAATAAACCATAATATAGCAACTATTTAGTAAATGAATAATCAATTGAGCATCATATGGCTCTCTATCTAAGAGTGTTAATGAGAAGCTCTCAGCAAGCTACCATTAATGACAGTCCTAGAATGAGAAATGATAAAGATTAAGCTAAAGCTAAAAATTACTTCAAATAGAAATTCTAAATTGCTCTTAAAATGCCTTTCTAGCTATAAAATGCAAGAGGTTATATGCAATTCTCAGATGTGTGGTTAACAATTATGATTGATTTTGGTATTCCTTTTATAGATTTATGTAAGGGTAGGGGGTGTAGTATAGTTGATCATGATTAAGGTTGAGTTGAATTTTTGGTTCCACCCTTTGAAGACAATGCAAAGCTTATGTCCTCAAAGGTTGGGACAAGTAGACAAGATGAATGGACAAGATGCTCTTTCACTTTGAGTGATTGAGACTGAATTGGGTTTGATCCATGTGAATACATTTTCTCAAATCCTATTGGTTGATTGAATTTCCTCCCCTTTTGGGTTGTTGAAAGAAATTAAGATTTATTAATTGATTTAAATTCATTTGTTTAGCCATGTACCCCTTGAATGGGTTGAATTTGATTTAATTCAAAACTATACAATTAATAGAATTAATCACACTTTGATTTGATTTCACTTGATTTAAATGCTCTCAATTTTGATTTATCTTGAATTAAGACTTGATTTAATTTTGATTGGCTAATTATGCATTGTGATTCAATTTCTTTGATCTTGTCATTGATTTTCTTTGATTTGCCTTGATTTGTTACGTAATTGTCTTTGTCCATTTTTAGCTGATTACACTAGCAACCCAAGTGGTTGAAGGGGTAATGGAACTAGGTGTTGATTTGAATGGTCAACAAGAAGAGGGCACTTTCTCTTTCCCATCACCACCCACCATTGACCCTACACAAGTGGTGCATTACTATGTTGATTGCATCCCATCAGATAGTAGAATTGATACATATTTCAATGCACATCTCACAATGAATTTAGTCGGGGGTGGCAATGAGGTTGATGAAATCTTACTCTCCTAAGTTCTAGAGACCCAAGGTTGTCAACCAAAATTTTAAATAAAAAAATTCTTAAAAATTCTAGTTCACACAGTGAACCAAAAGAAAACAAGGGGTGGTGATGTTAGAATTTGGTTAAGCCATCAATCTCAACTGTTAACATTAGATGACTATGTGAATCTTCTGATGTAGTAGGAGCAGAGAGAACTTGAGCTAGAGGAGATACAAGTCTGAAAGAAAGAGTGGACCAAAGTGAACAAGGAAGCATAGTTGGTTGCAAAAGAAAATAAGGATGCAGAAAAATTAAGAAAGGAAAAGGAGAAGAAGGAAAAGGGACTTTGCAAATAACAAAAGAAGAATAAGAAGGATGCCAAAAAAGAATGGGAGAGACAAGTAAAGGAACATGAGGTTGAAGCATTAGCCAATAAGGAGAGGTATCTAGCTTTGTCACAAAAAATGATGTCTTATAGTACATAAACTCCCTCAACTTCCCTTCTAGATAGGCACAACAACATTCTAGCTAACATTATCAACATAAACATCCATATATGTTCAATTGCAATGAATTGTACAATTGGTACACCTTGAGTTCCCTTGTCAAGTCCTACTAGTTGCAACAATTTTCCTAGTATTGTGTAGCTCCCCTAATGCAACATCAGGTGATGAGAATGTAGTTCCCATTGCATCTAATATAGGTTAATATGCCTCAATCAGAACTATCTTTTCCTCAAAGGATGCTTTAATTTTCCTAATGATACAATGGTGAACACTTCTTATATGTTTCCATTGCTTTCTTGTATACTTTTTTCTTGCCAGTCAAAACTAGCAAATGTGAACTATAGATATGAAGTCCAAATATGTGATCAATGTTGTTTAATTTCTCATTTCCATTTATCTATAATTGTGTTCAATATCATGTTTAATTGTGTATTCAATTGTGTTAAATTCTACGCAATCATGTTCAATTGTCATTATCATTGTGTCTTGTCACCTTAACTCCATCTCAAAAACCCTTGAATTTGACCACGATCACATCCAATGCTCCTATATTCTAGCAAAGAGGACACTCTATCATTGGAAGAGCTTTGTAGTGCTAAATTATAGTGTAGATTCCACCCATTACCTTTTCATGGTCAACTGCAGTATAATTGAACATTGTCAAGGTCTCAAATGATAACATGTACTCATTGCAAAAATCCCCATGCATTGCCAATGAATGTGTAATCCATATTGTGGTTTGTGTAGGCATTGATTGAAGTGAATTGATTAGAACTGTTTGTATATCCATTTAATGTTGCAACAACATATGCACATAAATCTAAATGCATTTTAAGATGAACTGAGTTGACTATAATAATAATTTTTAATTCTTTCCAGATTGGCTCCACATCAGCTGAGTAATTTAATTTTGTTTTTGGGGCCACATGGTACCCCACATGGATTAGGGAAGGTAGGGTTCACACGTATTGGCATCCATACCCTCTGCATTTAGAGAAGCAGAGCTACACCGAAATTCACACAAACAGTCTGATTGAGATAAAATATATTTCAATTTCATGTTTGGACAAATAATTTAATTGTACCATGTCAAAGATTGCAAGTACAAATGCACATAAATCACTATGCAATTGCATAAACCATTCATATGTAATTAAATTAAACTTTTCTAATATAGTATTAACCATATCATGCATAGTGATTTTTGTGCATCTATGACTGATTTGTTTAACACTAACCATATCTAATTGAAACAAACAATATTGCAATTAATCACTTTCATGCATAGTTATTTGCGCACATCTGTTATTAACCAATTATAGATGCACACAAATAACTATGCATTTCCAAATGAATCAAGTTTAATATAATACAAGATAAGAAATTGAAATATTGACCATTTCTAATTGAAACACACACACACACACACACATACATATATATATGAAAGGTGTAAAAATGTAGATATAGGTAGGTAAGGTTTCTCACAATGTACCTAATAAAGATCCTAAGTCCACATTTTCCACTATACATATATATACATATATGAATTGATAATAATTTAAATCTGGAAATGCTTGAAATTAGGTAAGATAAAGAACATACCTCATAAAAATGACCTGGAAATACCTATTTTTTGGTGTCTGATTCTAGTTTCGGGGAATTCTGCAACCAAATTTGGGACTAGAAAATAGAAATGGAGAAAACCCAAAAAGCTTTTTCAATTCTGAGGAAGGTCATCTTTGACCCAAATGCGGGGTAAGATCTTACCCTGGGGTACAATCTTACCCCTAAAGGTCATCCTTGACCTGAACTACTCTGACGGAGATTTTGTTCGCGGATCCCAAAAGTTTGACAGAAAGGGTACTCAAATCTACTCTGCAACTCCCAAAACAATGACTATAGATATCTGAAAATGGTGTTTTCAGGTGGCTATATAGGGTTTTGCCTTAGTCAAACCCTCACTTTGGTGATTTCCACCTCCATGAATAGTCGTATGTAATAGAATATGTGTGTGTATTGAATGTGTAATGCCAAGATATAGTCCTCGAGATTGAAACCCTAGCATGAATGGTTATGAGAAAGCAATGCATAGATTTGAATATGATAAGAAAGCATACCAAGCCCCTAAGGCTAAAGTACTCTTACCAAACTCACAATCTATAATTGCTACCCCATGATTGTATCTTTGAATGCTTGAATATTGAAAATGGTGGATCAAGGAAGAAGGTATCTCTCTTGCTCCAAATAGATGTTCACAATGGTGTGCTCACAAAAATGCTTGATATCAACAATGGATTGATCTTCTATATCATCCTCTTACAATCTTGCATCTTCACTTCACCATCTCTTGCTTGCTTCAATCAATTTTGTCTCTACTTGATGGATGCTTGGAGTTGTAGTTGTTGAAAATGAAGGCAAGAGAGAGTCTTTATATAAAGGTTTCAAGGTGAGGCTCCTTGGGCAATGTAAGGGCCCATAATTCAAATTTGACCTTGAATTATGGTCCAATCACAATAACCAACTAAGGAGGGAAATGAATTAAATGAATTTCAAATTAAAACCCTTCCACATTCAGATTTGAAAGCCCAACATTGATTTCAGGGTCCTCCGGGACCAAAATTTGAAAAGGGGGATCAAATCCTAACAAAGGTGAAGGATGACCTTGAAATTGACCTAGATCAAAGTCGACCTCAACCTTGACCTAGGGGTCCAGATCCAATCTGTGTTGAGAATAGGAGGTCCTGGGGATGCCCAGAGACTTGGGAAATGATGACAGAATAGGTCAGATTTCCAGAAAAGGACACAAAGGCCTATGATGAACATGATGAAGGCTAGGAGGACCTATGCCTAGATCCTCCCTAGAAAATAGAGCCATAGAGTAGGGAAATCAAGGAGAATCCTCAAGATTCTAACCCTAATTTCACCTAGAATGAAGGAATCAAGTGCAAAATGCATCCTAAATGCAAGTCTATCATAATAAATGCACTAAAAGAGGGTGTTAAACCTATCGAGATGGAAGTGATTCCATTTTAAGATGATACATTTAGCCCCCACTTTAGCTTAGATATGACACTATGTGAATATGAAAGCTAAAGTAAGAAAACATCATAGTAAATAAAAAGGATATAGCCAAGTCCTCGATGTAGAGATCCTGCAAAAAACTATTAGAACCTACAACACACAAGGTTAATGAAAGTTCATAAATCACCTAGAGCTTGCTAAATGAAAATAGAGAAGTGCATAAAGCCCCTTATGCCCCCCTATTTTGGCTTTCTACTTCTGAAGGGTGAAACAGGATTCCAACACCACTGACAACATTGAAAATGGAATTATCGAACTCAAGTTTTGATGAAAAGAGTGAATGTCTATCTAAATGCACGTAAAGGAAAATCTGAATTTACATGAGTAAACCCTAACAAAACCCTAATTTTGACTATAAATAAGGAAAAGGAAGTCATACCTACTCATTCTTACCATTTTCAAATTCAAAGAGAGAAAGAAAGATGTCAAGGAGAGAAGAACTTTGAGTGACGCGCATGGAGCTCTTGAGACAGTGCCTAGCTACCGGACGACCGCTTCCCGAGGTGAGTTTCTATTTTTTATTTTTGTATTTCATAAGTTCTTGATTTCTGTAGGCAAGGTTGACCCTAACCCTTAAAGGTTGACCTTGACCCTTAAAGGTTGACCTTGACCCAAAAAGGTTGGCATAGACTAGAAGGTCTCCACCTTGTCTGGGGTGAGGTCGTCCTTGACCTAGAAAGGTTGACCCTAACCCAGGAAAGTTGACCTTGATCCAGGAAGGTCATCCTTGACCTAACTAAGGTTGAACTTGACCTAGTCAAGTTAGATTTACATATTTGATGTTATAGAATGTTGATATGATGTTTGTTTGTGCTTACAGGACTTGGTTCATCTCCGAGAGCATCCCTTTAGATGGTTACTAGCAGTTATCAGAGAGAAATTATCTAAGCTGAGTGAGGATGAGATGCAATTATTGAGAAATGTAGGGCTATACTAGGTGATAGTCCTACCATAGATCAAACTACACCAAGATATGTTATTAGCTCTGATAAAGAGGTGGGATGAGGATACATTCTCATTTCATCTTCCCTCAGGTGAGATCACTGTGACAATAGAGGATGTCTACAAAATCTTGCAGATTTTGATTCGAGGTGAGCCTATCAGATTAAGAGCACAATGAGTTTCTAATGAAATCCTTTCAGATGTAGAGTATTATTTAGGATGGGTTCCATAGATGCGAACCCGGTTAGATCAAATTGCCTTATCATCCATACTGGCAGGCCCTACACCTTTAGTGTGGAGAGTGATGTTATGTATACTATCCTTGGTTGTGGTACCCAACATAAAGGGTATAGTCTTTTGTGCACTTTTCACTCATCTTGTACAGAGGATGGAGAGAGATAGGATCATGTTCTTGTGGGGTCGCAGTATGCTAGCCCAGCTATACCATGAGCTATGTCAGCTAGTTAGATATTAGAGAGAGAGTCTTTCGATATGTACGCTTTTGTAGATTTGGTTGTTTGAGCATTTTGCATGTACATGACCATAGGGTGTTCCAGTGATGGTAGATGCTAGCACACCGAGAGGCTTTGCTTATCCTCTGGAAGATGTCTGGCAGTTCAAAGATATCCTCTATTGGAGGGTATGTATAGACCATATTCTAGGCACATATGTCATATGGAGACCCTACTGTTGGATGACAGAGTGGCCAGATACACGACACTAGATGAGAAATTCACAATAGTGTAAGATGTTAGAGGATAATCAGAGTCACACAGTGATGACATACCACTATGATCGAGTGATGAGATAGTTCAAACTTTTATAGGGAGTCCCCAAAGCGGTACCTAATTATGCACATCCAACGAGGTACTATCAGAGACCCGGTGCTATACGATGACCATCACTAGTAGACATAGTAGATAGTGATGCATATGAGATAGAGAATATAGAGGTACAATAAAATGTGGCATACTCAGGCATGAACCAAGACTACTTCAGGTATTGGAGTCTAAAGGGAACCTGCCTCGTCTTCCATGAGGATTATCCTACAAGTGATCTAGGCCTTTCAGAGATGACACACCAAGATAGCGGTACAGTAGAGGAGGATTTGGATCTTAGAGATGAGGAGGAGCACATCTTGGAGGGAGATCCCATGTAGGAGGAGAGAATAGAGAGATTAGAGGAGATGCCCCCAGTTAGTGATACTGGTGTGGATGTGCACATTTTTCATGCATCACCACTCAGATCATGACAACCTCCATAATCCCACATAGAGACACCACCTCCGAGACATAGACATAGAGAGTGTGGAGAGAGTAGTCACTCCATGCCCCCACCATCTATATCCTTTGGTGATGCCCAGGAGGGAGATCCAGGTAAGAAACATGAATTTGATTGGAAATATAACTTAGTTTGTGCGAAAAAAGCATTAAATTGATAAATGTATTTTCATTATGCAGCTAGCATAGCAGAGTGGAGGAGTTTTGTATCTGAGGTTCTGAAGGATATATGTATATCCTAGTGACTACCAACTGAGGAGTGAGAGTCTTCCATTGGTCACAGAGATCTCGGTAGGCATGCCAATATCTTTGCATGTGTCTAGCAAGAGCTAAGATTGTGCAAAGAAAGAGAAGATAAACTGGTAGCTGACTTACAGAGGGCCCAGGAGTGCATGTGTGATATGAGAATATCAAGGAGCCACTCATGGACACACAGATCTACATCTTCCTATCATAGGCCAAATAAATCTAGGAGTCATCGACCATCAGAGCATAGAGATAAACATAGTGATAAATAGGGCCATGGGCCACATATGTATCAAAACTGAAAAGATTCTATGAATGAAAAAATTTCTCTACTAATTAGTTCTATGTTTGATTACTATATTTCCATCAATATAAAACTTAACAGAAAGAAAGAAGGTGTACAAATGCATTCAAATGTAATTTTACTAAATCACATAACCTATAAAACAAACATATTTATTTTATAAGGAATACATAAATACACAGGGAAAGAAAGAAAGAAATTAAGGATAATAACATTTAAGATGCATAATATTGATAGGTTCCTTAAGAGAAACACCATCCATATCAGCAAGTTTATAAGCACCTAAATCAAAGTCTTCAATTACAATAAAAGGTCCAAGCCAATTAGGACTAAACTTTTCTTTTTGGCCAGGTAAAGCATTCACATTTCATTGATTTTCATATAAGACTAAATCACCAACTGAAAATGTTGTTTAATTACTTTATGATTATATTATTTCTGAAGAGATTTATGATAAGCTTTTATATGTTCTAAAGCATGTATTCATTGTTCATCCAACATTTCTAATTCTTGTAAGTGTTGTTCTCGAAAAGTATCCTTGTCAATTATCCCATGAAATGAAACACGTAAAGAAGGTATTTCTAATTCCAAAGGCATAATAGCATTAGTACCATAGACAATATTTTAAGGAGAAGTACCCGTGGCAATACGAACACTGGTCCTATAAGCCCATAAAGCATAGGTCAGTTGGGTATGCCAATCTTTCGCATGCTTATTAACTATTTTTCTCAAAATTTGTTCAATGATTTTGTTCGATGCTTCAGCTTGACCATTAGATTGAGGATAATAAGGATTTGAAAATCTATGTTGAATTCGATATTTCTCTAAGAATTTTGTGACTTCTTTGTTCTTAAAAGAGGTACTATTATCCAAAATTATCATCAAAGGAATACCAAATCATGTTATAATATTGTTAAGGATGAAATCATAGATAACATCTGTGGTTTTCAAATGAAGAGGGACAACTTCCACCCACTCTATGAAGTAATATGTAGTATTTAGGATATATGTATGTCCCTGAGATGAAGCTAGTGAGATTTTTCCAATAAGGTCAAAACCCTAAATACTAAAAGGCCATGGAGAAACTTGATTACAAAGCTCACAAGTAGGAGCGTGAATCAAAGTACTATGTTGTTGACATTGAGGACATTTCTTAACAAACATGAAAGAATCTTGTTCCATTATTTGCCAATAATATCCCATTCTAAGTAGTTTATTAACCAAAGATTTTCCACCAAAATGTCCCCCACAAGAACCATAATGAGCTTTTGCCAAAGCTACCAGAATTTTGGTTCTATTAAGACATCTTAAAAGTAAACCCTCATAAGAGCATTTGAAAAGTGTGTCTCCTAAAATGATGTAACATGTTGTAAGCTTCCTAATACAATTACACATGTTCCTTGTTGCTGATTCAGGAAAAGTACCATCTTTCAAAAAATGAAAGATATGAGAATACCATTCATCCAATTGCAAATTAAAACAATCAGAGGTAACCTTATTAGAGATTACAAGGTTTTTAAGATTTTGTATAGAAAATTGAAAATTTTCAGCATTATTCTCAAGACAAACCAAAGAAGCTGCACTTGCCATGGTGTTCGTGTCTCGATTATCTTTCCGAGGTAAAGTTTGAATTGTGTAAGAAGAGAATTGTGAAAGAACATCAAGAGCCAAATCTCTATACTTTGTCATTTTATCATTCTTAGTCTGATAACCTCCTTTAATTTATTCAACAATCAGTTGTGAATCTCCATATATTTGCAAGTGTTTGATGTTAAGGGATGAAGTTTCTCGAAGACCAACTATAAGAGCTTCATACTCCACAATGTTATTAGTACAAGGAGATTAATTTATAAGATAAAGGAATCAATTTTTTTGTAGGAGGGATCAAGATAATACCAACACCATAACCTATCTTACATCTAGACCCATCAAAATATAATTCCCAAACATCATCTTGTTGAATAGCTAGAATATTTTCATCAGGGAATTCTATTGAAGTAAAGCATGTATTATAATGAGGACAAGGAGCTTTAGCTAAATAATCTGTTAAATCTTGTCCCTTAATTGACTTTTGAGAGATGAAATTAAGATCAAATTCTATAAGTAACATCACCCACTTTTCCAAACGGCCAGAGAGATCAGTTTGTCAGAAAAGATGTTTCAAAGGATCAAATTTAACAATCACATTGACTTCAGCATTTAGAAGATAATGCCTCAGTTTCTTGCAAGAATAAACTATAGCTAAACATTGTCTTTCCAAATCTGTGTATCTTGTTTCGTAATCAAGTAAAGTCTGACTAATGTAATACACAAGTCTTTCCTTATCTTCACTATCATTTTGAGCGAACAACGCACTCACCGCTTTCTGAGTGGCTGAAGTATATAAATCAAAGGGTTTGTCAAATTTAGTCCGTTGCAAGATAGGAGGATTGGCGAGATACTCCTTAAATTTCTCAAAGGATTGTTTACATTCATCATTCCAAGAGAAAGTGATATCCTTTCTAAGCAAGGAAGTAAAAGGAACAGTTTTATAAGCTAAGTTGGAAGCAAAGTGATGAATACCTTGAATTTTTCCTTGTAAACTTTGTAATTGAGAAATATTCTTAGGAGGAGGCATATTAACAATAGCTTCAATCTTTTCAGCATCTACTTCTATGCCTTGCTTAGAGATTATAAACCCTAATAATTTACCAGAATCAACTCCAAAGACACATTTCTTAGGATTCAACCTCATGTTATAACTTCTAATTCTTTCAAATATCTATCGTAAAATGCTAATATGATCTTCTCTTTGAATAGATTTTCCAAGATATCATCCACATAATCCTCAAGAATCTTATAAATATAATCATGAAAAATCATAGTCATAGCTCATTGATAGGTTTCTCCCACATATTTTTAATCCAAAAGGCATCATGACCCAACAAAATGTTCCCCAAGGTGTTATAAATGCAGTTTTAAATTGATTTTCAAAAGGGATAAAGATTAGATTATAGCCCAAAAAACCATCCATAAAAGATAGTAAAGCATGTCCCGTTGTTGAATCTACAATCATATCAATATTAGGTAATGGGAAATCATCTTTTAAGGATGCTTTGTTTAAGTCTTTAAAGTCAGTGCACATTCTTATCTTGTTTTCTCCTTTCGAAATAGGTACAATATTTGAAATCCAGTCTGAATAATCAATAGAATGAATAAATCCAAAATCCAATAATCTTTCAATTTCAGACTAACTAACAAAGCAATTCACAGATTCATCTTTCAAATTTTCTACTTCATAGGTTTCACATTTGGTTTTAGAACAATGTTGTGAGTAACAATCTTAGAATCTATGCCCGACATATCCGAATATGTCCAAGCAAAAATGTCCTTAAATTCAAGTAAAAGAGAAAGAAAATGATTACGTTCATCCTGATTCGAACATTTCCCAATTTTTATCATCTTTTCAGAGTCATTTTCATCCATTTGAATATCAACAGTCTCAGTTATTAACAAATCACTTTGTATCAGAGAATCCATCAGCAAAGGAGAAATATCATGTTTATCATGTTCTCCAAAATAAGCATCGGTATTTAAATAATAAGGCTTCTGTCGTTTGTGATGAAACGTAGGTAAACCCTCATAAACCCCTAAAAAATCCCCTAAAGCTTCATCTTCGGGAAAGATATCCAAAGTAGGTCTTTGATTAATGTCAAGGAGGAGTGGATTAACCAACTTCAACTGTCCCCCACATATATGATTAACATTAAGAGGAAAAAGTGATGGCTGTCTGCAATGATTAAATCCTAATCCATATGTATGATCATAAATTTCATTATCCAAGGGCACTTGTATACCTTGCTCATATTTACCACATCCTTTCCCATTAAATCCTGACTTCTTAAGTAGATGATAACTAGAGCCATATCAATCAACCATATCAGATGGAGTCCAAGGAGTGGCATATGTCACAATATCAAAGCAATCAAGTTTTATTGTTTCAATTATTTCTTCAATCGAGGCAGCAATAAAGTTACTTTTTAATTCCTCCAAAAGCGGGGAAGGAGTAAAAACTTATTTTTCAAATACACTTTGTTGTTTCATAAATTCTAAATCAGAGACCTTATATTCACCAATGAAAGTAGGATTAAAGTCCAATGTTCCCCAATCATCCTCAGTCAAAGAATAAGATGGAGCTTCAGGTTGTTTTATCTCAGGTTGTGTTTCAATCTCTTTTCTTGGTTGAAGAGGCTTAGAGACTTTAACATATTCTACATTGAGGCAAGGATTCGGTGCATCATCGACATGTAATGCATACATTAAATTGTTATAAATGAGCCTAACATTGCAATGAAGAGTAGAAGGAACTGCATGCATAGTATGTAACCAAGGTCTACCCAGAAGAAGGTTATAATTGAGTGGTCTAGGCATAACATGAATAGGTGTATTTAGAATAACCAGACCAACTTTAACAGGTAAGGTAATAATGCGCAAAGTTCTCTTTGAAATATTGTCAAATCCACATATAGGGACATTATCAAGTTGAATAGTTGTTAGATCAACCCTAATTGCCTTAAGCATATCCATGTGACAAACATTAAGTCCAGATTCATTATCAATTAACATTCTATGAATGATACTCTGATGAATAGAAACAACAACCATAAGAGCATCATATTGATTCTGCACCTCGGGAGAAGGTAAATCATCATCAATAAACACAATATGAGGTACAGAAGGCATAGTATGTATTCATTCCAAAATAGAATGAATGTTACCTTGATTAGGAGGTGAAGTAGGAAGCGTCGATAAAGCTTTTTTCAATGCCTCGTGATATGTCAAGGAAGTTTGAAGCAATTCCCATAAAGATATCTTAGCAGGAGTAGCATATAATTGGTCAACTAAGTCATACTCCTTAAAGGTAGAAGGAAACCTAGGAGCTTGATGAAGCATGGGTTGAGAAGGTGGTAAATAAATCAGAATAGTAGGCTGAGGGTTATTCCATGTGCGATAAGCATGTGAAACAAAATCTATGTTATCAAAGAAATCCAAAGGATCTCTAGGTTTACCCTTAATTGTTATTCAAGGAAATCATTTTACCATCATCAAAAGCTTAGGATATATCATTTTAGGTTTACCAATGTTGCAAATAGTGGGACATGAAGGTAACCATGCACACACCCTATGATAGAGGTTGATTGAAGAGATTGTGGAGGAGAGTGAAATAGGAATAGGATCAATGGAGATCATATTCAAAAAAATTTCATCCTTACTACCATATACCTCTTTAAGGGATTTATCCTCTTGTACAATAAAAGCCTCATCAAAGTACTCAAAACAAGAATCATACATGTTGAATACAAAAGAAATACTAAAAGTATGAAAATGTAAATGTTTTTTGTATAAAGAGATTTTGCAATGTTTTTTTTATTTTTGAAATATAAATGCAAGAGCGTAAAAGAAATCTACTTTTATAAGAATGCAAGATCTAACACAAGATGCAAATCTAACACCAATAAGAAAGAGTTATCGTAAACGTGTTCACCAAAATGTAAGGTGTCAAACTATAGATATAGGTAGGTAAGGTTTCTAACAATGTACCTAATAAAGATCCTAAGTCCACATTTTCCACTATATATATATATGAATTGATAATAATGTAAATCTAGAAATTCTTGAAATTAGGTAAGATAAAGAACATACCTCATAAAACTGACTTGGAAATACCTATTTTCTGGTGTTTGAGTCTAGTTTCGAGGAATTCTGCAACTAGATCTGCAACTAGAAAATAGAAACAGAGAAAACCCAAAAAGCTTTTTCAATTCTGAGGAAGGTCATCTTTTACCCAAATGCAGGGTAAGATCTTACCCCTAAAGGTCATCCTTGACCTGAACTGCTTTGACGGAAATTTTGTTCGTGGATCTCGAAAGTTTGACAAAAAGGGTACTCAAATCTGCTCTACAACTCTCGAAACAATGACTGTAGATATCTGAAAATGGTGTTTTTGGGTGGCTATATAGGGTTTTGCCTTAGTCAAACCCACGTTTTGGTGATCTCCACCTCCACAAATAGCCAGATGTAATAGAATATGTGTGTGTATTGAATGTGTAATGCCAAAATCTAATCCTCTATATTAAAACCCTAGCATGAATGGTTATGAGAAAGCAATATTGCATAGATTTGAATATGATAAGAAAGAATACCAAGCCCCCAAGGCTAAATTACTCTTACCAAACTCACAATTTTTAATTGCTACCCCATGATTGTATCTTTGAATGCTTGAATATTGAAAATGGTGGATCAAGAAAGAAGGGATCTCTCTTGCTCCAAATAGATGTTCACAATGGCGTGCTCACAAAAATGCTTGATATAAACAATGGCTTGATCTTCTATACATCATCATCTTACAATCTTACATCTTCACTTCACCATCACTTGCTTGCTTCAATAAATTTTGTATCCACTTGATGGATGCTTGGAGTTGTAGTTGTTGAAAATGAAGGCAAGAGAGAGTCTTTATATAGAGGTTTCAAGGCAAGGCTCCTCGGGCAATGTAAGGGCCCATAATTCAAATTGCACCTTCAATTATGGTCCAATCACAATAACCAACTAAGGAGGGAAAATAATTAAATGAATTTCAAATTAAAACCCTTCCACATTCAGATCCAGAAGCCCGACATTGATTTGGGGTCCTTCGGGACCAAAATTTGAAAAGGGGAATCAAATCCTGACAAAGGTCAAGGAAAACCTTGACTTTGACCTAGGTCAAATTCAACCTTGACCTTGACCTAGGTCAAAGTCGACCTTGACCTTGACCTAGGGGTCCAGATCCAATCAATGTTGAGAACAGAAGATCCCAGGGATGCCTAGAGACTTGGAAATGATGACAGAACATGTTAGGGTGCCAAAAAAGGACACAAAGGCCTATGATGAACATGATGAAGGCTAGGAGGACCTATGCCTAGATCCTCCCTAGAAAATAGAGCCACAAAGTAGGGAAATCAAGGAGAATCCTTGGGATCCTAACCCTAATTTCACCTAGAATGAAGGAATCAAGTGTAAAATGCATCCTAAATGCAAGTCTATCATAATAAATGCACTAAAAGAGGGTGCTAAACCTATCAAGATGGAAGTGATTCCATTTTAAGATGATATATATATATATATATATATATATATATATATATATATATATATATATATATATATATATATATATATATATATATATATATATATATATATATATATATATATATATATATATATATATATATGGGTAAGTGCACCAAGATGGTGGATAGTTAGTGGCCACATCCAAAAAAATGAAATTTTGTATAACCTATGCGGGTTCCATAAAATTCAAAATCATGCTAGGCTTGGTTTTACCAAGCCTAGAAAAAAGATCCTCAAAACCCATACAAGTTTTGAGGAACATTATATTCACAATATCTCATAACCCGTATGGGTTATATAAAACTATATAAATTTTACACACACACACACACACACAAAGATCTGAATTAAAGATTCAGAGTACAATACATGGTGTGAGATGATACCTGCAGTATTGTGAATTGGAAATAGAAAAAAATTTAGATAAGAAATTACGGAAGACAAAAAGTAGTCTCATTTCATTCACAACCTCAAGTTTATACAAAGTATGAAGGATTCATTAATGTTCTACACTAGATTCTATACACTTCAAAAAAAAAGTTTGCAAAGTGGATTATTTTGATGCAAGTTATGCCTAGCACACGAATAGGTACTAGATTTTCAGGATGCATAGTCACTTCAAAAAATTATAAAAAATAAAATACTCAACAGAAAATTACAAAAAAATACACAACTTCATCCTACCAAAGGGTTTTGCAAAATGCTAAATCTAACTATAGATTTTGTGAAGCACACGGAAACAACTATGTTAAATATTTTTTTGAAAAAATCAGGAACAGTTTTTCGTGCGTGAGAGGTTTCACCCTCTTAATCTTATCTATTTTTAAAAACTTTAGTAGTTTAGAAAATAGATTTAGAGTACTACAATTCTTATTCTTTACACAACTCCTAGTTTTGAGTGCATGACCCTCAAATATCTCTGTGAAGTTCAGGTTTCCCTGATTTAAAAAAAAAAGTGGTCACTTATACCCCCTTTCTATTCACCATCTTGGTGCACTTACCCATATATATATATATATATATATATATATATATATATATATATATATATATATATATATATATATATATATATATATAATGTTGGAATAAATTACTGATCTATATTTATTTGTGTGCATCTATAATTGGTTAATTACAATTGCACACAAATAAGTATGCATGGAATTGGTTAATACAATTACAGATGCACACAGATCACTCATGCACACAAATCAATATGCATTAGTAATTTGTTCCAACACACTATGGAGATGTATAGAAATCTACCAATAAGGTAAATTGAAATATTATTGTGAACCTAGTTAAAGGCTACCTCAAATATAAAGCCAATTTAACACATAACTCTAAAAATGATTAAGCACTATATTTAATTGAACTATAAACCTATAAAAAATTAAAGGAAAACTATAAACCTAACCATACAAATAAATCAAATCAAACCCTAACAAAATTAAACCCGATTAAAAATTTCATCGTAAAATAAATCCTTGCTCTAGACTTAATGAATCATTAAATATGACCCTAAACCCTATCTAAAATAAATTAAATCAATCCATAATACTAAACTACATTCAACCCATGCCATTAACCTAAATGAATCTTAAAATCAAATTTAACCCTTTCTCTACCAATAAGAAAAATTGAAATATTATTATAAACCTAATTTAATGCTACCTCAAATATTAAGCCAAATTAGCACATAACTCTAGAATTGATTAAGACCTATATATAATTGAAACATAAACCTATAGATCATTTAAGGATAACCATAAACCTATAAGGATACCCATAAACCTATCCATAAATTAGAGATGCAAACAAATCAATATGTATTTCTAAATTTGTAATTTAATATAATATAAGCTATACAATCTAAACAAACTATGTGCATATCCATTTGATGTTAGAACCAATGCTTGAATTCTAGTGTGACAAAGATTGGAATTAAAGATGCACACAATCCACGATGTAATTCCAAGTGAATTGAGTTAAATATAATATAAGCTAAGCAATAGAAAAATTGACCATTTGGTATTGAATCAAACTCTATGCATATTCGTAGAATGTTGGAACTTGAAACAATTGAATTATAGTGTGACAAAAAAATACAATAATATGTGTACAAAAATTAGTATGCAATTTCATTAACCATTTGTAATGTAATTACATAAACCATTTGTAAGGTAGCATTAATCATTTTATGCATATATTGATTTGTGTGCATCTGTAATTGCATTAACCAACTTCTTGCATAGTTATTTGTTTGCATGTGTAATTCATCAATTACACAGCACACAAATCACTATGCATTTCGATATGAAATAAACTCTATGCATATCCATTTCATGTTGGAATCAAGAATTGAATTATCCAATAACACATGCACACAAATCACTATGCACACAAAACTCTATGCATATCAATATGAAACAAACTAGATATGCATATCCATTTCTTGTTGGAATCAAGAATTGAATCATCCAATAACACATCCACACAAATCACTATGCACACTCTATGCATATCCATTTCATGTTTTCTTTGTAAAATATGATCTATTTTTTTATTTGAGTATATTGAATATCATATAGAGATGTGGATAGAATTACATCAGGTATTGTTGACTTCTATAGGGAAGGTACTTACATCTAGAAAGTTCAACCATGTGAGACTAAATGTTAGTCAAATCCATTCCACTCTAAAAAAGGTAGATAACAATCTATTTTGTAGGTTGACGTAATTCTCAATTGTTTAGGGAAGTGGTTGTTATAGGCCAGAAAAGAGCATAGTACTCATGATAACCCTTGACTAGCGGAGGACAGATGAGACAAAGGGAGGTGGCTATATAAATAGATTGGTGGGGTTACCCAAAGTACAAAAGAGGTGGATTTGGAAGTGAAGGTATGGCTGGCACAATGCACTTTGGTGTTTATTGCAATTCTGGGGAGACAAATGTAGACAACCAATTAGGGATGTTCTTCAAACTACAGGATCCCTCACTACTATCGTCAATCAAGAAGGTTATTGGGCCCATTTCTTCAACCCATTGCCACAATGGTGTATTGTTGGATAAGTTATTTACTATCGTATCAAAAGTACACGGGTCTTGTGTGATGGCCACTAGGATGGTTGAAGAACTCTTAAAGGATGAATACAAGTATGCTATAGCCATGGCTATGATTGGTATGAACATCAACAAGAAGAAAGGCCTTATTTTAGGATTTTTTGATGTTGAATTTGTCATAAAGAAGAAGAATACTATGGTTGAAGGTCTTGCACTCTATAGGGAGGGCCTTGCTAATTTGGACATCACCAAATTTGTGAACATGCTAACAAAGAATGAAGACCTCCTCTCTAACTCTGCCCTGGAGAGGATTTATGAACTAACAGATGGCTATCTGGCCATAGACAAATATATGTTCTAGCCGGATGTATGTAAGGGAACTACCCCCTTTGGTAGATACCATAAAAAAAATTGTGTGTGTTTGTCTAGATATATATATATATATATATATATATATATATATATATATATATATATATATATATATATATATATATATATATATATATATATATATATATATATATATATATATATATATATATGTATATATATATATATATGTATGTATGTATGTATATATGTATGTATGTATGTATGTATGTATGTATGTATGTATGTATGTATGTATGTATGTAGTGTGCATGTTTAAGCTAGCAAATAACTCTACTATGTGTATCTCATATATATATGTGTGTGTGTGTGTGTGTGTGTGTGTAGACATATATATGTGTATGTGTGTATGTATATCTCAGAGGACATATATACATATATATCAGCTGATATAACATAGGGTAAATGTGTTTTGGAATAGAGCATATATATATATATATATATATATATATATATATATATATGCAATTTGTTTTAGATAGGATTTAATATTAAATGATACTATTAGAGTTTACTAGTAAATGATATTGTTAGGGCTTAATATTAAATGATACTGATAGGGCTTAATAGTAAATGATCATGTTACATTAATAGTAAATAATACAATTAGGGCCTAATAACACACACTGGCAGTGGGTGTCTGACATTGGCAGTTACATGCTAAAAAGGAGAAAAGGAAATGGGACTACAAGATCATAATAATTTGTATACCTTATAATCGGATCTTTAACAATTTGTATACATTTACTATGAAATAAAAACAATTTGCATTGAAAACAAGTTGTATACCTTATACTTTATAATTTATTTACATTTATTATTAGATCAAAATGCAGATATGCAAAAAAGGAGTTAAATACCAAAAACATTAAAATTTGTCCCATTAAAACCTTAACAAAACCATTCAAAATAAGGTGGAACAAGTGAACCCTAATCAATTTTATTCACATTATGCTACAATTCGATAAGTATGGTCAAATATGTTAACAAAAAATGGCAAGTAAAGTATTATATAGTACATTTAAGTGTCACATGAAAGCCCTAACAAAACCATTTACCATTTACAAATTGTCGCATGAAAACCCTAACATAACCATTTAACAATCCAAATAGTAGCATGAAAATCATAACAAAACAATTAACAACCCAAATAGTAGCATGAAAACCCTAACAGAAACACTTAACATATAAAATATTCACATGAAATCCTTAACATAACCATTTAACACTTTTTTTTGTCACATTAAAAATCTAACAGAACCAATTCAATATTTAAACCCTACATGCGATGAAAAATTGATTTGAACAATGATGCAAAATGTTATTTTTTCCAAGCGGCCATAAAAATTACAACGAGACTTGAACAAAGATGTACATTTCCCCCATATTTGATCGTGTTTATGAACACAGATAGATGTGCTCATAAACATCGAAAGCAACACCAAACAAAAAAACAAGGCTTTAGCAAAAATCACAAATGAAAAACCCTATTTACTGCCAAAATAGTGGACCACCAATGGAAAATGGTGGTCTTAGTGAGGAGTTCTCCTCACCTAGATCGTATATGAAAACTCAAAGCCCTCCATTGTCTTCGAACCGTCCATTGTCTTATTGAATTAAAATCTTTTCCAAATAAAATATATAAATTTATTTTCTAATTTTACATTTTATATATTATGTTTAATATATGAATTATAATTATTTTGATAAAAAATTAAAATTAAAATAATTTATTAAATTATTTCTATATTAAAAAATTTAACAATTAGTATTTTTCTTAAAATGTAAAATAAAGAACATTAAAATGATCAAACTCTCATAGAAAAATCATATCACAGGTAGGGGTGCCCGTCAAATTCCAGGCCTGGATGGTCATAACGACTTTCTGGTCGGCACAGATTCCACGCACAGTGATTCTTGTTTGTTTACATTCATTTACAAAAACATGTTTTTATTTTTAATCGCCATTCCCTCAGTTTGATCAACGCTGTTGTCATATTTCTCGACCTCGTATGTTTGTCTGGACAATCTTCCAAACTGGACCTGAAAATTCCACCTCCATCTCACATATAAAATGTTGTTTAAGAAACCAGATTCATACAACAATTCACAGAAAAAAAAAGTTTTTTAAAAAATTTTCCTGTGATTTCTCAAATTTTCATCATGCCTTCTTCACTGCAATCTCATGTCGATCTCCCTCTGATCGACATTTCACAGTTTCAATCCGATTTTGATTATGAAACCCTAAATTGCCTTCAAAACGACCCCGGCTTAGCATCTGTCAGAGAAGCCTGCAAAGATTGGGGATTTTTCTCCATCACAAACCATGGAATTCCAATTGATCTTCTCCAACAAATGGAGTTCCAGTGCCGCCATTTATGTTCCGTGCCGGCAGAAGCCAAAGAAAGAGCCGTCAATGATGATCCAGTCTGGAGCTACATTCGCACGGCCAAGACAGAGATCTTCACCATTTGGGTATTACCAGAATCTGATTCGATTAATGAATTATCGAAAAAGATGTGGCCGGAGGAGGGAACATCAACAAATTTCAGGTAATTAGGGTTTCTGTTTCTTTATACATTTGAAATTCAAACCCTAACTCGTAAATAAAAATCTGATCTTGGATTGAATGCCAGCGAGACCTTCGGAAAATACTCTTTTCTTCTGCAAGAGCTCGCGCTGAAGATCTGTAAAATCATTCTTGCGAGCCTGGGCCTAGATGCGGAGAAATTCTATAATCTTCACTTCGAAAAATGTCCGGCTCACATGCGAATAATCCACTACCTTTCTGATGCAAAATCTGTGGGGGATGAGCTGCTATTAGCTCATACAGATATCGGTTGCTTCACAATTGTTTACCAGGATAATGAAGGCGGGCTTCAGGTTCGATCCAAGGAAGGGGAATGGCTGAACTTGAAGCCGATCTCGAATTCATTCATTGTATTCATAGGGGATTCGATTAAGGTGCGAAATAACTGAGTTAAATTCCATATTTGCATATTATGAATTGAAATGAACATGAACAGAGAAAAAGATGTGTTTGAGTGCAGGCCTGGAGCAATGGCATATATCGCAGCGGAGAGCATCGGGTGCTGTATAAAGGTTGGGTGGATCGATTTTCTGTGCCATATTTTGTTCGATTTCCAGGGGATAAAGAAATTTGGGCTCCGGATGAGCTTGTGGACGATCAACATCCTCGGCGTTACAGGCCTTTATTCTCCTTGCAATTTGAGGAGGATTCAATGGAATACTTAAAAACGAAAGATGCAAAAATTTCGCCATTCTTTGAGCAATACGCACAGATAAAAGCTACAGTGGTCGAAAATTTGTGTTCTTGAAGGAGAGGTACAAGTTCAAATTTAAATTTGTGTTCTTGAAAGAGAGGTATGAGTTCAAATTTTATTGGAGGTAAGGTATTTAAGCTTCTTTTATAGTACAATTAAGAACAAGCACTAGTCTTACATTACTTAATCATATGTAAGTCCAAAAATAGATAAGTGATATCATGGACTACAAAAGCTTGTTTTCTTTTTGTTTTTCTTCCTAAAGACATGAAGGAAGAATGTATGAAATGACAATCGCATTAACTATTGAAATAAATCATGTGTGTGAAGAAAATTAAATATTTATTTGTTTGTTTGACCTTGCTTTTGTCTTGCCATTTCTTGGTTGGTGTGCAACCTTTTATCTCTCCACCCTTGGCTTGCTCTTTATATTCTTGTGAGATTTGCAACTGCCAAACTCTCTTCTTTTTAAGCTTCCTTTCATCGATAGATCATAGAGTGTGATCTGAATCATCGATGCAAAATATCAAACACAATCTCAACTACAAACAACATAAATAATTAAATGATGTCTACAAATAATTATTATTGTGTAAGCATACTAAAGTCGATAAAAATATTGGAAATATATCAATATTAATTGTCTTCGATAATAATAGATGTGAGGTTTATTTTTATGATGTGATTTTATTTTGGTTTACATTATTACAAAGATAAAATAGTTCATATATTAAAATAATTAGGTTTGTCAAGTGATCTTTTAAGTTTTATTGTTATACATCTGCGTGTAAATTGGCTAGTTGTTTGATGATGGTAATGAAAAGAGTTAGCATTGTAGGACAATTATGGATGTTATATCTAGGTTTATGTTGGCATGGCTATATCTTAGTCATAGGGTACTTCCCACCAAATCTCTAGATTAATATCTAGTTTTTATTTGGTTATTCAATATCTTTAGTTGTAAGATGGATCTCACAAAATAACCAATTGTTTAGGTTTTAGTTGTCATTAGAAATTTAGAGAACTTTGGTCTATCTTAGCCTCTTTTTGTATGTGATCTTTTGATATAACTCATCATCATTTCTATTATCCCATCCCTCAAGTTTCTATTTTATCACAGCTAAGGTATTCATTTTAATATCAAATGGAGATCACTACCATGATTTCCTCCTTATCCTTGCTCGGGAAATAGATATATGTAGATCTCTCCTACTAAAAGTAAGTGGTTATGATCATTTTGGGATCAACATGCATTCTTTGAAAATAGGGGTATTTTTTAGCATACCATGAACATGCGTGATATGACCTAGGTTCACTAATTGAAGCCCCTATGATACAAAATCAATTTATTTCCCATGTATAAAAGATTTTGAAATTTTTTAGGAAGATTTGTAGAATGAAAGTAACTCTCAAAATTGAAGAGTCCCTTCTATTTAATTTTAAGGAGACTATTATAAATTTATTCAAGGTCTAATGTTCTTTACATATCAATATCACTAGATTTTGGAATCCACGTGATTATAAATTTGGTAATTATAAGGTGCAATCAATAAAAAAAATTATATATTTACATTAGAACTTCTTTCAGAGGATAAGATTTGGGATCTTCAAGGATGCTCCTACATTAAATATTACCTATATTCAATATCAATAAATAGGAGATAATTTATCAATTTACAATGTGTAACAATTCTATTCAATGTGTATCAAGACTTTGTAAGTTTTCATGAAATTACATATGCTCTAAAATTTCCAAACATGTATATACATTTTTAAGAAATATTGGAACCTCTATCAATAGAATCCTTAACAAGTTTTAAGGCCATAATATCTTCCTAGATAAGGTCACTTCCTCTCATCAATGGTATCATGTTGGTCATCAAGAGAGGTCTGGTTATTATAAATTGGGTTTCTAGGTCTTGGATAGCCTTGACCGCATTTATCCTTATATTTTGAAATTTTTTAAGTAGTATCTAAGTATATTCCTAATTTGAAACTTCATCCAACATGTTCATGTCAAACTAATTTTTAATTAATATTTTAATTCTATAATTAATTAATTTTCTACTTCTTTTATTTGTATATTGTTATTGACTAGTTAGTAATTACTAAATTGGTTTTAGAAATTAGTTGAAAATAGTATTAGAAAAAAATTAATTTGGAAGTGTATTTATAAACACAAACGTTCTCTAAAATAACTATTAAAAAGGTAGAAGGTAAAATACTCTTTGTTATGTTCTTTAATAATATTTGTTTGTATTTGTATATATGATTAAATTATATTTTGTTATTATTTTGATGACATTAAAATGGTTAAATACAAACATTTGATGAAATACTTGTTAGTAAATTAAATTATATTCTCTAAATGGTCATATCATCAATTGAAGATGACTTATATACCTAGCTATCGTTTAGCTCACAAACTTTCACAAATATTACTTATAATATTTCAAAGATTCCATTATTTATTGGTAACAATAACTATCACACCATTTAAACAAAATAATATGTAAAAGACTTTAATATCATAGACTTTATAGGCAACACACTTAAAATATAGTGTCTAGAGAAGTCATTAATCATAATGATGAGGCGATTTAGTATATTTTTTCTAAGTAATAAGGATAAATTAAGTGATTTGTTACCACCACTAATTCAATATAAAAATATGAAATGAACTTTTTAAAAAAATTATCTTAATGCTAACATAAATAAGGTGATCGTGTAAAAAGAAAATCTAAAAATAATATTTATATAAATTTATATTTTCATTTAAATCTTGTACACTTGAAAAATGATTTTATTATAAGAAGACATTTGATCTCTAAAATAAAACATTTTTTAAAGTAAATAATGAATTAAAATGTAATAATGTTAAGAGAGAAACATTCAAGATATTGAGGTGCATTTCTTATTATTGTTAATGTTGATAAGGAGGAGATATTTTCTTGAGAAAGTCAAAGTGTGATATTGCTAATACGATTCAACTATGTAGTTTTTGAGTCAAACTCATTTACCTATGTTTCATGAGTAGTGGTTCACAAGAGCCCGTCTCTCATAAGAATGGATGGAACACTTAGCACTCATTACATTTAGGTGATGCTCAAAAAGGTGAAGCACCAGGACTTCCCAAGAGGTCACCCACCCAGTACCACTCCACCTCAAGCACACTTAACCACAAAGTTTCCTCCAAGGTTAAACCCACTTTTCTTGAAACTAGGATTAACCTTGGAGGAAACTCAGAGGTTAAGTGTGTATACACCCTAAAATGGTCGCCTAGACTTTGGACCACATTCTTGCAATTTATCAATTTTCTGAATCAATATTTTCAAAATTAAATCAATTTCCTTGATCAAATCCTAATTCTATCATTTATTCGATTATATTCTATGGGCTAACCATTTTATCCTAAGTCTTTATTTATTTAAAAGGAATTCTCTCCCCTTTTATTAAATAAAAAGCCCACACTTTCCTCTTATCCTAAGTTGCACAAATAAAGCATTATTCCTATTTTATAAAAAGAAGAAAAGGCCTTTTTGTCTCACATGAGGCTCAAAAGTCAACACTTCTTTCTCATTGGAGGAGACTTGTGCACATGGATTGATCCCTTTTTCAAACTCCACCCTCGATCAAATCTTTTTCCTCTTAATCTCCATCGTCTATTGATTCTTATTTCTTATAAAAGAAGAGCTCTCTTCTCATTCTAGGATCCACTTTTGAATACTAATCTTATGCTACAGGATTTCTTGGTGACTTTGGAGTTTTGGAGATCTTCTTGCATTCTAGCTTTCATTCTTGCATCATAGCTTCATGTTTATGCTTTCTTAGCTTAGATTTCCTTTCATGTTCCTCACATAGCTTAATTAGCAAGGCTTATACTACTTTCATTTTCATAGCATAGTTTCATTCTTGCATCTTCATTCTGGCATAGAATTGCATTTCATTTCCATATTGATTCTTGAGGATATTGGCATTCTTGCCCTTGTCTCTTTGAATCTCCCATTGTGTGGTTTACTAGCAAGGTTATAGGCTTAATAGCTCTAGTTGAGAGCATTCTTAATATCCTTGTGACTCCATGCCTAGGGAGCTCTAGGTCACTTTCTCAAGGTTTCCAATCCATGGATTCTCTTGGAAGTAATGACTTAGAGAAGTGCACATTTTGAGTGTACATTTTTGGCGCCCATCGTGGGGCAGAACAAATCTCTTTTGTCCTTTCTTTTCATGCATTTCTGCTAATTTTTCATCATATTTTGCTTGTTTCAGTTGTTTTTCCATACTTTCTGACAGAATATTGTACGACAATCTTCTAGTATCATATGACAGTTTTTGTATACCCATGAGATACTTTTCAAGTAAAAGTATCATACGCCCTTGCAAGATTCTGTCATAGAGACATATAGAACTCCATTGTCTGGACACAGTGCAATATGTCGTATAGAGAGAAAGTATCGTACCAGTATATTGCAAAGTATTGTATGAAATTTTCTTTGACAAAACTATCACCCAGGCCTGGCAGTGACTGATTTTGGTTGTTTCTTTGCAAGATTTGATTTGTTTGCTTTGGATTTCTGATTTGCTATGGTAGAACAGAGGTTTATTTGAAAATTATTCTTGATTTTATTGTGCTAACCTTTGTGGGGCTAACAAGTTGTGCTTGTAGGTGTACCCTCATTACTTGAATATTTGTCAAAACGAACGCATGTCAAAGTTTCAAATGCACAAGGGCTACTAATCTGTCTTACAGGGCTTCCCAAAGCATAAAAACAATCAAGTGCTTGTTCATTGCTTTCATTTTTAAGTGTGGCATATACTAGTTGATTCTTTTCTTAGGCACTTAATATCTTATTGTAGGAGTCTTTTGGTGGTAGGAGAGTATGCTCTTCACCCTTGTGGTGAACTAGAAATCTTGACCCATCTTTAGATTTGGAAAATAAGAGGATAATTGAACTTTGCTTGGTGTGTTTGGGAGAAATTTTTGAGATAGGAGAGTATGCTCTTCACCCTTGAGGTGAACTAGAAATCTTGACCCTCAAAGGTTAATCCACTCTTTGTTTAGTTTTATAATCCTTTAGTAGGCTTGCTCTTGAGCAATCAAGAGGAACGACCCAAGTGGGGACAAGCTAATACCGATCTATTCCGACCCACTATAAAATCAAGGCTATCAAGGACACAAAACCTTGGTAGATGTAGTACTTGTCTTCGCTTGGTGTGAGTACTTGTGGGATTGTGACCATGAGGAAAATGCTAAGCAAGAATGCTTAAGGTACTCTTGTGGCCATGAGGTTCATTACTTGCTGCAAGGTAAGGAGTCCCTTTGGGGAGCAAGAGGGGTATTATGAATGGAAGCCCTTATTACAAACCATAAATAGAAGCTACCTAATTTTGTTGCTTAGCATCTTGGTGCAAGGATTGATCCTAGTGGACTAACCTGGATCACCCCAAGAGTACTCACCATATGTGTTCCTTTGGTTGTGTCATTGTCACTTCCACAACAAAGCCAATGCCTATTGTGGGCAACCACTTTGTGTGAGGCAATGGGACATCAAGTGTGGGCCAATTTGTTGAGTATTGAGCCTTTGTCTTTCTAGGCTAGTAAGTGCTTGATTTGTCTTCGCTGTGATCTACCCGTGTAAATGTTCTCGAATATTAAACATCAAGGTAGTGCTCATAGGATTTCTATTTTGATATCCCAAGTGCATGTCTTGACAAGGTTGCTTTTGCCCTTGCACAAGTGTTTTATGACAAGTTTGATCATTTATTGTTTGCAAACCTGTCTGTTTTCTGCTATTCCTGCGTTTGAAATCGAGAAATTGAGATTAGTAACCAGCAAATTTGGCCAAATTACTTTCAAAACTAGATTTTACACATTCACTGGTCAAATATCATACGATATTGCACAACTATCACACCACCTGCCTAGATAATATCGCATGCACTACCTGGAAACTATCGCACTGCTTCTTGCAAAATATCATCTAGGAAAATTGCATCGTTCTGTTACCCTGCGAACTATCGTACAGAGTCAAACTTGTTGAATAGCAGTTTGTCCCCAATTTGCCAAAATAGTGACCTATTTTCAGTCTTCCTTGGTCGGTCCAGGTCAGATCTTAGGTGATATGACATGTTGCTCAACATCCAAATGAACTTAAATGGTATCAAGTTGCATAAAATGACTCTTGGTCTTCTTTCTTCCATATTTCTCATGTTTTTCTAGTCTTCCACTCCCATGGGAAACTCTTCACATCTTCTTGATTCTTTTCCTCTTATTATCTAGTCGTACCTTCTTCTATTCATCTCTTCTATCACTTCCATGCTTGATTCCTCCTTTTTCAGAATCATGAATTTCAACTATCTTGTTATGGAACCTCTCTTGAAAATAGATGATCTCAAACTCATTGCTCAATTCGAAGAGTTTTATTCCTCCAATAGTCCTTCTAGATATCTCATGGGTGATAAACTTATAACAAAAATAAAAGAAAAGTCGAATGAATCAGATGCCTTTGCTAGGATCATAGACATGATCATGTCATGACCTCCTTCTTCCAAACATTTTTCATCTTCTAATTCTTCTCATCCTTCCTCATCTTCCAAATCTTACCATGACTCTTCTAGACATTATTCGCATGCTTCATTATCCAAGTCTTCTTCCTCCACTAGGTCTTCACTTTCCTCTTCTTCATGATCTCGTTCCTCTTCTACTTCTCCCAAGAGTCTTACTTCTCTTCTCAAGACATACCATGATGAGAAATATGATAGCCCTTATGATACCTCTTCCGCAAAGAGTGACACACCCACCTTTGATGACTATGATGACTATGATGACTATGATGATGGAAAATGTAGTGATACCTATGACACCTCTATTCCTAAGGGTCCTCCTCGCCGTGTGCTCGTGCTTACTAGAAATGGATCGTCACATTGGATAGATCGTGTTGGTGATCCATATGACTCTGATTTTGAAAGAGTTTTTTATGATTTCTATGAACAATACCTAGATGATACATCTACTTCTATTGAGGAAGAGAAAGCTCACCGTGCTGATTATAAACATAAATACTATAAGAATCTCTCCTCTAAGAACTTCCATGCTAAAGATAAAGATTACACTCTCAAGTAAGATTATGTTAATGTTGAACCTTTGTCTTGTGATGGTTCCCTTCCACCCCCTACTTCCTCCAATACCCATACATCTCCTAAAGCTTTCGAGTCTTTCAAATCTTTCACAAATCTTTCATCCAACAAAAGTCCTAATACTTTTCATGTGGTTCCCTATAGTTATCCTCAAGGGCTACGTCTTAAAGAAACTCAATCTAACCTTCACTTGGCTGAAAATACTTTCAATAATGCTAAACCTAAATAGCCTAAGCCTTTATACACTACAATGCCTACTTCAGCTAGTCCTTCACTATCTCTTCCAAAGTCTTCCATACAATTCCAACATGCTTCCTTATCCTTAGAAGTGGCTCCATGTCAAGAGGACTCTAAAAATAAAGAAAAGAACATAAAGAAAGATCAAGATCAAGAACCCTCCATGTCCTCCAATCCTTTTCATGATGTCTCTTATCTGTTTCATGGTTCTTTTGATCCTCTACACCCTTTCTCATTCATTCCACCATGTTTTAAGTCTCCTCCTAAGCAAGATCAAGCTACTACTTACACCATTGAGCTTATTGACAATCAAAATAACCTTACTACATTTGTGCTTTCCAAAGATGATACTTCCATTAAGGTTATTAAACATAGTGTTGTTACTTCCAATGTTAAGCCTATTGAAAATCAAGAGAAGAATTATACGCTTATGCTATCCAAAGCTCATTGTCAAGATCAAAGTCTTCCATCTTCTAGTTCTACCACTCCATGTTTGCTTCCACTTTCTACTCTTCCTAAGTCTTTGCAAGCTTTGAACAATCCTATCAAAGAAGGTGCTCATATTCAAGATGTTCATGATCCTATTTCAAATCCTAATGGTCATTCTAAAGATGCTGATGTCCTTGGTTGTCATATAGATGATGATGAACTTATTGATTGTCCTTTTGTATCTTCCACGTCCATCCTTGGACCTCCTCCACCAATACTAAGGGCTTCACATCTTCCTTCCATTTTGGGCCCTTATGTCCCTTCACTTTTCCCTCCTAACTCTCCTAGTTCATCATCCATCTTGGGTCCTTACATCCCTCCATCTCCTATCTTTCCTCAAGATTAACATAGATGCATACCCTTGCATCCTTTTCATCCACCCACCCATCTAAACCAGTTATATCCTCCTTCTTCTTCCACAAGTCCCAAGTCTTTTGGAAGTAACTTGAATGTTTAATAAGAGAAAAAGAAGCAATACAAGAATCCATAAAAAAAAAAAGATCACCATGTCTCATCTAATCAACATGGAGGCATAAAGTCAAAAGAGATATCTAAGAAGAAAACTACAAGACAAGTATGGGTTCCAAAATCCATCATTGAAGATATTCTCTCTAAATCATCAAAAATAAATAAAAAACCTATGGCTATATGGATTCCAAAATCTCTCTTGAAAGAGTCTGATGTCGAGAAACAAGTGAAGTTGACATTCAAGCTTCCAAAGGCTTCCACTTCATCCTCTTCCAAAAAAGTTATTCCATTCCATGTGCCTAAACCTCAACCTCAGCTATCCATTCACCATATGCCTTCATGTATTCCTTCATTCATGTTTCCTCCATGCTCTCGCCACCCTTCAAGGTGTGTGTTGATGTTGATCTTGTATTCCTTTCCATCTACCCTTTCACAATCCTTACATTAATTATCCTTTTACCTTCTATCCTTTTTTCTCATTTGCCTATTCCTCCTATCTTCCAACCTCACTCGCTTTACATAAAACCTTATGCTCCATTTTTCTTCAATCTTCCTTTCCCTATCAACATATTTGAGAATATAATTTTGAATCCTTGGCATATCATGGTTTATCCTTTCAAGGAGCATTATCTAAAAAGCTTGCCTTCTTCCAAAAATTTAAAAAATGAAAAATAAAATTGAAAATTGAAAATGTGCCTTGGTGGAAACTTGAAAACAGGTGTCATGGTAGCAAAAGTAAAGAGAAATAAATTCATCCTATGGTGAAAACCACTCTCTTGTGGCACCTTGGATAAGTATCATGATGAAAACCTGGCAATCAGGCATCATGCATAGTTCTTCTACATATTTTATCCATTCCACCTCCTCTCTTTGATCTTGACAATGTTGACCTATACATGAACATTTGGCTATCTTGTGAGCTATCTTATGATGATCTTGCTTTCATTCCATTCATGTTTAGCCTTCATATTTATTTTTCTCCATTCATTCTAGTCTTTCGCTATCCTTTTCCCCTTTGGTCTTGATCTAATAAAAAAAAGTAAAGCACGATGTTATGAAGCCTCTTGACATGTCTACCCCTTTGGACTACATCCTTTCCTTCTTTTGCATTATGTTTTTTGTGACTTATCTTATGCTGGCCTTTCATTGCTTATCCAAATGTGCTTTATATGACAATTTTTCCTAGCTTGGGTACTCTTGAGGAGTTTGACCTTGAGGATTTCTTCCTTTTATTCTCCTTCATTCTCTTGTCTTCCATCTCTTCCACTAGCTTGCTAATCCCTCTTGTCCTCCACCTTGCTAGACATTGAGACTACATAATGTGATCTTTCTTGGGAGTTTGATGCTCATTCTATCTGGGGGCATTCCTTGTACATACTTATTGATCCAAAAAAAAATTCATATATGATGCTAGAAAAATCCTTAAAAAGCATATAAAGTCCTGAAAAAAAATTTAAAAAAATTAAAAAATTGCAAAACATTCAAAAAAATAGAAAAAGTGCCTTGGTGAAAACCTAGAAGCAAGCGCTACTTGAGGACTTTGCACCCTTATTTCTTAGCACACGTCCTCGACACATAGCCTTTCTCCATCATGCCTTGTCCTTATTGCCTTGGTTTGCAATTGGTCTTTGTCTTTGTCTAGGGGGCATAACGGTGTTAGCTTTGGTCTCTAGGATGCATTAGTCTTTAGGACATCTTGCAAACGGTGTTTTTCAACACCACCCCAACTATGTTTTTCAACACTGCCCTAGCATCAAGTGTTTCTCAACACTTATCAGATATCCTACAAATAGTCTACCATGATATGATATTTTCCACTAGTAGATGCGATACTCAAAGTTTGATTCTATGACCTACACACACGCACTTAAACACTTGACTCACTGAGACTTGTTTGACTTTATTTCTTTGTGTGTTGTCTATGATGATGTCTTTGATGAGTGTTCTCTCCCTAATAGTTTTCGATGATGCCGAGCTAGAAGACTGGGGGCATGAGGACATGTTTTATTTGTTTTCTGCTTGTGGGTATATTTTTTTGATCTTAACTGTCATGAGCATTTATGCTTGTTCCACTTGACACTAGGATCTACAATGTATTATCCTTGACTATTTTTTCACAAGTGCATGGTTATAGTCATCTTGAATTTCTTGTGTCTTGATGAAAACATAATCTTGCTATACCAAACTTAGGAAACCTCACTGCACTAGTCATCTTGACCTATATGTCTTTGATGCTTAGGTGGGATTCCCACATACCTATCTAATACAGATCATATTTAGATTCACATAGTTATACTAGTGTGTATTGTATGATCTTGTGACGCTACCAATCACGATTGATGATGATTATTAGAGACTAATGGCTTTGTAACCTTGCAAGTAAACCACTTTTCATAGTAGCTTGCATTCTTAAGTTCATGTTAGTTTAGTTTTTGCATAGAGCTCTCCTTTCATCTTTCACGGACTTGTCGGTCAACTGCACTCACCTTTTTGCTTCTTCTCGATCATGTCTTTCACTCCTTGTCTTTCACATCACATCCTTTTCCTTTCATCACAAGGGGTTAATCTTATCATCATATCTATATCATAAAGAGATCATTTTCAGAAACATGAGTCTATATCATAAACATGAGAACTAAATATACATCTACGAGAGAGATTATACATGAACATTTATCAACATATATCATATATTTTGAGCAATATATCAAGACAATAAAACTCAAACATCCATCACAAGTGGGACAAATACACAAGATACATTGCAAATCCAATAAATCTCATATATATATGTGTGTGTGTGAGTGAGTGTGTCATGATACAAAGTACAATGTGGGATCCAAAATCTAGATGATGTCCCAAGATATGACTCTATACATCTAACCTAGACCTAAGTCTGACTCTCCCCATTACGTCATGGTGGTGGTGGTGGAGGTGGTGCTACCACTCTGTCTGGTACCACATCAGATCTGCCTACCCTCTTGGAGTAGAGTGGCACTCTCTGTGCCGCAAGAACAATTGCTATGTATAGACCATGATAATAGGCCACTTGTGTTGCCTCTCTCTAGATCTCTGCCGCATCAGCCTGTGCTGCCCTCTCCCACCGATCTATCTTGGCTCATGCATCTGCTAACTACTGATCTCACATGACATTAGTAATCTTGAGCTTTTGTATCTCAGCCTCTAAAACCTAGATCCTAGCTCTAAGATCCTCCCCTCCCCTCTCTGTAGGCTAGTCCTATCCTGCATCCACCCATCAATGAACTAATCTCGTCACATCCTCTCCCTCATCATCAAAAACCTATCTCCATGACCATCTCTGGCCACCTAATCTTGATCCATATCCTCTCTCTCACCCTCCCTTCCCCATCTCCCCCATCCTCGTCACTCCCATCACCACCATGTGCCGATGACTGTGCATCTGGAACAGTAAAACATGGGATTGGCTGTCTCCGCCGCTCTACCCTGTAGGCTGCATCCGCACCTGCATCTGACATATCGGAAAGGTAATCCCATGGCTCCCTGCATATACCTATAGTCTCTTGTGCTTCCTACTGGTAGTCCAGCATCGACATCCATCCATGTCCCTCCTCATCCCTGGCTCGGGCATATGTGGTAGTGTCCATAGGTACCCTCTGCTGCCATCCAAACTACCTCCAGACTTGAGTGATAAAAAATATCTCAACTATCTCAGAGTGGCAGCCTAATAGTGGCTAGCTACACAACATATACCCAAGCTCTCCCTCGCAGTCGCTCCACTGCTCACAAGCCATGTATGGTCTCCACTCAAAAGTTGTGAGCTCGTCTAGGAGCCTCCTATAGTATGTGAGGTCTCCGCTATGGGGCTGGCTAATGAATCCCATATATCTGTATATGTAGGGGTGTCTCCACTCCCTAGGCTACACATGTGGGCACATAATGGTGATGTGCTCCCATGCCCATACCTGTGATAGAACAACACCGTATGCCCATGTCTATCTCATGGAGCTCATGGTACATATTAGCTAGGATAGCTGGACCCCATGCCATCCGTCGAGGGTGTGCTATCAAGTCAGCAACCAATCTACCCTAGCCCAATGGGAACCCTCTATGGCTCCTGTCAGTGATAAGGGCCTATGAAACTATCAAGCATACTATGCATGGAACCAGGTAATCGTGACCATACTCCTCCATTAGCCGGTCCCAACTGAGGTGTCTATCAATGATGATCACATCCTGGAACATGTCCTAGATGGCTTGTCACCCCTTGGTCAGATCCTGATCATAATATACCTGTGTCAATGGAAAAATCATGTTAGTTTCTATCATATGGAAACTTTACATCTATGCACATTTAGAAACATGATTATACTCACTGGATCGCAATGGCTAGGTATCCGAAGGATCTGATAGACATCCTCTAATGAGATCATTGCATCTTTAGTCGGAAGATGAAAAGTGTTGTGCTCACTATGCCATCTCTCGGCCAACATTGTCAGCAACCCATGATTTGCCCGAATATGGGGCATATCTAGCAGAAACCCAAATCCCATGCTGATCAGGTCATTTCTCCCAAGAGTATCTAGATCTCTAACATAGTGTAGTCTGGTCACTCTCAGAGTTCTGATAATCAGTGCTAGAAAAGTCTCCTGCAAGCCATAACCCCAAACTAGATGTCAAAAAATATCATGATGGATGTCTAAAATCAGTACAATGAATTTTAAATGCAAAAATTGTCTAGACCCATGTCATATTGTTCAAATTCAAAACATGCAATATTTCTTATTACACTAGTGCGATACTATTTTTGGATATTCTATCATGCGATACTTTCCTCAATAGCAGTGCGATACTATTTTCATATATGATAGTTTGCACAAGATCGCACGATGTTTTGTCCAGTATCATGTGATACTGGATTGAACATCTGTGTGATACTTTGTGGACCTGCAAACTATCACATGATAAAGAGTACCGAAGGTGTGCGATACTTTCAAAGTGTCGTATGAACTTTTGCATAAGTATATTTGAAATCTTTAAAAAATGTGTTTTAAATGCTTTTAAATGCCATTAATGACTCAAAAAGCTAGTTTTCCTAAAAACTTACCGTGGCACCATACTGAGGAGGCCAGTTGTGCAACCGACCACACTTGAATTGATGTGTGTGGACTAGAATCATTGCTTGCTGGGCCATAATATCTCTCTGAGCTCTCAAAGTTCTCATTATCACAAAAAAACATTTGAAAATGACCTTTTTACCCCTTATATAACATTTTGACTTTTTGACCAATTTTCAAAACATCTCAGAATTTTGTGAAAATTGCACCCCTAGCTAATTTCGACATCTTGGATCCATTTTCAAGATCAAAATCGAAATCCAAGTTCATCTTGATAGTCAAAATTGCATTTCAAAATTTCTCCTTCTTATGCGCAGTTGGCTGACCGTTTGAGGCTTGATCCTTCGATCTTCGCTAGGGCATCTTCATTCATTTTCATTTGCTTCATCTCTCTAAGGTTTGACTTCATCTTTATCCTATATCTTGCTCGGTCAAACCTAGTCAAACTGGGGCATATCTTTTTGATGGTTATCCTATCATCTTTCATCTTCGATTATGATTTCTAGTGATTTGATCAAATTTATCAATTTACTGTTTCTCCTCTACCTAATAATTTTGATTTTGATTCTGAGGGGGCAGTACCTATCAAACTCCAATCCTTGATTCAGCTTTTTCAATCAAACCTTGCTTGAGATTCTTATCTCTTATCTCAGACTTGACAATTACCTATTTACAGGGGTGTTGGCCTTGTCTTTTTCAATCAGCTTATGTTTGTCCTGATGTGTTCCCATCCGTTGAACACACATCTGGGTTGTTTTGTGATCCCAAATCGATCTCACATTAGTTAAAGAGGGGCAAATGTATGGACCCTAAAATGGTTGCCTAGACTTTGGGCCCCATTCTTGCAATTTATCAATTTTTTGAATCAATATTTTAAATCAATATTTTCAAAATTAAATCAATTTCCTTGATCAAATCCTAATTCTATCATTTATTTGATTATATTCTATGGGCTAACCATTTTATCCTAAGTCTTTATTTATTTAAAAGGAATTCCCTCCCTTTTTATTAAATAAAAAGCCCCCACTTTCCTCTTATCCTAAGTTGCACAAATAAAGCATTATTCCTATTTTATAAAAAGAAGAAAAGGATTTTTTGTTTCACATGAGGCTTAAAAGTCAACACTTCTTTCTCATTGGAGGAGACTTGTGCACATGGATTGATCCCTTTTTCAAACTCCACCCTTGATCAAATCTTTTTCCTCTTAATCTTCATCGTCCGTTGATTCTCATTTCTTATAAAAGAAGAGTTCTCTTCTCATTCTAGGATCCACTTTTGAATACTAATCTTATGCTGTAGGATTTCTTGGTGACTTTGGAGCTTTGGAGATCTTCTTGCATTCTAGCTTTCATTCTTGCATCATAGCTTCATGTCTATGCTTTCTTAACTTAGATTTCCTTTCATGTTCTAGCTTAGCTCACATAGCTTAATTAGCAAGGCTTGTAATACTTTCATTTTCATAACATAGTTTCATTATCACATCTTCATTCTAGCATAGCATTGCATTGCATTTCCATCTTGATTCTTGAGGATATTGGCATTCTTGCCCTTGTCTCTTTGAATCTCCCATTGTGTGGTTCACTAGCAAGGTTATAGGCTTAATAGCTCTAGCTGAGAGCATTCTTAATATCCTTGTGACTCCATGCCTAGGGAGCTCTAGGTCACTTTCTCAAGGTTTCCAATCCATGGATTCTCTTGGAAGTAATGACTTAGAGAAGTGCACATTTTGAGTGTACAAAGTGAACTTGAGTTGGAGTAGTACTGGGATGGGTGACCATCTAGAAAGTCTTGGTGCTTCACTTCTTTGAGCATCACCTAGATTCAATGAGTGCTAAGTCTTCCATTCATTCACATGATAAATGTGTTCTTGTGAGTTGCTACTCATGAAATGTGGGTCAATGAGTTTGATTCAAAAAATACACAATAGAATCCTGATAGAAATATCACAAGTTATTAATGTTGTTACAAATAATAAGGATAATTCTAGAAATGTGGAAAATATGATGTTGGAGTTTAACTTTAATGAAGATAAATTAAAGAATAATCGTATAACAACAAAAAAAAATGGTATATTTTCCCCTTTCACTCCAAATAAAGAAAATGCCATATATACAAAAAAAAATGTGATTGGTTGTAGATTAAAAAGAAATATGAAGAAATAAATAATCATTATAAAATATTATATTTTTGTAATGTGTATGGTAGGAAGTTCAACTTTTTAATGTTAAATAAAGATTTTGTTAAATTTAGAAACTATATATTTAATATACTTGTTCTTCATTTTATAGACAAAGTCAACAAATATGATTTCAGAGAACAATGAGAGAAAAAATCACATTTATTTTCATATAATATTTTTTGACAATTTAATTACATAACTTTTTACTCAAAAAACATGTAATTCAATCTTCAAAAAACACATTAAAAAAATTTACATGTAGAAAATATGATGTTGGAGTTTAACTTTAATGAAAATATGATGTTGGAGTTTAACTTTAATGAAGATAACTTAAAGAATAATCATATAACAACAATAAAAATGGTATATTTTCCCCTTTCACTCCAAATAAAGAAAATGCCATATATATACAAAGAAAAATGTGGTTGGTTGTAGATTAAAAAGAAATATGAAGAAATAAATAATCATTACACAATATGATATTTTTATAATGTTTATGGTAGGAAGTTCAACTTTTTAATGTTAAATAAAGATTTGTTAAATTAACTATATATTTAATATACGTGTTCTTCATTTTATAGACAAAGTTAACAAATACGATTTGAGAGAGCAATGGGAAAAAAAAATCACATTTGTTTTTATGTAATATTCTTTGACAATTTTATTACATAACTTTTTATTCAAAAAACATGTAATTCAATCTTCAAAAACCATATAAAAAAATTAACATGTAGATAGCTCCCCTTATAAATTGTAGTCTACTAATAAACTTTTATACTGACCAGTGATTCTGGAAATGTGGAAAATATGATGTTGGAGTTTAACTTTATTAGGGCCCGTTTGGTAGCGAGAATTAGGAAATGTTGCATTTGATCAAATGCTAGAAATGGTCAAATTATGGATTTGATAATCCAGTTTTTCATTTTCAGATTATAGTTTGGACCGTTTGGTTGACCCGAAATATGAGTGAGAAGATGTATTTCCTCCGTTTGGTTCCACTTTTTGAAACTGGAATTGGAATTTGAGTATGATTTTTTTTTTTTTTTTGAATTGTTTTAATATAATAATTTATTTGTATTAATTTATTTTTCATTTATTTTTTTATTTTATTTAATTTTATAGAAAAAATCATAAATATTTATTTTTTATTTTATTTTATTTTATATAGAAAATCATAAATATTTTTCAATTTTTTTTAATAACGTTAATATTTAATTTTGTTTAACTTTATATTCAAAATCATAATGAAGTCATAAACAACAAAAAAGTTCATGAGTTTATCAAAATATGTCCAACGTATCTACTTGAAATTATAAAAAAATTTATGTATCTACAATAGCCCTCTGTTAACCACATTTATGCATATGGTCCCAATAAAGTAGTGCACAAACTACACAAAGAAGGCATCGCAAAAACATGATTTCTGCTTTCGCCATTGAAGCAATCTTGGCGGCACTATCTACCACTCAAGCCTTGCACAAGTTGCAGTCATTTCTTACATTGGGTACAGATGTAGATGGGGTAGACGTAAATGTGGTTTCATCGACCCATCAGAAGTATTGACATCCACTATTTCCCTGCAATACCAAATCTACATCAATTCTTCCTAAAATGATTAGTTGTCACATTATTTATAAACATAAAATATAATTACATATCCAGACCTTTTTCCTATTTGGGCAACACCAAAATTGACACCTAGGATTACTTGTTGTGTGTGACATCCTCAACATGCATGGCCCAACACCGCATTGACACATAGGCATATTCACAGAAGTCATGGACACTATAACGACAAATATTGCATTGACATTATTTTTATTCATTCATACTAATTATAATTACAGTAAAAAGCAACATACTAATGTAGACTTGCAGATTTTTTGGCTAAGTTGAAGTCTTTGGTTTAAATCACTGGACACTCAAAACAAAATGACAAACCAAAGACAACGATGCAATAAAAATCAATTACTAAGGAACCAAGGAACTAATTATAATTGCAATAAAAAGAAACATACTAATGTTCAACGAGCCTACTACTTTTATTTTCATTTTTACAATTCCTCTCATAACTTCTTCTCCGCTTAAAACAATTGGGAGTTCCCAGGAAAGACGAAATGGTGTAGCCCTATACCCTTTTCGAGTTTGGGAGGATAGTGGTTTTGTGATCCACGACTTCAATTTCTCTTGAATCAAGTACTGTCTACATGATCATCTACAACTATTGTGCTTCTTGGTCGTGGCCACTTCCTTCGCAACTAATTTCTTATCTACTATCTTTGTTTCCCATTGTCCTTGTTATATGTTGACTGGACTTGAATTGAGGGACATCGAAGCCGTTGATCACTCACCACTATATTTCAAGGCCTAAAAAGGGCATAGTACAGTACAATCATCTTACCCAAGTACAAAAAATAGTTTGAAGCAGTGAGGAAGTAATGAGAGTTCATTCAAATACACTTCATAAAATTTTAGAAACTCCACATAATCAAATCTACTCTAACAATCCATGGTTGATTAAAGAGACTTTCTATTTGAAACTGGAAGGATCTAATAAGACATCTATACTCGTACATAGAAGATGGGGAAGAACAAAATCCAACAACGAAATGGTGGTGTGAAGACACACCGTGCAAAGTTCCCATAATAAATGTAATACACCAAGGAGTAACATCAAAAATATGTGTAGTCATCAGAAATATAGATTGTAAGTTGAAATCATGAACAACATATGTGTACTCTCAGAACTGTCCATTTTGAATTCTTCATGACGACATGTTGCAAACAGCTAGGGCATGTCAATCATAGAGTGAAGTTGAAAGGATTGACTTGTTGATGCAAATGAGCATAAGAATAAATCACTGCATTCTTATTATGTAGATTGGGTTGAACTACCTACCACAGCCAAGCACCTGCATATGTCCATCTCAAGCCAAGGAAATCAACCAATCTTTAAGGACCAAACAAAATGTACTATGAATACCCTATGGCAAGGAGGATTGTCCTAAATTCAAATTCTAAATGAGGGAAAATGAAGACTGTTGCAATAGTTCTAAGGGTCAATTATGCAAAACATAGATCATTTTCCTATATGGTGTAACACATTTATTAGCGTGATTTCTTTTCTAGCACAACACAATTAAAGAAGCCATAGAGGATGTGGGCTTTGAGGAAAAACTAATTAAGGATGTCAGTGAGGACACCTTTGTAGTTTGTCGATTGAGAATAAGGGGTATGACCTTCACAAGCTGTTCAGAGTCCATCTTACACACTCTGAAGAGAATAAGGGGAGTTAAGGAGGTAGTGGTTGCACTTGCACTAGATGAAGCAAAGGTACACTATGACCCCAAGCAATGCACAATTTCTCAGATAATGCAATCAGTTGCAGAAGTGGGTTTTGAGTCAGACTTAATCAATGCAGGAGATGAAATAAACAAATTTCACCTAAGAATGGAAGGAGTAAACTCGAGTGAAGAAGAAAATCTTATAGTGATTTCTCTACAGTCACTACCTGGTGTGAACTTTGTAGAAATGGATTCAAATATAGTAGCACTAAGTGTCTCATATGATCCAGATCTAACAGGCCCATGATTTATAATACAATGCATTCAACAAGCAGGGCCTGAACCAAATTATTACAAAGCAAGCCTACATAGTCCTTTAGGAGGAAGAGACTATGAACACTGAATTAGTGTGCAACAGAATGAACACTGATTCAGTGTGTAATAGAATGAACATTGAATTAGTGTTCATTTTGTTGCACACTGATTCAGTTGCTCAAGACACTGATTCAGTATTGTATACTTCATTCTGTTGCACACTGATTGAGTTGGTCAAGACATTGATTTAGTATTGTATACTTCATTTTGTTGCACATTGATTCAGTTGCTCAAGACACTGATTTAGTATTCTATACTTCATTCTGTTGCACATTGATTCAGTTGCTCAAGTATACAATATTGAATCCGTGTCTTGAGCAACTGAATCAATGTGCAACAGAATGAAGTATACAATAATGAATCAGTGTCTTGAGCAACTGAATCAGTGTTCATTCTATTGCACAGTGATTCAGTTTCTCAAGACACTGATTCAGTATTGTATTCTTTAGCAACTGAATCAGTGTGCAATAGAATGAACAACATAAGTTGGAATGAACAGATAGGATAACGTGTAAGCACACTAGAAAGAATCATAGAAATAGGATAACTTGTAACCACAGTAGAAGTGAACAAAAGAATATTAAAATACTGTTCTAAAATTACAATAATTTACCAACATGGGCTTCATACATAAACCAACAATCTGGTATAAACACACAAAATTTGGGTAGAGCACCCATACATACGAGTACTCCTAGAATAGTTTTGAAGAATTCAAAATGTACAGTTCTGATACTTTGCAATAGAACAACATAATTTATCCCTTTTAATTGATCTTCATCATATGTTACTCCTTGGTGTATTCCATTTATATTTTCTAATGCAACAAGACTAACCAAGTCAAGACAAACAAAAGCAGGAATAACAACTACATTTATTTTTAAGTAAATCGTGAATGCAATCTATAATGCATGAAATAATAGTAAAAACAATATCATCATGACTGAAATAGAAGAAATATATACTAGAGCATATATAGTAGAAAAGTTGATAAGTTGGAATGAACAGATAGGAAAACTTGTAAGCACACTAGAAAGAATCATAGAAATAGGATAACTTGTAACTATAGTAGAAGTGAACAAAAGAATATTACAATATTGTTCTAAAATTACAATAATTTACCAACATGAGCTTCATACATAAACCAACAATCTGATATAAACACACAAAATTTGGGTAGAGCATTCATACATATGAGTACTCCTAGAACAGTTTTGAAGAATTCAATATGTACAGTTCTGATACTTTGCAATAGAACAACATAATTTATCGCTATTAATTGATCTTCATCATGTGTTACTCCTTGGTGTATTCCATTTATATTTTCTAATGCAACAAGACTAACCAAGTCAAGACAAATAAAAGCAGGAATAACAACTACATTTATTTTTAAGTAAATCATGAATGCAATATATAATGCATGGAATAATAGTAAAAACAATATCATCATGGCTGAAATAGAAGAAATATATACTAGAGCATATATAGTAGAGAAGTTGATAAGTTGGAATGAATAGATAGGATAACTTGTAAGCACACTAGAAAGAATCATAGAAATAGGGTAACTTGTAACCATAGTAGAAGTGAACAAAAGAATATTACAATGTTGTTCTAAAATTATAATAATTTACCGACATGATATCAACTATATCAAAACATGTGATTTGAGTTTCAACTAAAAAAAAAAATGTCACACTGATATCAACTATATGATGTTGATAAGACAAGTATCTTGGCTAACCTTGCCAACTTAAAAATGATCTTGGCTAGCCTTGCCAATGTTTAAATAACAAGACTTAAAATGAAACAAAAGTAGCTAGAGGTCTACAAACTTCACTACAATGTACTGCACTCTCTCCTCTTCATTCATTCTCAAGAACCATTTGGCTCTTTCACTTTTAGCCATGAAGGTTTCATATGCCTTTAGCATAGTGCCTTGACTCAAATAAGGGATGGCTTTGAGGGCCTCATACACACTATCTAAGACAAAATCTGAATCAGAATTATCCATTTTGATAACAAGAGGTGAACAGAAGTCCTCTTCTATTCTTTTCATAGTTTCACAAATCGCATCCAATGAACTAGCCACGGTTGCCTTCTTCCTCTTTCCCCTCCTTATTGACGGTGTTGAAGGATTTGTGTTACCACTTGCACTTGATTGATTGGAATGATATAACTCATCATCCAAATCAGTTGTAGTGTTAAGAGGTGTACTCATAGGGACATCCTCATCACAATCCACATAGGCAGGCCCATCCATATTGAGCCCTTCTTCTATCTCGTGTGTAGTAGTAGTTGCAGTACCTTTAGCTATGCCATTACCCACAATGAAGGCTAGGTCATTGTAGTATTGGAAGGGTTGTCTCTTATACACTTTGGCACTTTTGAATTCTTTTCTCTGCATGTTGTCATGATGAATGAATTAGATCTCTATCTTGTATCTAACTTAATAAGAAGGAAATATTTCTTAGACCAAATATTCAAAAGAGCATGTTACCTTTAGAAGTTCCTCCCACACCATGTTATCAGCATCCACACATTGAGTGGCCTCATTCCATGCAAACCCACTCATATTCTTCAACTGTCTCATAACTCTAAAACCTTGCTTCCATCCTTTAAGCTTGTTTTTGAAATTTTCCTTTGACAGATTGAGGTTCATCTCAACATTGAACTTCCTCTCAATGGTGGTCCAAGCTTCTTTTTTGAAGCCCCCTTTGCCTTTCCTTCCTAGGTGAACTTTCTCGTGGAGAAAGTTTAGGAACTTTCATTCCATTTCTCTTGTCCACATAACCTTCTTGGAGGAACAAATTGACTGGCTTACTTGAACCTCATCCTCCATGGACATCATGAGTTCTATGAAGGACATCACCTACACCGCTTGTTATATGCAATCATTAGATACATGCAAATGAGAATGGATATTAAAAAAAGAGTCATAAAACAGTGGAATATAATCCAAAATATTGCATTTATCATATATGCATGATATCCAACAATATGTAATATATTTCTTTATTATCCATTCTCATTTTCATGTAGCTAAGTATGCATGTATATATGGTGTACTATGTTCATACAGTTTCTATATGGTCTACTATGTTCATTTAGTATTGTATTCTTGAGCAACTGAATTAGTGTGCAATAGAATGAAGTATACAATATTGAATCAGTGTCTTGAGCAACTGAATGAAATTTGTGTGTTTATGTATGAAGCCCATGTTGGTAAATTATTTTAATTTTAGAACATTATTGTAATATTATTTTGTTCACTTCTACTATGGTTATAAGTTATCCTATTTCTATGATTCTTTCTAGTGTGCTTACAAGTTATCCTATCTGTTCATTCCAACTTATGTTGTTGATTCTGTTGCACACTGATTCAGTTGCTGAAGAATACAATATTGAATCAGTGTCTTGAGCAACTGAATCAGTGTGAAACAGAATGAAGAATACAATACTGAATCAATGTCTTGACAAACTCAATCAGTGTGCAACAGAATGAAGTATACAATACTGAATCAGTGTCTTGAGAAACTGAATCAGTGTGCAACAGAATGAAGTATACAAAACTGAATCAGTGTCTTGACCAACTCAATCAGTGTGCAATAGAATGAGCACCAATATAGTTTTCATTATGTTGCACACTAATTGAGTTGGTCAAGACATTGATTCATTATTGTATACTTCATTCTATTGCACATTGATTCAGTTGCTCAAGACACTGATTTAGTATTATATACTTGAGAAACTAAATCAATGTGTAACAGAATGAAGTATACAATACTAAATCAGTGTATTGAGCAATTGAATCAGTGTGCAATAGAATGAAGTATACAATACTGAATCAATGTCTTAACCAACTCAATCAGTGTGCAATAGAATTAAGTATAAAATACTGAATCAATGTCTTGAGCAACTGAATCAGTGTGCAACATAATGAAGTATACAATACTGAATCAGTGTAATGACCAAGTCAATCAGTGTGCAATAGAATGAACATTGATTTAGTGTTCATTTTGTTGCACACTAATTGAGTTGGTCAAGATACTGATTCAATATTGTATACTGTTCATTATGTTGCACACTGATTGAGTTGGTCAAGATATTGATTCAGTATTGTATACTTCATTTTGTTGCACACTAATTCAGTTGCTCAAGACACTGATTTAGTAGTGTATACTTGAGCAATTGAATCAGTGTGCAATAGAATGAAGTATACAATATTGAATCAGTGTGCAACAAAATGAACACTAAATTAGTGTGCAACATAATGAACACTGAATCAGTGTGCAATAGAATGAACATTGATTCAATTTGCAACAGAATGAACAATACAAGACACTGATTCAATTTCTCAAGAATGATGATAAGTGGTATTCTTTAGAAACTGAATCAATGTGCAACATAATGAACATTGATTCAGTGTTCATTCTATTGCACACTAATTTAGTGTGTGCTTGTGTCGTGATTGGATAAGACATTGCATACCTTAGGATAGGAAAACGCTGCTTCAAAATGCCAAAGGTACGCTTTATTGCATTTCTAAGAGAGGAGTGTCGGTGGTTAAACAACTCTTGTGGGTTGTTTATAGGGTTTCCTCTTGAAAACTCCTTCAGGTGGTAACATGTACATCGATAAGGTGCTAGAAATCCTGGTACATTTGGATATCCAGCATCGACTAAATAACATTTTCCTACAAAATAACATATATTGTTAAACCATGAAACATTGACATCGTGAAACATTTATCATTTTCTTCAGTAAACATACAATGTGAAATGGCATACCAGGGGGAACTACAAGTGGATCGGCTCTAGTGAGAGCTGAAGCTAGAACACGACTATCTGCAGCAGACCCTTCCCAACCAGCAAGAATGTATTGAAACTTATAATCAAAAGAAGAGATAGCCATAACATTTTGTGACAAGCTCCCTTTTCTATCCTGATCTTTACCTTGTAAGTCAACATCGACAATGACTAGTATATGGGTTCCATCAATTGCTCCAACACAATCCTATAGAAAGAAAAACTATAGTCAAGATTATCACAATGTAGTAATAAGATTATCACTAAGGAAAAGAAATTTGTAGCACTAGGGGGTTTACCTTGAATTAAGGATCGAAACGGTCCTTCCCACTAATTTCAGGAGGAGTGTTTGGACCAGGTGGTAGGAAATAATCTGCATGGAGTGCTAAGACAGCTGTCGAGGCCTTGTGGAAGTATTGACTTACTATCTCTCTGGAGTGACCAAAGTTGTGGGAAATCTTACGATTCCTCAGATTGTGGCCAAGGGTGTGGAGGAACATGACTAATTGTTCTTCTAACATTATGCTCATCATATCTAATAGGCTTCCTTTTTTCCTTACAAGATTGGCTAGCTGAAAGAAGGTTGTTGCACTCATGCAAATTTGGTCGTGACAATGCACCTTATTCAAATGAATAATGTGTTTGTAAAAACCACTTCCATCACTTCTTTCGTTACGCTTTGTTTGTGTTCTTTGAATCACAGAGACCGCTTTGGCTACTCCAAGGACAACAAGAATAAGTGCGTGAATACGAGAATTTTTGGTCTTCCTACAAATGTGTCCTTGAATGTTTATATTGTTGGTAAGATCCATCCCTGAAAAGTACATGAAAAAGTAGGTTTGAGATAAAAAATCAACAGTCATATGTAGCAAGAGGACAAGCCAATAAATGTGTGTACTTTATTGACACAACTATTTGTATATGTATTCCTAGTTGGTTATTATCTATAGGTGTTGAATTTGTTAGCATTGTTGCATTAGGAAAGAAATCCGAATGAGGGAAAAACATAGAAGATGTTTTTTGTAAAACATGATTAATAATATTATTATATACATGTATATGTGCATATATATGGTTCTTATATAGGCACATATATATTTATATAAGTATGTAATATTATTAATCATGTTTTACAAAATGATCATTGAAATGAACTTTAGATTACAAGGAATATAGTTTCATGGCCAGCCTTGATTAATTGCATCATGTATATAATGTAGATGGATGTAGATTAATTTAATCACATTTTCATGGAACCATTTGATGCATTATGCCAATATGCCAATATAGGTACCTGCTAAAACTAGTAAACACCCAACCCACTTTAGTTCAAGCTTCCAAATCAGCTTTATGCTTAGGATTGGAATGCACAAGATTGACCATTTTGGACTGATAAATTCTATTCTAAGAAATGCTGCAAATATATGTCCTGAAAGATGTTCCAAAAATATTTATAAACAAGGCTTTACCATTTATGGTATGATTGGCCTAAATCAGCTTTACCATTCATGGTATGATTGGCAAGGCAAAATACTAATTCCCAAGAATCATGGTGTCAAAACAAAGAGGAGCTAATGATACAATGACAAAACTAGTTACCACTAATCAGATAAACAAGCATCAGTTGAGAGGCCACAAAAAGTAATAGGTAAAGAAAAGGCATTATTTCCACAATGTACAGTCAAGACGCAATAAACAAGATGAAAAAAATGTAAACTCTCAACATATCCATTACCCTAAACCAAAATGTACAGTCATCTTAGAGTTCTTTGTAGGTCTCAGACATACAAATAGTGAAGTCAAATCCATGCGACAAGAAGAAAAAAATGTAAACTCTCAACAGATCCATTACCCTAAACCAAAATGCACAATCATCTTAGAGTTCTTTGTAGGTCTTAGACATATGAATAGTGAAGTCAAATCCACCTGACAAGATGAAAAAAATGTAAACTCTCAACAGATCCATTACCCTAAACCAAAATGTATAGTCATCTTAGATTTCTTTGTAGGTCCCAGACATACGAACAATGAAGTCAAATCCATGTGACAAGATGAAAAAAATGTAAACTCTCAACATATCCATTACCCTAAACCAAAATGTATAGTCATACAGTAAACAAAACATATCAACCCTAGGACATCAATTTCAGAAACACTGTCGAGAGTTTGAACTCCACAAGGAAATTTAATTCCGTAAAGGCAAAATAGAATACAAGCTCAGAGGTCCTGATTTTGAATCCAAAGACTAATCACCGGGGCAATTCAACACGAATTGCCATCATAATAACAATTTTCCCGACCTAGTAAAAAACAATAGAATTTTGCTATCCATTATATCAGTTTAACAAGACAAAAGTATTAAAAAAAGCACTGCTTCAAAGACAGATGGCATGTTGAGCACAAAATATAAAAGAAAACTTTCTTTGATCTTCTTTTACCTGAAAATAAATCTTAAGACCCTAGCTATAAGTACCCCCCAAAAATTGATATGGGTGTCATCATCTAAGCACCAATACTATCAAATTATCAGCTACAAGGCTAAATTAGATCATTATATTAAAATTATTGACTGATTTCAAGGGCTTTTTTAACAGAATCCGTGGTTTTTTATACTTGTGCGGACTTGAAAGTTATTGAAATACTTAACTACAAGGAACGCTGAGGGCAAAACCCTCATGATAATTGTTCTGGGTGTTTTGAATATTGTTCCAATCTGCAAGTGTTTATACAGGAAATGAAGAGGCACAACCACCAGTCCATGTTTCAAGATACACAACAAAGAAACCCTAAAAGATACACAATAAAAAAATGAAGAGGCGCGGCCACTAGTCCATGTTTCAAGATACACAACAAAGAAACCCTAAAATGTCATGATTGCAAAGGCAAAAAAATACAACAAAAAGTGAAACAGCATGTTCTTCCATGTAATATCCTCATATCATACCGAAGATGAAGCTTCAAAAGGTAAAGAATAACTACAGAACATGGCCACAGTTTTGTTACAAAATCAGAGATAGAGCCCTCCAGTGTACAAAGTTTTCTAGGAGTATAAACTTTGTACACTGGAGGGCTTCGCATACTAGATTGAAGAATGCAAGCGCTTCGTCGTGAAACAATGTTGTGCAGAATGCCTTCAAAATGAAACAACTTGGCTTCGCAGTGCCCTAAAAAATGAAACAACTTGGCTTCGCAGTGCAGAATGCTTCAAAATGCAATGCCCTAAAAAATGAATGGGTAGCCCTCAAAAATGCGGACGGCAAAACAACGCGGATGCCAAAATAGAAATAATGAAGCCCGCGGACCTAACGAGGTTTTATAAAACGGGCGTTCAAAAAGTGAAATTTGGCCCTCAAATTCCAATTCCACCTTTTCAAGTGGAAGATGTAAATGCTTATTTTGAGCCAAAATGAGCATTTACATCTTCCACTTCTATTTTTGTGTTGCACTCCCAAACTGAGGATTTGACGAAATGGGAACAAACAAATGTCAATTCCAGTCTAATTCCCACTACCAAACGGGCCCTTAATGAAGATAACTTAACGAATAATCATATAACAACAAGAAAAATGGTATATTTTCCCCTTTCACTCCAAATAAAGAAAATGCCATATATACAAAGAAAAATGTGGTTGGTTGTAGATTTAAAAGAAATATGAAGAAATAAATAATCATTACACAATATTATATTTTTGTAATGTTTATGGTAGGAAGTTCAACTTTTTAATGTTAAATAAAGATTTGTTAAATTAACTATATATTTAATATGTGTGTTCTTCATTTTATATACAAAGTCAACAAATACGATTTGAGAGAGCAATGGGAAAAAAAATCACATTTGTTTTCATGTAATATTTTTTGACAATTTAATTACATAACTTTTTACTCAAAAAACATGTAATTCAATCTTCAAAAAACTTTACAAAAATTTAACGTGTAGGTAGCTCTCTTTATAAATTGTAGTCCACTAATACACTTTTATATTGATGGGTGATGTTTGTGTAACACGCCCTCCAATACTACATGACTTAATGAACACGAGACTAGACCTCATGACTTAAACCATCACATAATTCAAAACAATTATAAACTATTGAATAATGAACAAGAGATTAGACCTCATGACTTAAAACATCACATAATTCAAAACAATTATAGACTATTGAATAATTATGTAACTTATAAACAATGAAAACACATTTAAAAAAAAGTGTTTGCATATTTAACTGATTTAGTGAGTAGGTGTTATAACGACTTTTTATTTCTTTAACGAAAACAACCCAATTACAATGTCAGATTCCACGCACAATTATTATTTTTCAAATTCATGCACAAAATTATTTAATCAGCCAAGATTCCTCCTTTTATTCGCTTCCAACCTATCTGTTCTTACATATTTGTCGTTCAGTCGAAAGAATCCATCGTTTGTCCACACAATTTCGACTCAAAAATGCTATTTAAGATTCGAGAGCTGGACAAGAATTCAGTGAAACAAGTTTTTTTTGACATTTTCCTGTGATTTCTCAAATTTTTCATCATGTCTCGCTCGCTGCAATCTCATGTCGATCTCCCTCTGATCGACATTTCAAAATTTCCATCCGACTTTGATTGCGAAACCCTAAATTGCCTTCGAAACAATCCTTCCCTAGCGGAGATCAGAGAAGCCTGCAAAGAATGGGGATTTTTCTGTATCAATAACCATGGAATTCCAATTGATCTTCTTCAGCAAGTGGAGTTCCAGAGCCGCCATTTATGTTTTGTGGCGGCAGAAGCCAAAGAAAGAGCCGTCACTCTTCCAGACATGAGCTACCATCGCTTGCCCAAAGAGAGCTTCATCATGTCGAATTTACCAGAATCTGATTCGATTCAGGAACTGTCCAAAAAGATTTGGCCAGAGGAGGGAAGATCAACGAATTTCAGGTATGTAAAATTTCGAGGGTTTACGTTTCTTTACACATCTGAATTTCAAACCCTAACTCATAAATAAAAACCGGACCTTGGATCGAATGAATGCCAGCGAGACCTTCCGAAAATACTCTCTACTTATGGCAGAGCTCCAAGGAAAGATCTGTAAAATCATTCTTGCCAGTCTGGGGGTAGACGTGGAGAATTTCTATCATTTTCATTTCGAGAAATGCACAGCTCAGCTGCGAATAAACCACTACATTTCTGATGACAAATCCGTGGAGGAGGAGATGTTATTTGGTCATACAGATGTTAGCTGCTTCACAATTCTTTACCAGGATATTGCAGGCGGGCTTCAGATTCGATCCACGGAAGGGGAGTGGCTGAATGTGAAGCCGATCTCAAATTCATTCGTTGTCAATTTGGGGGATTCCTTTAAGGTGAGAAATAACTGAGTTGAATTCCATATGTGCATATTAAAAATTGGAATGGAAAATAAGATGAGTTTGAGTGCAGGCATGGAGCAATGGCAGATACCGCAGTGCAGAGCATCGGGTGGTGTGCAAAGGCTGGGTGGATCGATTTTCAGTGCCATATTTTGTTCGTTTCGAGAAGGATAAAGAAATTGTGGCTCCCGATGAGCTCGTGGACGATGAACATCCTCGACGTTACAGATCTTTAATCGTCTCACAGTTTGAGGAAGATTACCAGAATTGCTTAAAATTGAAAGAAGAAAAAGCCACGGCATTCTTTGAACGATATGCAGACATAAAACTCACGGTCTGATTCAAAAAAAAAATTTTAAAGATTTGTAATGATTTGTTTCAATTTTTTTTAGTTTTGGACTATAAAATGTGCAGATCATGAACAACATATGTTTGTTTTTTGAAATTTAGTCAACAGTGCATTCTCTCGTCTCATATTTGCGGGGTTACATTATTCTGATTTGTGGGGATGACACTCACAAATCTTCACTACTATAGCAATATTCTGATAATACTAATTTGTTGTCTGCCTTGCTAAGAGCTTATATACTTATACAATCTACCTTGATTAAAGGATTTAAAACTTACAATTAAGTAAGCCCTCTATTAGGAGATCTACAAAGGCCTGTTAGGATCACTCTGTTAAGAGATTTACCTTGATTCACTTGCTACAATGTATCAGTACCCGGTCCTTCGGTTTGCACTACAAATGTTGATAACAGATCTCATCTTTCTAATACTTATTTGATCTCAAAATCAAATATTACTTTGTTCTATCCTTCACTGCTCTACTTGGTCAATTTGCCTAATCTATGCTTCTGATATTCAAAACATTACTTCCATCCACATACATACGAGATCTCCTAACTGTTAGAATATTAGGGTTTTGATGTCACCTTAAATAAATAATTGATCAAGCTCCTAAATCAAGATCAATGATCTAAATTCATTACTAATGCCTCTTAAACATTCCCTTTTTTTGATTGGTTACAACATTTGCATAGGGATTAATGATTGAAATCATGATGTGTAATTAACTCCTTAATTCTCTCAAAAATCATTAAATCATGCATAAAAGTTAGCCAAAACGGTTTATCTAGTTATTTGTGTCATTACAAACACATATACAAACAAATATTGGTTCACTCGGCATATGAAGTCTCTGGTGCTCGGTCAAAACTATTCTCCATATACTGGTGCTCAGCACAGACTCTTCTATACAACTCGGCATATATACTCACTAGTAAATTTGACTTCAAATTTCAATGAAAATTGGTCGAAATTTCGACAGTAATTGGTCGAATGTACGACCAAAACTGTCGTCGTTCTTTTTTCCTCGAATTTTCGACGCATCTACTATTTGTCAAAATTTCGACCAGTGTTTTGGTCGAAATGTCGACGATATCCCAAGCTCAAAAATCACTGTCATTTTTTCTAATGGTCAAAATTTCGACCACTGATTGCCCCAACGATTGGTCGAAATTATGACCAATGGACCAAACCATGACGACGAATCCATACTTTCCACCAATCAAATGGTCAAAATTTCAACCATTGGATTGGTTGAAAGTATGGATTCGTCGTCGATTTTTTGGTCCATTGGTCAAACTTTCGACCAATCGTTGGTCAAAATTGGTTCTAGCGTTGGTCAAAATTTTGACCAATGCGAATTTTTTTTTGAAAAAAAAAATGTTATAGACCGAGTTCTTTTCATTGACCTGTGATTCATGAGTAGTGGTTTACATGAACCCATCTCTCATGAGAATGAATGGAACACTTAACACTCATTGGCTCTAGGTGGTGCTTACGAAGGTGAAGCACTGGGACTTCCCGGGAGGTCATCCATCCCAGTACCACTCCAGCTCGAGCACGCTTAACTACGGAGTTTCCTCCATGGTTAAACCCACTCTGCTTGCATCCTCATTTGCAAAACCTTCACCAAGTGTTGTGCCTTATGAACCATTCATTAGAAAGCCCCTTAAGCTCGTCAATTAATAAGTAGGAGATATTTTCCACAGCAAGTCAAATTGTGATATTTCTATCAAGATTCAACTGTGTAGTTTTTTGAGTCAAACTCATTGACCTGTGATTCATGAGTAGTGGTTCACACGAACCCATCTCTCATGAGAATGAATGGAACACTTAGCATTCATTGGCTCTAGGTGATGCTCATAGAGGTGAAGCACCAGGACTTCCCGAGAGGTCACCCATCTCAGTACTACTCCAACTCGAGCGCACTTAACTACGGAGTTTCCTCCATGGTTAAACCCACTCTAGATGCAAGCAGAGTGCGTTTAATGAGGATGCAAGCAGAGTGGGTTTAACCATGGAGGAAACTCCATAGTTAAGTGCACTCGAGTTGGAGTAGTACTGGGATGGGTGACCTCTCAGGAAGTCCCGGTGCTTCACCTCTGTGAGCATCACCTAGAGCCAATGAGTGCTAAGTGTTCCATTCATTCTCATGAGAGATGGGTTCATGTGAACCACTACTCATGAATCACGGGTCAATGAGTTTGACTCAAAAAACTACACAGTTGAATCTTGATAGCAATATCACAATTTGACTTGCTGTGGAAAATATCTCCTACTTATTAATTAACGAGCTTAAGGGGCTTTCTAATGAATGGTTCATAAGGCACAACACTTGGTGAAGGTTTTGCAAATGAGGATGCAAGCAGAGTGGGTTTAACCATGGAGGAAACTCTGTAGTTAAGCGTGCTCGAGCTGGAGTGGTACTAGGATGGATGACCTCCCGGGAAGTCCCGGTGCTTCACCTCCGTAAGCATCACCTAGAGCCAATGAGTGCTAAGTGTTCCATTCATTCTCATGAGAGATGGGTTCATGTAAACCACTACTCATGAATCACAGGTCAATGAGTTTGACTCAAAAAACTACACTGTTGAATCCTGATAGCAATATCACAATTTGGCTTGCTATGGAAAATATCTCTTACTTATCACATGAATCTTGTATTATTTCTTAACACCAAACCCCATCTACAGATTTCCAATTTAGGGTTCTTGGAGCAACAACATTAGGGTCTGTAAGCACACAAATATTAATGATAAAAATCATCTGTTAAAGAAAAAACCATGTTTTAAATGACTGGCAATGGTGCCCTAACCTTGTGAAAAATATCTAGATTTGAAGACTCTAGTGGTGACTCAGGAAGTATAAACCAGATATGTTGTAGGGACAAAATGCCCTGAACAGGTTAAAAATGAGGCTTCCATGGATATGTCAATAATAGACTCATCCCAACCAAGAAGAAAGACTTTTTTAAAGCATATTTGATGCAGGGGCATCTAGAAGAGCATCTGAGCAAAGGAGGACTCCAGTAACTAAGAAGGAGAAGATGGTATCAAGACAAGTTGATTGGCAAGTTTTGAAGCCTATAATGGCTTATGATAGTGTTGGATTCAATAAACTATGTAAAAGTCATGATAGAGGTCTAAGGACCAATACAATGTAATAAGTGATCAAAGCAATGTAATAGGTGAAAGAGTTCAATAGGATTAGATTTGAGTAGTTTTCATGTTTAGAAGCATTCAATAAATACATTGGACCATGTGTAGGTCAATGGAGTAAGTTGGGAAGTCAGAATAGTCATAAAATGCATAAAATAAAGTTTATTAATTTAAATTTGAATGTAAACGGTCATATTACCTTTTTGGAGGGAAATTAGTTTTAACAGGTTTTAGGATTAATTAAACCTCCCAACTGTCTAAATTTGGTTGAGGTAGGTAGATAGGGGTCATTAAATGTCTAAAGGATCCATTGTATGGAGGGGGACAGGGAGAAAAAAAGCCTGCTGTACGGACTGTTGTGAAAGCAAGCAATAAAATTTCATTTTGGTGCTGTTCCATTCAATGTATTGAACTTCTTTTTGTTTGGGACTATCAAATACATGAATTAGAAGGGTATTTAAACACATTTCACTCATTATTGAATGAATAACACTTTGTTTTGAAGTAGCATATACGACTGTTGGTTCATTTCAGGCTGTTTTCTTGAGTTTTTCCTGTGACAGACAAAAGTTTTCTTTAAATAGATGAACCTCCCATGAATTCAAGGGCCCAAACTTCATGGGAGGCATTTTACTAACATGTACAATAGAAATCTAACAAGTTTTGATGTAGTACTAGTGCGAAGACAGCAAGTTTGGAGAAAATAATGGAAATGTCCCATGGTGGATTGGTGGGAATAGTATGACAGCAGCATATTGAGCTGCACAAGAAGGTTATCTAATGATTTGAGATGTCCTAGGGCATCAAAAAGAAGGTGTATGAACCATTATTTGGTCTCCAAGGTTAGTGGAGATAGGTGTTTGGTGAAACCCTATGCAACAAGGGTTTGAAGGCATTGAATGAGTGTTTTGGGCGTTCCTTGTGGAATAGGACTAAAATCTCTTGGATTTAGTCATATTTTGCCATATTATAACTATGATGAAAGTCTAGAGTGATGAGGATAAGAGAATGATATAGTTGCTTTGTTATTTTCTTGATTTTGATGCCATTAGGAGGGTACCTTGTGAAGGAAGTTAAGACTGGTCTAAAGGAGTCACCATTGAAGTTTACATATGTTAAATAACCCTGAAAAGGGTGTCTGAAACTATAATTTTTTTCTCAAGTTGTTTGGAAAAAGTCAGAGAAAAAGGGAGAAAACTGGTCCAGCAGGGCTAATTGGGGCTCATAGGGCTAGAAGGCAGATTTGAAGGTTGTGGTCAATAGGTGTTGTAAAGGCTATCAAAAATGATTGATTCTTGTTGAAACCACCTTGTTTACACCATTTTGGTCCATCTTAGGTGTTTGGAGGCATAGTTGATTCAATTGTGGGTATGTAGCCTTTGGTGAGCCTGAAGGGCTACTAGGGTTCCCGAGTCATAAAAATTTGACAATCATGGGTTCTTTTAACTGTTGTAAAAAATTTCATACAGAAATCACACAGTCCTCAGTCATCAAACTCAAGTTGAACGGTTCTAATTTCCATAGGTGCTAATTCCACAATAAATTCTTCATTCATTATTTTGTTTCTCTTAGATGGCTCATTCATTTCATTCTCTTCACCTTCAATTCACCAGTCCAATGATGTCATTTCTGACTTTTCCTAAACCGCAGAAAGATTGAGCTCAAAAACTTCTTCAATCTACAAAATCATGCAAAACAAATATTTCAACAATTAGAGCAAATATACCATTTAATCTTTGACTCTACCATCTAAACTCATTAAAGGGACCACAGCTTCCTACTGTTCTTCATATTCCGACTCAAAGAAAATGTGAATGTGTACATGCAATTTTTTTAATCCCCTGATGTATATATAAATGATTCAATACATAGGGTCAATCACCCATGAGAAGGGAATGAGCGATGGGAGAGTAAAGATCATGCAAGGACCTAAAAGGCAAATATTAAATTAAATAAAGCCATAATGATATGTTCAATTGTATTTTTTATAATAACTGCCCATTAAAGATTTCTCTGGAAGAAAAATACCAGCAATAAAGGGTAATCGTATGTTATGCATGGCTTGTTGTCTACAACATTTTAAATAGTTATGATTATATTTTCAAGACCTTATTCCATCCTTCAAGGAAAGTGTGTTTATTTTCTCAATGGTTATCATAGGAAATGAAAAGTAAAAATTGACCAAAATAGCACAGCGATGAAGATTGGAGATAATATGGTTATATCAAACACGTGATAAATATTTAATCAAACACATGATATTGGGATGGTATAAGCTAGAAACGTTAAATTGGGATGGTTTTTGTACATGCAAAATCATAGCAGTAAATTGTTTAATGTAGTGAGCTCATGTGAAAAAGCATAAAGGAATTCGTATGGACAAGTTGGGTCAAACTATTTAAGAGATACAATAACATAATGAAACTAGGTCAAATAATATGACATCCATCTTGCTGACGTGACATGTTCCAACAAACAAAGCAGGGTGCAAGTCCCCTCAGTTCACATGCCTCAATAATATAAGTTTACATATTTGAACTTCAAATTTTTTAAAAGGCATTAATTAATAACATCAAAAAGAAAATAACAAAATAATATTGAGAAATCAATTGCAAGTACCCAAAGTGTTCACTTGTTGTTTCATATATCTATTTCAAGAACATTTATTTCTGGTTTGCCACCAAGATGTATATGACTGACTTCAATATTCCTCTTCAAAAATCACCAATAAATGTCAACAGCCATCAAGGACTGAACTTTAGAACAATATATACTCAACAATTGAGGTTTTTCTAAATAGGACAAATAGAAAGCCTTTATTTATCATTCTCATTTATTGCATTTGTTGCCAAAGTAGATTTATCGTTAAATATGAAAAATTGCATTTATGACATGCATAAATATGATTTTTTGGTTGTACAAAGGCAGCACATTGGAATAAATGTTTGAGGCAAGCTTTATACAACTAAGGACAAACACATGCCATCAATCTTACAAAGGAGTAATTGGATATCCACATGAAAAAATAGGGCATCAGAAGCTAGTAAGGTCCATTTGCAAAAGAGTATACCTTCCGTCCTGGAAATAGTTTTTGAAGATCAACTCTTGCAGGGGTTGAAAACTTGTCATCTTCTCCAATCTGCACAAGAATACAGGACAACAGACATTTTGCCAAATGTTTTTATAATTTTACAATTTCAGACCATAGTTTTGTACAAACAAAATGGTTCAATTTATATAAAGTTCAAATTTACCTCATAAAGATGTGCTAAACGCAATAAAGTAAGCTTATCCTCCAGTTCCTGTTCTCCAAATTGCATGTTCAATGTAAAATAAAAACTAAAAGAGGAAAAAATAAATATAAATGACTCTCCCAAACAATCTACTTGAAATAAACCTTAAAATATTCATCATCCTCTCGAAAAGAATGCGAAATTTACCTGAAGTGTAATTATTGCAATATTTGTTGGTAGCTCATAACCTGGGGGAAATGCTGAATACCGAGGGGTATTTATCAGATTCATTTCTTTTTCCTGCATCATAGAATTTTCCTTATTTCATTTTAAACTCATGCAAGAAAGTGATTTTCATAGATTTCACACTTTGCCTTTTTTCATATAGTAGACAGAATAAAGACAAAACATTTCATTTTAGTCATACCTACAGCCATAAGTGATTGTGTGATTTTTGTGTTTATGAATCATCAAAACTTGTCCTAAAAAATGTCCCACATAGAGAAACAAAATAGCATGGGTCATAAATATATCATTTTTCCTTTATCTAGAATATTTTGATTGGAAACCCTTGCAAATTATAAGTTCATACCTTGCATTTTAGTGGCATTCTCATATTGAGAGTTTATAACCTTTCTTAGTCATTTTCATAGTGAATAGTCCTCATCTTAGATTCAAAAAATCTAAAAATCTAAAAACATAGCTTGCACATCCTAGGGTCAAGAATTACACTTTCTAGAGTCATTTTCCAAATTAGAGGGTACATCTTTTGAGGACATTCCTATAGTGGCTTTGCACATTATCTTGACTTCCTTTAAATATAGTTATCTTCTTTTCATGTCCACCTTTTCTTGGATGCTTGTCATTCTTGTCTAAATTTGTCTTATTCATAAACACCTTGTCATAATTATAATTTTGTTTTCCTCAAAATTGAATTCAAGATAGTTCCCAACATCATTTAGGTATTTCCTTAGAAGGTTTACATTTATCTATCTTAGGGTATACTACATGCACCTTAGACAACATTTATTCATAGTTTCATTAGCATTCCAAAATCATCAAAAATTAAAAAAATAGTCCTAGTGCTTCATGATGTAGAGTGGTTAGCAGAAGTGGTGGTTTCACACAAAACTTGTTCAATTCTACAAGGATCCCACAAGCCTTTAAGGTACTCCAAAGGTCAAATACCCACAAAACACTCAATCTTGCCTCCAAATGCCTAGGGTGGACACAAATGGTATAAACTAGATGTTTTAGACAAGAATCAATCAGTTTCAACCTTTTATACAACTCCAATCATCAAATCCCCAAAACTGACTATTAGGTCTAGTTGATAGGCTAGTAGCCCTCCAACAACACTAAAACCCAAATAACTCAATTTTTTTCCAAAAAACTTGATAAGGTAATTATATTTATGAATACCCTTTTTATTGTACTAAAACATATCCAAAACTTAAATATTGTTACTATGGAAAATATTACCAGAAAACATGATTGAGACTGTTTTTAGAGGGCTAATTAGGTGGGTTTACAAAGCAACCATGCTCCGAATGCATCCAAACTCCATGAAATTCATAGGACCATCATTATTTATGCCCAATTAAAGAAATCACTAATCAATTTCAGACTATGAAGTGTTTTGGTACAAAAACCCCAATTACATGCATTAAAACCCTCATTTCCTAGGGCATCATTGAACTAGGTCAATCTGGCACTTCCAAGACCCAAACTTCAGGTTTCACCATGTATTCAACATGTGTTAAAAGATTCTCCAACAAAAAATACACCTCTTTAAGCTAGATGTACGGCTGTGTGACTGTTAGCATCATTTGGGTACCCAAATCAATCCCTACACCACTCAAATTTGCATATGCTTCACCCTATCCTGCAAATCTTCACTTTCCTTGCATTTTCATGGTTAGTTAAACATGTTAGAACCATCAGGGTCCATCCCATGGTCAGATATACATTCATAGGATGGAACCCTCACTTATTCATTTGAAAAAAATAATGCAAAATTGTATGTTTGGCGTGACAGCAGTAATAAGTTTTGAAATATGTTATTAAATTCACCAAATTCAACTCAAAAAAACTTAAGTATGCCTTACCAAAATTTAAGGAAGATTTCTACATCAAAGAGGGCTTCAAATTAGCAAGAAAACTTCAAAATCTCATTGATTCATTGCCTGTCCGTACAGTTTTTTTGTGTACTTCGTACAAAACCATGCCTCCTCCTTGCCTAAGGCTGTGACATCTTAAATAGACCTCTAACTGACTGCCCAACCAACCAAGGTAGTTGGAATGTTTATTTAAACAAGACAAATACTAAATCTTAAGTTTCCCTCCAGAACTACTTAGTGACTGTTTGAGTTTGAATTCAAATTATAAGATATGCTTTTTATGCTTTTTCTAATATCTAGACCTATGCTAATGACTCATAATTGGTCCAATGACCTTATTGAATATCTTAAAACATGAAACTACATCCTACTACCCTTTCATGGCTCATATGCCATTTGTTACATCATTTTGCCCATAGGCTTTATCAGGACCTTTGACCATTAAAGTACTTTGGCCATGAAAATATGCCATGATTGGCTTTAGAATATTCTAGTTGACATGGCTAGATGCCTTGTCCTTCTTGTCTTCACCTGGTACCATGGAATTCCTTGGTTGCATGATGGATGCCCCTGCATCACTTCACCTCTGTGAGCATCACCTAGATGAAATGAGCACTAAGTGTTCCATTCATTCTCATGAGAGATGGATTCATGTGAATCACTACTCATGAAATATTTGTCAATAAGCTAACCATAAAGCTACACGGTTGAATGCTGATTGCAATATCACAATTTGACAACTTGTGGAAAATATCTCTTAATTATCAATCGATGAGCTTAAGAGGCTTTTTAATGAATGGTTCACAAGGCACAAAACTTGCTGAATGTTTTGCAAATGGGGTTGCAAGCAAAGTGGGCTTAACATTGGAGGAACCTTCGTAGTAAAGAGCACTTGAACTAGAATAATATTGGGATGAGTGACCTGCTGGGAAGTAGCGTTTCACCTCTATGAGCATCATCTAGATGTAATGAGTACTAAGTGTTCCATTCATTCTCATAAAAGAAAGGTTATTATGAACTATTATTCATGAAACATTTGTCAGTAAACTAATTATAAAACTACATAGTTAAATTCTAATAATAATATCATAATTTAATTTACTGTAAAAAAATATGTCCTACTTATCAAATTATATAACTATTCTCATGATCCAACCCAACCTGTAAAAATGGTGGAAATTACCTCATTCGTTGTGATAAGAACTGTTGCATCTCTGTCCCCCTCGACCTGCCAAATTATCCTTAGAACCATTGATATAATGAAATACAATGACCCAAAAACTATCACATACCTTGTGAATTTATGAATATCTTTTCATACCTTATTCAAAGCTTCATTGATATTTTGGATTGCCCCAGGCCCAAACCTGCACAAGCGAAACCAAATGAGCAAGATAAATTTGATAGAATTATAAAATTCAAAATGCAAGTGAGGCAGCTTACACATGCTTGTCACGCCCTCCAAATGTCAAAAGATAAATACCACCCTCTTGACACTTCAATTCATAGAAGTTCTCTTCTTCTTCTTCATATCTCTTTGACATCCTACACAAAAATACTTCTGAAAAGGCTGGCAAATTCTCAAAGAAATTGGGCCATTAATTAACAAACTAGCTGGCTTATTCATATATAGGATGAAGTACATACTGCAAATTACAATCTATAGGCAACAAGCTATGTAAAGCTTAAACAACGGGCTTTTAATCTGTGAAGTATGTTAAAGTTGATTCTAATTGGATCTCCATGTAAATCGGAACTGTCAACTTTTGTTGTGATTAAAAAGGGGAAAGTACCCATAATTGTTTGTGTTCTAATAATCGCCTATGGGAGAGGTACTAAGGCCTATAAATATTATTTTTTTATCATGATCTGGATGCAGGTGTCAGTGAAAGGAGAAAGGAACAGTAGGTGATTGTTGAACAGGCAGTGAAGGGTGCATTTGGGAAGCACCACGTGGTGAATATGAACAAGTTGAGGGTGGAATTAGTAAATGAGTGTTGGAAACAATTGAGAGAGTTTGTTTGAAGGTGTTTGAGCCATTAGAAAGGTTTTGTGAGTTGATTTAGGGTTTTTTCTAGGAAGCCCTAGGATAGAAACCCTTAAAGGGAGGGTTTGATGAAAAAGTATCTAGGAAAGCTTGGAGGGTCAAACTAATTGAGGAATTATGATTTTTATTAGATGCCTTGAGATTGTATAAAGGTTGGAAGGTTGAGAGTAAGTGTAAATAGGAGTTGCTTTGGAAGAGGAGGACTAATTAGGCCTAATTGCTGATAGGGATAGTCATAGAAGTGTGCAACAGTCACAAGTTGAAGGATTGGTATTAGCAAGGTTTGAAGAACTCCATAAAGGGTATCTGGAAAGGTGAAGAAGTCACCATGGTGTTTGAGGAATTTTAGAGAAAAGTGCAATTTACTGGCAGGACAGGGCTAATTGGACAGTCCTAAAAAAGGTAGTTTTGAAGATTGGGATAGAGTTAATGCTTGGTAGGGGTTGGAACTCCTTAGTTAGGCTATTTGATGATTGTTGAAGCCTTAGAAGGATCAAGGGAATCCTTGAAGACATAAATCAAGAGGTGATTGCATGAAAGGTGAATTAGGAGTGTTCCCAAGGACAAGGAAATTGGAACATGGACAAAGTGAATTGATAAGTTGTCTAAAATGAATCAAGGTAGTGAACCTATTGTAGAGGAGTGTTTGGTTGATATCCTAAATTCAGGGACTTCTTATTGATCCTCGAGTTGAACTCTAGTTCCTTGAGTGCATTTCAAGACGTTGTTGAATCCTCGAGTTGAACTGGGTTCCTTAAGGGGATATTAGAAGGCTCTGCATCAAAAACTCTAAGCTTGTCTTTAAAGTTTGAGCTTCACTTGGTTTCAAGAATAGTTTAATATTCTCTACTAAACAAGGCCAACCACGTGAAGGTGGAAGCTCATTTGGCCCCTCCCCCCCCCCTAACATCACTCTAAATTCCCCATTAACATTTAATAACATTCATTCATTCATTCATTCATTCATCCATTTTTGAAATATAACATTCAATCATTATAATCACATGATAACATTCATTAACACATAAAATGCATTAACACACAACATTCATAAATAATTCATGAACACATAATTCATTAACACACAACATTCACGAATAATTCATTAACACGTATTAACACACATCATTCGTCAACATTACTAGTACAAAATTACATCCATTAAGACAATGTTCTTTGATTAGCAATAAATGTTAATTACAATCATTTCTTTTTGGGTTTCTTGCTATTTTTTTTAATCATATAATTTCTAAGAGGAAGATCAATGTCCTCATCATTCCCCTCCTCTATTGATTCTAATCCCAATGTGTGTCTCCTCCTCATCTGTTTAGGAACAAGAGGCCGCTGTGCTGAAGGGGGGTCTGCTGCAATAACTACTTCATGAGTTAAATTCACACTATTTTATATTATTGAATTACAAGTATTTATGTAAGTAAAAGAACTATAAATCAAAAAATTAATTTAAAAGAACAAAACATAGATTTTCTTTACCTGAATGTGCCACATGATCTACATGGTGATCAGTCTGAACATCCTCCGGCACTCGTTCAGCATGACCTAATTCTGTATCCTCTAAAATATACACAAAAATGTTACACCAAGTTCAATTTAAGATGTTAAATTGTATTAATAATTACATAATTAGTTTTAAATAGAAAATGAGCACCTCCTTGGATAGTATGATGCACATCAGGGGCTTCATGATGCGGCGTATGATCTGTGTCACGATTAAGAGGCTGCATTGCAATGTAATGGACATTATTATCAAATTGATTGTTGCTCAAGTATTCAATTTCTAATATATTTTTTGGCATATTTACCTGTGCACATGATGCAGGAGACTCTTCGGTTGGGCCAGTGGAAGCTTGCCATAGGCATTTAGCCACGGCTTGATAGCCTTCCTTGAAGGCAATTTTTCTGTGTTCTTTCGTGGCCTCTACATTAAAATCAGAGCCCTGCATTTTTTGATTAAACAAAATTATTTGCATTTTATAAATAATTTTTCTCTGCAATTCATTTACTGCTACTTACAATGCGAGCTTTAATTTTCAAATATCCTCCAGCGCCAAGTCTGTGTTGCCCAATCTTTTGCAGCCTAGCCTTTGTTACCTTTGAAGTGTCCTGCAACCTATGAAAAGTTTGAAAAAATGGTTATAAAAACATGTATATGGAATAACAAATGAAACTTTGAAATGCTGAACACATTGCATTCAATGGTGAAAATGTCTAAAACATCATACCAAGATATTATATTGAAAAATGATGATTGCATTCAAAATTTAATTATCATCTCAAAAGTCCATGCCAAACACCTTATCACTAGTAGTTAATACTATTGCATACCTTCTCGCATTTGTTGGTGAAACTCCTTTTTGAGCATCTGCTTTCTCCTTTGCATCTAAAATAAATTCATTCCAATCCCTCACTGAAATAAAGGGAGGATGCTCATACTTTGGGTTCTGGATGAGACTCTTTCTATATGCGTCCCTCACGGTCTTAAGATGTTTGCAAGCTCTTTCTAAAATTTTCTTCTCATCAAAAATATTATTACCAAACTCATGCTGTAAATCTTTTATGAGCTGATCTTTTAAACTTTTTTCTTGCAAATTCCACCTTTTAAGGAAAAACACAAAATTGTTAGATATAGCCACTAAAAGAAAAGATCAGAATGAAAGGAAAAATACTGTACCAATTAATGATATGAAAAAAAAATAGTGGGATAAACTTAGTTTGCTTATGATGTTCCACCTTGTACGTATGGTGGACCCGAATATATGCAATGTGAGGTCATAAAGCTTCTTACAAAACGTATCATTTCCTGCAAAAAATGTCATGGGATAATCAATCCAAAACTTGTTATGAATAGGTAAATACATATTAAAATATAAAAAATAATTATTTAAAGTACCTAGAATTTGAGGACATTTTATAGGCATTGATTCATTATTGTCAATCAATAATGACGTCTGCTTAGCTCCTGTGCTAGTAACACGGGTAGATCCAGGAAATGGTGGTGAATTATCACCAATACATGTAGATTGATCAGTATCTAGTGTACCAAGCAGTGCCACCGGGGTATCTCCTGCTCCAAAAAAATAATCCACTATGTGATGCACCCAAGATTAAAGTACAAATTATGAAATCATAATTAGCACAAAACCAAATATAGTAAAACAATGATTTACCAGTTGCCATAGCCCTTGAAGGCATTGATGTTTGCATGGCCCTTGTGGCCGACATTGCACTCGGCAATCTTCTATGGACAACCTAGCTAGGAGGAGTCTCCTGCAATTGATGACCTGAACAATACATTGTTAGCAAAGACATTTTGAAATAATAAAAGTAAGAGTTAACTTGAGAAGTTTTTGAATGTTCCAAAAAAAAAATTCCTTGTAACTTGTCAACTAAAGAATTATTTTACTTGAGGCGGCCGGAGGTCTACTAGTACCGGTCTCATCCACACATTGTCCTTGACTAGGTACTAGAGATTCCATAAAATCCTGCAACAAGAACACATATTACATATATTTTACTTCACAACATAAAAGAGTATAAAATATTAACCTTTATTGAAATTTTGTTATAACTAAAGATTCATTACTGCTTACTTGATACCGACGTGCGAGTGCTTTCAATTCGGTTAGCCTCATGAGCATCTCCTCAGTTGGATTTGTTTCATACAAAATATTAATTATATCTTTATTCATTTGTTTCATTTTTTTCTTCAACATGATTATAACATTAGGCAAATCTGCAAAAAGATCATCATCCTCGGGGGTAGCTATTGCCTCTACTATCGAGGGTGCTTTTCCCTTATCCTGAACATCAAATTGTGACAGGAATATCAGTAAAACTATCATAAAAACTCCAAAACCATAAATAAAATAACGTAATAATATAACATTTTTCAACTATCTAATTTGTACAATTTTAATAAGGTTTACCTTTGCTGAAGAACAGGTGGGAGGAGCATCCTCGTGGCCTCTATCATGTGCGGGATCCATATCGTCCTGTGACAAAGATTAAATATAAAAACTTTAGCGAACTAAAAGCAATAGACTTAGCAAAAAAAAACTTATTAATAAAATGGTATATAGTACTTACCACCCTCATGATAGTAACTTTGTTTGTATCTATGCGATTTAAATGATAATCTATTAGCAGTTCTTCCCCTGCACTTATTGATTTTATTGCACATACAAAAACTTGATTCCCCTCACGTGCCTCAAATATGCAATTGGGTTGCTTATTAGTTGACGAAGGTCGCATACTATTTATAAAACCCACAATATTACCTGTAGCTTTTGGTCTCCCATCAATGTACATTGCAAATCTTTTACTTTGATCATTTTCTTTCCTTTGTATATAATTAGTTGATAGTGCATACCTATGCATACTTTTTTTATATTGAACAATCCGCATCCAATCATTGTAATTGTAACATGGACCGACATATTTGAACAATTCAACAACTTTGTTGTAATATACCTTTATCCCATCCATGGAAAATAGGCCCAAACCATGTAATGAGGATGGAGCAATGCGATATATCCTCTCATTAACACAAAAATCAGTATTAATTGGAGGTAGCTCATTGGGTACCCATTCTTTCTCAATGGGTGTGTACTGAAAGGGCACCTTGATGTCACCTTTGGTCTCATCATCATAAGAACATGACCCCCCATTAGCAAGGAAATATTCCATTCGTTTATCAAATTTTTTTCTAATCTTTTGACCTCTAGTTGATCTCCCTATTTTAGTTGTACTACATGTAGAACTTTCATCTAGCATTCCCTCATTTCCCTCATTCGATCTAGATAGATCTGACAAGTACCTATTTGGTGGGTGCTGCAATCCATCAAATGAGATATTGCCATGTCAATATATATAGAATAATCAAGTCGTGACCCATACGTATGGTTCTTCTTTGTCTATATATACATTATATGATTATATAATATGTCTATTTATAACATACGTGCTCAGTGATAAACAAGAAGAATATAAGAAAATTATGTCTATTTATTGACTTATACCTGCCGATCCATGTCACTGTGCACGATCCACGCCAAAGGGGTCAAATTTCCTGCATATGTTAATCATTTATCTTAAGTTAGCTAAATATTACATGATACGTATGCTACAAATAACTTAGAAGATAACATGAACAATATGCAACATTGTAAACATGAAAAAATTTACCTTATGTATGGAATGCAAGATCGTCAACAGAAGGCCGGGGTGACAATGTCTGTAGTCAATTGCCTGTTTGCAAAAAGGGTGATAATCAAACACAAATATACATGTGTCAATAGCAATTAATTGAGCATCGTAAACAAAAAATTGGTAATTATAAATCACATATGTCGTAATCATTAGAATTGAACACAATAAATATGTAACCATTTCAATTATGTCATTGATCATCATCATCATCATCATCATCATCATCATCACCATCATCGCCATCATCACCATCATCATCTCCATCAACAGCATCACCATCATCATCATTGCCATGATCACCATCACCATCGTCATCACCATCATCATCATCATCATCATCATCATCATCACCATCACCATCACCATCACCATCACCATCATCATCATCATCATCATCATCATCATCTGCTTCTTCATCATCTTCGGTATCTTCTTCTTCCATAACATTATACTTTATCGGCCTTCCTCTTTGATCATGTCTAACAACAAATGACCAACCCTGTTTATGTGGAACCTCTGAGTAAAACACTTGCTCACATTGGCTTGGAAGAACATAGGGCTCATCTCCAACTGGCTCAAATGACCTTGTATTAATCATTGCAAATCCATTATCATGTTGAATAACAGTTCTATCTAGATCATTTTGATTCAGTCATAGCCTGTACCATTTGACAACAAATAGAACTACTTTGAAGGAGTTAAAGTCACACTCAATTATATCATCTAAGATGCCATAGTATTGATTTTGAGATTGTTGAGGATGTATGTCATTTCTAGATGATATATTGGTGACCTCAAAAACTGCACTTATCCCAGAATCACAAGTTTTCTTTGTGTCATCCAACTTTTTTATGCGAAATTTGTGGCCATGATAGTACATAGCTTTGTGGTGCTTGACCTACATTTTTTCAAGTTTGTAAATTATTTGCATCATGAGTTGATATGAAACATACGAGTCATGATCATTAATAAATTTGTACGTACCTATCCACCTCTTAAACCATGTGCTAGATCAATTACCATTGGAGTAACATTGGAATCTCCATTACGATGAGCTTCTCTAACCAATGAAGCAACACCTTCCCATGTTAATGAGAAACCATTTTTTTGGCATCATTCAATCCATACCATCATCCAATCAAGATTGTTTGCAATATACAAATGTATTGCATTCCACTCTCGACCAGCTGTATCAAAAACATCTTGGATTTATTGCATCCCACTCTCGACCAGATTTATAAGAATTAATTAACTACAATAACATCTTAGATTTACCTCTCACTTTCCTCAATCTACCTTTTCCCATCAAGTACTCCCCTTCAAATTTGTTAATGGAGTTGGGATCCCAAATATGATCTACATGGATCTTTGCTGCAAACTTAGGAAGATATTCACTAATGTACACAATGGTCTAGTATACCATATATCCCTCCACCATAGAGCCCTCAGGATGTGCTCTCTGTCGAGCCAAGCCTTTCAAAAATTTCAAGTGCCTCTCAACCATCCACATTGACCTAGTTGGTATAGGTCCACACAATTCAATCTCCTCAACTTGATGTATAAGGTAATGTTCTTGTGCATTGAAAAAAGTTGAAGGTAGACACTTTTGCATTTCACACATAAGAAGAGGAATTTTTCTCTTCCAATATTTTATATCTTCTTTATTGATTTCTTTAGATGACAACCACCTCATGTATTTTCCAAGATCATATATAACTTGTTTGACACCATTGGCAAAGTGGTGTGGGAGAGATAGAGGTAGAACGTACTGCAATATTTGTAAAATGATCTTGTCAATATTTTATAAAAGAATGCAATGAAAACCACATGTAGTATACAAATATATAGTGAATACAAAATAATATGAATTACCTTAATAAATATATGCCAATCATGTGTTTTCATCCCTGGCCCAAATTCACTTTTCTTTGATATGAGATCATTTATGCTCGCAGCAAATCCTGTGGGAAATCGTATTTTTTTTATAATTTCTTTTATAGCATTGCTCTGTTGCTCCGACAATAACCATGGAAGGGCACTTGTATCAATCTGGTCTCCATTGTTATTTGATCGAATAAAATTTTTCATTGCATGGTTGGATTCTTCAATGTCACTACAAATTTTGATAATTTGGTCTTTGTCACGCCTTCCATCTAATATTTTCCATAATGTTTCTGTTACATTCTTTCCAATATGCATAGGATCAAACAAATGCACGATTGGAAGTTTCTCATAGTACGTCAACCTATTAAATTATGTAGGATAACTTTTTAGTCCTTTTGGAAGTTGGTCATTGATGCCTTGATGACCTTCACAAGCATCAATTACATCATCAGTAAACAAAACATAATATCAAAATATAAATTTGAAACAAAACCCATCAGATGGAATGACATTACCTTGACAATTTATTTTATTGTATGCCAACTTCCATAGGCGAGGTGTCATTCTCCATGGCTTTGATGTAGTCTCTTCTTTCCCATTGAAAAGATGTTTTTCAGTAATTCGGTACTTATGATTTCTATGGAGAAAGTGTCTATTCTCATCGAACACCTGCTTTCTCAAACTTTTTGAATGACGAGATTTTGTCTTTGGACCACAAACTGGACATGCAAATTTTTCCTTTGTCTGAAGACCTACAAGATCATTTATAATTGGATTAAATGTGTTAACTTTGTGTTAGCACTATAACATACCAAAAAAGAGGCGTTAAGAAAAGAACATACCACAAAAATGTGTTAGCCTAGGGGCATCATGTATTGTCCATACAAGCATTGCATGGAATTGAAATTGTCTTTGTCCTATTGGTCTAGAGATGTCATACATAGTGACCCCATTCCATAACACCATCAACTTGTCGATAAGGGGCTCAATATATACATTGATATCTTTAACTTGGTACTTACCTAGTTGAATGAACAAAAACATTACATAATTATTATGACCATTTTGATGGATTATTAATAATAAATTAATTTAGATGACCATTAAATCAAAAAATACCTGGAACAATCAGTGACAACATTATGTGCTCCCTCTTTATGGACAACCAAGGAGGAATGTTATTGTTGATAACAAAAATAGGCCACACTGAGTAAGTAGATCTCATCTCTCCAAACGGATTGACACCGTCTGCTGCCAATGAAAGCTTGAGATTACGAGGTTCTTCTTTAAAGTGTGGCCATTTTTCTTCTATTTCCTTAAATGTCGAGCCATTTGCAGACATTTGCATAATGCCATCTTGACTTCTATTACGTGCATGGTAATTCATAAATTGTGCCAAGCTATTGCACTTGAATAATCATTGCAAACGTGGAATAATGGGAATATGTCGAAGAACCTTGCGAGGCACCTTTTTAGTTATTCGATCTAATTGATATCTACTAATATGACAAATAGGGCATTCTGTTGCAAATTCATGCTATTTATAATATATAATATGATCATTCAGACATGCATGTATTGTTTGATATTCCATTCCAATATCTTTCATAATGGTAGATAATTCTCGGTATGAGTGAGGTAGAATGTTTGATGGTGGTAACAAACACTCACCTATCAACCTATGACCAAAAATATAATTTGTTAATTTAAAGAATATTAATTGCTACACGATTCACCCAATATTAATTGTAAGGAAATTATGACTAAAATAATGAAAAAAGATGACATGCTTTAACATAGGTGTCATTGCTATGTTGGATAAACCATTCATAACTTTCAAGTTCACCAACAACAATACAGCGGCAAGAAGAGTTGTTTTGGAACATTCATATAGGGGCTCATGTGCCTTCTCAAGTATAGGTACATCAAGCTCTGCATCAACATCATCATCATCTTGATCATCGTGATCATCTTGATCTTCTTCATCATCGTAGTCTTCTTCCATGATATCATTACCTTCTACTTCTATATTCACACCTCCATGTTCCCTCATTTGGAAATCCACATTCTCCAGATTGTCATGGTCCATAACATGAAATTGAGGGACGTTGACCTATATGAAAATGATGTCCTTATATTAACCATGACCATGTTGTCAGCATCAAATCATGTCTTATGTATTTTATAAAATATTAAAATACATACCAATGGATGAAATTCATTTCCCCCTTCAATGTGACCATGTTGCCTACAATGTTCCTCAGCTGTTTTGATTAGATATCTTCGAGTCTTTAAGCCCTTACAAAGTTTGCAAGGATAATAACATTTTCCATCACCCTTTCTTTTTAAGTTAGACCATAGTCTAGCAATTGTCTCCCTATTTTTTTGTGTGTTGATATCGTCAGACATGGTCTTTCTTGAATGAAATGACTCATTGGTGGAAGAAGGATGATTTGTTTGCAACCTGCAGATAAACATGAACAAGTCTCTTGTTACCAAAGGGAAGCCCTTAGTACCCATAAATGGAACACAAGGGAATAACTAAATTGCCTTATACATAACCAAAATGTAGACACTAGGAAACATACTAAAGCATCAAACAAGCAAGATAACTCAAAACCTAGAATACCATGAGAAATAGAGCAATGACATGTGTGAGAACATAGCAGTGACCGAAATAAATAGCTCTCATCAATACAAATGCCTTCAATACCAACATACACCAAGGATAGAACAAAGGGTCACATCAAAATATAACAAACCAATGATTAAGAGACAACTACCATTGGGAATGACAAGTTGATACTCTTTAAAGTAATCAAGGTGACTTATCATCCAGTAGAATGCTTCCTAACAAAGTTCATGATTCCACATCATCATTGAAGAAAAAAGAGATGGTCTTGGAGAATCCTCACGTTAGCTAAGGCATTATTTGCATTGTTACCTTCATGATGAAAATGCACAAAAGAGATGCTAGAAAAATGCTTGCTAAATTCTAAATCTCCATAAAGCAATCTTCAGAGCTTCCATAATCCAATTTATTTTTTAGATGTATCAGATAATTCTTCTTCTGGATAGTAAACTATTGGTATTGTTTATCCATACCCAATCACATTTTACCCATGCCTTCTACCACAATTCATCTGTGTTGCAATTGTTCCTCAGATGGCAGATCCACAACATATTTCTTCCCTTTTAGATACCAACTTTATTTCTTTGGGTTTCCTCTCTCTAAATCAGCATACACTTCCTATGGATTCCTTGCTCTGCTACAAATGTTGAAAGAACAGATTCATCAAGTTTGAGAGAATTGGATGGCACACACTTCAAGGTATGTGGTATCTATTTATTATTGAATGAGCTATAAAGTGGTTGTAATGGGAGTTTCTTTATTGGCATAACTAATGGGGTCTTATTACATCATTAACATAAGCAATAAATGTCTGTATACAAAATGTATTTTAACATCAAGTCTACTAGCATGATATATTTAATAGCCACTATTTAAAAAGAAATGTATGTGACCTCTATTTATTATTGAATGAGCTACAAAGTGGTTGTAATGGGAGTTACTTTATTGGCATAGCTCATCCAAAGCTAAACTCTGCTTGGTCATTCCTCATTGAAATTAGGTCTATGATAACTCTCTTTGCCTCCATTTTTAGTGGGATTCATTTCTGAACTGAATGTTGACATTCATACTTGTCCATTTATCATACTTGGATCTTACTCATTCTCACCTCAATTTCATACCTTGTTCACAATCTAATTTAGACTTGAATTCACACCCATATCAATGCCATTTGGATTTGTTTCTCATAACAACTTTCATGCACCGTCACCATTGATGGTGCATCCTACTTTCTCTTTACCTCTCAAGTCTCAAACACTAGATCTTGCTCTCCTCTTCACATTTCAAGGTCCATCTCTTGACTCGTAAATGAGGCAAAGTTGCTCAAACTCATCTCTCAAACTTGGAGACTTGAAAATTGGTACCAACTAAGACCACTACTCATACTGCCAAAGTGAAAAGAGGGGGTCCCCATTTGAAATGGGGGCACTGGTGTGAAAACCTCACAATACTGCCAAGTGAAAAGAGGGGGTCCTCATTTTTTGGGTCTTCCTTCTCAAATGAGGAAAGAGTCCAATTGTCTCAAATGTAGGCATAAGAGTTCCAGCCCCAAAAAATGGGTGAAAACCATCATGGGAATGGACAAAGAAGAGAGAGAGAGGAAAAAGAAACAAACTAAAAATATGACTACTAAAATAGTAGAGGAGATGAAGAAGGTTAAAGTTGTTCCTATGTAATAAGCACTTATAGATGATATTAATTTTTATGCATCCACACAAGACATATATATATTTTCCTTTGATGCTCCTATGATTGAGAGGGATACAACAAAGAAGAGTGATAAGAAGGATAAGAAAACTACTCATCCAAAGAGTAGTGGTGCAGAAGATCAAAGTGAAATAGGTGTCCCTCCTTCAAGGAACACAACTAGAAACAAAGAATAGGACATTGTTCCTTTAGAGAAAACTATAGTGCTTAATGAGAAAGAGGAAGAGGAAAATACTAAGAAGGTTCAAGACACTACTAAGACAAGTGATGAATTTAAGTGGTAAACATTGATTCCTCATTGCTTCTAAAACAAAAATTGAAGCTTTCGATAGGTTCCTTCAAGGATCATTCCTCTCTCATTGAGAGTAAAGAAGAGTGGGATGCCTTAAGTAAGATAAAAGATAAGAGAAAGGTAGAAGCCTTTAATCAGTATGAAAATGCACATAGTTGATATATTTTAGCATCACTTGAAATTATTTAAGGAATGTGCTAATGAAGTTAAGTATGTGTTCTATCAATTTTTCTTGAAATGACCTAGTTTTTCAAAAAAGCATAAAGGATGAGATTGACTCCATTGAGTCATAGATCACACAATTGGCAATAATATATATAATATTTCAAAGGATAAGGATGCAGAAACTAGAGCTTAAATTGAGAAGCTTAATTCATAGTTTTCATTTCTTTAGGACTATAGGGAGCGGATAAAGAGACGATTATATTAGTTGAGGGAATCAATGAATTGAGGCTTTCCTCATTTGAGAAGGAAGATCCTGTCAGTTTTTGGGTTTTGGTCAAAACAAAATTTTCTATATTGGCCATGACTATGCAAACAAGGGTTTACAGTTTATTCAAAAACTTACAAACCCAATGTATAAATGTGTATAAATAGAACCACACATTATCTAAATTATGACTAACTTTTATTAGAAATCACACCATTTTTACCTCTATCATTGCTTAAAGAATAATTAAGTTAAATTGATTAATTAAAATGAAGGGAAAAAACTCAAACTAAAAAGTTAGCACATTTCACAACACAGAAAATTTTGAATTTGATGAAAGTTTTGAATAGTTTAGTAAATTAAATCTATTTTCAGATCAAACTACGTGAAGATTTCAAAATTCAAGCAAATCAAATTTGCCCATTCTCATATTATATTTTGATATTTTTGAGGTCCATATTTGCAAGTAAATTCATAGGGTATGGATTATGTGGGAGTGGCTTAGCCACATTTTTTAATTTTTTAATTTGAGATAATCCTACATCTTATATAAGCTCAAATTCATTAATTTGCTGGGTCATTCCGAATCACTCTGACACAGGAAACAATCTTAGAAAACCATGGCTTCTTCCCTTCTACTTCTACCACACAAACCACTGATACAGTCATCACACATTCACCCACATTGTCCATGACTAAATCTCAGAGCCAGTAGTAAATGGTTATATCAATTTGGTAAGACTAGAAGCTGTGGAAGGTCTCTGATTGTGAGGGAAACCATTTAAAAGGATTTCAAAAATCTCAGTGTCCATGCACCTGCTTGCAAAAATCAACCATCATAGCACTCCCATTTTCATCAATTGGCCTTTGACAGAAATTAATATTAATATGGATATGACGTAACTTCTCTTTGCCTCAAGTGTGCATATATATGGTTTACATCTTTTTTTAGAATAATTCTTCATGTTTATGACTCAGGTGAGCCCCGATCTTCTATCAATCACATGATTTAACGTATAGTGTTTTCTTGGTTATTCCATTTGTTCCTTGACCTTGACTATGGATGTATACTACCACTATATAAAGCTTAAGGTGTATATCAAGTGCAGGTGTGTGCATTTGTACATGGATGTATATGTATATCAATTGGAATGATGCTATGGCATTCGAGAGCACTAAACAAAACTCATAAGTTCCTAACATACATATGGTTTGTGTAAGTCTGCTTCTCTTTACCTATAAAAGTTTGATATATACCAAAGGCTAAGGGATTCCATTTCCGTGCCATATATGTATGATGGATACTATAGCTGGTTTGAATTATCAGTGGCAACAACATTTTATTTATGCAGTCATTTTGGTGTTTACAGTCTCCAGTTCTCCTAAGAAACCAGTAAATGAAAGGTTGTGTTTCCTGCTGGGATGAATCCTGTGTTTATTTTCAAAAATGTAGGCATCATCTCATTCTCATTATTATCGACTACAAAGTTTGTTTGATTGTAAATGATAACCATAACAAATATGTTACTAAAACCATAGTATTACAACCTGTCCATTGACAACATTGTGAGTTCTTAATCTTTAGCCATAACCTCTCACAAAACTAATTATTGGCCAGCATGAAATAAATTTAATTCTTTATTTAAATTGCAAAGAAAAGGAAGGAACTTGAACTAATGTCTATGAATCACCATATACAAAAAAAATAATAGAAACGAAAAAGTGTGACTATAGTGCAACTTCCATACACCTTGGAAGAGACTGGCAGTCACACAAGGCAAATGGGAAGTAGATTTCATACAATGAATAAAGAGATATAGGCAATAAGTTTTCTAATATTAAATACCTATGTCAAATTCATCAAAGTAAAATAGATGGTAATAGAATACAACTTAATGTAGATTTGGGAACCTAGAGTAAATATATTCCTAAGATTTGAATGCCTGTGCCATTTGCTAAACTTAAAGACAGAAAAATTTGGTTAGTTGAAACTTTTTAAGGATTTACAACTGACTTCCTAGAGTTAAATATCTTCATTATCAAGGTAGTATTGTCATTACTCTGCTTTATCAAGGTAGTGTTGTCATTACTCTGTTTTCTTTGTTGTGATATTAGCAGTGGGGTTTTCTTCTATTACTTACATTCTTTGTATATTTGAGATTTATAAAATTTCATAAGAGAGAATGCGATATAGCTTTTGCCAAACCCTTAGGGTTCTTTGAGATTATCAATTCACAAATATAGGTTTTATGACTTCTTACATACAAAAATACTTAAGGCTTTCCAAATGATAAAGTCAGACGAAATACTTCTTGTTTCATTATAGACCTTGGAAATACCTGTTTGTCTAAAATCTTCTAGAATGTTGTTTTGTAGCACAAATAATTTATCAACAGTGTCAAAATAGTTCAATAATCTAGGGTTTATTTTTCCGATCTTGGCTTTTAATACTATTTTAGCACTCAGGAGGTAGTCCAATTAATTGAAAAACTATCATAGGAATATAACTCAGAGTAATGATCAATAGTTTCTACAAACCTATTTTCAGCCTTAACAAGTTAATAGGTAGCTTCCCTAGACCCTCATTTAATATGCCATGTATTAGGTGTTATGTAAATTGAAGTGTGCATGAAAATTGAAGATGTCAAATGATCATGGGGCCCAGGTGTCGAAGGTGACAAAAAATAATTGATTGAACATATATTCATAAATCTATAAAGTAGGCCTAGATAAGATAAAATAATGTGATACCCCTTCTGATGAAGCTTGAAAAGCTGAAAATCCATTCAAAACAAAAGGAACATTTCCTTCCCTCAAAAATCCAAGAGGCACGAGAGAAAATAATGACTACAAAAATAAGAACCAAGCTCACATGAGCTCCATCGTGAGACTTTAGTAGATGGACTTTACTAAAACACAATGGAAAAAAAATATGTAAGATATGTAACAAGAAATAGAAGATAAACAAACTTCCTTGTAAGACTTATATTATATAATAGTATCATACATATATTCACTGATTTGCAATTATAACCTTGTTCGTGAAATTGTAAACCAAGACAATGAAACAAACTGCTTGGAGATTCTAATTTAAATCTTAACACTCATATAAAGATAGAAAAAAAATTGTTATCATCTAAAATATAGAATAAAAGAAACAAGGAAGTATACATTGGCAACATTTTCAAATGATTGCCATAAATCACAACACAGTAAGCAGGAATACACAAACAAATAAGAGAGGAAAGCTTCTCAAACAATTTTCACTGGAAAAGATACAAATATATCTGAATAATTGTGTAGATATTATGATGGGAGAAACATTGATTAGATATATTATATATACATAGCAACCATTGGCTTCAACAAAAAAAAAAGAAAATTCATCTCAATTATAAAACATTAAAATTTACCCTAGATCAGGATTCAGAACCTTTCTGTGGAAAACAATAAGACCAGATAATTTACAAAAGGCAGAGAAGATAGGCTGCCCCAAATATGGAATAGCAAGGGAAGTCATCAAGCACCCTTTTTTATGGCCCTTTGGCTCAGAATGCATAGCAGCAGATGGCCTTGAAAGTCAGAGTGGTTTTGAAAATAGGAGAGAGCCTACGCTCTTCCCCTCTCCTCCTCATAACATTTCCCATAGTGCCAACTTTAATGATAGGGAAATTGTTTTTCAAACTGTTCATGACAGAGGAAATTGCATTGAGCCCAGTCACCGCTATCATATGAACAACACTCATGATATTCAACAGTCTCCACATGGCAGACAAAGCAGTGAGGATGATAGAGTCTATGGAAATTTTGACAATGTGCATAGGGATATTCACGGTAGTCTTAAGAGTAATAACAGTCACGATATTATGAAATCTTCAAACTGCAAAGAAGTTATAGACTTTAGCATTGGTGAAACGGTTGGAATGGAAATAGAAATTGTGCCCTTGCATGAAATACCTGCTATGTCCACGCCCGCCCGCTCACTCTTGCTCGTCGAAGTCATGTTTAAATGAAGATGCATTTTCTTTTTTTTTACATTTATGCCCGTGTTGGTCGAAATTTCGACCAACACGGGCATAAACGGGCATAGAAGTAAAAAAAGAAAATTAAGATGCATTTTCTTTTTTTTTACTTTTATGCACGTTTTGGTCAAAATTTCGACCAACACGGCCATAAAGGTAAAAAAAAGAAAATTTATCCTTTATAATGTGACCAAGTAAAACCATTTTGCACTTTGGTCAAAATTTTGGTCAAAATTTGGGGTCAAATCTATTAGTGACTACTCAGTAACTACTGGAGTACTCGACGACCTCTAAGTTTCTCGATAGTAACTACTATTTGGTACATATACAAAATACAAGTCCAGTACATTACTCAGTCTTAATAGGATGGCTTGGTCACTATGATGAATGGCCAACACTACCTTGAAAATGACTAAGTATTTGACACTAATAGACAACATGACTTAGAGATCAACAATATCCCCCTTTGACATTAAAGGCAAAAACACTTTGTCATGACTTTACATTACATAATCAAATTAGTACTTAGTACTTTAGTACTCCCCCTAAGACTGTGACTCGGTCTTCATAAAGACTTCATTATATATACATACACATGACATACAATGAGTATATATTACATTGCAAAACAGTATGTCATACCTTCATACATTACCATATATCTCCATCTTTTGTGTTCATCTATCTCCCCCTTTGGTTTACTCTATTTCTCCCTTGTTTTTGTCACTTTGAGTTGCTAGGGTGTTGGGGTTATAAAAATTTTATCCAAAAATGGTTTGTGGAGTTGTAGAATCATTGCCAATGCATTGTCCCATCCTAATCTAACAAACTCCAAAACTTGTATTTTGATTTCTAGCTAAGTAGCTAGATCAACCAAAATTTTAGCAATAGAGAGATGAGGACCTCTTAGTACTAACTCTTTTGTTGATTTCAACTCTCTCTACGTACCTTAAAATGAGGTATCAACATTGTTTGTATAGAGATTAGTTTGGCCCTGATCTTTCCATCATTAGCCATCAGCTTGACTAATCTCCCTTGTGCATGAGTCAACCTGGTGAAATGAATAGAGCTGGAACTTGCACCCATGCTTAGTGAGTGTCATGTTGACTTTAAATCCAATTGTAGCTTCTCAATAAGTTGTTGATTATCCTTTGTGAATGTCTCTACATTGGATAGGTGTTTGTACAAAGATTGAACATTTTGTACAACCTCTTCTAAGTTACTTACAAGGTCAGAAAGTTTAACCTGTTTAATTGCAATCTTAGTTGAAACCTTTTCAAGTACCTTGGTCTCAAACTTTCTCTTAGACCATTGCATTAACTTTTCATTTTCTTCACTCTCATCACTCTTCACCTTTTTAACAATATGTACCAATTGCTTGAGTATAGGTAAATTCTCATTTATTATTCTAACTCAAAAGCATCTACAAATATGTCCTTGATTTCATGTAGTACCTTCTTTTGTTGATGTTCTCTTCTAAGTTCCTCTTGCTTGCTCTTCTTCTTCAATAAATCTTGCAAAATTTGCATCTTTTCATATGTTAAGTTATCAATATCTCATTTTGAAATCACTATAACTTCATCTAGTGTTACTTGAGTATCGGGAGACTTGTCTTTTTTCTTATGTGAGTTCTTCTTCTTAGGCTCCGGTGTGTTGCTACTTGGCAGTTGTACTAAGGCTTGAATAGTCTCTTGCTCCTTAGGAGTCTGACTCTCCTTGGTGATTTTAAGCTCAGTATCCTTTGTTTCCTCACCATGAGGTACTGAAGCTTCTATTGTAGATGTATATGCTTGTTCTTTTATGCTCTCCTCTCCTTCACCTGTATTAATTTTGATATTTACATTGGTAGGTGTATGGAATTCTATTGTTGTTAGCTTACCTTGTTCCTTGACACTTGCATCTTGTGTACCTTTCTCTTCAACTGTGACCATGTTAGAGCTAACAATTGTTGAGTCCACAGTTGGTGCACCTTCAATCCTTAGATAATCATGTACTTGTATTAGAAATGGATTGGTGGTTGGTAGTGTATGCACCCTAAAATGGTCGCCTAGACTTTGGGCCCCATTTATTCAATTTGTCAAATATCAATTTCTTGAATCAATGCTTTGCAATTTTCAAATCAATTCCTTGATCAAATCGCAATTAAATCAATAATTCAAATATTTCTAAGGTTTGATCATTTCATCAATAATTTTATTTAATTAAAAGAAATATTCTCTTTTAAATAAATAAAATAGGCTTATTTAATTAAAAGAAATATCTTAAATAAAATAATCTTATTTAATTAAAACCCCTTTTAATTGAATGATTTTATCTTATTTAATTAAATATTCTTCCTTTTATTAAATAAACTTATCTTATTTATTTAAAAGATAATTCCTCTTTTAAATAAATAAAATCCCCACTTAAAGCAAAATTTGTGATGGAAAAGGAAATAAATCAAATAAAAACAAAACAAAAATCATTTTCCTGATTCTTTCAATAATTTTATTTAATTGAAAGAAATATTCCCTCTTAAATAAATAAAATAACTTTATTTAATTGAAAGAAATATCTTTTAAAATGAAATAAATTTATTTAATTAAATGATTTTATCTTATGATATCTCTCTTTTAATTAAATAATATTATCTTATTTAATTAATAGAGAATCATTCTTTTAAATAAATAAAAAATCCTCTTAAAGCTCTTTGTGATGAAAAAAGGGAAACAAATAATTAAAAATAAATAAAATCCCTTTTCTCTCCACACTTTCTAAAAAATGAGCTTTATTTCCTCTTTTTGGATTTATCCCACATTGCTCTTGAGGATGCATTCTCTTCCACATTTTCCTATATAAGGAGCCCTCTTCTTCTCATTTCAGATCCCATAATTTTCATGTTATTGTTATACTGCAGGTTTGGAGAGCAATCTTGGAAGAAGCTTTTGAGCACATTTGGAGCTTGGATATTTGAGACTTCTTTCTTCTTGTCTTCTTCTCTCATGCCTTATGGCAATCCATAGTTTAGATTAATATTGCATTCACATAATAGTTTAAATTCATGTTTCCTTTCATAGATTAACATTGTATAAGCATTCATTTCAATAGAATAGCTTATTTCTTGCATTGTTATCATCTAGACTAGTTTCATTTGCATGCAATAACTTGATGATCATGGAGATTAGCATGCTTGCTATTCATCTTTGAATCTCTCATTTCTTGGTGTACTTGCATGGGCATAACTAGGTCAATCTGAGGGCCTCATATACAAACCCCTGCACTCCACGAATAAAGAGCTGTGAATCACTGTTTGAGACCTCATTCTTGAGTGTTCTTGAATGTAATGATTGAACGAATCACCTGCCTTTGCTAGAATCATACGCCTGATCTTGTCACAACCTCCTTCTAAAATTCTTTCATCTTCTAAATCTTCCAAGTCATACCATGATTCTTCTAAACATTCTTCATATTCTAAGTCTTCTCATCATTCTTCATCTCCCAAATCTTATCATGACTATTCTAAACATTATTCAAATTCCTCATTATCTAAGTCTCCTTCTTCCACTAGGTCTTCACCTTCCTCTTCTTCACGATCTCATTCCTCTTCTACTTCTCCCAAGAGTCTTACTTCTCTTCACGAGACACACCATAATGAGCAACAAGACAATCCTTGTGATGCCTCTTCCATGAAGAGTGACACACCCATCTTTGATGACTATGATGACTACGATGACTATGACGATGAACAATGTAATGATACCTATGAAACCCCTATTCCTAAGAGTCCTCCTTGTCATGTGCTCATGCTTACTGGAAAAGGGTCATCACATTGGATAGATTGTGATGGTGATCCATATGACTCTGATTTTGAAAGAGACTTTGATGATTTATGTGAACAATACCTAGATGATACATCTACTTCACTTGAAGAAGAGAAAGCTCAATGCACTGATTATAAACGTAAATATCATAAGAATGTCTCCTCTAAAAATTCTCTTGCTAAAAATAAATATTATACTCTCAAGCAAGATCATGTTAATTCTAGCCCTTTGTCTTGTGATGGTTCCATTCCATCCCCTAATTCCTCCAATAACCATACACTTCCTAAAGCTTCCGAGTCTTCCAAATCTTTCACAAATCCTTCATCCAATGAAAATTCTAATGCTTTCCATGCAGTTCCCTATAGTTATCCTCAAGGGCCATCTCTTAAAGATACTCAAGCTAACCTTCACTTGGCTGCAAATACTTTCGATAATGCTAAATCTAAAGAGCCTAAGCCTTTATGCGCTATAATGCCTACTTCAACTAGTCCTTCACCATCTATTCCAAAATCTTCCATACAATTCCAACCTGCTTCCTTGTCCTTAGAAGTGGCTTCATGTCAAGAGGACTCTAAAACTGATACAGAAAAGAATATAAAGAAAGATCAAGATCAAGAACCCTCCATTTCATCCACTCCTTTTCATGATGTTCTCTATCCATGTCATGGTTCTTTTGATCCTTTATGCCCTTCCTCATTTATTCCACCATGTCTTAAGTCTTCTCCGAAGAAAGATCAAGCTACTACCCACACTGTTGAGCTTATTGATAATGAAAATAACCTTACCACACTTGCACTTTCCAAAGATGATACTTCCATTAAGGTTATTAAAAATGGTGTTGTTACTTTCGATGTTAAGCCTATTCAAGAGACAAATCCTATGCTTATGCTATCCAAAGATCCTTGTCAAGATCAAAGTCTTCCATCTTCTTGCTCTACCACTCCATGTTTACTTCCACTTTCTGCTCTTCCTAAGTCTCTGCAAGCTTCGAATGATCCTATCAAAGAAATTTCTCTTATTCAAGATGTCCCAGATCCTATTGAAAATTCTAATGCTCACTTTGAAGATGCTGATATCCTTGGTTGTCATATAGATGCTGATGAACTTATTGATTATCCTTTTGCATCTTCCACTTTGATCCTTGGATGTCTTCCACCACTACTAAGGACTTCATGTCTTCCTTCCATATTGGGTCCTTATGTCCCTTCATTTTCCCCTCCTAACTCTCCTAATTCATCATCTATCTTGGGTCCTTATGTCCCTCCATCTCCTATCTTTCCTCAAGATCAACATAGATGCATACCTTTGAATCCTTTTCATCCATCCACCCATCTACACCAGTCATATTATCCTCCTTCTTCCACACGTCCCAAGTCTTTTGGAAGTAACTTGAATGTTCAATATAAGAAAAAGAAACAATACAAGAATCCATCAAAGAAAGAAAATCACCATGTCTCCTCTAATCGACATGGGGGCATAAAGTCAAAAGAGATATCTAAGAAGAAAACTACACGACAAGTATGGGTTCCAAAATCCATCATTCAAGATATTCTCTCTAAGTCATCAAAAGGAAATAAAAAACCTAAGGCTATATGGATTCCAAAGTCTCTCGTAAGAGAGTCTCATGTTGAACAAAAAGTGAAGTTGACATTCAAGCTTTCCAAGACTTCCACCTCATATTCTTCCAAAAACATTCTTCCATTCCATGCACCTGAACCGCAACCTCTACTAAACATTCACCATATTCCTTCACGTATTCCTTCATTCAAGTTTCCTTCATCCTCTCGCCACCCTCCAAGGCATGCATCGATGTTGATCTTGCCTTCCTTTCCATCTACTCTTTCACAATCCTTCCATTCATTATTCTCTTGCCTTCTATCATTTTTTCTCATTTGCATATTCCTCCTATCTTCCAACTCCACTCACTTTACATAAAACCGTATCCTCCATTTTTCTCTTCCATCTTCCTTTCCCTATCAGCATCTTTGAGAATATAATTTTGAATCCTTGGCATATCATAGTTTATCCTTTCAAGGAGCATTATCTAAAAGCTTTCCTTCTTCCAAAAATTATAAAATTCAAAAAAAAAAGAAAAAAGAGAAAAAAAATGAAAAAATTGAAAATGTGCCTTGGTGAAAACCTGGAAATAGGTACCTTGGTAGCAAAAGTAAAGAGAAATAAATTTGTCATATGGTGAAAACCACTCCCTTGTGGCACCTTGGATAAGTATCATGATGAAAACCTGGCAATCAGGCATCATGCGTAGTTCTTCTACATATTTCATCCATTCCGTCTTCTCTCTTTGATCTTGACAATGTTGATTTATACACGAACATTTAGCTATCTTATGAGCTATCTTAGATTGGTCTTGCTTTCATTCCCTTCATATTTAGCCTTCATATTTATCTTCTTCCATTCATTTTCACCTGTCACTATACTTTTCCCCTTTGGTCTTGATCTAATAAAAAAGAGTAAAACATGATGCTATGAAGCCTCTTGACCTGTCTACTCCTTTGGACTGCATCCTTTCCTTCTTGTGCATTTTGCTTCTGTGACTTATCTTATGCTGACCTTTCATTGCTTGTCCAAATGCGCTTTACATGACAATTTTTCCTAGTTTGGGTACTCTTGAGGAGTTTGTCCTTGAGGATTTATTCCCTTCACCCTCCTTCATTCTCTTGTCTTCCATCTCTTCCACCAGCTTGCTATTCCCTCTTGTCCTCCACCTTGCTAGACTTTGGGACTACACAATGTGATCTTGTTTGGGAGTTTGATGCCCATTCTGTGTGGGGGCATCCTTTGTACATATTTATTGATCTTGAAAAAATTCCAAAACAATTCATATATGATGCTGAAAAAATTCTAAAAACCAAAAAATATCCTGAAAAAATTATCATCTTAGTGAAAATCTAGCAATAGGCACTTTGATGTATCTCAAAAAAATTATATATTCCAAAAATACCAAAAAAATCAAAAATTCAAAAAATTCAAAAAAAATAGAAAAAGTGCCTTGGTGAAAACCTAGAAACAGGTGCCTTGGTAGCAAAAATATAAAAAAATTATAAAATGTCCTAAAAAAAATTCTTCCAAGTGGTGAAAACCTGGAAACGGGCGCTACTTAAGGCCTTTGCACCCCTAGTTCTTAGCATGCGTCCTCGACACTTAGCCTTTCTCCATTATACCTTGTCCTTGTTGCCTTGGTTTGGAATTGGTCTTTGTCTTTGTCCAGGGGGCATCATTGTGTTACCTTTGGTCTCTTGGATATGCTTGTCTTTAGGACACCTCGCAAACAGTGTTTTTCAACACCAACCCAACTGTGTTTTTCAACACAACCCCCGATATCAAGTGTTTTTCAACACTTATTAGTTTGGTCTTATCCAGTTTGGTCATGTGATCTTACCTGCTAGCAAGCATTCGATCCTTATCCTCAGAACTCAGTATCAATTTACACACTTAAAATTTTTAAACGCAACACTTAATGCTTGAGATACAACATGATCTTTTCTTTGTGTGCTGACCAATATTTGATTTTCGTTGAGTGTCCTTGTCTAACAAGTCTCTCCGTGATGCATAGCTAGAGAACTTGGGGCATGGGGCATGTTTTTATTTGCTTTCTGCTTGTGGGTGTTGTCTTGAACCTCTTCAGTGTCTCTTATTGTCTCCTTGACACACTTAGGAGATTTAAGGCATCATCCTTGACTATTTTTGCACAACCATTCTCATGGTCATCCAGACGTTTATGCCTTGATGTGAGCATGGTTTTGCTACATTAAATTGGGTAAGCTAACATTGCAATCATCTTGATCTTTATGTCTTTGATGCTCATGTTAGAATCTTTCCACATTCCAATCCGATATCAATCACATTCATATCTTCATAGTTGTATTTATGACTAGTGATGATTGTGTGATCGTCCGATGTCCGGTAATAATGGCCCTATGATGAAAATAAGTTCCTTACATTCTCTAATGAATGAAGAACACAAAATCCTATGTTACAGTTGCTCTATTGCAAGTACACCTTTGCATTTTCATGTAGCTTGCATTGTTAGACTTCATGTTAAATTTGCACTTTTAGGCTGCATTATGAGTTTGAGAGGGTTTCCTTCATCTTTCTTGTGGACCTTTAGTCAACTGTGGTCACATTTTGATCTTCATTTCCTTACCTTCTTTCGTGATCTCAATCGAAATTCCCTATCTTAAATAGTTGATTGATTTTGGGGCATCTTCTTTCTGGAGGCAAATTCTCTTTCTTCTCTCCATTTCTTTCCATTTCTTCCAAACTTCTATCTTCCATTCGCTTTCACCCCACTTCTTTTCTTCTAATTCAACCTTGGGGCATAATCTTTCTTGCTGATCTACCTTGGTTCTGTGATTTTTTATTTATTTTTAATCTTTCATGTTATGTCAAGAACCTTATGTTTAGTTCGATTTGATCAAATTTATCAATTTACTATTTCTCCTCTATCTCATTTCAATTTTGATCACGAGGGGGCAGTACCTACCAAACTTCAATGCTTGATTCAGCTTTATCAAATTTATCAATTGCTTCTTTTGGGGCAACTTTGCTTGAGATTCTTATCTCTTATTTGAGACTTGACAATTACCTATTCACAGGTGTTGGCCTTATCTTTTCAGTCTGCTTATCTATGTCCTGATGTGTTCCCATCCATCGAACACACATCTAGGTTGTTTTGTGATCCCAAATCGATCTCACACTTCAATTCCATTCTTTGACTGCATGTGATCCCGAGTCGACCTCACATTAGTCAAAGAGGGGAAAATGTATGCACCCTAAAATGGTCGCCTAGACTTTGGGCCCCATTTATTCAATTTGTCAAATATCAATTTCTTGAATCAATGCTTTGCAATTTTCAAATCAATTCCTTGATCAAATCGCAATTAAATCAATAATTCAAATATTTCTAAGGTTTGATCATTTCATCAATAATTTTATTTAATTAAAAGAAATATTCTCTTTTAAATAAATAAAATAGGCTTATTTAATTAAAAGAAATACCTTAAATAAAATAATCTTATTTAATTAAAACCCCTTTTAATTGAATGATTTTATCTTATTTAATTAAATATTCTTCTTTTTATTAAATAAACTTATCTTATTTATTTAAAAGATAATTTCTCTTTTAAATAAATAAAATCCCCACTTAAAGCAAAATTTGTGATGGAAAAGGAAATAAATCAAATAAAAACAAAACAAAAATCATTTTCCTAATTCTTTCAATAATTTTATTTAATTGAAAGAAATATTCCCTCTTAAATAAATAAAATAACTTTATTTAATTGAAAGAAATATCTTTTAAAATGAAATAAATTTATTTAATTTAAATCTTTTTTAATTAAATGATTTTATCTTATGATATCTCTCTTTTAATTAAATAATGTTATCTTATTTAATTAATAGAGAATCATTCTTTTAAATAAATAAAAAATCCTCTTAAAGCTCTTTGTGATGAAAAAAGGGAAACAAATAATTAAAAATAAATAAAATCCCTTTTCTCTCCACACTTTCTAAAAAATGAGCTTTATTTCCTCTTTTTGGATTTATCCCACATTGCTCTTGAGGATGCATTCTCTTCCACATTTTCCTATATAAGGAGCCCTCTTCTTCTCATTTCAGATCGCAGAATTTTCATGTTATTGTTATACTACAGGTTTGGAGAGCAATCTTGGAAGAAGCTTTTGAGCACATTTGGAGCTTGGATATTTGAGACTTCTTTCTTCTTGTCTTCTTCTCTCATGCCTTATGGCAATCCATAGTTTAGATTAATATTGCATTCACATAATAGTTTAAATTCATGTTTCCTTTCATAGATTAACATTGTATAAGCATTCATTTCAATAGAATAGCTTATTTCTTGCATTGTTATCATCTAGACTAGTTTCATTTGCATGCAATAACTTGATGATCATGGAGATTAGCATGCTTGCTATTCATCTTTGAATCTCTCATTTCTTGGTGTACTTGCATGGGCATAACTAGGTCAATCTGAGGGCCTCATATACAAACCCCTGCACTCCACGAATAGAGAGTTGTGAATCACTGTTTGAGACCTCATTCTTGAGTGTTCTTGAATGTAATGATTCACAGAAGTGTGACTACTTTCTAGCACACAGGTAGAAATGTATTTGAAGCTTCCTGGTAAGAATTTGACTTTTAATTTCTTCCTCAGTCAAGGCATTGATATTCACTAGTGTATCTTTAGGTACATTCTCAATAGTGATCACATCTTGTGGCTCACTCACCTCTACCTTCTACCTTATTTCTTCCTCAAGATTCTATGGCTCATATATATCCTTAGTATTGTCAAGTTCAAGTTGTCTAGATGTGCCTTCATCTTTATGTGTACTCTTATCAACTATCAATCCAAAAAGTGTCTTCCATATTCGTGTACTCTATGTAACAACTTATTCAACATTATTTTTCAATATGGAGTATTCTCTCAATTTAGGAATAAACCTATTTCTATGTTGCTCCATGAATTTTTCTATTTTCTTAGTTGTTAACTCAGGCATAATCTGTGCTAGGGTGCCTTCTCTTATTTGTCTCACTGTCATAATGGAATACTAACATCTCTCATCAATTTTTCTAAACAATTCATCAGGGATAAGATTCCCTATCTCCAAAGGTATCATCTTAAATGTACCTAACATTTCTATCATGACATCTTCAATCTTTTCCTTATCAGTTTTCCTCAACTTTTCAAATTTAATGAATTTAAAACCTACCAAACCTATGGTACTATTGTTATTTTGGAAAATCTCATCCACATTGGTTGGATGCTTGTGTGTAGCCACCATGAATTTACTAATATCATCAGTGTCTATTATCTCCTCGTCATCATCATCCTTTTGTAGTACTAGTTTTCTTCTTGGTTTCTTCTTAGGATTGCTCGACACTACCTTAGTTTGTACTTCTTTCCTTTTCCTTGAGCTCTCCCCTTTAGTATTCTTTATTAGTGTTTTCTTTTGTGGCTCGACAACTGTTGCAGTTGAAGTTTCCCTTGTTCTCGATCTCGTTGTTGCAGGAGGAGTAGGCTTCTATTTTTGGTTCTTCTTATTAGTGGGCTCAACAACCATTATCTCTTTGCCCTTCTTTTGTACACCTACTTCCTCCTCTTCACTTTCTTTAGACTCACTTGATTGGTCCTCGCCCTGATCTTGTGTCATTTCCAGAGGTGCATTCTCCTCTTCTCCTTGACCTAACATTTTCTCAAGGTTTTTCACTAACTTCTTTCTCTTCCTCTCTAAGGTTGTAGACTTTAAGCCCATTCTTATCTTAGACTTATCTTCCTCATAGTTTCCAAAATACTTGACTTTACTATCAATTTCCTCTGGAATTAAAGTTGTGATAGCTGCATATGTTTCATCTATGTTTACTTCATAGGGAAATGGTCTCAACCATACTACCCTAGGTATAATAGCTTGTACAAATATACGATCAGTATCCACAAGAAAACATACCTCATCATAGAATTTCTCAACTAGTGATACTGGAATTCTTCTTCTTTTCCTCATTTTCTTCTTAAATTCAACAAATTAGTTCTCCATCACACTATCAAAGTTATCTCCTAATTGTTGCATAAACTCACTAATCTTTTGTGTCACAGGTCGGTCCTGACTCCAGATTACACCTCCTATAGTAGGAAAAGTGTTTTGTACATAGAAAAATATACAGACTATCAGTAATCTGAACTTACACATTGATTTCTTTGCTTTCCTAAGTGATGATAGGTTCTCATCAAGTTGAGTCGGCTGTAGCTCGGCAAGGTCATAAGTATGATCCTTCTTTACTATTTTCCATGCCCGGTCCACTACAATGCAAGGAACGTTATCCATCCTGCTTGACTGGTAGAATTTGTGTGCAATTACCCTTACTGCAAAGTCAATCTCAGGATCTTTGATCATAGAAATAGTCATTCCTCATTTATTCCATACTACCATAGTATTTATTTGAATGACTTCCTCGCTTTGGAATCTCATAGTCTTCTTCCTAGTAAGAGTAGGGTATCTGGTGACTCGGTGTATGATGTCCTTAGTGATCTTCACCGACCCATTTTCCAACCATAGTTGCATGTCGTGAACTTGACTCAAAATAATCTTGATCCATTCCATTTTAAAATTACAAGGGAAGTTTAGGGTACGAATTAACCCTTTGTCAGCAATGTGATGATGCTTTGCCTTCAGCACTCCATTTTCACATAATTTTTTGCAAGCCTCCCTCATCTCGTAGTCTCCAATTTCACTGATCTTACACATGTAACATGCTCGCACATTGTGGATCATCAAAACTTTAGGTTGGATTGATGGTAGGGATCTCGAAAGATCTCACTTCACCGCACTCTCAAGTACAACTCAAAAATTTGGTGGTTTGGATGGATCACTCTTGACTAACTAAACATTTTGTATGTCCTTTCCTTTCTTCCTCACTCCAGAAGATGAGCTTGACACCAATTTTCAATTTAGGGTTTGTAAAATAAATTCTGAGTAGCTCGATAATAGCTGGCATTATCAACTCTTCACAATGTTTATCAATGGCACACTATTCAATCTTCACAAACTAACTTCACACAAATCTCTCTTACAATCGCCTTTGAATCGCTCTATAAATTCTCATATCACTTGGTGAAATGAAAATGAATGGTAAATTCCATTATATAGATTCAAACTATCAAATTAGGTCTTCAACAAATGCTTCATACACCAGTAGGTGTAATACAGTTGTCTGAGCGTTTGCATGATAGCTCAGTTAATTCATTGCCTCAATTCATCACTCAATCATTACTGATACTTCCACTTCAAATCGATCAATATAACAGCTCGGTCATTATAGCATCTCGGTCAATATATGAGCTTGGCACATACTGAGAGACTCGGTCACTATTGAAATATATACTGATGCTTGACATCAATTGTGCAATTTAACTCTTTGCCTCAAATCTATCCTAATGCATCTTTACTTATGCAGATATGCACTTTAACACAGCTAATGTTAGGAGCTAGTGTAAAATATAGCATTTGAAAATACAGTTCCTTACATACATTATTTTCTTAGTTAGAAGTAGTGTGATCACCTGATCCATTGGATTGGCTGATCTCAGGTTCACTAGTTCCACTACTGGTTTCTTCCTCTTTCTTTCTCCATGTTTGATTCATATGGTTCTTTATCTGATCAATAGTCTCTTTTTTTCTTTGTTCATTACCCAGTGTCGGTACTCTGGTCCTACAATCTTTTCTTAAATGACCAATCTTGTGACAACTGTAATAGACCAAACTTCCATTCATCCAACTCTTGGATTTACCTCTAAAGTGTGTCCTTATACATTTTTAAGGAATATGACCATATTCTCCACAATAGTGACAACTATACCATGTATTGTAATCCCAATTGAATGTGTTACCTTTCCTAGGTGCATTATCTTGCTTCTTGGATGTCCACTTAGATTTTGCATTGGATCTGCATTCTTGTGCTCTATGACTATATTTCTAACAATTGTAACAATGTCCTTGAAATCTAGATGTAATAGGTGTATTGCTAGCCTTAGACCTTCATCCATGTGCCTGATGTCCATGCTATTTACAGTAAAAATAATATCCATTGAATTTAGGCTTAGGATTGGACTTACCATTCTTGCTTCTACAAATGTTTGTTGTGTGTCCTAGTTTCCCATAATGATGACATGTAGGTTTGTTGTTCTTTGGCTTTGCATTCCTCTATTCTCCACTCTTTGATGATTCTCCCTCTTTAGTGGATGATAGGTGCTTGTTATGGCCTAGTCCAAAGGTTTCACTGGATCTTCTTGGTGATCTCATCAGTTCCTCAAAATATTTCATAGCTTCATTAGGTTTGTTCATCCTCTCATTGAGTTCCTTTTCAGATCTTAACTCATTTTTCAGTTGATTTTTCTCTGATCTTAGATTTATAATCTCCATGCATTTCATGTTTAACTCTTGATTTGCAAGTAACAATTGATTTACCATGTCCAATTGATTATTTGTAAGCTTCTACACATAACATGTCCTTTCATCAAGTCTAGTAGCCATTTGTCTATTATCCTCTTCTGCCATTATCTTGTCTTCCTCAACTTTCTTTTTTTGTTCAATCATTTCATATGTAGTCTTACAGATTGTATTTCTTATTCTCTCTTAAAAATTTTTACTTCTTCATTCAGTGTGTTGTTTCTTTCCAATATATCTACTATCATTGCATCACTTTCAATGGAATCTCCATTGTCAAATAGACCTTTAGTGTCCTCTTCTTGATAGTGAGTGTCATTTAATTGGATTGCCAATTCTTTCCTTCTCTTTAAGGATTTCTTTAATTCCTCTCTTGCTGCCTCAAGCTGGTGCAAAGCAAGCTAGATGTCAATCTTTTGATTCTCTATGATCTTTCCCAACTTATAAGCTGCCATCTCCAAGATCTTAATTCTCAAGTAGTTAGACTTCTTCTAAGAGAACAAAGCTCTGATACCAATTGTTGGAAGTCTTATTGGGAAACCAAGATACTGAGAGGGGGGTGAATCAGTTATTCATAAAACTTTACAGCTTTAAATAAATTCAACATGTATATCATAAACATAAACTTCACTGCTGAAATAGATCTAACTACTAATCACATCCATGATAATGAAACACGTAAAAAAAAGATTTGGTAACCCAGAAACCATTGAAAGGTAAAACTGGGGTGGGGATGACACCCACAAATCTTCGCTACTATAGCAATAAAGTGTGCCTATTAGGGCTAAAAAAAATTTATCACTTCTAGTGATCTACCTTGTGAGGGGTATGCCCTACTAAGAGCTTATAGACCTATACAATCTACCTTGATTAAAGGATTTAAAACTTACAACTAAGTAAGCACTCTATTAGGAAATTTACAAAGGCCCGTTACGACCACTTTGTTAAGAGATATACCTTGATTCACTTGCTAGAATGTATCAGTATTTTATCCTTTGGTTTTCACTACAAATGTTGATAACAAATCTCATCTTTCCAATACTTATATGATCTCAAAATCAAATATTACTATTTTCTATCCTTCATTGCTCTGCTCGGTCACTCTACCTAATCTATGCTTATGATAATAAAAACACTTCTTCCATCCACATACATACAAGATCTCCTAACTGTTAGAATATTAGGATTTTGATGTCACCTTAAATAAACAACTGATCAAGATCAACGATCTAGATTCATTACTTATGCTACTTAAACATTCCCTTTTTCTGATTGGTTACAACACTTGCATAGGGATTAATGATTTAAATTATGATGCATAATTAACTCCTTAATTCTCTCAAAAATCATTAAATCATGCACGAAAGTCAGCCAAAATGGTTTACCTAGGTGTTTGTGCCATTACAAACACATAAAAAAATTGGTTCACTCAACATATGAAGTCTTTGGTGCTTGTTCAAAACTATTCTCCATATATTGGCACTCGGCATAGACTCTTCTATACAACTTGACATATATACTTCTTGGTAACTACTGGGGTACTCGACGACCTCTGAATTTCTCGGCAGTAACTACTACTTAGTACATATACAAAATACAAGCCCGATACATTACTTGGCCCTAATAGGATGGCTCGGTTGCAGTGATGACCGACCAACATTACCTTGAAAATGACTAAGTATTTGACACTAATAGACAACATGATTTAGAGATCAACACACACTGGTGTCTCTTTGAACAAAAATAAAAGGATACCCTTAGTGATATTCCTAACACCCATAATGTTTGATGTCGGGGTCTTGATACATTCTTCACCCAAGTCGCGAGTGACTACTCAAAGTGGGTATGGCTAATATAAAATGTTATAACTATGTTTCTCATACCATTGACATACACAATCAACAACATTAATAAATAAAATCAATCTATGTGCTAAGAAGAATCTGTACTAAGAAGAATTGGTAAGGTCACTAAATCACCATAATTTTCTAGGACAAATGTCTTAGGTTGTTAAGGTGCTATCCTTTTATCATTTGCAATAAGAGTTGCACAAGCTTGGATACAAGTTGTATATAGAACCTGCAACATTGGTTATTTCATGTGCTTTCAATGGCCTCCTTTATTATGTAGATCTCCAATAATAGCCTCTGATAAAAATATCCTCTTCAAGAGATCCATTAGGACTAGGGTGAACCTTCCAAAGCTAAAGAAGTTGGGGCATTAGAAATCAAAGAAATGAAGTAGTTTTAGTATCATAACCAATGTTGGCTATTAGGGAAGTCCAATTTGGGACATAATAGAGTATAAATAAGATATGTTGGAATTGATTTTTAAAACTAGTTGGACTTTGGTGGTTAGAGCATATAGATTGGAGTAAGTAATGACCTAAACTAAACCATTTTGAATAAATCTTAAGGGAAACCAATGGATTACATGGTGAAACAAGGAAAAAGTTGTGTATACATTTAACTTTAGGAAAATATGATATCAAATTACTATTGTTGAAACACCAAACATATACTCTTTGTTATGAGGAACATATTGAAAATATAACAATGAAGTGTACCCATTTCCAAAAGCTTGTGGTTTAATTTGTTAATTAAAATTGTTTAGGATGATGGAATGTGATTTGAAGCCATTCGCCAAGCTTCAAACCCCCAGAGACACATTTAGACCAGGTTCAATGCTTGGGTGAATTTGACAAACTGGATATCACTGCATGTGGCTGCTTAGTGGAAGACTACTTGTAATCTTAATGTATGCTTATTCAAATTGTTGTAATCTTATATACAAAGACAAAGATACCAACATCTATGTATTCCAACATGTTTCTATCAGAAAAAGGAGTGCCATCAAGAATGCATACCTCAAGATTCATAACAATATCTAAAAGATAATTCAAGACAAATGTTATGCCATCCTTTCAAATTCATAAGACAACATGGATAGATTGAAGATCAGAAATATACAAGAGGTAAATAGAAAAAAGTATCAACTAGGATAATACACTCACCCAAAAAATTCCTTCATAGAACATGTCATTGGATTCTCATATGAGGATATTTTCCTACGGTATAGGTATTTCATCAAATCCCTCTTTGTTTAGTTCTTCTAGGTGAGTTCGTAAGGGAGTTTCTTCTCAGGAAATCTGGCAACAACAGTGGAGTCAAGGAGATCATAAGCTCCATTGCAATGCCACTATTGTTTCAAATCAAGGTTTGAAGTCCCAAAATTTATAAATCACACTTTCACTTAGTGGATAAAGAAACAAATTGATGATCTATTGTCTTAGATTTACTGTAACTATGTTTACGATTTTCTTCTTTTCTAAATTTTGGAAATCCCCATCTTGAGAGATATTAGATCAGAGATTAGTGGTATATTGTATTATTTTTGGGATCTAGAATTTTGTTTTTGGAAATCTATGGTCTGTTTCCATGAGTGTTGAAGTTGAGTACACCAAGAAAGTGTCCCTTTGCAACATAGTCCTCCTCCATTATTGTAGAGCCAAAGGTAGCAATGACACTCACCTTTTTAATTTTTATAGTAGAAATAGCATCTACATATTGAGCTATTTTATAAATTTAAAATTATTCTATTTGAATATCATGAAAAAGAGTAGTATGTCTTCTACTAGAATATCTAGAAAAAATCATGGGCCAAGATCAAAAATTTATTATGACTTTGATTTTTGAGAATCTTGTTTATACAAAATAGTAGGCTACTGTGCATAAAACTGATCACTTGTTCACCATCCCTAATTCTCTGCTCCATTTGAGTTTGAACATCTTTCAATTCTAAAGATAAGGATTTCTTTTTTTTTTTAAATATATTACCAAAGAAGACTTTATTCCATCCTTTCATCATTTATTTTACTCTTTTTAGTTTCTAAGATATATTGTGTATGCAAGTACCTTGACAAGGGATTTTCCATCACTCTTCCACAAGTTTCCTAAAATCTAGAGGTATGCATTCTTGATGGCACATAATCTGGGTGGTAGGTCCACATAATCTCATATCTAAAAGGAAATGGACCCTTAATAATATTATCTTCTCTAGAAAGAAGAATAACATTGTGGTCTAATCTAGTTCTAGGGAGAGGATAAAGGGTCAAAGAAGGGAGTGCTGGAATACGATGGACACTACGAGGAGGGGTGAATCAGTGTGCTAAGTTTTACAACTTTTTTTTCAATAAACAATGTTTATGAGATTAATCTTAAAAATAGTATAAATCACTTGAAAGAAGAATGCAGTAAGATTAATTGAACAAGATCATAAAGAGCTCATGCAAGATCAAATAACACAATGATTTTCATGACTAGAAAACCCTCATAGAGATGAAAAAACACTCAAAAATGCCTCACTAGCTTAATCAAGAATGCCTCATTGGCTACATATAATGTCTCATTGGCTTTTGTTTCCATACTGAGTGATAAATATGTATCACTGACAAAAATGCCTCACTGGAAATAACTTATCACAAATCACAATATAGTTTAGTTTATACAAGTATAGAGTTTTATCTCTATTTCAAATCATGGCATTTCTTGAAATTCATAAACACAAGTTTACATGCAACTCTATATAAAAATTTGTTCAAACAACATGATCATATTATGCATATGATATACAACTATATAACAATATGCCCAAAATGCATTAGTATAATTGTGCATAAACCTTTATAAAATAATGAAACCCTTCAACAAAAAGTATTTTGTAATAAACCCTGAACCATTCCCTTTTTACGCAAGAATCATATTAAAATCCTCCAAGATATGTATCGTGTATCACAATTTTTACACTCTCTGTATTATTCTTTAAAAAAACAAGTCCTATATGTATATACTATTAGGATCAAGCAATACTGAGAGGGGGGATGAATCAGTATTGTAGAACTTTTATTTTTTTAAAACCAATTCAAACTTAACCATGCAATAACTGAAATAAGAACATACACATAAAGTAAATAACTCATAATACTATGATTTTTGATCAAGGAAACCCTGACCAAGGGAAATCCTCAGTGGGGATGGTAGCCACAAATGATGCAGTAAAAGTATTGTATCCCTGTTAGGAGACCGTATCCTATTAGGAGTAGAATATTACATTAGTACACGACCTTGTTAGAGGACAAACCCTATTAGGATTCTACAACCCTATTAGGGATGAATGCAAAATAGAGCTCACTGCTCATATAAAGGACTCACTGTCTAGTATTACAAAAATATCTTGCAACAACAAAAATGAACAAAAATAACATCTTCTATGCCAAATTGGTTCTAACTGAAGCTAGCAACAATAATTATATAATCTCTACTTTAATCATTCATCACAACTTTTCCATGCATCTCCCTATTTTATTCACAACTCAAAACCTTCATATATATATATATATATATATATATATATATATATATATATATATATATATATATATATATATATATATATATATATATATATATATATATATATATATATATATATATATATATATATATATATATATATATATATATATATATATATATACACACACACACACACCTGATCAAATTAATTTCTTTGTCGGCTCACTAATTCTTCACAAAACATGTCTTTAAACATCATTCACAATAAAAGGATATCATGTGACCATACACACGCTAAGATAGGTGAGGACCTATCATAAATCATAAATCACATCACAAAAATAACTTATGTTATTATCCCAATCGTCACGTCTACTCATGTGCCCTTTGTTCATTGCATACTATGCTTGCACAACTTTAGAAGAATGTAACTTTGTCTAGAAGAAACCAAAACTCAAGCAATCATAAAATAAGCTTTATTATATCACATAGAACATATATTTATGCTCACAAACCATAAAGATAAGTATTGCATGCTCATTGACCAAAATAGTATGACTGTATTCTGGAAACTATCTTTGTACTTAGGCATTTTTCACTTAACTGATTACCAAAAGCTTATTTCCACTTCATGTGACCATTACAAAGGTATGTGTTTATAGAAATGACAACATATACACCATCATGCACTTCTCACTTTCCAACAATCTCCCCCTTTGGTATTGATAGAAACACTTAGTGAAAAATGACTAAGTGTCCAATGCCAAACTACTATCTATACACCCCTTATACATTTTTCACAACTACTACTCCCATTTTGACATCAATGGAAAAGGTGTGAACAAAAAATATATACAAACAAAATTGAGAGTCTTTCACCATACACTTATACCATTTGAAGAATATCTCTGAAGTTTTTCTTCAGAGTTTACAAATCAGTCTCCCAAGTCTTCATCATAGATTCTACAACTTGGATTAGAAAACATAGACTGTAATAGGATGTCTTGAAGCTACCTGCAAATTTGTGGGAATAAATAAAATGTAGGACTTCTGCACTAATTCAAGCTCTTTCATCTCATTCTTCAAAATAGAAAGCTTAGGAGTGATCACAATCCTCAATTCATAAAATCTTTTCTACTCTCCCCTTCTTTGTCTCAAGCACACTGATCTTATCTAAGATCCTTGTTACTTCCTTGTCAAATTCTATTATCATCTATCTAGATGATTCGTAGTCTTTTCCCAACTTGTCTAATTGTTCTTCCTCCTTATGTATAATATCTACAATATTTTGTACATGCTTAACAGAATTTGTACAACTACTATATACCTTTCTCCCTTCACTGATGCATGCTTGGATTTTATGAATGGTGATCTCCAATACTTTTGTATCCCAATTAATGGATTTGCAAAACTCTTCCATCTTCTTTTGTATGAATTATTCATCCATTCTAATAGCTATGACCTTTTCCAAGGATGAGAAGTGACCATAAAAGTCATCCAAGACTTTTCCCAATTGGTCTACAATGTCACTTCCTTGGAATATAAGAGGAATTGGCAGTAACATGTTCATAGTGTCCAAGGCTCTGTCAATAATTTTAGCTTTCTTCTCTATTTTCTTCTTTGATCTCTCTTTTTCCTCAACAAAGTTCATTAAGGAAAGCCTCATCAACTGATCCTCATCAAGGATGTCCAAATCATCATCACCTTTCAATGCCTTCCCTAAATCACTTTCCAACAATGACTCAGCAAGTAATTCCTTGTTAGCATCAGGTTGATCAAAACTAGAATTCAAATTTATCTCCTCATCTTTTCCTTCTTCTTCCTTCCCTTCAGCCATGATTTCTCTCATTTCTTCTTCTGTAATAATGTTAGGATCCACTCCTTGAACATTATCCTTTTTATTTTTAGTATCCACCATAGAAGGAGGTACTAAAATATCTTGAAAAGGGTCCATACTCTCCTACGGTGTGTCCAAAGATATAAGAATGTTTGTAACAAATAAATCAAGTTGTTTTGCAGTACTATAAAATTGGTTAATATCATTTTCATCCTTAGAAGGTTCAGCTTGTGCTTGTGAAGACTTAGAAGATTCACCAATATGAATAGTTTTAGGCTTGGGAGCCTTAGTAGGCTTGGAAGGATTGGATTTCTTAGGTTCATTCTCTAATTTAACTTTTTCTATAGCCTTTTTCATTTCCTCTATCACATACTCATACTTTCTCCCATTATCTATATTAGCCTTTACCTCAATCTTAGTAGGGGCATAAGTGCCTTTAGAATTCTATCATGCTCTTTTCATGATATCATAGGAAACATTTTTTATATAGCCTTCACCCTTATGTTATCATCTTCTTTAAGGGCTAACTCCTTCCTCAGTCCCAATCCATCATAACATTCTTTAGGAATGCTACCTTCTAGCTCTAGTAGATTTTTCTTAAATACTTGCATATGATTTATAACCATATCCTCAATCACAAGTTTCTCTTCATCTGTGTATCTATCATAATATTTAGGTAGCTAATTGATCTTACCTTGTTCAATAATTTTTTTTCTCAACATCTTTAAGTCAAGCTTCCGTAGTTATATTTCCACAAGCTTTTCTTGCATAATTTCTTCAGCTTTCTTCTCACTCTTCTCTTCTCCAGTCTTGTTCTCTTATTTCTTCTACTTCTTGGTTGGGGATTCATCCTTGGGTGGATTAACCAAGGTTTTCTTCCTTGTACTAGCTCCATAGGTCATCATCTTGGGTCTAGATGACATCGCATTTGTAGCTTCATCTTTCTTCTCATATTTCACTATTATTGTCCTCTGTAGAGTTCTCCTAGGAGGTATAGGAGTGTCATTTTCCATAGTGACCACTTCAGGAGGGGTATCAGATATATCCACATGTTATGTTGCTAGTAGGGTTGCATGTTCTAAGATTGCCCATCCAAGAGCCAACTGAGCTACCTTCCTCCTTACTTCTTCCATCTTCCCTTTTGATATTCTTTCACCCTCAACAATGTTATCAACCATATTTTTTGTTTTCCTCTTCCTTTCCCCTTTGGTTATTTCTTCTCTAGCTTTCTAGAACTTATCTTGATAGGTTCCCCATCGCTCTTCATTGGGATCTTTTTTAGATGCAAGGATATATTCTGTGTGAGGTACTAGAATCTGTGCAACTACCTCATATCCCATGGGAGTACACCATTGTACTCTAGGATCAACATCTTCCTGTATGCACCCCAAAATGGTCGCCTAGACTTTGGGCCCCATTTATTCAATTTGTCAAATATCAATTTTCTGAATCAATGCTTTATAATATATTCAAATCAATTTCCTTGATCAAATCATAACTATTTCAATCATTTCAATAATCTCCTAAGGTTTAATCATGTCATCAATAATTTTATTTAATTAAAAGAAATAATCCCTTTTAAATAAATAAAATAACTTTATTTAATTGAAAGCAATATCTCTTAAGTAAAATAAATTTATTTAATTAAAACCCTTTTTAATTAAATGATTTTATTTTATTTTATTAATATTCATCTTTTAATTAAATAACCTTATTTTATTTAATTAAAAGAGAATTATTCTTTTAAAATAAATAAAATCCTCTCAAAAGATCTTTTGTGATGGAAAAGGAAATAAATCAAATAAAAATAAAACAAAAATCATTTTCTTGATTCTTTCAATAAATTTTATTTAATTAAAAGAAATATTCTCTCTTAAATAAATAAAATAACTTTATTTAATTGAAAGAAATATCTTTATGAAATAAATTTATTTAATTAAAATCTTTTTTAATTAAATGATTTTATCTTATTTAGAATGATATCTCTCTTTTAATTAAATAATGTTATCTTATTTAATTAATAGAGAATCATTCTTTTAAATAAATAAAAAATCCTCTTAAAGCTCTTTGTGATGAAAAAAGGGAAACAAATAATTAAAAATAAATAAAATTCCTTTTCTCTCCACACTTTCTAAAAAATGAGCTTTGTTTCCTCTTTTTGGATTTATCCCACATTGATCTTGGAGATGCAATATCTTCCACAATTTCTTATATAAGGAGCCCTCTCCTTCTCAATTAAAAAATCTAGAATTTTCATATTATTGTTATGCTGCAGGTTTTCTTGGTGACATTGAAGCTTTGGAGATCATTATTTTAGATTGCATATTTACATGTAGTTTAATATTCATAGCATTTTAATATTTTAGTTTAATTTATCTCATTGTTTTAGCTTAATACTCATATAATCTCCATTTCAATAAAGTAGTTTATTTTCTTGCATTGCAATCATATAGATTAATTTCATTTGCATGAAAGAACTTGACGATTCAATGGAGATTAGCATTCTTGCTTCTCATCCTTGAATCTCTTGTTCTGTGGTGTACTTGCATGGGTTCAACTCAGTCAATCTGAGGGCCTCATAACAATTCATGCACTCCACAAATAGAGAGCTGTGAATCGATATTCGAGAGCTCATTATTGAGTCTTCTTGAATGCAAGGATTCATAGAAGTGTGATACAAATCCATCACACATTTTTGGCACCCAACGTGGGGCAGAAAAGATTAATTTCTAGCCTCATTCTTGATTAGTTTTTCAGTTTTAGTGTTAGTTCTAGGCCTTTCACGGCCATATACAAATTGGAAACCCTATAATATAGTAATGGATGGATAGAATGATGAATCCTCTTTCTCATGATTTTGGTTTGGCTCATTTTTATAAAGAAATGAATAAGTTATGATCATTTTGGTGAAAGTGGGTATTTGTCGATTTGAGATTCTCTGAATACAATCAGATTGAAACATCTGGTACAGAAAAATTATGAAGAATCGGGACCTATAATAATATTCATTGGAAAGATACATGAATTAAATTTTATTTCCTTTTGGTTTGAGTTGTTTTTATACAAATTTGTGAAAGTTACGGGCATTTGAGTGAAAACTAGTTTTTAACAATCTGCATTGGAGTTGCAGACAATTATTTGCTCTTAGAAAATAATTTATGAATGGGAAAAATAAATGGCTTACATATTTGGAAACTAGATTCATTAATAGTTTTTGTGAAATTGGTTTGGTTTCATTTGGATTCTTTTTGAGAAAGATATGTGATTCCCTAGACAGGGTTTGGTGTTTTAAATCTGATTTATGAGAGAAAAATTGCAGTCTGAAAAGGTTATTGGTTGAGGAACCAAATGGAATCATAAGACCTTGTAATTTTGGAAAATGGTATTTCTTGATGTTGGATAAAAACTTCATTCTTTCTAGAAATTTTAATATTGTGATTTTATGGGTCAAATAAATCAATCTTTAAAGACTGTCTTGAAGACAACGATGTTAAATCAAACTCCTAACAATTGATTTTCATATCTAACCATCTTAGGGTTTTTTTTTCGGATGTGTGCTAAATGCTAGAGTGCAGATCTTTGGACCTAAGGTGAGTTCTTAAAATCTCTATAACACTTGGTTTGGGCATAAAATTAATCTCTCATGTGTTTGGCTTGAGTGTTACATGCTTTCATAGAACACATTTTTTATGCTCTTAATGGGAAATGAATGAACATAGATTTGATTTTATACAATTTTGTGTTTAAGTGAATGCTTGTGTTTAAACATTAAGTAATTTTTGGTTCCAATATCAAAAAAATCTCATTGAGTGATCTAGGGCATGGATTCATTCCTTGTTTACATGAAGAGTTAAATGCACCACTTTGTGGACTCGCTTCATGTTTACTTGGAAAGTTAAATACTCCATGATTCAAACCCTCTTGCACTTATGAGTACTATTGATTAGCAGTCTTAGATTACTTGTGATTGATCTAGATTTCTATCTTGGGTTATTGGACTCACTCATCCACCGGCCCCTCGTTCCACCTCGTGGTTGCAAGGTCAACGCCACATTAAAGGGGAGGGGTCTACAGGAAAGAAGCGTTAATTGTTCCACTAGGCAACCCTTTTGTGCTTTTTAGAACTCACTAGTTTTCTAAGGTGTGGACTCACTTTGAGTTTGTGTGAGGAGTTAAATGCACCACTTTGTGGACTCACCTCACATTTACTTGAAGCGTTAAATGTACCACCTTTAGTGCTTTTCAATACTTTTTGATAGAGAATTACTTACTTTTCATTTTTTAGAAGGCCTGCTTGGGGATTTCATCACCTCAAGGGACGACCTTAATTCTTGTATTTCAGCAGAGTATAAATATCGGGAGGTGAATCCAAAGACACCTCTCTTGGGAATGAGTTAGATTTCACTCTTGGCTAAGCCTCAAAGAACTTTATACCTTTGAGAAGTGGAGGAGATTTGGGTTACTGTCTCCCCCTGGCTATGTGATTTCTAATTTTTCTCATCTACAGATTTTTGCCTCACGTACCTTGCGTATATCAAGGACGCCCTTTAGAAAAGCCATGTATATCTTTGTAGATAGCTTGCTAAGATGTTGTTGTGTTCTACGTGCCTGCTAAAACATTTTCAAGAACATACACAAGTATAATCTTTAAGGAGTAGCATACTAAGTCACTTGATTGTTCATGTGCAAGGTTGTTTTGCCCCTTGTTCATTGTTTGAAGACAATTGCTTGCTTGAACTCCTTGATTTCTATCTTATGTGCTTGATCAATGATAAAAATCTGTTGATGTACTTGATCTTTTAAAACGAACACAAAAACTGAGTTCCTGAGTTGAAGCACCAACCTTTTTATAGCTTGCTTGATTTTCTATCCTATCATTAGAGACCTGTCTTTGTCCTCTAGGGATAGCATCATTTGGTTTACAAAGTCACCTTGGAAATAATTGTCAAGTTGAAAGACTATTCTTGGTGAGAGTTTATCTCTAGAATTGTTAGCCACATTCTTGGAGAATTTTAGTAATCTTTTTGTCCAAACCATTTCCATCAAATTCAATTTCAAATATATAATTTGGCCAAGTCCAACCTCCTGATTCAAAAGTGCAAGGGTAGTCACCCTTTGATTTGAAGTCTTTGACAGTGTTGGTAACGCCTTTTGTAATTTCTATCTTACTATTTCTCTTTGGACATTAGAGAACTTTGATTATCCTAGTTTGGTCTTGACACTTTAAGAGGTCACCCTATCACTTACAAATTTTTTTTCTTTCAATTCTCAGTCTTCTTTGGTTAGTCCAGATCTCAGATCCTAGGTGCTTTCATGTTGCTCAACATCTCAATGAATGTTATGGTATCAGTTGCACAAGATGACTCTTGGTCTTCTTCTTTCTTCTATCCCTTCCCATGTTTTTCTTCTAAAGTCTTCCCTTCACATGGGATATTCTTCTTGTCTTCCTAATTCTTTTCCTCTTACTATCTAGTCTATTTTCTTCTATTTCATCTCTTCTGTCGCTTCCATGCTTGATTCTTCTTCTTCTAGAACCATGAATTACAAATATCTTGATATGGAACCTCTTTTGAACATGGATGATCTTGAACTCATTTCTCAATTCAAAGAGTTTTGTTCCTCTAACAGTCCTTCTAAATATGGCAAAGGTGATAAACTTAAGATAAAAATAGAAAAAAGATAAAAGGAGTCACCCGCTTTTTCTAGGATTATATGTATGATCTTGTCACAACCTCCTTCCAAAAGTCTTTCATCTTCTAATTCTTCTCATCATTCTTCATCTTCTAAATCTTATCACGATTCTTCTAAACACTATTCACATTCTTCATCTTCTAAATCTTCCAAGTCATACCATGATTCTTCTAAATATTCTTCATATTCTAAGTCTTCTCATCATTCTTCATCTCCCAAATCTTATCACAACTATTCTAAACATTATTCAGATTCCTCATTATCTAAGTCTTCTTCTTCCACTAGGTCTTCACCTTCCTCTTCTTCATGATCTTTTTCCTCTTCTACTTCTCCCAAGAGTCTTACTTCTCTTCATGAGACATACCATAATGAGCAATGGGATAATACTTGTGATACCTCTTCCATGAAGAGTGCCACACCCACATATGATGACTATGATGACTATTATGATGGCTATGATGATGAACCATATAGTCATACCTATGAAACCTCTATTCCTAAGAGTCCTCCTAGCTGTGTGCTTGTGCTTACTGGAAATGGGTCATCCCATTAGATAGATCGGGATGGTGATCCATATGACTCTGATTTTGAGAGAAATTATGATATTTTTTGTGACCAATACGATACATCTACTTCTATTGAGGAAGAGAAATTTTTTTGTGCTAATTATAAACGTAGATACTATGAGCATGTCTCCTCTAAAAATTCTCCTTCTGAAAATAAAGATTTTACTCTCAAGAAAGATCATGTTAATGCTAGACCTTTGTCTTGTGATGGTTCCATTCCATCCCCTACTTCTTCCAATACTCCTACATCTCCTAAAGTCGCCAAGTCTTCCAAATCTTTCACAAATCTTGCATCTGACATAAATTCTAATGCTTTCCATGCAGTTCTCTATAGCTATCCTGAAGGGCCATCTCTTAAAGATACTCAAGCTAACCTTCACTTGGCTGCAAATACTTCTGATAATGCTAAATCTAAAGAGCCTAAGCCTTTATGCACTATAATTCCTACTTCAGCTATTCCTTCACCATCTTTGCCAAAGTCTTCCATACAACTCCAACCTACTTCCTTGTCCTTAGAAGTGGCTTCATGTTAAGAGGACTCTAAAACTGATACAGAAAAGAATATAAAAAAAGATCAAGATCAAAAACCCTCCATGCCATCCACTCCTTTTCATGATATTCTCTATACGTGTCATGGTTCTTTTGATCCTTTACGCCCTTCCTCATTTATTCTACCATGTCTTAAGTCTTCTCTGAAGCAAGATCAAGCTACTACCCACACTGTTGAGCTTATTGATAATGAAAATAACCTTACCACGCTTGCACTTTCCAAAGATGATACTTCCATTAAGGTTATTAAAAATGGTTTTGTTACTTTCGATGTTAAGCCTATTCAAGAGACAAATTCTACACTTGTGCTATCCAAAGATCCTTGTCAAGATCAATTCTTCCATCTTCTTGTTCTACCATTCCATGTTCACTTTCGCTTTCTACTCTTCCTAAGTCTTCACAAGCTTTGAATGATCCTATCAAAGAAAATGCTCTTATTCAAGATGTCCAGGATCCTATTGAAAATTCTAATGTTCACTCTGAAGATGCTGATATCCTTGGTTGTCATATAGATGCTGATGAACTTATTGCTTATCCTTTTGCATCTTCCACTTCCATCCTTGGACCTCTTCCACCACTACTAAGTACTTCATGTCTTCCTTCCATATTGGGTCCTTATGTCCCTTCATTTTCCCCTCCTAACTCTCCTAATTCATCATCTATCTTGGGTCCTTATGTTTCTCCATCTCCTATATTTCCTCAAGATCAACATAGATGCATACCTTTGAATCCTTTTCATCCATCCACCCATCTACACCAGTCATATTATCCTTCTTCCACACGTCCCAAGTCTTTTGGAAGTAACTTGAATGTTCAATATAAGAAAAAGAAACAATACAAGAATCCATCAAAGAAAGAAGATCACCATGTCTCCTCTAATCGACATGGGGGCATAAAGTCAAAAGAGATATCTAAGAAAAAAACTACAAGACAAGTATGGGTTCCAAAATCCATCATTCAAGATATTCTCTCTAAGTCATCAAAAGGAAATAAAAATCCTAAGGCTATATGGATTCCAAAGTCTCTCGTAAGAGAGTCTAATGTTGAACAAAAAGTGAACTTGACATTCAAGCTTTCCAAGACTTCCACCTCATATTCTTCCAAAAACATTCTTCCATTCCATGCACCTGAACCACAACCTCTACTAGACATTCACCATAGTCCTTCATGTATTCCTTCATTCAAGTTTCCTCCATCCTCTCGCCACCCTCCAAGGTGTGCGTCGATGTTGATCTTGCCTTCCTTTCCATCTACTCTTTCACAATCCTTCCATTCATTATTCTCTTGCCTTCTATCATTTTTTCTCATTTGCATATTCCTCCTATCTTCCAACTCCACTCACTTTACATAAAATCGTATCCTCCATTTTTCTCTTCCATCTTCCTTTCCCTATCAGCATCTTTGAGCATATAATTTTGAATCCTTGGTATATCATGGTTTATCCTTTCAAGGAGCATTATCTAAAAGCTTTCCTTCTTCCAAAAATTATAAAATTCAAAAAAGTAAAGAAAAAAGAGAAAAAAATGAAAAAATTGAAAATGTGCCTTGGTGAAAACTTGGAAACAGGCGCCTTGGTAGCAAAAGTAAAGAGAAATAAATTTGTCCTATGGTGACAACCACTCCCTTGTGGCACCTTGGATAAGTACCATGATGAAAACCTGGCAATCGGGCATCATGCGTAGTTTTTCTACATATCTCATCCATTCCATCTTCTCTCTTTGATCTTGACAATGTTGACCTATACACATACATTTGGCTATCTCATGAGTGGTCTTACGATGATCCTACTTTCATTTCTTTCATGTCTAGCCTTCATATCTATTCTCCTCCATTCATTCTAGTCTTTCGCTATCCTTTTCACCTTTGGTCTTGATCTAATCTAATATCAAAAAAAGAGAAACATGATGCTATGAAGCCTCTTGACATGTCTACTCCTTTGGACTGCATCCTTTCCTTCTTTTGCATTCCGCTTATGTGACTTATCCTATGCTAGCCTTCCATCACTTGTCCAGATGTGCTTTACATGATAATTTTTCCCTAGCTTGGGTACTCTTGAGGAGTTTGCCTTTGAGGATTTCTTCCATTCATTCTCCTTCATTCTATTGTCTTCCATTTCTCCCACTAGCTTGCTAATCCCTCTTGTTCTCCACCTCGCTAGACATTGGGACTGCACGATGTGATCTTGCTGGGGAGTTTGATGTTCATTCTGTCTGGGGGCATCCTTTGTATATAATTATTGATCTTGAAAAAATCCAAAAAAAAATTGATATATTCTCAAAAAATTCCAAAAAAACTCATATATAATGCTGAAAAAATACAAAAAAAAAATCAAAAAATTAAAAAAATTCAAAAAAATTCAAAAAATTCAAAAATTTAAAAAAATAGAAAAAGTGCCTTGGTGAAAACCTAGAAACAGGCACCTTGGTAGCAAAAAATATTAAAAAATTATAAAAAGTCCTAAAAAAATTCTTCCAATGGTGAAAACCTGGAAACGGGCGCTACTTGAGGCCTTCGGCCCCCTATTTCTTAGCATGCGTCCTCGACACTTAGCCTTTCTCCATCATGCCTTGTCCTTGTTGCCTTGGTTTGGAATTGGTCTTTGTCTTTGTCTAGGGGGCATCACTGTGTTAGCTTTGGTCTCTTGGATATGCTTGTCTTTAGAACACCTCGCAAACGGTGTTTTTCAACACCAACCCCACTGTGTTTTTCAACACAACCCCCGACATTGAGTGTTTTTCAACACTTATCAGTTTGGCCTTATCCAGTTTGGTTTTGTGATGTTACCTGCTAGCAAGCATTTGATCCTTATCCTCGAAACTCAGTATCAGTTTACACACTTAAAATTTTTAAATGCAACACTTAATGCTTGAGATATGTCATGATCTTTTCTTTGTGTGCTGACTGTTATTGATTTTCGTTGAGTGTCCCTGTCTAATAAGTCTCTTCATGATGCATAACTAGAAGACTTGGGGCATGGGGCATGTTTTTATTTGCTTTCTGCTTGTGGGTGTTGTCTTGAACCTCTTCAGTGTCTCTTGTTGTCTCCTTGACACACTCAGGAGATTTAAGGCATCATCCTTGACTATTTTTTTTACAACCGTTCTCATGGTCATCCTGGCATTTATGCCTTGATGCGAGCATGGTTTTGCTACATTAAATTGGGTAAGCTAACATTGTAGTCATCTTGACCTTTATTTCCTTGATGCTCATGTTAGAATCTTTCCACATTCCAATCTGATATAAATCACATTCATATCTTCATAGTTGTGTTTGTGACTAGTGATGATTGTGTGATTGTTCGATGTCTGGTAATAATGGCCCTGTGATGAAAATAAGTTCTCTTACATTCTCTAATGAATGATGAACACAAAAAACCTATGTTACCCTATTGCAAGTACACCTTTGCATTTTCATGTAGCTTGCATTATTTAGACTTCATGTTAAAATTGCACTTTTAGGCTGCATTATTAGTTTGAGAGGGTTTCCTTCATCTTTCTTATGGACTTTTAGTCAACTGTGGTCACGTTTTGATCTTTATTTCCTTATCTTCTTTCGTGATCTTAATCAAAATTCCCTATCTTAAATAGTTGATTGATTTGGGACATCTTTTTTCTTGAGGCAAATTCTCTTTCTTCTCTCCATTTCTTTCCATTTCTTCCTAACTTCTATCTTCCATTCGCTTTCACCCCACTTCTTTTCTTCTAATTCAACCTTGGGGCATAATGTTTTGTGCTGATCTACCTTGGTTCTGTGATTTTTTTTTTATCTTTCATCTTATGTCAATAACCTTATGTTTAGTTCTATTTGATCAAATTTATCAATTTACTATTTCTCCTCTATCTCATTTCGATTTTGATCACGAGGGGGCAATACCTACCAAACTTCAATGCTTGATTCAGCTTTATCAAATTTATCGATTGCTTCTCTTGGGGCAACCTTGCTTGAGATTCTTATCTCTTATTTGAGACTTGACAATTACCTATTCACAGGTGTTGGCCTTATCTTTTTTTAGTCTACTTATCTATGTCCTGATGTGTTCCCATCTGTCGAACACACATCTGGGTTGTTTTGTGATCCCAAATCGATCTCACACTTCAATTCCATTCTTTGACTACATGTGATCCCAAGTCGACCTCACATTAGTCAAAGAGGGGAAAATGTATGCACCCTAAAATGGTCGCCTAGACTTTGGGCCCCATTTATTCAATTTGTCAAATATCAATTTTCTGAATCAATGCTTTACAATATATTCAAATCAATTTCCTTGATCAAATCATAACTATTTCAATCATTTCAATAATCTCCTAAGGTTTAATCATGTCATCAATAATTTTATTTAATTAAAAGAAATAATCCCTTTTAAATAAATAAAATAACTTTATTTAATTGAAAGTAATATCTCTTAAGTAAAATAAATTTATTTAATTAAAACCATTTTTTTTTAAATGATTTTATTTTATTTAATTAATATTCATCTTTTAATTAAATAACTTTATTTTATTTAATTAAAAGAGAATTATTCTTTTAAAATAAATAAAATCCTCTCAAAAGATCTTTTATGATGGAAAAGGAAATAAATCAAATAAAAATAAAACAAAAATCTTTTTCCTGATTCTTTCAATAAATTTTATTTAATTAAAAGAAATATTCTCTTTTAAATAAACAAAATAACTTTATTTAATTGAAAGAAATATCTTTTAAAATGAAATAAATTTATTTAATTAAAATCTTTTTTAATTAAATGATTTTATCTTATTTAGAATGATATCTCTCTTTTAATTAAATAATGTTATCTTATTTAATTAATAGAGAATCATTCTTTTAAATAAATAAAAAATCCTCTTAAAGCTCTTTGTGATGAAAAAAGGGAAACAAATAATTAAAAATAAATAAAATTCCTTTTCTCTCCACACTTTCTAAAAAATAAGCTTTGTTTCCTCTTTTTGGATTTATCCCACATTGATCTTGGAGATGCAATATCTTCCACAATTTCTTATATAAGGAGCCCTCTCCTTCTCAATTAAAAAATCTAGAATTTTCATATTATTGTTATGCTGCAGGTTTTCTTGGCGACATTGAAGCTTTGGAGATCATTATTTTAGATTGCATATTTACATGTAGTTTAATATTCATAGCATTTTAATATTTTAGTTTAATTTATCTCATTGTTTTAGCTTAATACTCATATAATCTCCATTTCAATAAAGTAGTTTATTTTCTTGCATTGCAATCATATAGATTAATTTCATTTGCATGCAAGAACTTGACGATTCAATGGAGATTAGCATTCTTGCTTCTCATCCTTGAATCTCTCATTCTGTGGTGTACTTGCATGGGTTCAACTCAGTCAATCTGAGGGCCTCATAACAATTCATGCACTCCACAGATAGAGAGCTGTGAATCGATATTCGAGAGCTCATTATTGAGTCTTCTTGAATGCAAGGATTCACAAAAGTGTGACACAAATCCATCACACACTTCCAACCAAGTACAATCAGTCTCTACCATAAAATAGATTATGTCCTGATATTTTTCTACAATCCACCTATGGATTCTTTCTCTTTTCTTAATCTCTCTCTAAAAACCTTTGAATAAGCCAAAGAGCTCACTATCAATGTGACTCTTCTCATGTATTCTATCTACTGATCTGTACTGCAGTTGATTCATCTTGGTTCCATGCATGAGGATGTATGCCAAGAAATCTATGGATAATGTGGAAGAATAGGTGTAAAATTAATAAACCAAATCTGAAAGCATTTGACTTGTCATGATTTATCCTCCTCAAATTCTCCAATAGCTTAATCTGAGGATCTCACAAACATCATAGTGTTCATTTTCAACTACCGTCTTATAGGCCATTTCGCTTATGCTTGTTGAAATAGATTTTACTCTACTGTTGTAGTTCATCTTGTAACCTAGGATCATTGTGATCAATCTGACATCCCTCTTCTTAATACCATTTATGGTCATGGCTCTTTTGTCCCATTTGGAACCTGTTAGAGTCTCAACTTCCTTCTTTGTTTTCTTTACAGCCAGAGGAATTTTGTCTTCATTTTATAAACATGTAACTAGGTGATTAAATCCCTTGTAATTTTAATTGGTTTATCTCCAATCCATAAGTATTGATCATGGATCCTACTGATTACAATATTTATCCATTCTAACTCATTAAACTCATAAAACTTTAGATACTACAAAATATTTAGGTTTTCTAGCTTTGTGAATGAGGGATTCAACTTGTCATCCTCATCCAACATGCTTATCAACTCAATGTGAATCTCTATGTCTCCAGTTGATTCAAATTTGCAATGTATGTAAGCCCTAATATCCTCAACATGAAGAACTTCATGTGGGGTTTGCAAAAATGCACCCTCTGGGTTATCTTCCATCGATTTGAATGGATGTTTCTTGAATTTATATTTATTCCTTTCTTTTACATCAAATACTTGAGGTGTACCCATAACTTCAAACTGTGAATGTTGATATATAGGTATGCAAGAAGATTAAATACCTTTGATATCAAAGTAGGGTTTACACGGTCACATAGCTCAATCGATCTACTTCAGAACACTTCAAGCCACTTCTCAACTATGCTTGAATGGTGATGAAAATGACTAAGTGTGTCCATAAATAGCTTGCAAAAAAATTTTGACAACTTTCAAAAGGTATATCCAAAAATTTGTTTAAAACCAATGACCTATACAACTGTTGGTGATCAATCTAGAGTACATTCTAGTCCTTATGACCTTAAATATATCATTAACATACAACCAAGAAACTATACACAACCTTGCAAACTCTCATTCTGCATACTAGAGGCTAGATAATTTATTAGTGAACTCTTCCAATGCTCCCCCTAAGGCCATGCTTGGCCATTTAGGTTGAAATAGAAACATTAGCATCAGGTGAAAATCCAGTAGCATCTACTACTTCACCCTGATTCTTAGATTCAATCTAATTATTCTCCTTCCATAATTTTTCATGTTCCTTGCTTCTTTCTTTTACAAAGAGGCAATTAAACTCATCCACATACTTTGCTAATCTCTTTCTAGTGTCACCAATATTTTGCATTATTGTTAAAGGTGGTATTCTATTACCAACCGTTCCATCATATCTGCAATACTTGGCTATGCAGTTGTATGCACCCTAAAACGGTCGCCTAGACTTTGGGCCCCATTTATTCAATTTATCAATCCTGAATCATTTTGATCATTAATCAATATTTTCAACAATATCAATTTCTTGATCAAATCTTAGTTTCGATCATATATTGGATTTTTATCCTATGGGCTAACCATTTATCCTAAGTCTTTATTTAATTAAAAAGAATATTTTCTCCCCTTTCAATTAAATAAAAAAGCCCCACTTTCCTCTTATCCTAAGTTGCACAAATAAAACATTATTCCTATTTTATAAAAAGGGAAAAAGCACTTTTTGTCTCACATGAGGCTCAAAAGTCAACACTTCACTCTCATTGGAAGATACTTGTGCACATGGATTGCTCCTCTTTCAAGCTCCACTGCTGATTAAGACTTTTGCCTCTTAATCTCCATGGTCCATTTCTCCTCATTTCTTATAAAAGGAGAGCTCTCTCCTTCATATAGATACATATCCTTGTTTTATGCTATTGTTATGCTGCAGGTTTTGGAGCTCTCTTTGAAGACACTCAAGCTTTGAAGCCTTGACATTCTTAGTTGCATTTCATAATAGTTTTGCTTTCATAGTTGCATTCATGGAATTCTTAGTGTAGATTTCCTTTTATGCAATCTCACATAGTCTAAATAGGAAGGATTTGTAATCCATTGCTATTTCCTTTCATAGATTAGATTTCTTTTCAAGCATTGCATTGTTATCATTTAGCTTAGCTTGCACATTCATACTAGTTGCATTTGCATTTCATTTCTATTTAGATTCTTGGAGATATTGGCATTGTTGCCCTTGTCTTCACTTGAATCTCTCATTGGATGGTTGACTAGCAAGGTCACTTTCTTGTAGCTCTAGCTGAGAGCAAAACTCATAGTCCCTTGCAACTCCATGCATAGAGAGCTATGAGCCGATTTGTGAGGCCTCATCCTTGAGCAACCTTGCATGTAATGGTTCATAGAAGTGCATATTTTAGTGTGTACATTTCTGGCGCCCACCGTGGGGCAGAGTAGATTAGCTTTGTCCCTTTAATTCTGCATTTTTCGTCATTTTTAGATTAATTTTCGAAAAAATCTGCGTCTCTGGTTTTCTGTCTCAGATTATCGCGCGACACTTCTTAGAAATATCGCGCGATATACTTTTTGTCTTGGCGCGATAGTTCGCACGGAAAAAGTATCGCACGCCTATATTGAAGTCTATCGCCTGGCATCGGGCGAAGTATCGCCTGGCATCGTGCGAAGTATCGCTCGACTGGGGAAGTATCGCCTGGCTATAGGAAGAAGTATCGCGTGATACTGGTGAAGTCTGAGGTATATCGCCTGATCTAACAGTGAACTATTTTGTATCTTGCAAGTTTCGGGTTCTTAGCTATCTTTTTGAAATTTTTTGAAATTTCTAGTGTTTTCAAATCCGTGCCACTCTGGAAAATGGGTGCCCATTTTTTTTTTGAAATTTTGCAAATGGTATCAAAAGTTTAAGTGTGATATATCATTGGAAAGGTCTTTCCGAGCCTAATCCAACCATGATGGTTTCATTTTCAGATTTTATCATTTGATTAGATATTTTTGCAGATTATCTAATTTTTCATATACTAATCATTGGTAGATTTTGGATTTTGATTCTCCTAACTCTTGTTGGTCTAACAAGTTGTGGTTGTAGGTGCTCTCATTACTTGAAATTTGTCAAAAGAATGCATGTCAAAGAGGGCTACTAATGGTTTTTGTAGGGCTGCCCTAAGCATAAAAACTAAATCAAGTGCTTGTTTAATTGCTTTTTTTATTGAGTGCGGCATATACTAGTTTCATTTCATAGGCACTTAATACCTTGTTGTAGGAATTTTGAGGTGGTAGGAGAGTATGCTCTTCACCCTTGTGGTGAAACAGAAATCTTGACCCATCTTGGGATTTTGAAAGCAAGGGGGTAATTAAATATTTGCTTGGTGTGTTTGGGAGAGATTCTTGAGATAGGGGAGTATGCTCTTCACCCTTGTGGTGAACCAAAAACCTTGAACCTCAAGAGTTAATCCACTTTTTGTTTAGTATAGAAATCCTTTAGCAGGCCTGCTCTTGACCAATCAAGAGGAACGACCCAAGTGGGGACAATCTTGTCATCATTTTCCTTGGTGGCGAGTGATTCCAACTCACTATAATCTCAAGGCTATCAAGGACACCAAAAACCTTGATAGACATAACACTTGTCTTCGTTTGATGTGAGTAGCTCATGGGATTGCGACCATGAGGAAAATATTGAACAAGAATGCTTAAGGTACTCTTGAGGCCGTGAGGTCCTAGTCTTTTATGAGGAGCAAGGGGGGTGTTGTGAACGGAAATCTTTATTAAGAACCATTAGATAGAAGCCACCCTCTTTTAGCCGCTTATCTTCTTAGTGCAAGGATTGATCCAAGTGGAATAACCCGGATCACCCCAAGATACTCACCATATGTGTCCCTTTGGTTGTGTCATTTGACACTTCCACGACAAAGCCAATATCTCTTGTGGGCAACCACTTGGTGTGAGGCAAGGGGGCATCAAGTTGTGGGCTAAGTTGATGAGTAATGAGCCTTTTCTTGTAGGTAGATATTGCTTGAAGTGTCTTCGATTGTGTGATACCAGTGTAAATGATCTTGACATACAAACAATCGGTAGCATTCATAGGGTGCTTTTTCAATTTTGATATCACAAGTGTTTGTCTTGGCAAGGTTGCTTTTGCCCTTGTTTCAAGTGTTTGGAGACATGTTTGATCCCCTACTGTTTGCAAACCTATCCAAATGCTGTTAAAATTGTGATTGAAATCAGACATTTTCACCCTCATATTTGAAAACTTGAAATCGGACCTTAAAAACTTAAAATTTTGCACAAATTGGTCAAAATCAACATCAGTATCACATTTGTCCATTCTTAGTGAGAAAGCCTATCTCTAGAATTGTTAGTCACATTCTTGGAGAATTTTAGTACTTTTATTGTCCAAATCATTTTCATTTATCTCAATTTCAATTATATTTTGGCCTAGCCCAACCTCCTGGTTCAAAAGTGCAAGGGTAGTCACCCTTTGATTTGAAGCACCTCTTTGACAGTGTTGGTAAAGCCCCTACTTCTATCTTTTCATTTCTCTTTGGACAATAGAGAACTTTGATTATCCTAGTTTGGTGTTGACATTTTGTGAGGTCATCCTACTACCAGTCTTCCTTGGTCAGTCCAGATCTTAGATCCTAGGTGTTGTCATGTTGCTCAACATCTCAATGAACGTTATGGTATCAATTGCACAAGATGGCTCTTAGTCTTCTTCTTTCTTCTCCATTTCCCATGTTCTTCTAAAGTCTTCTACTCCCATGGGAAATTCTTCTTCTTCTTCTTCTTCTTGATTCTTTTCCTCTTATTATCTAGTCTACCTTCTTCTATTCATCTATTCATTTCTTCCATGCTTGATTCTTCCTCTTCTATAACCATGAATCTTGACTATCTGGTTTTAGAACCTTTATTAAGAATAGACAATCTTGAGCTCATTGACATATTCGAAAAGTGTTGTTCTTCCAAAATTCTCATGAGTGATGAATTTATAGCAAAAATAAAAGAAAAGATGTTTAAATCAGATGCCTTTGCTAGAATCATAAACATGATCATATCACGATCTTCTTCTTCCAAATATTCTTCATCTTCTAAATCTTCTCATCATTCTTCATCTTCTAAATCTTATCATGATTCTTCTAAACACTATTCACATTCTTCATCTTCCAAATCTTATCATGACTCTTCTAAACATCATTCAAATTCCTCATTATCCAAGTATTCTTCTTCCACCAAGTCTTCAATTTCCTCTTCTTCACGATCTCATTCTTCTTCTACTTCTCCTAAGAGTCTTACTTCTCTTCAGAAGACATACCATAAAGAGCAACATGATAGTCCTTGTGATGTCTCTTCCATAAAGAGTGACACACCTACCTTTGATGACTATGATGACTATGATGACTATGATGATGGACAATGTAGCAACACTTATGGCACCTCTATTCCTAATAGTCCTCCTCGTCGTGTGCTTAGGCTTACTAAAGGGTCATCCTATTGGATAGATTGTGATGGTGATCCATATGATTCTGATTTTGAGAGAAATTATGATATTTGTTGTGAACAATATGATACATCTACTTCTATTGAGGAAGAGAAAGCTTTCCGTGCTGATTATAAACGAAGATACTATGAGCATGTCTTGTCTAAAAACTCTCATGCTGAAAATAAAGATTACACTCTCTAACAAGATCATGTTAATGCTGAACCCTTGTCTTGTGATGGTCCCCTTCCATCCACCACTTCCTCCAATACCTACACACTTCCTAAAGCTTCTGAGTCATCCAAATCTTTCACAAATCCTTCATCCAACAAAGATCCTAAGACTTTCCATGTGGTTCCATATAGTTATCCTCAAGGGCCACCTCTTAAAGATACTCAAGATAACCTTCACTTGGCTGCAAATACTTTCAATAATGTCGAACCTAAAGAGCCTAAGCCTTCATCCACTATAATGCCTATTTCAGCTAGTCCTTCACCATCTCCTCCAAAGTCTTCTATACAATTCCAACATGCTTCCTTGTCCTTAGAAGTGGCTCCATGTCAAGAAGACTCTAAAAATGATAAAGAAAAGAATATAAAGAAAGATCAAGATCAAGAACCCTCCATGTCATCCAATTCTTTTCATGATGTCTCTTATCCGTTTCATGGTTCTTTTGATCCTTTACACCCTTCCCCATTCATTCCACCATGTCTTAATTCTTCCTCTAAGCAAGATCAAGCTACTACTTACACCGTTGAGCTTATTGATAATCAAAATAACCTTACCACACTTGCACTTTCCAAAGATGATACTTTCATTAAGGTTATTAAAAATGGTGTTGTTACTTCTGATGTTAAGCCTATTGAAAATCAAGAAAAAAATGATGCACTTATGCTACCCAACAATCATTGTCAAGATCAAAGTCTTTCATCTTCTTGTTCTACCACTCCATGTTCACTTCCGCTTTCTGCTCTTCCTAAGTCTTTGCAAGCTTTGAACAATCCTATCAATGAAGTTGCTCCTATTCAAGATGTGCATGATCTTGTTGAAAATCCTAATGCTCACTCGAAAGATGCTGATATCCTTGGTTATCATATAGATGCTGATGAACTTATTGATTATCCTTTTGCATCTTCCACATCCATCCTTGGACCTCCTCCACCAATACTAAGGGCTTCACATCTTCCTTCCATCTTGGGCCCTTATGTCCCTTCACTTTCCCCTCCTAATTCTTCTAATTTGTCATCCATCTTAGGTCCTTACATCCCTCCATCTCCTATCTTTCCTCAAGATCAACATAGATGCATACCCTTGAATCCCTTTCATCCACCCACCCATCTAAACCGGTCATATCCTCCTTCTTCTTCCATAAGTCCCAAGTCTTTTGGAAGTAACTTGAATGTTCAATACAAGAAAAAGAAGCAATATAAGAATCCATCAAAAAAAGATCACCATGTCCCCTCTAATCGACATGGATATATAAAGTCAAAAGAGATATCTAAAAAGAAAACTACAAGACAAGTATGGGTTCCAAAATCCATTATTGAAGATATTCTCTCTAAATCATCAAAAATAAATGAAAAGCCTAAGGCTATATGGATTCCAAAGTCTCTCTTGAAAGAGTCTAATATCGAACAAAAAGTGAAGTTGACATTCAAGCTTCCAAAGGCTTCCACTTCATCTTTTTCCAAAAACATTCTTCCATTCCATGCACCTGAACCACAACATCTGCTAAACATTTTCCATATTCCTTCTCGTATTCCTCCATTCACATTTGAGAATTATAACAAGCACACCAATCCTTTTTTCGAAGAGTCACATAACAATAATGAACCAGAATATGGTTCGCATTTGGACTAGAATATGGTTTACATTTCCTCCATTTTTCCTGTCACCCTTCAAGGTGTGTATTGACGTTGATCTTACCTTTCTTTCCATCTACCTTTTCACATTCCTTCCATTCATTATCCTTCTACCTTCTCTCATTTTTCCTCATTTGTCTATTCCTTCTGCGTCTTCCTTTCCCCTTCAGCATCTTTGAGCATATCATTTTGAATCCTTGGCATATCATGGTTTATCCTTTCAAGGAGCATTATCTAAAAGCTTGCCTTCTTCCAAAAAATTCAAAAAAAAAAAAATTCAAAAAATTATAAAATTAAAAAAAATGAAAATGAAAAAAATTGAAAAAAAAAATTGAAAATGTGCCATGGTGAAAACTTGGAAACAGGCACCTTGGTAGCAAAAGTAAAGAGAAATAAATTTGTCCTATGGTGAAAACCACTCCCTTGTGGCGCCTTGGATAAGTACCATGATGAAAACCTGGCAATCAGGCGTCATGCGTAGTTCTTCTACATATTTAATCCATTCCATCTTCTCTCTTTGATCTTGACAATGCTGATCTATACATGAACATTTGGCTATTTTGTGAGCTATCTTATGATGATCTTGCTTTCATTTCATTCATGTCTAGCCTTCATCTTCATTTTCCTCCATTCATGTCTAGCCTTCATCTTCATTTTCCTTCATTCATTTTAGCCTTTCGCTATCCTTTTCCCCTTTCATCTTGATCTAAACAAAAAAGTAAAATGCGATGTTATGAAGTCTCTTGACATGTCTACTCCTTTGGATTGCATCCTCCCTTCTTTTGCAGTGCACTTTTGTGGCTTATCCCATGCTGGCCTTTCATTGCTTGTCCAAATGTGCTTTACATGACAATTTTTTTTTTTCCCTAGCTTGGGTATTCTTGAAGAGTTTGACCTTGAGGATTTCTTCCCTCCGTTCGCTTTCATTCTCCTTGTCTCCACCAGCTTGCTCATCCATCTTGTCCCTCACATTGCTAGATATTGGGACTGCACGATGTGATTTTGCTCATGAGTTTAATGCCCATTTCTGTCTGGGGGCATCCTTTGTATATATTTTATTGATCCTGAAAAAATACCAAAAAAATTCATATATGGTCCTGAAAAACATTCCAAAAAAAATGATATATTGTCAAAAATTCTATAAATCATAAAATGTCCTGAAAAAAAAAAAGAGCATCCTAGTGAAATCTTAGCAATAGACGCTTTGATGTTTCACCAAAAAAATTATATATTCAAAAATCCTAAAAAGTATAAAAAGTCCTAAAAAAAAATACAAAAAAATCAAAATATTCAAAAAATAAAAAAAATAGAAAAAGTGCCTTGGTGAAAACCTAGCAATAGGTGCCTTGGTAGCAAAAATCCAAAAAAATTGAAAAAATGAAAAAAGAATCCAAGTGGTGAAAACCTGGAAACAGGCGCTACTTGAGGCCTTTGCACCCCTATTTGTTAGCATGCGTCCTTGACACTTAACCACCTTCCATCACGCCTTGACCTTATTTGGTTTAGTCTAGAATTGGTCATTGTCTTTGTCTAGGGGGCATAACTGTTCGCATAGGTCCTTTTGGTGTGTTTGTCTCTTGGGGCATTTCACAATAGGTGTTTTTCAAACACCACCCCAATAGTGTTTTTCAACACTACCCTTGCGTCGAGTGTTTCTTAACACTTATCAGATGTCTTACCCAATAGTCTAAAGTATGATGCGATATTTCTCATTAGCAGGTATGATACTCAGAGTTTGACTCTATGACCAACACACACACACTTAAACAATCAACTCGCTGGCAATATGATGACTTTATTTTTCTTTGTGTGCTGTCTATGAAGATTTCTTTGATGAGTGGTCTCTCCCTGAGAAGTTTTCAATGATGCCTAGCTAGAAGACTGAGGGTATGAGAACATGTTTTCTTTCTTTATCTGCTTGTGGGTATATTTTGTTGGTCCTAATTGTCATGAGCATTTATGCTGGTCTTACTTGACACTATGGATTAACAAGGTATTATCCTTGACTGTTTTGCGAGTGCACGCTTCTAGTTATCCTGACTTTCATGTATCTTGATACAAGCATAATCTCGCCATATCAAACTTAGGTGATCTCACTGCATTAGTCATCTTGACCTATATGTCTTTGATGCCTAGGTGGGATTCCCACATTTCTATCTGATAAAGATCATATTCATATCCACATAGTTATGCTAGTGTGCATTGTATGATCTTACGACGCTACCAATAACGCTCAATGATGATAATTAGATGTCTATAAGTGTTGTGACCTTGCAAGTCAACCATTTTCATAGTAGCTTGCATTTTTAGGGTCATGTTAGATTAGTTTTCCATCTTGCATATGGAGAGAGTTCTTATTTTTATCATCTATGGACTAGTTGGTCAACTGTGCTCATTTTCTGATTCTCCTTGATCATATCTTTCATTTCTGGTCTTTCATATCTCATCCTTTTCTATCCATTTTCGGACTCGAAATCGAAATCCAAGTCACATTTTCAAGATTTCTCATTCTTCTGAGCAGTTGACTAACCTTTTGAGGCATAATTTGATTTTTGATGGACTTTCTTCCTTCCATGTCTCTCAAATTTTCTAGTCTTTCATCCACTCTATTTCTAGTCTTCTATTTCTATTCTTCTACTTCCTCACTGGGGCATGCTTCATTGCCTAATGGTTAACCTATTTGACCCTTGCATTCGATTATGATTTGATCAACCTTATCAATTTTCTGTCTCTCCTCTACTTGATTTCGATTTTGATTCTGAGGGGGCAGTATTTATGGGATTCTCATCCCTAATTCTCTTGATTTTCCTGATTCAGACATCTTTTGTGAGCTTTTGCTCAAAACTTGAGATTCTTATCTCTCATTTTTAGACATTGATTATTGCCTAGCAGCGATGGTGATAGTTTTGTCTAAAGCTTGATTTGCACCTAGCAGCGACGGTGTTGGTCTAAGCTTTTGTTTATGTTTGTCCAGATGTGATCCCGAATCGACCTTATATCTGAGTTGTTTTGTGATCCCAAATCGATCTCACATTTCAATTCTTCTTTGACTGCATGTGTTCCCAAATCGATCACACATTAGTCAAAGAGGGGCAAATGTATGCACCCTAAAACGGTCGCCTAGACTTTGGGCCCCATTTATTCAATTTATCAATCCTGAATCATTTTGATCATTAATCAATATTTTCAACAATATCAATTTCTTGATCAAATCTTAGTTTCGATCATATATTGGATTTTTATCCTATGGGCTAACCATTTATCCTAAGTCTTTATTTAATTAAAAGGAATATTTTCTCCCCTTTCAATTAAATAAAAAAGCCCCACTTTCCTCTTATCCTAAGTTGCACAAATAAAACATTATTCCTATTTTATAAAAAGGGAAAAAGCACTTTTTGTCTCACATGAGGCTCAAAAGTCAACACTTCACTCTCATTGGAAGATACTTGTGCACATGGATTGCTCCTCTTTCAAGCTCCACCGCTGATTAAGACTTTTGCCTCTTAATCTCCATGGTCCATTTCTCCTCATTTCTTATAAAAGGAGAGCTCTCTCCTTCATATAGATACATATCCTTGTTTTATGCTATTGTTATGCTGCAGGTTTTGGAGCTCTCTTTGAAGACACTCAAGCTTTGAAGCCTTGACATTCTTAGTTGCATTTCATAATAGTTTTGCTTTCATAGTTGCATTCATGGAATTCTTAGTGTAGATTTCCTTTTATGCAATCTCACATAGTCTAAATAGGAAGGATTTGTAATCCATTGCTATTTCCTTTCATAGATTAGATTTCTTTTCAAGCATTGCATTGTTATCATTTAGCTTAGCTTGCACATTCATACTAGTTGCATTTGCATTTCATTTCTATTTAGATTCTTGGAGATATTGGCATTGTTGCCCTTGTCTTCACTTGAATCTCTCATTGGATGGTTGACTAGCAAGGTCACTTTCTTGTAGCTCTAGCTGAGAGCAAAACTCATAGTCCCTTGCAACTCCATGCATAGAGAGCTATGAGCCGATTTGTGAGGCCTCATCCTTGAGCAACCTTGCATGTAATGGTTCATAGAAGTGCATATTTTAGTGTGTACAGCAGTGTCCCTCATTGTTGCATTTAAAACAAGTAATAGGTGGTCTCAAAGGCTGAGACCTATTTGGATTATACAGTAACTTACAGTTCCTTACAGTGTGCCCAAAATTGTTACATTTGTGACAAATGATCTTATTGGATGCAATAGGTTTTCTAACATAATCTTTACTCTTTCATCTTTCATCTAGTTTTCTACATTCATTTCTTCTATGTCCATGTGCCCAACAATTAAAGAAATAACCAGAAAAAGGTTTGGAATCATTCTTATCTCTACAATCCTTCTTCATGTGATCAAATTTGTTGCATCCAAAGCATCTTCCTCTAAAAGGTTTGATCTTCTCTCTAGGTTGCTCATATTGATTGGGTTCTTCTTGTTGATTAGATGTCTCATCTGCCATGCCTTCAGATTGTTTTTCTTGAGATTTAGAACATTCATCTTTATCAAAACCAACTCCATTATTGTCACCCTTAGGTTTTTTTTTCAATTTGCTCATCAATCTTTTTTTTTCTTGCATGAAGTTTCTCAAATGTAATTCTTTGCTTCAACAAATTCTCCCTTAACGATGATATTGTATTTCTCCAATTATTCATACTTAGTTTTGACATCATTGATCTATAGTTGCATTCTTCCCATCTATACATTTGCACTCTTCAAGGCTTCTTCAAGTTTTCTTTTTTCTTCTTTATCTTGTTGAATTTCTTTAGTCATTTGCAAAGAGGTGATCTCACATTCATGCTTTAGTGCATCATTTTCCTACTTAAGTTTTTCAATCAGATCAGATGAATCATTCTTAGGTTCCCTCATCTTCTCAACAAGTTCTTTCCTTGTGTTCCTTGAAATGTCAATCTTCTCTTTGAGCCTCTTGATATATTCTTCAACCTTCTTTAGATTATACATTAATTCATCATTTTTAGCATTAGCCTTATCCAGGTCTACAAGCACTACCTCAAAATTTTCTTCCAAACTTATTGAATCTATCAGGATCTCCCTCAAGTTGTTAGGCTTTTTCTTTGAAAGGGCCTTGAGATATAATATCAATTGTTAGGATAAAGCAATATTGAGAGGGGGGTGAATCAATATTGCAACACTTTTATTCTTTTTAAACCAATTCAAACTTAACAATGCAATAACTGAAATAAGAATAATATACACATACAATAAATAACTCATAAAACCATGATTTATTCTTGAGAAAACCTTGAGCAAGGGAAAACCCTGGTGAGGATGGTACCCACAAATGATGCACTAAAAGTATTGTGTCCCTATTAAGAGACATTTCCCTATTAGTAGTAGAATATTACATTAGTACATGTCTTTGTTAGAGGATAGACCCTGTTAGGAGCCTACAACCTTTTTAGGGGTGAATACAAAATGGAGCTCACTTCTCATACAAAGTACTCATTGTCCAGTATTACAAAAATATCTTGCAACAGAAAAAATAAACTAAAACAACATCTTCTATGCCAAAGTAGTTCCAATTGAAGCTCGCAATAATAATTACAGAATCTTTACTTTACTCAGTCATCTTAATTTTCTCATTCATCTCCTTATTTAATTTTCAACTCAAAACCTTCACACACACACACATACCCAATCAACTTAATTCCTGTTTAGCTCACTAATTCTTCACAAAACATTTCTTTATACTTCATTCGTAGAAAAAAGGATATCATGTGACCATACACACACTAAGATAGGTGAGCACCTATCATAAATCATAAATCACATCACAAAAATAACTTATGTTATTATCCCAATCATTATGTCTACTTAGGTACCCTATTTTCACTGCATACTATCCTCGCACAACTTCAGAAGCATGTAACTCTGTTCAAAAGAAACCAAAACTGAAGCGATCACAACATAAGCTTCATTATATCTCATTAAACATATCTTTATACTCATAGACCATAAAGATAAGTATCGCATGCTTGCTGAGAAAAATAGTATGAATGTATTCTAAAACTCTATGTACTTAAGCATTTTTCAATTAATTGATTACCAAAAACTTATTTCCACTTCAGGCGACCATCAAATAGGTATGTATTGCCAGCAATGACAACATATACTCCTTCATGTACTACTCACTTGCCAACATATACTCTCTGTAATGACTAAGTTACCCCTTGATGATGCAAAATAATTTCCATAACATACAATGCAAAACTAAATCTCATATTTGTTTTACAAACTATCATGTTGTCCATAATCATAACTATTTCAACTTTTAACTAATGAATCTTCTTGCCAATCAACAACTATATTTGATTTCCATTAATCAAAACTTAGAAGAAACAAAATGAAAATACTCAATAACTATCTCAAAAAGAAGAACCATAACTTGCAACTGCTATCTCCAAGCAACCACCATAGTCTTAGTTGTGCCACTATTCCAACTTGAAGGAAACAAAACACCATAGAACTATTCATACCATGCCCTAGATTTCGGCTAGGGTTTGTGAAGAAAGAAGTGTTTTTTTATAATAATAAAATGTTTAACAAATGAATATCCAAAACCCTATTCAAAGATGTAATCCCACAATAAAAATTCAAGGTGAATTTTGATGGGATTTGATTCCCACTTCATAATATTGCTAATAAAAAGGTCTACAGGTATACTTGTGACCATCAAATGTGAATCAAACATATTAATGCCAAGATGATTCAATGCCATGGTCAACATAAGATGTTACTAAAAATAATAATATGTCCAACATACTCACCAACCCAATGATGTCTGAATATCTAATTTCTACAAAATTCTACCCTTTCAAGGTCTCAATCAAGGGCCAAATAAGATAATATTCTAAAACAAAAAATGTTAGATTGTGCTACTCTGAACAAGATATCCAATTAGTATAATTTTAAGATATATTGAGTTCATTGTGACTTTCTATTAAAAGTTTAATTAAACATAGGTTGTCTGGCCAATTCACAACCTCTCTCTTTGATGCTTCTAGAAAAATAGTGAATTAGGCAAAGAAATTATTAAAATTATGTATCCCATAGATATTTATGTTACCTTTTTAAAAAAAAAAATTTTAAAAATAATATATAAAGATCAAGTTAGAGCGAACCGAAGAAGTCTATGTCTAAATTAAAGTTAATGTCACTTCATAACTCAATAAACTATAAGATTTTGAACCAAATCGAACAAAAACAATTGCATCCTCTAGGTATTGGTATTACATAGCTAACCTTGAAAGAATTACATCATTATCATTTTTCTATAAAAAATTATGTCGAACCAAGTGAGTGTCACTCTTTAAAAATAATAATTTTTCATACAAACCACTTTTCAAAGGTGAAGGAAAAATAAATACAAACCAATTCAAATTATATATATATATATATATATATATATATATATATATATATATATATATATATATATATATATATATATATATATATATATATATATATATATATATATATATATATATATAAACTAGAAATAAAATGCTAAAAGTCACTAGTTTACATCATCTTCACATTCTTAATGGTTTTATAGCAATATGTGTTTGAAAGTGAAGTGTCTTTTTTTAGAATGTTCATTTCATTGTCAAAGCTAGCCAAAAAGTGGCACACATTATTGTGGGATCACCCTTCAAAGCTTATGTAGTAGCATCTCATATGATTTTCAAATACATTTGGTTATGTATTCAAATGACCCTTCCCGTGATATGCTCATCTATAGCATTATTTATCTCTAGATTCCACGAGCTTAATAATTTAGATTGGTAGTGATACGTTAACACACACACATGCGCGCATGCACACACACACACACACACACACACACACACACACACACACACACACACACACACATATATATATATATATATATATATATATATATATATATATATATATATATATATATATATCTCTCTGTGTGTGTGTGTGTGTGTGTGTGTGTGTGTGTGTGTATTGTTACTCCTAAAGAGAATTAATGGTATGTATGTATGTATGTATTGTATATGTATATGTATTGTTACTCCTAAAGAGAATTACTAGTTGTCATTAGTATCATTCAGTCATATAGTTGGCAAAGGAGAAAATATAGGACAGTCGGTCAATACAGAAAACTTAGATAGTGAGCAGGACACAAGCCAAATCACTATGTTAACCGAACACAGTTTTGACCGACCACTCTTACCGAGCCAGATGATTGTAGAGTACCGAGCATAGTAATCATTGAGCATTCATATGAACTAAGAACTAGTCAATTACCGAGTGATGAATGAAGTATATACCGAGTGAAATAGGAAATAACGTAACAGTTTAGAATGGCACAAACTGTTGGAATCATTTGCTGTTGCACCAAAAGCTCAAACTGTCAATGCCCACTTGGGAGGTGGAATAGATTACGATAGAGTAGAATTGCTTTCTATATTTTTTGCGCTTTCAAGTAGAAGTTATTGTTTTACTCTTGTAGCATTATTATCGTGAATGTTCCTGCAACACTTGCAGAGATAGGAATAGTTAACGCTTTGAGTTGTTAAATAGAATTAGCATAAGTTTACAAGCTTTCAACAGTAATTTCATTAAGTAGTTAAGTGTGCTTACTTTCCTGTAACAATAGCATAGGTTTCTTTCATGCATTTTATCTTCTTGCAGCATAGGTAGTATGACTCTTCGAGGGGCTTAGTGCACAAACCATGCTGTCCCATTTCAATTCTACATCCCTGGATTGACAATCTAAATGCATTTCATGATGGAAAAAGTAATCCTTAGTATGAATACATTATTCCTAAGAGAGACAACGGCATGATTATCATTACCTATTATCAAACTATTCATTTTTGGCATCGTTGTCGGGGATGGTGTCAAACTGAGAACCTTAATGAGTCATTCATTTTTAAGATAGATTTTTGTTCATAGTCTCTAGTTAGTAGTTGTGAGATTGCTTCACAAGTTCATTAACTCACTTGCATGCATCAAATAAGGCAAGATGTTCATGGAATATTTCTCCCAAAAGAACCTATTAAATTGGAAGGAGAATTTGAAGAAATTTAGTTACCATTTGTTGACGCAAGTCCTGAGTTTGTTGCATCACCTTCAACAAAAGAAGATCCTTTTGATCCATTTGACCTTCACACTTTTATAGAGATATTAGCCATTTTCCTTGATAGCTCTACTCTAAGACCGACTATTAGCTAAAAACTTTTGGTTAATAATACCTACCTGATGCAGGAGCATCCTGGGTGTAAGAGAAATCTTGCATCACCCAAAAATATTTCTATTTTTGTATTCAATAAGGGCTATCTCAGAATGTTCTGATTTTACATGTGGAGGTTCATCTTAGTCATATCAATCTGCCAGTAAAGTTCCATTGACAGATCAAGTCTAGCTTTATAGATATTGAAGATTTTTGGTTTTGGAAATAGGGTACAGAAACTTTGAACTCAATTTTGAAGGCTTTAGAGGCCCCGGATGAGGCTGAATTTTTGGCTGAATGAAGCTTGCTTAATTCAAGGGTTGTAGAGCTCCTCACGCCCTTTCCGAATGATTTTCCTTCAAAATTTTTGTTTGGGTTTCAAAATTTATTTTGAGCCTACTTTGATTTAATAAATTGAAAAATAAAATAATTCTAAGTTTGGTTGGCCCTAAGGGCTAAATTTATGGAACCTTCTCGTGTGGTGGAAAATGCCTATATAAAGAAGGCCCGTAGTGTTGTCTAGTGTAGTTCTGGGTAGTAGATCGGGGTATTGATTTGAGGCTTTATCCTACAGAATATTGTAAGGGAATGCCCATGTGGCTTTGCATATTGTAATTCTGAAAGTTTGTAATTCCACATTTGTGGAGATAATAAGAAGCCAATTTTATGTTCTTGCAAATTGTTGTTGTTTTTCTATTTCTGTTATGTCTTTGTGGTATTAAGGGGAGCACCCTTCATCAAGTGGTATCAAAGCATGAGTTCTTGAGTGTGTAAATAGATCACTGACTATGAGGAAGTTTGCACCAAGACCGTGGTTAGGGTTTCAGCGCGCATCATGAAAATGCCTCCATGAAGGGAACATAATGGAAGAGCTAGTGTTGTAACACCTAAGGTTAGAGTGGTTCAGAGACAAGTGTGAGCATTACAAGAGGATTTTCACAGAGGAATGAATCTTAAAGTCAAAGATAAAAGTGAGGATGAAGCCGAAGAAGAAGATCAAGAAGGAGAAGTCAAAGTTGTGAACTAGGAGGAAGAAAGACTTTTTCAGGCCATTTCCAAGATTGAAAAAAGACCTAAGATTGAGCTTCCTACATTTTCAAAAAATCTTAACCCAGAGGAGTTGATTGACTGGATCAATCAATGTGAAGAATATTTTGAGTATGAAGATATTGAGGACCCCAATAGGGTCAAATTCACGAAGGCCAGACTGAAAGGTCATGCAAAGATCTAGTGGCGAGAGATTCAATTTGAGTGAAATAGAAGAGGGAAAGATAAAATCACAAGATGGGATCGAATGGTGGATAAATTGAAGTGACAGTTCATTCCTATTGATTATGAGCTTGACTTACTGAAGAAGAAGCAAAGTTTGAAGCAGGCAGGAAGATCTGTTCAGGAGTATATAGAGGAGTTCTATCGAATCCTCATCAAAACAGGCCATGCAGAAGCTGACAAGGAGAAAGTTGCTCATTACCTTAATGGGTTAAGGTTGAGCATTCGAGAGGAGCTGAATCTGGTTTGAATGAACAGTATTGAAGAGGCATACCAGTTTTCCCTAAAAGTAGAGGAAAAGCTGAATAAGAAGTTTGAGAGCAAACAAAATGGAAGAGGTCGTGGTGGATGATCTGGTGGATGGGCATACAGAGGCCGAAATGAAGATTCAAAAAAGAAGGATGAGGCTAGTAGCAGTCAAAATCAAAGAGGAAACAATTCCAATCATTTCCAAGATCAGAACAATAGAGATCAGAGAGGAAGAGGAAGAGGACAAGGTTCAGGAAGAGGAGGCTTCCATGGAACATGTTTTCACTGTGGAGAAGAAGGTTATATGGCATTTGAATGTCCTCAATGCTAAGGAAGGATGGATAGGAGGAATGAAGGCCAAGCTAGAGTGGCACATGTAGATGAAGATGTCAGATCCTCAAATTTGGAAGCTGCTGAAAGAGGAGAAATGTTGATTAGCATAAGAGTCTTGTTGAGTGGTGAGAATGAACTTGAGCAAAGGAGGAGCCTGTTTCACACTAGATGCAAGTGTGAGAGTAAATGTTGTGATGTGATTATTGATAGTGGAAGCACTGACAATTTGGTATCAGAAGAGATGGTGACAAAGTTGAAGCTCAAGAGATAGAAACACCTACATCCATATCAAATTTCCTAGGTGCAGGATGACCACAAGGTCATGGTCAGTGAACAGTGCCTAGTAAAGTTCAAGATTGGTGGGTACCATGATGAGGTACTATGTGATATCATATCTATGGATGCATGCCATATGTTTTTGGGTAGACCTTGGTAGTTTGACAAATGTGCTATACATGATGGTCGTGCGAATACCTACTCCTTGACAAAGGATGGAGTGCGACATAAGCTAAAGCCATTGAAGGAGACTGAAGAAAAGGTATGTGGTAATGTGAGAATAACTTTTGTTGATGGAAGAAAATTCCTAGATGGTATGAGGCATGAACATGTGTGTTTTTCTTTAATTCCAAAAGCTGGTAAAGAGGAAGTAGAGGATGTAACTGTAGAGGTTGCAGATTTGTTGAATGAGTTTCAGGATATTGTATCTGATAATGTACTTGATGGATTACCATTGGTAAGGAAGATCATTTATCAGATGGATTTGATTCCAAGAGCCAGTTTTCCAAACAAGGCAGCACACAGAATGACACCAGCAAAAAGTGAAGAGTTGAATAGACAAGTGCATGAGTTGTTACAAAAGGGATTGATTTAGGAGAGCTTGAGTCCATGTGTTGTACCAATGGTATTATCACCAAAGAAGAATGGAGAGTGGAGGATGTGTATAGATTCCAAAGCAATAAATAAGATCATAATCAAGTATAGGTTTTCATTGCCATGAATGGATGATATTATGGACTGTTTGAGTGGAGCTGTGTATTTCTCAAAGATAGATCTGAAGAGTGGATATCACCATATTCAGATCAAAGAAGGAGATGAATGGAAGACTACCTTCAAGACAAAGGAAGGACTGTATGAGTGGTTAGTCATGCCTTTTAGGTTAACCAATGCACCGAGCACTTTCATGAGGCTGATGAACGAGGTTCTGAAAGAATTTTTGGGTAAGTTTGTCATTGTTTACCTAGATGATATTTTGATCTTTAGTAAGACATTGGAGGAGCATATGATGCATATTCATATGGTATTTGAGAAGCTGAGAGAAGAGAAATTGTAGATTAATTTGAAGAAGTGTAGTTTTGTGAAGAAAGAGTTAGTATATTTGGGATTTGTAGTTTCAGCAGAAGGTCTAAAAATGGACCCAGAGAAGGTACATGCTATCCTTGAATGGCCTACTCCAAGGAGTGCTACTAAGGTAAGATCTTTTCATGGTCTAGCTAGTTTTTATAGAAAGTTTATCAAAAAATTTAGCAGTATTTGTGGTCCCTTGATTGAAACAATGAGAGAGGATAGAAAAGAGTTAAAGTGGACTAGTGGAGCAGATAAGAGTTTTAAACTATTCAAACAAAAGGTTATAGAACAACCTGTTTTAGCACTTCCTGATTTTAATAAGGTGTCTCAAGTAGACTGTGATGCTAGTGGTATTGCAATAGGAGTTGCTATGAGTCAAGAAGGTAAACCTATTGCTTATTTCAGTGAGAAGTTGAATGATGCTAAGAGGAAATATTCTATTTATGATCAAGAATTTTATGCTATAGTTCAGGCATTGAAAAAGTGGAGACACTATCTACTTTCTAAGGATTTTGTTTTGTATACTGATCATCAAGCTTTGCAATATTTGAATAGTCAAGGAAAGTTAAATCAAAGGCATTTGAAATAGGTTGAGTTTTTGCAGAGTTATACATTTGTTTTGAAACATAGGAGTGGAAAGTCTAACAGGGTTGCAGATGCTCTTAGCAGAAGGAAACTATTGCTAACAGAGATGCAGATTGAGGTGGTTGGGTTCAAGGAACTCAAGAATTTATATCCAAAGGATCCTGATTTTGGTGAAGCTTGGAAAGCTTGTAAAGAACCTGTTACTCTAGATAGGATGAAGTGGTTGGATTTCATCATTCAGGATGATATGTTATTCAGAAGGAGTCAGTTGTTCATTCTAAGAAGTTTTATGAGGGAGAATCTCATCAAGGTGAATCATAGCGGAGGATTGGTTGGACATTTTGGTCATGATAAAACCCTTGCTTTGGTTAGTGAGAATTATTATTAGCCACAGTTGCAGCAAGATGTCAAGAATTTTGTACAAAGTTGCAAAGTATGTCAGATGGTGAAAGGAGTGAAGCAAAATACAGGGTTGTATCAACCATTACCTATACCAAAGAAGCCTTGGGAGGATATCAGTATGGACTTTGTTCTTGGATAACCGAGGACATAGTGGGAACATGATTCAATTTTTGTGGTAGTTGACAGATTTTTGAAGATGGCACATTTTATTCCCTGCAAGAAGACTAATGATGTTGTTCATCTAGCAAAATTGTTTTTCAAAGAAGTAGTGAGACTACATGGTTTGTCAAAGACCATAGTTTCAAATCGGGACACTAAGTTTGTTGGATACTTTTGGCATACATTGTGGAAGAAGTTGAAGATAGATTTGAAGTTTAGTTCATCACATCATCCACAGATTGATGGACAGACAGAGGTGGTGAATAGGAGTTTTAGAAATTTGCTAAGATGTTTGGTTGGAGATAAGCCAACAAGATGGGATTTAATTTTACCACAGGTAGAATTTGCATATAATAATTCTATCAACAGGAGTACTGGTAAATCACCATTCCAGATTGTATATGGAAATAGTCCCAAAAATGCATCTGAGTTGAGGAAGATAGATAAACGAGAAATAAGTAGTGCTGAAGCTGAGGATTTTGAAGAACATCCATGAGTAGGTGAGGAAGCATATTACCAAGATGAATGTGTAGTATGAGGCTAAGGCAGATGATAAAATGAGGCATAAGGAATTTCAGGTTGGAGATGAAGTCATGGTTCATTTGTGGAAGGAGCGATTTTTGATTGGTACATATAACAAGTTGAAAATGAAGAAGTTTGGGCCATGTAAGATACTAAAGAAGCATGGATCAGAAAATGCATATGAGGTCAAGTTGCCTACTAAGCTAAATATTTCACCAGTATTTAATGTTTCAGATCTGAGAGAGTATCATGAAGGAGGTGTTGAAGATGAGGTTACAGCAGCACAGTGGAGTATTCCAACAACTAGTTCAGATATCAAGGAGATTGAAGACATACTAGATAGTCATGTTGGCAGAAGCACAAGGAACAAGACATATGAAGAATATCTGGTCAAGTGGAAAGGATGACCTGTTGAAGATTCATCATGGCTAACAAAGGAGGAGGTTAACCATCTTGGTTTTCCTCTACACACCTGAGTCATGATAGGGTCACTTCTCAAATTACCCCAGGTGTCTGATGCAGGAGCATCCTAGGTGTAAGAGCAATCTTGCATCACCCAAAAATATTTCTATTTTTGTATTCAATAAGGGCTATCTTGTGCAGAGCTTCTATTTATGGAAACTTGATTATTTTTAGTAAGTTGGTCATATGATCTCAAAATGTTCTAATTTTACATGTGGAGGTTCATCTCAGTCATATCGGCCTGCTAGTAAATTTCCATTAAATGATCAACTCTAGCTTTGTAGATATTGAAGATTTTTTATTTTGGAAATAGGGTACAGAAACTTTGAACTCAATTTTGAAGGTTTTAGAGGCCCGGATGAGGTCAAATTTTTGGTTGAATGAAGCTTTCTTGATTGAGGTGTTGTAGAGCTCCTCGCGCCCTTTCCAAATTGGGGTCATAATAGTCAATCGGGTCAATTGGCGATGACTTATGGTCTTCGAAAGTTGGGTCACCTGAAATGGCAGAAAATGATTTTCCTTCAAAATTTATGTTTGGGTTTCAAAAGTTATTTTGAGCTGACTTTGATGTAATAAATTGAAAAATAAAATAATTCTAAGTTTGGTCGGCCCTAAGGACTAAATTTCTGGAACCTTCTCAGGCAGTGGAAAATGCCTATATAAAGAAGGCCTGTAGTGTTGTCTAGGGCAGTTCTAGGTAGTAGATTAGGGTATTGATTCGAGGCTTTGTCCTACAGAATATTGTAAGGGAATGCCCATGTGGCTTTGCATATTGTAATTCTAAAAGTTTGTTATTCCACATTTGTGGAGATAATAAGAAGCCAATTTTATGTTCTTGCAAATTGTTGTTGTTTCTCTATTTCTGTTATGTGTTTGTGGTATTAAGGGGAGCACCCTTCATCACTACCAGCCGTAGTTTCATTACCCAGCACCTCCAGTAATGGCAGCTCCTACCTTTCCATTTCCTATTCCAATCCCTATCAATAATCCTAATCTCAAGAATATACTCGCTTCAGCCCTTCCAAACTTCTATGGCCTTATTACTGAGGACCCTGACACCTTTTTATTCAAATTTGACATTTTGTGTCAAAGTTTTGACTATAATATTGATAGTCATAGGCTCAAGTTTTTCCCAACAATATTGAAGGAGTTAGCTCTTAGATGGTTTATGGGCTTAGGAGAAAATGCAATAACAGATTGGGATGGGATGAGAGATTTTTTTTTGTAGAAATATAAGGAATGCTGCAAAGGAGGTGATTTAAGAGGAGATGACATCTTCCTAATGTCACATAAAGAAGATGAGACCCTGGATGACTACATATCACGCTTCTTATACAATTTGTATAAAAATCATCAACATGCACTACAGGAGGATTCACAAAAGTTAATCTTTTTAAGAGGAGTGAATTATAACTGTCTGGAAGCATTGGACCTTATGGCTAGAGGAGATGTATCTCACTCTTCTTGGGATGATCTCAAGAAGATTTGTTTGAATTATTCCAGAGCAGCAGTGAAGAAGGGCATGGGATTTCATCCAACACTTGCAAAAGGAAGTAGCTTTGGCATTTCCAAGATAGAAATCTCAAACCTGCTATCAGACTTCAAGTAGGACTTCATTAATGATGTCACTACACACCTTGACATAATGACTACCAAGAAGAAGCATGTAGATGTGGAGGCACAACTCGCTAAATACTATCCCCATTTCTGCAAGCAAAAGAAGGAATGTCAATGCAAGTTGATTGCGAACTTGGAGAATCAACATCTTCCAACTGAGTATTTAAAGATAGGAGAGGATGAGAAAGTATTCTTTATTGCTTAGTGTCAGACATGGGCCATGAGACAAGGTGTGCCTCAAGACACTCTACAAATTTTAAATCCTTATAATAGTCAATGGAAAAATCGGAATGTTCAAAACCCTCCTTAGTATACTCAATCTACTTGGAATAATAACTGGCCTAATAATCAATAGAACCAGTGGTTTAATCTACAACAACCTCAATGGCCAAAACCTCCAAACCAATGACAATCACCATAAGGAAATTGGAAACCCACTAACTAGAGGAGAGGACCTCAACAATGGCCTAATCTGAATCCTGGGTATCCACCTTTGCCACCTCTAGTGAATCCACCTACAATTATGTTGCCTCCTACAAATATAGGTCCTCAAAAGTAGACACAGCTACCTACTTAGCCACAACCGAATCCAAATAATCAACCACAACAGTAGAAAATGTATGCTACTAATGCTCAATAGTACCCTACTTATGCACTCAACATAGCCGATATACACCTAAGATCGGGTACCACTCTGCCTACACCTGAACCCCCTCTCATTACAGAAGTGCTAGACCTTCTTGCAACATCAATACCACTTCTCAAGAATGCTTTTCCAAATGTAGTTCCCCCAACTAATGTCTCCAATCCAGCTAATGTTCAGACATCAGTAAGACCTCCTTTTCCTCAGAGGCTTAGCTTGGACAAACCTATACCCAAAGAAGACCAACTGTTTGATATCCTTGACTAGCTAAAAAGTATGCATGTCTAAATTCCTCTATTTCAAGCCATTAAAGATGTTCCTATCTATGAAAAATGAATTAAGGAAGCTTGTCTCAAAAGGCATGGATGAAAGAAAAAGGATCCCACAACAGTTCATGTTATAGGATAGCTAGTTGATATTATGTTGGGAAAACTTGTAATTCCAAATTATTCTAATCCTAGGAGCCCAGTTGTTTCTATCATTATTAATGGTCAGTCTATCAAAAATGATTTAATAGACTTATGTGCAACCATTAATGTTATGACTAAGGATACCATGAATAAACTGAGTATAGAAGGATTGCAAACTACAACAATCTTGCAACTAGCAGATAGTCCTACTATCACCCCTAACGGGATGATAGAAGACATAATAGTTACCTTAGACTCCTGGGAATATCCTGTTGATTTCATGATTTTATCACCCAAGGTCAATCTTGTTGGTTACCCTATTATTTTAGGACGTCCATGGTTAGCAACAACTGATACCAACATTAGTTGTATATCAGGGGACATGACAATTTTAGATGGACAAGAAACTAAGAAACTAGTATTATACCCTCCAGATCAACCTCAGCCATATTTAAGTACCCCTATATGGCCAGATTTAGGAGATGGAGAAGAAGAGTTGAACTCTATGGTTATCTCATGATGTTACATAGGCAGTATTTTTTGAGTTTGCAAGAGGAAGATGCAATGATTAGGTTCATCCTTAATAATGACCGTGTTGTGATAAAAGACATTTTTGAGAGCTCTGTGTTGGAATTGTCTACCTACGAGGACCATGTTGAGAACTATGTTTTACCATCAGAACCCAATATTATCCATTATTTACTACCCTATGAGGTATTTACTAGTCCTATCTCTAAAGTATCCATGCTTAACCTTACCACTATTGTTGAGCTTTCCAAGGGTCATACCCTTCATGTTAATAACAAGCTACTCCCACAACAGTTGGAGAAATTAACCAAACTCCTACAAACACATGAAAAAGCCTTTATATGGGACTATGGGGATATGAAAGGACTAAGCCCCACACTTTGTACTCACAGACTTTATATTAATGAAGGAAGTCTACCACTCCACCAACCTCAAAGGAGGATTAACCCAGCATTAAGAGAGATAGTCAAAATAGAGTTACAAAAGCTGCTAGATGCTAGTTTCATATATCCAATCTCTGATAGCAAATGGGTATCACCTTTGGTCATAGTACCTAAAAAAGGTGGTAAATGGATAATCTGTGTGGATTATAGGGAATTAAATAGAGCTGCAAAGAAAGATCATTTTCCCTTACCTTTCATTCATCAAGTACTTGATACTTTAGTTGGTAAAAAGTATTTTTCATTTCTTGATGGATATAGTGGATACAATCAGATTAGTATTGCTCCAAAGGACTAGGAAAAGGAAACATTCACATGTCCCTGGACAACTTATGCATATTTTTTCCTACCATTTGGGTTGTATAATGCTCCAACAACATTCTAGAGGGATGTAATTGTAAACTATCTAACCAAGCGATTTACTGCCTTCTAGTAGGTGCGAGATTAATGTTCTCAGATTGTTATCAAGATCAGTGACCTAGACTACACCTAAACGAAGGATTTGAATGCAATTTGATCTATATTTTTGGATTTTCTATGCAATAAGAATGATAAAAACTGATATGAATCTATGCTAATATGGAAATTGATATGCTAAAATGATCTAACAATGATATGAAAAAGAATCTAAATGAATGTAAAAAAAAAAACAAATTGATCTCACAATAGCCTTGATTCGCAATAAGCTTTGATTCTCCAAATTCCAATTCTTCAACGTGATTGTGCAAAAATATGAGATGCTTGGATGCAAATTTGAGAGATGAATTATGAAGAGCTGAGGCTTGATTTTATAGAAATCTAGGGCTTTGGAGGTGCATGAGAAAAAAGCTATAAATCACTCAAATAACTCAGGTTGATTTTTGAGTTATCTGATAATAAAGACAATTAACTCACAAAAACATGCAAAAGCTAAGTTTTAACTCAAATAGAGTTTAGCTTTAATTGATAATTGATAGTTGTCTGCTTTTATGATTGTGCATATTTTATTTATGAATTAATTTAATAATAAAGTGATTTATTTCCAACTTAACTGCTTTTAAAAATAAAACAATTCATTTATGGATTAATCAATTATTTAATCAAACTTTTATTAAAAACTATATTATTAAATAATGACAACTTGCTTTAATTAATTAAATAAGAATTTAATCAATTATTGATATGATATTAGATTTATTGTCAAAATTAAATAATACAATTAATAATAGATAGAATCAAATTTAATTACACAATTAAGTGGCAAATATTAAATCTAATTAATTAAATATGAAAATATTCAATTAACCAAATTTTAGGATAAATGTGATTTATTGCCACATAATTATAAAATTAAAGATAATTATGATGATTACGAATATTACTACGAATATTCCCTGATGTAGAATTTAAGATAATCAATTATGATTCGATGATGTTTAGATGTGCCTTAGATTAGGACTTTGATGTCGATTTTGTTCGAATTGAAGATGTAGGAGGTTAATGAACTTATAGCCCATTTTTGGGGTATTACAGTAATTAGTATTTTTGTTGACATTTCACATGATTGCATGGAGATATACATGGATGATTATACTGCATTTGGGGTCACTTTTGAAGAAGCTCTATAGAATCTAGAAAAGGTGTTGATCAAATGCAAGGAACATAATCTCTCTCTCAATAGTGAGAAATTTTTTATGCTAATGCAGGAAGGTGTTGTACTTGGACATTTCATTTCAGCAACAGGAATCCAAGTAGACCCAACAAAAATTAAGGTAATCCTTACATTACCCACACCTACGAAGAAAAAAGATGTAAGACCTTTACTAGGACATGATGGCTATTACATGTGTTTTATTCAGAATTTTAGTCAAATAGCTAGTCCTCTATACACCTTTCTTACCAAAGAGGTCAAGTTTATATGGACATCAGCTTGTGATGATTACTTCCTGTAGCTCAAGTCACTTCTGACAACTGCAACAGTTCTTAAAGGACCTGATTGGTCTCTCCCATTTCACATACATACACATGCTTCAGATTATGTAATAGGTGTCATGTTAGGACAAAAGCATAGTAACCTTAAAAATGCCATTTACTATATCAGCAAGAGCCTACATGGACCAGAATTAAATTACACAGTAACTAAAAAATAATTACTAGTTGTAGTTTATGCATTAAAAAAAAATTTCCATTATGTAACAAGTTACCCCATCTTTGATCATACTGACCATGTAGCAATCAAGTATCTAATGAACAAACCTACCATCATAGGTAGGTTAGCAATATGGCTTCTTCTTTTGCAAGAATTTGATATAACCATTATTGACAAACCAACAAAGGCCAATGTAGTGGCTAACTATTTATCCAGAATTCAGAATGCAAACTCAAATGTTACTATGGTTGATGATACATTCCTTGATAAACACCCATTTCATATTGCTATAAAAAATCCATGGTATGCTGATATAGCTAATTACCTTGCAGCTAGCAAAATGCCCCCACATTTCTCTCTAAAGGACAGACGAATGCTTGTTGAGAAAAGTTTCCAATTCTCCTGGATCAACACCTTATTTTACACTAGACCAGATCAAATCATGAGAAGGTGTGCGAGAGAGGATGCGACATATGATATTCTCCACACTTGTCATGATGAGCCATGTGGAGGCCACTTTGCAGCCAAGAGGACAACTCTAAAAATCCTAACAACAGGTTACTATTAGCCAACACTTCACAAGGATGTAGCCAGCTATATAATAAAATGTGACAAATGCCAGAGAATGGGTCATCCCACCAAATTAGATGAAATTCTCTTAAATCCACAAGTGGTGGTAACACCATTTGACAAATGGGGCATGGATTTAATTGGTCAAATAGATCCTCCTTCAAATGGGAAATCCTACATATTGGTATGCACAGATTATCTGACCAAATGGGTGGAAGTAAAATCCATGCAGCATGCACGAGATCAAAAGCTAGCAAATTTTTTGTACGGGGACATCTTCACTCGTTATAGAGTGCCAAGAGAACTTGTAACTGACCAAGGAGCATAGTTTACATCTGTACACTAGAAATTGTATCTTCATAGAATTAGTATTGAATAATAAATGAAATAGAAACTAAATAACCACAATATAGCAATCTATCTAGCAAATGAATAAAAAATTAAGCATCCCATGGCTCTCTAACTAAGAGTGTTAATGTGAAGCTCTCAGCAAGCCTCCATTAATGACAGTCCTAGAATGACAAATGAGTGATAAAGAAAGATAATTAACTCAATTCCAAATAGAAATGCTCAATTAACTCCTAAAATTCCTTTCTAGCTATATTTCTCAAAAGTTTAGATGCAATTCTCAGATTTTTGGATGATTTATGATTGATTTTAGCCTTCCTTTTATAGATTTAGGCAATGGTAGGGGGTGTAGTTGAGTTGATCATGATTAAGCTTGAGTTGAGTCTTTGGTTCCACCCTTTGAAGATAATTTAAATATTATGTCCTCAAAGCTTGGGACAAGAAGACAAGATGAGTGGACAAGATGTTCTTTCAATTTGAGTGATTGAGATTGAATTTGGCTTGATCCATGTGAGTTCATTTCCTTAAATCCCATTGGTTGAGGCTTTTTCCTCCTATTTGGTTATTGAGGGAAATTAGGATTTAATCAATTGATTTTAATTCATTTATTTATCCATGTGCACCCCTTGAATGGGTTAATTTGATTTAATTCAAACTATACAATTAATTGAATTAATTGCACATTAATTTAATTTTACTTGATTTAATAGTTTTTACTTGACCTTTTGGCTTTAGATTTTGAATTATATTGAATTAAGACTCGATTTTAGTTTTGATTGGTCAAATGTATGTTTTGATTCAATTGCCTTTATTTTTCTTTAGTTTTTCCTTGATTAATCACATGAATTATCATGTCCACTTTTCAGTGATTACAAATGCCCCTCTTTGATTTGATGTGCGAAGCATGTCAATTCAAAGAATGTCTTGATTTTACTGATGAAAGATCATGATTCTGTCAATGGTCGATCTTGATGCCTAATAGAAAATGCAGTCCTGATGATGTTCAATATAGTTTTGATGGTTTTTTTGATTGATTTGAAGTCCTTGATGGCCGATCTGATGTTAGTTTGATGCGATACCTAATTTGATGTGATTCTATATTTGATGCCCCTTTCGATTGATTAGCGAATTTTTTTTTGATAAAAGATTACACTTTGATTTGATGGTCGTTCTCCTAATTCAATGATGTTTTTGCTGATGTTGATTCTCCAAGTGGTATGCCCCCTCAAAAATGAAATGAAATTTGATAGATGTTTGAAAATTTTGATGGTTTAGGTCAATTTGCGTTGATTAGGTCAAATTATAATGAATTTCAATTTCATTTCTGATAATGTTTTTGCATCTGTTTGATTACAAATGCCCCTAATTTGGCAAAATTGGTGAAAAATTTGGAGTTCCCGGGCCCCCTCTAGTGAAAGATTCCCTTTTTGGTCAAAGATACCCTTTTTAGGTCAAAAGAGTTTATATAAAGGAGTAAAATGTCATTTTCACTTTTACTTTAACTTTTGAGCTTTGACCTCTTTTGACTTTCCAAAAATGTCTGTCCTTATTCATGAGCATAGATTCAAGCATGGTCGACGTTATTAGTGGCCATAGAACTATGAACCTCTAGTGAGTGCCTGATCTTCTCGATTTTGTCAATTTATGCATTTAATTTCTAGAAAATTGAATTTTTTGTTGCAAAACTCTCTATTTTTCCTTTTTATTTTTCAAATAGTGCTTTTGCCTCTTTAAACAACACTTTTAGCTCTCAAGTAGCGCTTCCACATTTTTAACCAATGCTTCCATGCTTCGGAACAATGCATTTTCATGCCTGTTCTTGGCCCTAAACTGCTTTTGCCTTGTCAAATAGTGTGTTTAATGTTGATTTCACTTTTTCCAATTAGAATAGCACTTATGAGTTTTAAAACAATGCTTTCAAATTATTTTAGCACGTTTGCCTGAAATGGCACTTTTAAGCTATTAAGTAGCATGTTTAAACTTTTAAACAGCGTGTTTTCATTTTAGCACTTTGAAAGCTTGAAATAGCGCTTTCACCCTTTTAGGATAGATTTTAAATTGACTTAGTCCACTTTCAACCTATTGAATGTCGTTGATCAACTGATTGGTTAAGGTAACAAACTTGATGTTATAGCGAGTCGTAAGATGTCAGTATGAGTCAGTCATAATTTGAATGTTGGATCGTGAATCTAGATTTAGATAATGGGTGATGATGAATTTTCTATTCTATCTAAGTAGAAACATGAAAATTGATTGTAGTTTGATACTTTGTAAATGTTTGATTGACTTAGGGTAATCCAAGTGATAACAGATTTCAAAATTGATGTGATGGAACTTTCTTTTTGCAGGAAGTCCTTAAGTCACTCGGTGTTCGCGGTTCTTATCCCTTACCTTTTAGTATGATTTAGGACCGCAGTGTGGTTGATCGTAGACATATCAGTCTATGTGGTCTTTATTTCCTTCTTTCTCTTCCTTGTTTCCAAGTGAATTAGGGTTTGATCACTACTATGGTTGAGTGATGGCACTCAGACCATAATACTTTCCATTTACCATTGGTTGAGATGACTATCACTCTGGAGGATGTGTATCGCATCCTTTGCTTGTCGACTAGAGGAGAGTTGGTCTACTATGACACTGTTTATGATGGGTCTGCATGTCGATGGGTTTTTTGGATCCTACCATTGGAGATGATCATATCCAGTGGGCCCAGTTCCTTTCTTTTTCGGTCCTTCCAGTAGTTTTAGGTACTCTTATTGGTGGGTTTCTTCTGCTAGACAGGCGTGGTCATGGATTCACATGTGGATGGGGTCCTATCCTTGAGGACTTGATGGTGCACCCTCAAAGATTTGATTGGGGTTCATCCATATTAGCTCAATTGTATCATGAGATACATACAGTGGTTTACAGATGATCCTCTACGCTTACTGTTGGGGTGATCTTGTTACAGCTTTGGAATTAGGAGCATATCCCAGTGACACATCCTAGCATAGTGCGACAACAAGATCTAGGCTAGCCATTTGCCTGGATGTACGAGGGTATGGTTATTCAGACCCATATGGGTAAGCTAGATTATTGGCATCATGTCATTGATGATACAAATGTTGTGGTATGGATGCCATATGTTGGTTGTAAGGCTTGGCCTGAGGATGACTCTGAGTAACCTTATATGTTTTTCCCTTGATGGATGATTGGGCATTCCACTTATATTATTGAGAGATTCTACTTCAGGAGAGTACTGCCTCAGTATGGGCATAGGTAGGGTATGCCATAGGGAGTAGCATTGTCTGATCGAGTGCAGATAGAGAGATCATTGTGGGGTGCCTCGATAGATTATGGCACAGGTATCAGAGAGATTTGAGACCTTAGTTATCTACCTTGGTCTATGCAAGAGCATATTATGGATGCTGGTATCATAGATGATTATGCTAAGTGGTTGCATCAATATCCCTTTCCTAGGTTCACAGATCCTGCTAAGAGGATTCTTGGTATTGATGAGTTATCAGATGGTGATGGTGGTGATGTAGGAGATGGTAGAGATGATGATGATGGGGATAGTGGTAGGGGTAGGATTCGAGCATGGTGTGGATTACATGGTCATCGAGCAACCAGAGCAGGTAGAGTACACACTAGTAAATGTTACCCTAAATTTTAATGAGAATTAGTCGAATAGATGACTAAAACTATCGTCGATCTTTTTTCATCTAATTTTCTATAGGGTGAATAATAGTCAAAATTTTGACCATATAACTGGTCGAATTATCGACTGAAACAATCCCTTGGAACTAGAAGAATAAGACGTCGAATGCATAGCATTGTCATCGATTCAACTGGTGTAAAGGTCAAAATTGAGACCATTTTGTCATCGAATTATCCACCCAAGTGCGTCGAAGTGACCGTCGAAAGCATAGCATTCTGGTTGAATTTAGTACTGTGTAAAGGTCAAAAAAGCAACCAATACTAACTTTTGTTTAAACAAAAATGTGACACTATTTTCAATATATTCCTACTTTTAGTTGAATATATTGCTTGTCTATAATTAGTATGCATAGATGAATCTATGAAGCTTTGATTTAGCTATTTTCTTCTATTTAGCACAATTAGATTATTTCTCAAGTAGGCCCACTTGAGATACATGTCCCTACTCTTTTTTTTCATGTTAGCATTGATAATTATATTTTATAGTCAGTAACTTGGCTTCTGCTAAACATTACTATTGGACTATGTGATGCTCTTGCAGCTTAGACAATTCTTTAGTAAGTTTAGTTTTGGCATGTTTTTAGTTTAGTTTAGGTATATATAATCTTTTAATTTTCATATGTTATTACTTATTATTAATTGTTTGAGAACTACTCAATTCATTGTTTTGCATTAATCATTATTGTTCATAGTTTTATTTCGTTAAGTGTATGGTTTTCATTGCAATTTTCTTTTTAACACAATAGATGACAACCTAAGTAAAAGAAAGCACATATAGTGCTAAACCATGACATGCCTACATCCTTGGGTTGATGTTTAAATGTATTATATTGTCCATAAGAGGTTTTTTTGTCAGATAACCTATCTTTGAGTTTATGGAGAAGGAAATTTGTCAAGCTCGAGATTGATGAAATCTCAAGGGATGAATTGACCTGATTCCACATCACTTTACTAGTACTCTAGTGAGCTAGAGAGATCAATTAATTAAAGTGGATATAAGCTTAATGTGACAGAAAAATACATAAAATATAAGTAACATTATGTTACTAAGAGATTAAAAAAAAAATTTAGTCTACTAGAAATGAAAGATAATTTGATTAAGATCAACTGGTGGGATTTATTAGTTCATTGTCTTAAATACTTGTACCAGTCAAGTACTATAATGTGGATTCTTGACACCAAAAAGAGATGCATGCATCCTGTATGGACAAGGTATAGGGACTGAAACTAGAGAATATGAAATCAATAGCTATGCTTACAAAACTAGGAATAGATGATATGTTGATCCTAGGTTAGTGATAGTTGGAAATGACCTATAAGGGCCTATAATGATGTAATAAGGCCAATAGAGCCTCTAAATGATGTTAAAAGCACTAAAAGTGTAAAAACTTGTAAATTGCCTATTGTATGTGACTGAATGTGACCTCTAAATCAGGCACAACACAACATGGTCATTATTCACTTGATAGAATTTGGGAGAGAGTATGAAGAACTCAATCCAAATTCCATGGTGAGGCGACCTGTTGCCTCCTATGTGAATGGGGTGTTTGAATACTCTCAGAACGAGAGCCAACAGCCGGGAGACCAATTCAACAATGGAGGATTTGAAAGCAAATATGAGCAAAATGAAACTAAGCTAAGAATGAAGTGCAATTTAATCTAAGAATGAGGATGCAATTAATCTAAGAGCTTGAAAATAAAGATGAGATGCAACTTAATCTAAGAACTTGAAAGAAATATGATATGCAGATTTTTATTTGATTTTGAAATAAAGATGATATTAGACTAAGAACAAGTAAGCAAATTTAATCTAAAATGTGATGCAAAGATTATACTAATAATGAGATATTAATCTAAATAATGCAATAAAAGAGCTTTGAAAATAATGAGATATGAGACTAAAAAATGCTATAGTGTAGATGCTCTCAAAAATTGCTCTCTTGAATGAGAAAAAGAGGCCAAATAAATAGAAGAGCCAAGAGGAGGAGGAAGAGTTTCTTGATTCGAAACTCCTGACCCTTCATATCCCTTTTGGGACAAATAAGCATGAATTACTTAAAAAAAAAATGGAAAATGCAACACAGGTGGCCTTTCGAATATCTTGAATTATTAATTCAAAAAGGTGTGTCCATTCGAATATCAAGCAATTATTAATTCCTTTTTATGGGTAATTAGCTAAAGAGGGTGGTTTGATTTAATTTAATTTAAAGCGCATAGGACTTTACAATTAAATTAATGTATCATAGGGGTAATTTAGCCAATTAAGTCAAAGACTTTAGGAATTAATTTAGCATTTGATTATTGCAATTTATGGTCTTTGCAATTGACATCAAGTCAAATTAAGTCAGATAGGAGAGAGAAAATCTCCTAGGGAACTAGGACTTTGGTGATGTAAAATCGAGATAATGCACCAAAATTGATGAAATTAAATAGATTCCAATTTTGGGGTATTACACCTATGAGGGCAATATAAGCCAAAATGGGCTTAAGGAGGGTTAGTTAGGAGTTAGTAGAGGTAAGAAGTTATTAAAGGTTGTCTTTAAACCTTTTAAGAGTCTTTAGATTAGTATAGAAATGTTGAGTTGTCAAGTTGACAACTTTGTTGTCAACTTGACAACATTTTCATATGTTATGTTAGTGAACAGTCAGTTTTTTACTGTTGCAGACAGTTAGGAGTTAGTTGGGTGGTTACTCTCGGGTTATTTGAGGAGTTAGTGTCTTTTGGATAGGGGAGCCATGATGGAAGGCAATGTGATATGATCCAAGGTCATTGTATCCAAAAGGAATGAAAAAGACAAGTGATTTTGAATAAGAATTGAAAATTTCTTGCAAACTGGTGATTCACTGTCCCTACGGGTACAGTCTGGTAATAGCAAGTTTTTCTAATTGTTTGTGAAGTGGTATTTTCTTGGCTATGATTTAGGAATGTGGTGTAGGACACCTTGGCAAAAGCATGCAAGGAGAGTCATTTAGACTCATGAAGGTTTAATGATCTAGGAAGATCAAATTTTGAATGTAATTGGACCTATGGTCCATTTTTGTAATCGATGTTTTAAATGTGATAAGCCTAAACTATAAAGGCATGTAACAGAGGCAAATGGCATTGAAAGGTCAACATGTACCTAAAGGGGTTCATTAAAGGTTGTTTTGTTGATCCTAGTCTATCAAAGGGATCTAAAGGCCTATAAGGTCTTTGACCAATGTAATAGGGTCTCTAAGGACAATTTAAAAGGTTGTGAAAGCACCAAAGAGTGCCCAAAGTTGTAATGTGCCATGTTGGCAATTAAGGCCTGATAAGGCTTATAGGAGATTTAGGAAGTTTTAGGAGATTTGATATGTTTATAGGCCTTTAAGAAGACTAAGGAATAGAGATAAACACTCAATGGTTATAAGTTGTTGAAGTTGACACTTTAGTGTCAACTAGACAACAAAATTTTAGTTTGTATTAGTTTGTAACTAACCAACAATAGTCAGATAATTGACTGTTACGGTTATGCAAGAGGATAAACTAATTTTGGAAGCCTATTTGGTAGGTGTAGGTGTGTGTAGGAGGCATGGAGAGATGGTGGAGTATCGACAAGCAATGTAAAGAATATCAAATTAATAAAAAATGAACTATTCTCTACAATATCTATTCATTGTTCCACAGGTATAGTCTGAAACAATGAATTATCTTGATAGTTTGAAGTGATTTCTTGGCATATAAATTCCATAGGGCATTGTATTAGTTGTTATTTACCCTTTTATTTCATTTCTTATTAATTTCATCATGTCTTAGGCAAGAATAAAAGACTAGTGCATTCAAGAACAGTGACTGGTTGGGCACAGTCAAATACTTCTTGTTCTGAGGCTTTAAGGATGGTGAACCTCTCCCACCCTCTTTAATCACTGTGATTGGTGGGAGAGGATGAAAATGTATTGTTCAACTTGTGTTATATCCATTGTATGCAGGGGAGTGCAGATTTGTTGGAAGAACCGTAGAAGTTGGTTGTTTGCTGATGGAGACTAAGCCCGGATTGAGACACCAATCATTATGAAAGTGATTTGATCCATGTAAGTGGAGATTTGGTGATGGAATGTGTATGGGGGGATCATTTATGAAGTTTTTGTGCTATTGTTTTAATTTGGGAGTGAGTTTAGAGGTCCTGTTGAATAGGCCCTAGATTAGTGACCCTAGAACCAAGGGTTTGGTGGCAAATGAGTTGGGTGAAGGATATAACCTTGTAAGTTTGGAATCCATTATTTCTCAACCTCTAGAAAGATTGTTTTAGTATTTGGAGTCATGGGAACAAGTGGAGTTAGGGGTTTCTTTGTAAAAGTGGAGAATTAGGCATAGTGAGGATAGGCTAGGGGTATTGGATCTTGGGTATGGTCCAAAGGAGCATAGGCACACAATGAACACAATGAATTTAAGGAAACTAGTTGTGTCAAACAAGCACCTAAGCATAGATGCGTTAACATGAAAGAAAGGAAGAAAAAGTATACTTCTCATGACCAACTTTGTGGAAAGCCTATTTGTCTAATATATCTTAATAAACTTACAAGTTTTGTGCAAAAATTCCAAATGTGGTGCATATCAACCAAAGCTATTAGTAATTTTGAAAATAAATAGCATGGAAATACTAGAGAAAGATCCAATAAATAGAATCAAAACATCAAGTATAACTCAAGAAGATTAAAAGCCATCACTATGATCAAAATTACAAACTATGTTCCCTACAAAAATACCTGATCAGTTGCAGTCTTCCACTTTCCTGTACAATGAGAAAGAAGGAAGCTCATCAAATGGAAGAACTCCATTTGTAAGTTTGGCCTTGCCTGCAGACCAAAAACATAAAAAGTTTTGTGGGACAGATAATAAAAAAAAAACTATTTCAAATCATGCATATTGAATCCTTTAATTGACTAGCATACATGGAAGCCTAATAATATTTAATTGATGATAGCTATTAAAATATGTTAAACAGTGATGAAATAATAAAATCCAAATAATAAAGAAGATAATTTTTGCAAGATGATAAATAAATGTCTTTAGAAGAGTAAAGAAACATTGAATATTTTAGTTGATTATTTACTCAAAATAGTACACAACTCACCAGCATACTTTGTACAACAGTAAGATTCAAGTGAGGCAAATTATTCATAATCTTCAGAATACCATTTGCCACTTCTTCAAAATTGACAGGAAGCATATACGCTGCCTATAGCTTCAAATCAAATAATTAGAGTAACCCTAGTTGCTTCAATAGGTGAACAAAAATTATCTATCTTGACTCAAATCTAAGCAAGATGCTTCCAAAAATGTATATGGCTTGAATAGATAAAATGAAAATCACTAAAATAGTGAACTTGAGGTCAATATAATTCATGGAGGCAAATTTTTAAGAAAAAATATTATCACAGAAATAAAACCATAAATGTACTACATTAATTCATATATAAAGGTCATTGGATATCATCACGAATACATGTGTTACAGAACATCTAAGAGATTATTTGTTTCTTCTTGTATTCATATCACAATCTACAAAATCAAAAGAATTGTACATATACTTTTTATTCCCTTGTTTACATTGCCTATTCAGAAGATATAATGAAGGATTGAACCAAGTTGTCTCTTTTTTTCTCTGCTTCACTTCTGCTACTCTTTTTTGTAGTATCAAAGCTCACCCATGCAAAGGGAAATAAAGGGGATTTTAGGGAGGTGATATTCATTTTTGTTTATAACAAATGTGAATTCATTTGAGTGTGTTGTCCTTCAAGCACAACTTGGCCTCAGGTCAATAGCATCAAAGCACCTCGTTATTGTCTATCAAATCCTAGTGGTATTGGACTTGCTCATCTAAATCCTTCTTCAAATTTTGCATGTCTACTCATACAAGGTCCACATGGAGAAAGTAAGCTCTAGAAGTTCATGAACCTTGATCTTACTTATCTCCATAATCTCAATAGAAGATGGCAGACAAATTGATAGCAAAGGTGCAACAACAAAGGGATGATTTGGAGAAACATTATGAAGAGGAATTTTGGCTATAAGCATGAATCTAGATTAGAATGTCACATAATATCATATAAACAACAAAAACACCATAAATTTGTAATCATAGCATCATGATCATACCATTGTATCATCATATGCTTCAAGTTCAACATCAAAATATTAAAATGTCAAATGATAAATCATAACATCAAGTTCAAGTAAAGGAAATAGAGCCTGTATAACCATATTTGTTTGTCATACCCTTTTTGCAAGGAACTCAAAAATTATTCAAATTAAACAAGTATGAACTGTAAGAGACTAAGAAAGAAGGCAAAGGTGTTACCTCACTAGGATGATAGTAATAATGAGACAAAGAACCATGAAGACTAAATCCAAGGAGACCAGATCTGAACATCCAGGTTTGATCAAATTCAAAAATTGGTTTGCCTTCATAGCACTATCAAGTCAACAGCATGAGCATTATTTTGTGTCTAGAGTGTCATCAATGTTTTTAAATGTAGAATGAAATGGTTGTAAGTATGCATTTCTTCCACATGTAAATGATTTTGAGATAAATACCTATGCAATCCAATCTCCCAAGGAATAGACAACACCACTTATCACCATCTTTGCCAAAATAGGATTTGTCATAAAGCGATGTTAGAGTAGTTACTAAAATGGTCATAAATTATGTTCTTATAGTAAAAGAATACTTTGACATAAGAAAAAAACTACACAATATTAAAACATGACATTGTGCTTTAAAAACTAAAAAGGTACCTATAACAAAGAACTTCATTTCGACTTGCTAATTGGTTGTCACTATTAACTCTAAGCTTATCTTTAAAGTTTGAGCTTCACTTGGTTTCGAGAATAGTTTAATATTCTCTACTAAACAAGGCCAACTACGTGAAGGTGGAAGCTCATTTGGCCACTCCCCCCCCTAACATCACTCTAAATTCCCCATTAACATTTAATAACATTCATTCATCCATTTTTGAAATATAACATTCAATCATTATAATCACATGATAACATTCATTAACACATAAAATTCATTAACACACAACATTCATGAATAATTCATTAACACACACCATTCATGAAGAATTCATTAACACATCATTCATCAACTTACTAGTACAAAATTACATCCATTAAGACAACGTTCTTTCATTAGCAAAAAATGTTAATTACAATAATTTCTTTTTGTGTTTCTTATTATTTTTTTTAATCATGTAATTTCTAAGAGGAAGATCAATGTCCTCATCATTCCCCTCCTCTATTGATTCTAATTCCAACGCATGTCTCCTCCTCATCTGTTCAGGAAGAGGAGGTCACTGCGCCAAAGGGGGGTCCGCTGCAATAACAACTACTTCATGAGTTAAATTCACACAATTTTATATTAGTGAATTACAAGTATTTATTTAAGTAAAAGAACTATAAATCAAAAAATTAATTTAAAAGAACAAAACATAGATTTTTTTTACCTAAATGTGCCACATGATCTACATGGTGATCAGTCTGAACATCCTCTGGCACTCGTTCAGCATGACATGATTCTGTATCCTCTAAAATATACACAAAAAGGTTACACCAAGTTCAATTTAAGATGTTAAATTGTATTAATAATTACATAATTATTTTTAAATAGCAAATGAGCACCTCCATGGATAGTATGATGCACATCAGGGGCTTCATCATGCGGCATATGATCTCTGTCATGATTAAGAGGTTGTATTGCAATGTCATGCGCATTATTATCAAATAGATTGTTGCTCAAGTATTCAATTTCTAATATATTTTTTGGCATATTTACCTGTGCACATGATGTAGGAGACTCTTCGATTGGGCTAGTGGAAGCTTGCCGTAGGTGTTCAACCATGGCTTGATAGCCTTCCTTGAAGGCAATTTTTTCATGTTCTTCTGTGGCCTCTAAATTAAAATCAAAGCCCTGCATTTTTTGATTAAACAAAATTATTTGCATTTTATAAATAATTTTTCTTTGTAATTCATTTACTACTACTTACAATTCTTGCTTTAATTTTTGAATATCCACTAGAGCCAAGTCTGTGCTGCCCAATCTTTTGCAGCCTGGCCTTTGTTGCCTTTGATGTGTCCTGCAACTTATGAAAAGTTTGAAATATGTTAGATGATATAGATATAAAGATCACTAATTAGTGCATTATTACATTGTACTAGTAGTTAACACTATTGCATACCTTCTCTCATTTGCTGGTGTAATTCCTCTTTGAGCATCCCCTTTCTCCTTTGCATCCAAAATGAACTCATTCCAATCCCTCACTTGAATAAAGGGAGGACACTCGTACTTTGGGTTCTAGACGAGACTCTTTCTATATGAGTCCCTCATAGTCTTAAGATGTTTGCAAGCTCTTTCTAAAATTTTCTTCTCATGAAAAATATTATTACCAAACTCATGCTCTAAATCTTTAATGAGCTGATCTTTTAATTTTTCTTCTTGCAAGTTCCACCTTTTAAGAAAAAACACAAAATTGTTAGATATAGCTAGTAAAAGAAAAAACCCGAATGAAAAGAAAAATATTGTACCAATTAATGATATGAAAAACAAATAGTAGGATAAAGTTATTTCACTTATGATGTTCCACCTTGTACATATGGTGGGCCCGAATATATGCAGTGTGAGGTCATAAAGCTTCTTATAAAATGAATCATTTCTTGCAAAAAATGTCATGGGATAATCAATCCAAAACTTGTTATGAATAGGTAAATGCATATTACAATATAAAAAATAATTATTTAAAGTACTTGGAAGCTTAGGACATTTTAATGGCATCAATTCATTATTGTCAATCAACAATGACGTCTGCATAACTCCCATGCTAGAAACACGGGTAGATCCAGGAAATGATGGTGAATTATCACCAATACATGTACTCTAATCTGTATCTGACATACCAGATGGTGCCGCCAGTGTATCTCCTACTCCAAAAAAATAATCCACTATGTGATGCACCCAAGATTAAAGTATAAATTATCAAATCATAATTAACACAAAACCAAATATAGCAAAACAAGGATTTACCAGCTGGCATAGACCGTGAAGGTGTCGATGTTTGCATGCCCCTTGTTGCCAACATTGCACTCAAAAATCTTGAATGGATGTCCATCAACCTCCTAGGAGGAGTCTCCTGCACTTGATGACCTAAACAATACATTATTAGCAAAGACATTCTGAAATAATAAAAGTAAGAGTTAACTTAAGAAGTTTTTGAATGTTCCAAAGAAAAAAGTCCTTATAACTTGTCAACTAAAGGATTATTTTACCTGAAGTGGCCAGAGCTCTACTAGTACCGGCCTCACCGCGTTGTTCTTGACCAAGTTCTGGATCAGTTGCCAAAAATTCTTGTAACAAGAACACATATTACATATTTTACTTCACAACATAAAAGAGTATAAAATATAAACCTTTATTAAACTTTTGTTATAACTAAAGATTCATTATTGCTTACTTCATAACGACGTGCTTGTGCTCTCAATTCAGATAGCCTCTTCATCATCTCCTCAGTTGGAATATTTGCTTCATCCAAAATTCTCATTATTTCTAAATTGATTTTTTTTATTTTTTTCCTCAACATAATTGTTACATTAGGCATTTCTGTGATATCATCATCAGAAGGGGTAGCTATTGCCTCTGTACTTACTACAGGTGCTTTTTCCCTATTCTAAACATCAAATTGTGACAGGAATATCAGTAAAACTATCATAAAAACTCCAAAATTGTAAATAAAATAATGTAATAATATAACATTTTTCAACTATCTAATTTGTACAATTTCAATAAGGTTTAACCTTGTTGAAGAATGGGTGGGAGGAGCATCCTCGTGGCCTCTATCATGTGCGGGATCCATATCATCATGTGACAAAGATTAAATATAAAAACTTCAGTGAACTGAAAGCAATAGACTTAGCAAAACAAAACTTATTAATAAAATGGTATATAGTACTTACCACCCTCATGATAGCAACTTTGTTTGTATCTATGTGATTTCAATGGTAATCTATTAGCAGTTCTTCCCCTACACTTATTGATTTTATCGCACATACAAAAACTTGATTCCCCTCATGCGCAAGTCAAATATGCAATTGGGTTTCTTATTAGTTGAGAAAGGTCACGTACTATTTATAAAACCTACAATATTACTTGTTTCTTTTGGTCTCCCATCAATGTACATTGCAAATCTTTTACTTTGATCATTTTCTTTCCATTGTATATAATTAGTTGATAGTGCATACCTACACATACTTTTTTTATATTGAACAATCCACATCCAATCATTGTAATTGTAACATGGACCGACATATTTGAACAATTCAACAACTTTGTTGTAACATACCTTTATCCCATCCATGAAAAATAGGCCCAAACCATGTAATAAGGATGGAGCAATGCGATATATCCTCTCATTAACACAAAAATTAGTGTTAATTGGAGGTAGCTCATTGGGTACCCATTCTTTCTCAATGTGTGTGTACCGAAAGGGCACCTTGATGTCACCTTTGGTCTCATCATCATAAGAACATGACCCCCCATTAGCAAGGAAAAATTGCATGCGTTTATCAAATTTTTTTCAAATCTTTTGACCTCTAGTTGATCTCCCTATTTTAGTCGTACTACATGTAGAAATTTCATCTAGCATTCCCTCATTTCCCTCATTTGATGTAGATAGATCTGACAAGTACCTATTTGGTGGGTCCTGCAATCCATCAAATGAGATATTGTCACGTCCCCACTTCAAATAGAATTTTGATAATATTTAAATAATATATATAGAATAATCAAGTCATGACCCATACATACGGTTCTTCTTTGTCTATATATACATTCTATGATTATGTAATATGTATATTTATAACATATGTGCTCAGTGATAAACAAGAAGAATATAAGAAAATTATGTCTATTTATTGACTTATACCTGCTGATCCATATCACTATGCATGATTCATGCCAAAGGGGTTAAATTTCCTACATATGTTAATCATTTATCTTAAGTTAGCTAAAAATTACATGATACATATGCTACAAATAACTTAGAAGCCAACATGAACAATATGCAACATCATAAACATGAACAAATTTACCTTATATATGGAATGCAAGATCATCAACAGAAGGGGGGACGATGTCTATAGTCAATTGCCTATTTAGAAAAAGGGTGATAATCAAACACAATATATACATGTATCAGCAGTAATTAATTGAGCATCGTAAACAAAACATTGGTAATTATAAATCACATATGTTGTAATCATTAGAATTAAACACAATAAATATGTAATCATTATAATTGAAAGTAATAAATCATGTCAATCATTTCATTGATCATTTCAATTATGTCATTGATCATCATCATCATCGCCAGCATCACCATCATCATCGCCATCATCACCATCACCATCATCATCATCACCATGATCACCATCACCATCATCATCATCATCATCACCATCATCATCATCACCATCACCATCATCTTAATCTTCATCATCTGCTTCTTCATCATCTTCAATATCTTCTTCTTCCATAACATTTTACTTTATCGGCCTTCCTCTTGGATCATGTCTAACAACAAATGACCAACCCTATTTACGTGGAACCTCTGAGTAAAAAACTTTCTCACATTGGCTTGGAAGAACATAGGGCTCATCTCCAACTGGCTCAAACAACCTTGTATTAATCATTGTAAATCCATTATCATGTTGAATAATAGTTCTATCTGAATCATTTTGATTCAGTTGTAGCTTGTACCATTTGATGACGAATAGAACTACTTTGAAAGAGTTAAAGTCACACTCAATTATATCATACAAGATGCCATAGTATTGATTTTGAGATTGTTGAGGATGTATGTCATTTCTAGATGATATATTGGTGACCTCGAAAATTGCAGTTATCCCAGAATCATAAGTTTTCTTTGTGTCATCCAACTTTTTTATGCAAAATTTGTGGCCATGATAGTACATAGCTTTGTCGTGTTTGACTTGCAATTTTTCAAGCATGTGTAAATTATTTGCATCATGAGTTGATATGAAACATATGAGTCATGATCATTAATAAATTTGTACGTACCTCTCCACCTCTTAAACCATGTGCTAGATCAATTACCATTGGCGTAACATTGGAATCTCCATTACGATGAGCTTCTCTAACCAATGAAGCAACACCTTCCCATGTTAATGAGAAACCATTTTATTGACATCGTTCAATCCATACCATCATCCAATCAAGATTGTTTGCAATATACAAATGTATTGCATCCCACTCTTGACCAACCGTATAAAAAAAATACACCAATTATAAATAACTTATATTGAAAATTTATAAGAATTAATTAACTACAATAACATCTTAGATTTACCTCTCACTTTCCTCAATCTACCTTTTTCCATCAAGTACTCCCCTTCGAATTTGTTAATGGATTTGGGATCTCAAATATGATCTACATGGATCTTTGCTGCAAACTTAGAAAGATATTCACTAATGTACACCATGGTCTAGTATACCATATATCCCTCCACCATAGAACCCTCAGGATATGCTCTCTATCAAACCAAGCCTTTCATAAATTTCAAGTGACTCTCTACCATCCACATTGACCTAGTTGGTACAGGTCCACACAATTCAATCTCCTCAACTTGATGTAGAGGTAGTGTTCTTGTGCATTGAAAAAAGTTGAAGGTAGACACTTTTGCATTTCACACATAAGAAGAGGAATTTTTCTCTTCCAATATTTTATATCTTCTTTATTGATTTTTTTAGATGAAAAACTCCACATGCATTTTCCAAGATCATATATAACTTTTTTGACACTGTTGGCCAAGTGGTGTGGGAGAGATAGAGGTAGAATGTACTGCAATATTTGTAAAATGATCTTGTCAATATTTTATAAAAGAATGCAATGAAAACTACATGCAGTATACAAATATATAGTGAATACAAAATAACATGAATTACCTTAATAAATGTATGCCAATTGTGTGTTTTCATCCCTGACCCAAATTCACTTTTCTTTGATATGAGATCATTTATGTTCGCAGCAAATCCTGTGGAAAATCATATTTTTTTTATGACTTCTTTTATAGCATTGCTCTACTGCTCTGAAAATAACCAACTAAGGACACTTGTATCAATCTGGTCTCCATTGTTATTTGATCGAATGACATTTTTCATTGTATGGTTGGATTCTTCAATGTCATTACAAATTTTGACAATTTGGTCTTTGTCATGCCTTCCATCCAAGATTTTTCATAATGTCTCTATTACATTCTTTCCAATATGCATAGGATCAAACAAATGCACGATTGGGAGTTGCTTGTAGTATGGTAACCTAGTAAATTTTGTAGGATAACTTTTTAGTCCTTTTGGAAGTTGGTCATTGATGCCTTGACGACCTTCACAAGCATCAATTACATCATTAGTAAACAAAACACAATATCAAAATATAAATTTGAAACAAAAACCATCAGATGGAATGACATTACCTCGATGATTTATTTTATTATATGCTAACTTCCATAGGCGAGGTGTCATTCTCCATGGCTTTGATTTAGTCTCTTCTTTCCCATTGAAAAGATATTTTTTGGTAATTTGGTACTTATGATTTATGTGGAGAAAGTGTCTATTCTCATCGAACACCTGCTTTCTTAAACTTTTTGAATGATGAGGTTTTGCCTTTGGACCACAAACTAGACATGTAAATTTTCCCTTTGTCTGAAGACCTACAAGATCATGTATAATTGGATTAAATGTGTTAACTTTTTGTTAGCACTATAACATACCAAAAAAGAGGTGTTAAGAAAAGAACATACCACAAAAATGTGTTAGCCCAAGGGCATCATGTATTGTCCATACAAGCATTGCATGGAATTGAAATTGTCTTTGTCCTATTGATCTAGAGATGTCATACATAGTGACCCCATTCCATAACACCATCAACTTTTTGATAAGGAGCTCAATATATACATTGATATCTTTAACTTAGTACTTACCTAGTTGAATGAACAAAAATATTACATAATTATTATGACCATTTTGATGGATTATTAATAATAAATTAATTTAGATGACCATTAAAAATACCTGGAACAATTAGTGCCAACATTATGTGCTCCCTCTTTATGGACAACCAAGGAGGAATGTTATTGTTGATAACAAAAATAGGCCACATCGAGTAAGTAGATCTCATCTCTCCAAACGGATTGACACTGTCCACTGCCAATGAAAGCTTGAGATTACGATGTTCTTCTTTAAAGTGTGGTCATTTTTCCTCTATTTCCTTAAATGTCGAACCATCCATAGGCATTCACATAATGTCATCTCAACTTCTATTGCGTGCATGGTAATCCATAAATTGTGCCAAGCTATTGCACCTGAATAATCGTTGCAGACATGGAATAATGAGAATATACCGAAGAACCTTGCGAGGCACCTTTTTTGTTATTCGATCTGATTGATATCTAATAATATGACAAATAGGGCATTCTGTTGCAAATTCATGTTTTTTATGATATATAATATGATCATTCAGACATGCATGTATTGTTTGATACTCCATTCCAATATCTTTCATAATGGTAGATTCTCGGTATGAGCGAGGTAGAATGTTTTATGGTGGTAACAAACACTCACCTATCAACCTATGACCAAAAATATAATTTTTTAATTTAAAGAATATTAATTGCTACATGATTCACCCAATGTTAATTGTAAGGAAATTATGAATAAAATAATGAAAAAAGATGACATACCTTAACATACGTGTCATTGCTATGTTGGATAAACCATTCATAACCTTCAAGTTCACCAACAACAATACAATGACAAGAAGAGTTGTTTCGAAGCCTTCATATAGGGGCTCGTGTGCCTTCTCAAGTATAGGTACATCAAGGTTTACGTCATCATCATCATCATCATCATCATCTTGATCATCGTGATCATCTTGATCATCATGATCTTCTTCATCATCGTGGTCTTCTTCCATGGTATCATTACCTTCTACTTCTATATTCACACCTCCATGTTCCCTCATTTGGAAATCCATATTCTCTGGATTGTCATGGTCCATAACATGAAACTCAAGGAGGTTGACCTATATGAAAATGATGACCTTATATTAACCATGACCATGATGTCATCATCAAATCATGTCTTATGTATTTTATAAATTATTAAAATACATACCAATGGACGAAATTCATTTCCTCCTTCAATGTGACCATGTTGGCTACAATGTTCCTCAGTTGTTTTGATTAGATATCTTCAAGTCTTTAAGCCCTTACAAATTTTGCAAGGACAATAAAATTTTCTATCACCTTTTCTTTTTATGTTAGACCACACTCTAGCAATTGTCTCCCTATTTTTTTGTGCATTGATATCGTTAGACATGGTCTTTCTTGAATGGAATGACTCGTTGGTGGAAGAAGGATGATTTGTTTGTAACCTGCAGATACAAATCGTTACTGAACAACCATTTTCTCAACTATAATTTTCTCAATGCAAAGGGACATTTATCATACCAAATCAAAGTTTAGAAATGGATGGTTCTAATGCTTTGTCATTACAATAGCAATAGAGGGTGTATAGATAGAAAAATAGTTGTAAAGAGTAGATTTAAATAAATAAAATTAGGTAAATAACTAGGGAAACTGAATAACATTGTAGGACTCCTTACCTCCATATATAGGCTGCTCTTAAGTAATGAAAACAAAAAGAAACCTCTCCTAATCATATGAATACAAGCATGGATTTTTTTATTTCATTGTTAACTTGAGCACCCTATTTCAAATAGAACATTATCATAAAATCTCATAGGCCTTAATTTTTAGTATTTTTTTAATGACATTAACATGGTACCTTTCCAAAGATAAGCACCTCCAATAATACTCCCAAGACCATTCTTGTGGCTTACCATAATGACAACTCATTTCTTAGTTTCCTAAATTGTTAAATTGCCTCTACAAGTCCATAGTACTTCCAATATTAGTAATATATCTACAAAAAGGATCATATCAGCTAAATTCAACCTTCATTGTGTATATGAATATAGCATCCAATACATTTAAGGTCTCAAGTGTTGGACTGGTTAAAAATTCATGACCCGATGACCAACAACAATGAACAATGTGATGATCTTTGCTTCACTATGGTGAGGTGGTGAGATACACTAGTGAAATATGAAGAAGAAGAAGATGATTAAGAATCATTTTTATAAGTAGAAGATATCTCCTACTTATCAATTGATGAGCTAAAAGGGATTTATAATGAATGGTTGATAAGCCACGACACTTGTTGAAGGTTTTTTAAATGGGGTAGCAAGCTAATTGGACTTAACATTGGTAGAATCTCCATGGTTAAGTGCGCTTGAGTAGGAGAAATATTGGGATAGTTGAAGTCTTGATGCTTCGCCCATGTGAGCTTCACCTAGATGCAATAAGTAATAAGTAATAAGTATTTTTCTCCATCACTCGGTACTGATGACAAGTATGTAGTAAAGACTGGGACTAACCTACCTAACCATTGAGGTGAAATTTTCTTGCACTTTGTGAGTTCAGTAACTAGGCTATGACTTTCATGACATGCATCATTACACAATTGCTTTCCATGATGTGTAGTGTGCCTATGATTGGATAGAAACACTTGTATTATAATTTTTTCACAAACTAATTATAGTTTAAATTTTCATAGTGCATAGGATTGAAACTAAGCATCTCTTACTTCCACCTAACCAAGAGTTAGATTAGAATTATAATTAAAAAGAATCAAGTTTTTATGCAAGCATTTCATTGATCAATTTTCTTCCATTCTTTCTTCATCCTTCATGTTGTTTCCTTCCAAAACTTGGTTGCATTGGATTAATAGCAGTAGGTTTAGTTTAAAGTCTTTGTTATATCAATAGGGGCAGCTATCTTTAAATAGGGTTATCCATCAATATTTGGTAGGGTTCCTGATTTCATCATGTCTTTCATGTTTTCTTACAATCCTCTTTGATTTTCAAGCATTATCTCTACTTTCACCTAGGTTTCCATGTTTGGTAGAAACACTTTCAACACAAAAATATTTAGAAGATGTCCATTCACTATCATGGATAGATGAATTTATTGATTCTCAAAGTATGCAATCACTATTACCGAGTAGTCATATTGCTACAAAGATTGATTGTCTCAAAACAATCATGGTCTGCAATGGAAAAGTAGTGAGATTGATTGTCTCAAAAGATGCTATGAAGAACACTTTTCTTAACAAATGCTTTACATAGACAAGATACAATGCATGAAAGAGCCCAAAAAGGAAAGGCAGCCAAGAAGAAAAGAATATGAATAAATAATGCTAAGCTAGGATAGAAAGCCATGAAATCAATTTCATGATAGCTTGAAGTAAAGATTGGATGCAAAGGACACTATGGCTCAATAGGGGTTATAAGAGAGATCAATCATGAACTAAGAAATAAAAATCAAGTCACTCAATGATACACTCATGAAGAGAATGATATTCATGCAATGAAGGCAGGTGCTTTGACAGTCAATAGCTAGTGTGACACGTTGAATTTGAGGGTCTTATCAAAAGATAATAAATACTTAAGAAAACATGATTGCAATACCCTATTGAGGTGAATAGTCAGGTGAAATAAAATTTGACCATGATAGGTGTTGAAAAAATTAAGCATATTGATTCATAATGGTAGGGATTTCTAGTCTTGTGCCTTCAAGAAGATTGTGAAAAGCTAGAAACACGATTTGTTTTGATAGTCCACATGTGGAGGGCATAAACTTTTTGGTCCAGCTTCTAAAGTTGTTGTTGTGACCTATAAAAAGATTTCAATATATGCAAGACAATACATCTTTGTTGTCATAGACTATATTTGTTGATTAATAATTTGTTCTCTTGGCATTACTTTGCGCATTGAAATCAAGATTATTATAAAAATGTTTTGCAGGGTCTTGTGAGGAGAGACAATCCATGTAGTGAAAAAGCACAATATTTTACTGTCTTTTTGCCTTGGTATTTGTCATTATTTTTGAGAAATTTAGTCTATAAAATGATGGTGAACAAAAATGACAGTTCAATAGATGTAAATTCAAGTCCCATAAATATCAGTGGACAATTCTAAAACAAAATTATGACAGCCTTCATGTTGAAGTGATAGTCTTGCCTAAGAAAATAGTGGACAATTGTAAGTCCAAACATTAAGGTTGTGTAGAAACAGTCTATAAAAGCTTACAAGCAAGACAAGAATGACCTTTGAAAACATTGGATGGCATGTTGATAATGGTTGCCATATAGAAATAGAAAAGGGAAACCATAGAACAGTCAGTCCTATGAAGAATTTAAAAGGCTAAAATGGAAGACAATCTAAATGGTCATGTGACAATCACAAATGTTTTTGGAGTTGAACAAAGCAAACTAGGCCAAGGGAATGATGAACTAATAGGTATAATAGTCAATGTTAAACAAGTTGGTGTCAAAAGAACGTTGATCTCAAAGGATTTTTAGTTGACCGTGAAGGTAAAATTTTGAAGACAATTGAAGACAACCAACAATCCAAGTATAGCCACAAGAAACATCACAATGAGGACAATCATCCCATGATAGTCATGCCAAACAACAATGAGCATGCACTAGTTCTTGATGGAAGATCAAAGGAGAGTAGACAGCAAGTCAAGTTTTTGCAAGTACATGAAAGATTTTAGAGGCTTAGTAGCATGACTCACTAATAGTATGGAGGATAAGGTGATAGTCCACTAAAGGACATTCATCCAAGGCAGCATTATGCAAAGGACAGTACTAAAAAATGAGAATTTTGGTAATGATGGATGATGAAAAGGTCAATGAGAAAAGTATGAATGGATTGGAAAGGATATGGGCAGAGTATAGAAGAGTTTAGAATGATGTTAGAGTTTCTTGTGGATGAGAAGGCAAAGCCATAGTGCTTAGGAGAATAGTGTGATGATTGTCCCAACTAGAGAATCACAACTTGCAGAGTCACTGTCTTTAGAAATTGGTGAATAAATTAGATAATGTAGGGTACGGTGGAAGTTGTTTTTGCAAGAGGATAAATCTCATATTGTTAATAGGAAATCTTATGCTCAAGGGAATTTTCTTGAGAATGGAGGAAGAGGAAGAGCATGAGGGGCTCTTAATTTCTATAATCAATTTATATAATTCTTTAAGTACTTTTTTTAGGCTCTTTGTGATTGATCTATAAATACTCTTCACTAAGGGTGGGGATGGTTTTTAATCTTCTTTATATTCCATAAATACTCTTCAATAAGGAGGAGTGTAGCTTCTAATTTATTTCATTCTTCTATATAATAAGTACTCTTCATTAAATGTAAGGGTGACTTTTAATCTTCACTATTTATCTATATTATTCTTTAAGTACTACCCTTAAATAAATGTAAGAATGCCTTTTGTCTTCACCATTGATCTCTATTTTGAGTATTCTTCACTAAGTAATAAATTTCTATATTTAAATATAATAATACCTATTTTCTCACTATACCTTTTCTTTCTTGTTTATCTTAACTTAAAATCTTTACAAAGTAATCAGTTTTCTATTGGTGTATTGATGTTTGATTTCAAATTATAAATTTCAATAGTTATAAGGTATGTGTATCCATTAATTTTAAAAATTATTAGGAATATGTATCATTTTATTTTGTTCAAGATCTTCAAACTAATGATTTATAAGCTTAATGTGGAGATTGAAATATAAATTAAAAATTAATTAAGAAAATGATATTTGTAAAAAAAAATTGGGAAATGATGAAGAGGATTTCGCTCTACAACTAGGGTAAGTAAATTGATTGGTTTGTTGTACCTCCCACATGTGTAATTTATTCCCTCTCCAAGATGATGGTTGATATTTATTACTAAAATTTTAATCTAGATTGGAGATGTGTAATTTATTCCCTCTCCAAGACGATGGTTGAGATTTATTGGGCATTAAGCCTTGCTTGGACCTCTTCCTATGCCCCTCTTCTTCTGCCTCACCATTTCTTGATCTCTTCATGTTAAGAGTAGTTTGACAAGGGCACCTATGGATGAATGGATTAAAAGCTCTCACTCTCTAACGCCTATTGATGAATTGTCGAGGAATGGATTGAGCAGCTGAATTACAAGTAATGTATGAGATGTGAGGTTACCCTGTTCTTTAGGACTCATTTGCAGTAAACCTAGACCATGTGAATTTATTCTATGTGTGGGTTGTTGACCAGTGATTGGTAGAACTGTGGCTTGATTCGGGGCTCAGTGATTGGGCACCCCTTTGGACATGACTTCTAGTCGATGCAAAGATTATGGTTTTGGAACTAAGTGGCACATAAATTAAACTGTAATGTTTTATAGAATGCCATTTAAGGATACATGTGTGATGTGAAGTCATGGACAATGCACGTAAACCATTCAAAATTATAATGCGCAATGATAGAAATTGGAAACTTATGGATTCAGCACATACCTCCTTCACTTCTATCCTATTCTAGCTTCTACCTCCTTTCGACCTTTAGCACATATGCATTCAGCACATACCTCCTTCGCTTCTACCTCCTATTCTAGCTTCTTCCTTCGCGCGCGTTGAAATGAAATGAAGTGCTGAAATGAAGTTTCAAACCTTTTTTTTTACTTTAAGTTATGCCCATGTTGGTCAAAATTTTGACTAACCTTGTGTTAGTCAAAATTTTGACCAACACGGGCATGTATTAAAAAAAACAAAAGTTTTCCTTCTATAATGCGACCAACCTAAACATTTCTATTTGATGGTCGAATTGTTTAGTCAAAATTGAAGGTCAAATGTACTAGTGACATATCCTAGTGATTGTTGCTACTCCTATTCCTCCTACAGGTGGTCAGGGTAGAGGTGGTGTAGATAGAGCACTTCATCAGGTTGCTAGGGATAGAGCAGTGAGATAGGGTCGACATAGAACAAGACATCATAGAGAGGTTGAGGCACAAGTGGTACAGGTTTTATTAGATCAAACATAGGATCCTCCTGCTCAATAGGGTATACCAGTTGTTATTCCATAGGCTCCAACTTCTCAAGGACATGCTTCTACTTTTTCTTCTGCTTCTTCTTCGATGCCCTCTTCTTCATCACGTTTATCTTCTTCCAGTTTTGTTCCATCATTTTATGTTCCATCTTCTTCGATGCCTTCCTCATATATACCTCCACCATAGGGTCTTGCCCTAGCTTTAGCATCAGATGTCATATCTCTTCAGTCTCATATGTCAGCGATGTAGTAGTAGGTTACTCAACTAAGTTTGATGATGCAGACCTTCTTGGCAGTGATGAGTCAGTAGGGATTACAGGCGAGCTCGAGTCATCCTCCAAATAGTGCTCCTAGTCCTGATGGTACCGCTGGTGTTGGTGACTCAATTAGTTGATATATTTTAGTTTCTTTGTACTTTGATGATATATGATCTCATTCTCTTATTGATGTCTAGATATTAGATTCTTATTGTATCATTTGATTTAATCTATATTGTTGATGTTGATACAGATACTTTGATAGACATTGATTATCTAGATATTTCTTTTATGATCACTTTGATGGACTTTGATATGTTGTTTACTTCATGACGATGTTATAGACTTTGATACTCATTCTGATAGCTTTCATTATATATGATGTCATGATGTGTTGGATCTCTTTTTCAGGTGTTTTAACATGATATGCAGATCTAGGTGGTTTTATTTCCTATATGCTTTGTTTTATGTTTTTCAAAATGCATTTTTTGATATGTATGCATATGTTCTAACGATGCTTAAATGGTTGTCTTATGTATGACATAGAATAGATGGATGAATGTGATGATGTGGATTCTAATGGTTAATGCTTTCCTTTTATGGATGTAATGATATATAGATGGATTATATGGTTGTAATGTATATGAATGCAATGTGATATGGATACTTAATGATTAATGATCCTAAATGTTACATGATGTAATGCATTGCTTTTGTTGAATGGATTTATATGTAATGACTTAAATGATATGCACCTAATGATGGTTATGATGTTCTCTTTGAAATGAAATGATGTAATGGGTATAATGATGTAATGATTATGATTTTAATGAAATGCTATGGTAAATACACTTTAATGGATGTAAAATGAATTATTCTCTTTTGTCATAAATGATGCATACTAGATGAAATGAATCTTGAATGATGAAACCTAATGTAGTTAATAAATTTAAGGTGATGTGTGCAACCTAATGCAATTTAATGGACTTAATATGATGAATGTAACCTAATGTAATTGGATTAAATGATTCTAATGATGAAGATTAATGCAACTTAATACAATGAACCTAATGCAAATGATAGTACATGACTTATGAAACTTAATGCAATGATGAAATGTAATGAACTTAATGGTTTAAATGATGCAAATAGTTAAATGAATGTAAGATAAGGTGAATATAGTGAAAATGATTTCAATGATTTAATGCAATTTAATGTCGTGTGCTAAAATGAACCTAACTAATGCAAGTGAACTAATGAAATGCACTTTCATTTTATTTTTTTGATTTCCAGTACACTCGATCACATATTGTTTTTGATGATCCTTTGATTTCTGATTTGACTACACCCCCTTTCTTTTCGTCCATTTTCCCTCTTGAAAATGTAGATTTTAAAGCTAAGAAAGGAAAATACTTTTAAATGCATTTAATCTAAGATGTATGCAACTAACTGTCATTATTCAAAAATTTGGAGCTTATACTCATCATTGAGCAATTTTTGGAATTTCAATTTTTAGTACAACCATCACTAGTTCAACCATGATGATATGAATACTTTTTGCACCTCTTGTTTTTCTTTCCCATCTCTTATTAGGTATGACTATCACTGATTGAAACCAATCATGAGAGTGTGAACACCAATTTTATCAAATTCTATGTTGCAAGTGGATTTTGGTATTATGATATTGAAGATCAAAATATCCAAGGTATCCTTTTGCGTAAACAAACAAAGATCTCAGTTTTATCCTATGTACAAGTCCTCGATGATACTTTGATGATCACATCCTTAGACAAATAATAAATGATTTAACACTTTGATCTTAATACAGTCATTCATAAATCAACTAAAATATCATCCTTTCATCATAGCTTATCTTGTTTAAAAACTTTCATTGATTTGCTAGAAAGACATGATTTCATCAATCAAGTCAACACTTAGAAAAATTTTGAAATGTTTTTCAAATCCATATTTCAAGTATAGTTGCATCCATTTCATACTTTGAATCCTGATAAAGATAAGGTCATGTAAGATCTCAGATCACATTTTGCGTTTGGTTCAAATTGGATTGGGATTGAAAATTTGATGAAGTGTTTCCACTTGTACTTTTGATGACTTGATTTGCTAATTGATTGAAGTTTGCTTTGATGAATCCTTCCTCCTTTTGAGTAAATTGCCCCCAATTTGATATGATTACATTTGTGGGACTTAGGAAAGTTTGCAGATTAGGTGACCAAAATCTCTAGGTACTTGCAAATGCAACTGTGGGGTTTTATAATGCAATATATACAAATGTTGGCGAATGCAATATTTACAAGATGACTTTCTAGGTATGCGATTGACTTGGACTTTCAATGGTGCCTGTTTACCAAGTTTTCACCGATTGAATGAATCTTGCTTTCTTTTTCTATTTTTAAAGCTTTTTCTCTTTTTTTGCTATCAAGGTGCCTATTTGCTAGGTTTTTACCAAGATACTTTTTCTCTTTTTTTATTTTTTTGTATTTTTCTCTTTTTTCAATTTTTTCATATCATCAAGGTGCCTATTTTCTAGGTTTTCACCAAGATAACATCTTTTTGAGGATCATATATGAATGTTTTTGGCTTTCTTCATACTCAATTTTCCACTATTTTTAATCTTTTCTGCTTTTCCAATTTGTTTGTTCTTTTTTGTTTTTCAATGTTTTTGGTATTTTCAAGATCTCTTTTAACTATATACAATAAATATGATGCTCACCATATGATTTTATGATACTCTTTATACTCTTTCATCTATCTCATGTATAGAACCTCTTTAGGTGAATGTTATTGATAGGTTCTTCTAGCTCTTCTCCATCACAATCCGCTAACTTATAGGTGTCAGTGCCAAAAGATGAGGTGATAAGAAAAGGTCCTAACCAGTTTGCTTTCTATTTTCCTTTCTTTTCTCTTTCTGCTTGGTTCTTGGGATTCTCTCACAAAACTAGGTCACCTATTTGAAATGTTCTTGACTTAATGTGCTTGTTATAAGTCCTTGACATTCTATTTTGATATACCCTTAAGTGATCAAATGCTTGTTATTGTTTCTCATCTAGTAGTTCTAGTTCATGCAACCTAGCAACTCTATAATCTTCCTCACTTATCAAACCATGAAGAGATATCCTTAAGGATGGAAGTTCTACCTCCAAAGGTAAAACTACTTATGTTCCAAAGACTAAGGAAAAAGGTGTAGCTCCTTTTGGCATTCTAATGCTTGTTCTTGTAGACACTCAAAAATGGACAAGTGCTTTAAAATCAATAAAATGGCTCAAAATCATCAAAATGCACTAAATCTCATCAAAAAGGATCAAATCAAATAAAATAGACATTTATTAAATCAAATTGGACAAAATGAATTGAATCAAAGGAAAAATCAAATAATGACATTAAATAATTAAATCAAAGCTTAAAGGGGTGAAAAGCACTACATAATTGATTTTAATCAATTAATTGTATAGTTGTTTAATCAAAAATCAAAATGAACCTATTCCCTTACATGGTTAAATTTAATTAATTAATTTAATTTAAATAATCCTAATATCTTTCAAAAAAATTTAGCAACCAATGAAAATTGAGGACAAAAAGACACAAATCACTCAAAAAGGATGAATCTCAATCACTCATTCTAAAGTTTCAATCTCAACCACTCAATTTTGTCCTTTTGTCCAAAGCTTTGAGACAAACCTTTAAATTGTCCCCCCATATATGAACATTGCAAATTATTTGACTCAACCAAAGGTAAATCATGGTTAATTCACTCTACTCCCTACCCTTGAGAATTTACTATAAGTATGAGGCATTTTGAGAGCAATAATAATCTTAGAAATTCATTTGCAAAGCATCCTTATTATAGTCATTTTTCATAGCAATCAAGAGCATTTGAGAGCATTTGAATTATCTCTGTATCAATTTGAGAGTTAGTGAGCTAGAATAAGCATTTTTAGTATCATATTTCTCATTTTAGAAGTGTCACTAGTGGAGATTAAGCTAAGAGCTCTACTTACCAAATCTAATTAGAGAGCCATGAGATGTCATGGATTCATATGCAATTCTTAGTTTAAATTTTCATTGTATTTGCTAAGATTATTAGATATTAATCCTAATTTCATGAAGGTGCAAAGCATTCACACATAGTTCTATAAGCCCATAAGGTTGGATTTATTTTTATGTGCCAATCTCTACCTGAATTTTCCACCGTTCTCTTCAATATCTTCAAGATGTTTTTATTTTTTGCTTCAGCTTGTCCATTACCTTGGGGATAATAGATTAAAGAGGAATGATGTATCATGTGGAACTTTGTACATAACTCTTTTAGATCCTTGTTTTTAAAGTGTTTTTCATTATCTGTGATGATGGCATGAGGTACGCCATATCTACAAACTATGTGATTTATAATAAACAAGGATATTTATTTTCCTATTACAGTTGATAAGGGTACAACTTCCACCCATTTAGTGAAATACTCTGTAGCAGTGATGATAAACTTATGACCATTGGAAGATAGTGGATGGATCATCCCTATTAAGTCCAATCCCCATTGATAAAATGGCCATGGTGTTGTCATCAAATAAAGCTCTTGGACTGGTACATGGATCAAGTTTCCATGAAATTGACACTTTCGACAAGTCTTAGCAAAATGACAAGTGTCTTTCTCCATCGTAAGACAAAAATATCCTATCCTAAGAATTTTCTTAGCTAGGGTTAATCCATTTGAATGTGACCCACAAATTCCCTGGTGGATTTCTCACAAGGCTATGTTTGAATCCTCTTTCTCTAAACATCTAAGAAGCATTTCGTTGAGACTCTTATGATAAAATGTTTCAGATATTAAGGTATATTGAGTGGCTTGGTGGATAAAGCTTTTCTTTTGGTTCCTGGTTTGGTCCATTGGTAAGATTTGGTCTTTGAGGTAAGTGTAAATGGCTCCATACCAAGGTGATTGTTGTCCAGTTAATAAGAAAATAGTATGAGGATGGGTTAGGTCAAATGCGGGTTGTTCCACTTCTTCTACTAGGAATTCATATCTGGTGCTTTGATCTGGTAGTTGTAGAAGTGAGGCCAAAGTTTCCATTGCATTTGCTGCTATGTTCTTTTCTCTAGGTACTTGCTCGAATGTAATAAGAGTGAGTACTTCTTAAGGTTTTCCACCATGTTCTTGTAAGGCACCAACTTGTCATCTTTGGTCTGATATTCATCATTAATTTAATTAATGACTAGTCGGGAGTCTCCATAAACCTTCAGTTCTATTACCTTCCATTCCAAAGCCAAATTTATGTTGATGACTAAGGCTTCATATTCTGCTATGTTATTAGTACATGGAAATAGCAATTTTTAGGATTTTGGAATTGTAGACCCTTGCAGAGTTATCAATAGTATGCCTGCTCTTGATCCATGTTGGGTGTATGAACCATCAAATTATAGTTACCATTTTTTTGCCTCTATATTCACAATGTCAAAATCTAGAAATTCTATTTGAATCAGATGATCATCTTGTAGTGGCAATTCTACTAGTTGGTCAGCAATGACTTGCCCTTTGATTGATTTACGGTCTACATATTCAATGTCAAATTCATTCAATACCATCACCCATTTGGCTAACCTTCCATTTAATGTTGTTTTGCTTAGTAAATACTTCAAAGAATCGATCTTCGCAATGAGTCTTATCTTATGAAATAGCATATAGTGTTGTATTTTTTGTGAAGCAAAAATCACAGCCAAGCATGCCCTTTCAATAAAAGTGCAGTTTAACTCATATTTGACTAGAGTTATACTTGTGTAGTATATTACTTTTTCCTTGCTTGATTCATCTTCTTGTGCCAAAAATGCCCTCAATGAGTGCTCAGTAGGCACCATTTTGTATACTATAAATAGTATCTTCATAGAATTAGTATTGAAAAATAAATGAAATAGAAACTAAATAACCACAATATAGAAATCTATTTAGCAAATGAATGAAAAATTAAGCATCCCATGGCTCTCTAACTAAGAGTGTTAATGTGAAGCTCTCAGCAAGCCTCCATTAATGACAGTCCTAGAATGACAAATGAGTCATAAAGAAAGCTAATTAACTCAATTCCAAATAGAAATGCTCAATTAACTCCTAAAATTCCTTTCTAGCTATATTTCTCAAGAGGTTAGATGCAATTCTCAGATTTGTGGATGATTTATGATTGATTTTAGCCTTCCTTTTATAGATTTAGGCAAGGGTAGGGGGTGTAGTTGTGTTGATCATGATTAAGCTTGAGTTAAGTCTTTGGTTCCACCCTTTGAAGACAATTTAAATATTATGTCCTCAAATCTTGGGACAAGAAGACAAGATGAGTGGACAAGATGTTATTTCAATTTGAGTGATTCAGATTGAATTTGGCTTGATCCATGTGAGTTCATTTCCTTAAATCCCATTGGTTGAGGCTTTTTCCTCCTATTTGGTTGTTGAGGGAAATTAGGATTTAATCAATTGATTTTAATTCATTTATTTATCCATGTGCACCCCTTGAATGGGTTAATTTGATTTAATTCAAACTATACAATTAATTGAATTAATTGCACATTGATTTAATTTTACTTGATTTAATAGTTTTTACTTGACCTTTTGGCTCTAGATTTTGAATTATATTGAATTAAGACTCAATTTTAGTTTTGATTGGCCAAATATTTGTTCTAATCCAATTGCCTTGATTTTGTTTTAGTTTTGCCTTGATTAATCACATGAATTATCCTGTCCACTTTTCGATGATTACAACATCCAATCTGATAACCGAACTCATGGAGGAATACAATATCAGGCATAAGAAGTCTAGACCTTACCATCCTCAAGAAAATGGTCAAGTAGAGGTCACAAAAAGAGAAATTGAACCCATCTTAACCAAAACGGTTCACCTGCACCAACGAGATTAGAGCAACTGACTCACAGAAGTAGTTTGGGCCTACCACACAACCTGGAAGACAACCACAGGATTCACTCTATTTGAATTAGTATATGGGAAGGTAGAGATGTTACCAATTGAATTTGAGCACAAGACATTGCGTACAGTGCTAGAATTAAACATCAATCTTCCTACAGCGCAGAAAGAACGCCTACACCTCAATTCCTTAGATGAAATGCATAAATCAACATTGGAGCACACGGAGCTAGTACAAAAACAACTGAAGAGGTGGAATGATTCCCATATTAAGAGAAAATGGTTTCACATGAGTGATTGGTTATTATTGTATGATTCTAGATTCAAAGAAATTCTAGGCAAGCTCCAGACTAGATGGTTGGGGCCTTATGCAATTGACTACATCTTTGACAATGGAGTAGTCTAGTTAGCCATAATAGATCCAGTGAAATTCAAAGTACTCATCAATGGACATCGGCTACGTCTGTATCACCAGCCCCAAACAAAGGAGGACTTCCTACAACAATTCCACAATAACACTTTAGTAGCGAAACAGGTAACACTTCCTGCAGCAGAAGGTGAAAACCTTCTTCCTATAGCTTCAAAATAGCATGCCTTCAAATTTTTCCCATAATAAGACTTCATGTCACATGAAGTCCAATTCTCCATTCATTTTTCCCAATTATTTTTTCCAACCCACTTCATTTCTCTCTCTTCCATCCACCCACAATCCACATCATTCACTTTTTCTATTTTTGATGTTTTCAATACAATCCACGTCAATTGACACATGCAGCTGCTAGCATCATTTCACTATCACCACCTTATATTTCATGCATACAGTAACCAACTACCAGGTACAAATTTTTAAATCTCTACCCACTTTTAGCACATAGATCTCGGTAAATATATTTAGTACTGTAAAAAATGTATAATTGCAGCGTTACACTAGTTCCCCATCCCATGTCAAATGTGCCAAGTGTGGACACTTGTAATTGTTTAGTGGAGGTTAGGGGAAGTGCATTAAGTTCTAATGTCATTTCTATGCTATCCTTGTCACTTCCTTGTCATTTCAAAGTTGTACTTAGGCCTTGTTTCATTAAGTTCCTTTATTCTCACACATTTGACGTACTATAAATCTTGAATATTTCTGATTTTCTAAAGTTGATGTGACCTGAAAAATATTATAATTAAATTGTGTGGAAACTTGTAGTTAAATTTATAATGTTCTCTATTAAATTACTATTATTATAGATTCATCCTAAAAACAACAAAGAAATTACAAGAGAAAGGTTTGTGTTTTCAAGAAGAGCATTTCAAATTCAAGAAGTGAATAAGGTATTTGCAAAACAAGAGGGATTGAAAGATTAATAGAGGAATTGGTGAGAAGAAATTTGGAGCAAAATATTTGAAACAAATGGGTAGACAACTGCAGAGACATGAGACAGTGCATCATGGTCTTTTACTTGCAGAAATTGAAGCAGTTAGGAGGTTTAATGCATGTGGTTGGTTGGGTTATTTCCTGTGATTATCATATTTTAATGAAGAGGTGGTAGCTAAGTTTAGGAATACTTTTGAGGAAGGGCAGGTGATTGTATGGGTTTTAACGATTGTGGCGATAAAAGAGAGAATAACAGAGGTCACTGGGTTACTGGCAATTGGGGAACATTACCCCAATGAACATGATGCTAGGTCATCATGAGCCCAGTTTTCCCTTCCAAATGATCCTCCTATAGAAATTAGCAAGCAAGGGTGCAAACGAATATCTCTTCCTCCACCATACAACGAGCTAGCAATGTGATGCAGAGGGTTTAGGACTCTAGTGTTTTTCCTTTTCCCCAAATGTTTCTAACCTCTCCTAACCATCCAATGGTTACTCCTTGTAGTGTTCTCCTTCAATGTGGATCTCCAAGATCCTCTCTATCAACTTCTCCTCCAAGGTATAGCTGATTTGTAGAAGAATCAATACTCCTAGGTTCACTAAGCCCTTAAATTCCCTAGGCTTCTTCACTAGATCTCCCCTCTAGAATCCAAAACCCTAGCTTAATATCTTCCCACACATCACATATACTCCTAATTATGTCCTTGGAAATTCAAAAGTCCTCTGAAACCCTTTCCCACACTTCTAGATACTTTACCAAGTCTTTTTCTATCAAATTCACTAGGAGGCCTAACTGGCTCATTTCCTAGTAGGTTTATTTTCACTGTTTTTGGTCTAATGCTCCCAAATTACCCAAAAAACCAAATAGAAGTCCTTGAAAATCTTCAAGGTATCCATCAACACTAATAAAATCCAAAATCTTGGCTTCTGATTGTACCCATAACCCTAGTTACCAACAGGCCCTAGTTTTTAGCCTATTAATTAGGTCTCTACACCAGTCTGAACCAATTGTCACCAAATTGGTCTTCAAGCTTCATTTCACTTTATCTCACCTTTTTATTCTTTAAGGAGTCTCATTAGGGCTTCTACAAATTCCTCTAATTCCTTCCTCCAAGATCATGGATGCTCGATCCAACTCCTTCTTTACCCTATCTAGGCTCACCTATTCCTAACAGTCGGCCATAGGGATTCCTTGAAGGTCTAGAAACTTCATGGAAACAACAAAAATGAAAGGAAAAACACTATATAAAGACTCTAACCTTTCATCCCATATGGTTTTAGCCATTTCCACTGGTGGATGCTTAGGTTAGAGCCATTACAAGCACTAGAACTCTGTAAATGGAGTTTGCAGACCAGTGCCTTAAAATCTAATTCAAATTGCACTACACTAAACTAGAAATTAAGCTAATCAATGAAAATGAAAGCTAACATGAAACTCTACACCACCATGGTCCCTGATCTCTCAATTCAATCTGTACAGGACCGTACAGAGAATAAGAAACCCTACAACCTAGTAAGAACTACAAGATCTCATCCATACATAAGGTACACAATCATGATAATCAATCTGAAACTTCATTAACCCTCCAAAATCATTGATCCCATGCTCATATACTTGAGTATGAGTGGTTACAACTGCTCCAACTCAATTTTCAACTTTTTGCAAGAAGTTGCAAAAGTTGCTCGAGCAACTTTTCAAAGTTGCTAGCAACTTTTTACATTGAGTGCTATTTGGCTCTTTTGGTCACCTCAAAGAGTGTGATTGACTTCTAGGACCCTAGTTAAGACACTTAGGGTCCTAAGACATATTCTAAACCCATCCTACACAAAAATAGCACATTTGGTCTTTATAGGCCATATAGGCCAAATGGACCACAATACCTTTCATGAGCTCACCTGGCTCTTACAAACATTTAGGTTGTCAACCTTGGATCCAACCTATTGGATCTTATTCCAAACCACACAAAATACCTATCATAACCCTAAACACTCACTAACCTAGAAAAATGGGAGGTGCTCTACACCATACTCCCCTGGGACAAAGAACTCAAGTCCCTTGAGTTAGGAGGTCTTCAATGGTGACTCCATGCTTTAGAATGTCCTTCTCAAGCATCCAAATGGTTTTAGCTTCCATTAATCCCTACCATTTAACTAGATCCTCCTTATAGGTACCCTTCCTTGTCTTTTAGATCACCTTAGACTCCAGTATGTTGTCCAATTTCGGTGGGATTGGGGTTGGAAAATCTTTGACCTAATCATCATCTCTTAAGTTTGAAAGAGTAGTTGGACCTATGTCTAGAGATGGTCCCTTATAGGTATACAGCTCACATACATTAAAGATGGGTGAAATGCCTAAATCAGGAGGCAATTCTACTTCATAAGCATTCTTTCCATACTTGTGTAATATCTTCAAGGGTCCTATCTATTGGAAACTGCAATTTAAACAATTGTTTTATTGTCATTGATGTCAAACCTTAACTAGTAATTATACATTTCTCTGATGACAGATAAGTTTTGGATTGGTTGGTAATTCATGTGATATTCATATGGTGTTGCCATCAATGCCAAAGAGGGAGATTGTTGGAAATTGCAATTGAAGCAATTGTTGTATTATCATTGATGTCAAACCTCAACTGGTAAGACTATTGCTATTTAAGAAAGTACTATATCTATTTGAGTGTTGCTAAGGGGATAGGCAAGGTTGGTAACAAAAACACCTAAGGAAAGGTTGAGTTATCTTGATACTTCAATGAGTACTTGATTATGTGGTACAATGATAAGACAATGTATTGTTTATTGTAGTAAGAATGAAGACTAAATTGGTAGGCTTAACTGAGCATAAGTGAAGAAATCTAGTTTAAGCCAAGTGTTGTTTATGTCGATCGAGCTAGTGAATGCTGAGTAAAAATAGTGTTGACCGAACACCAGTTAATTGTCGAGGAAGACAGTGTTAGCCAAGGGAACAGTTTATGTGGTGACCAAGCTTTCTAGAGAAGACCAAGAAGTTGGACACAGTATTAACCAAGCGTCAGTAATTTGCATTTGTTGAAGAATTCAGATTTCTAGCTAACATCATTGAATTCTTGAATTATGTAAAATGTGTTGACTTTATTTATTGATTGTATGAAAGCATTTAATGCACTGTAAAATGTTTTATTGTAAATATTTAAGAGATTTGAGATATTTCAAAGATAAGCTGAAGAACATAATATAGGATGGATTCAATGAATTTGACCTAACCCTAAGATCTATGAAGGAGATTAAGCGGCAAAAGATGTATTGACCTAATAGAGGTAGTATTAAGGAAACCTAAGCAAGAGGTTGAATAGGTAGATGAAAAGAAGTGAATGTTGGAAGTATTGTTATTGACTGTCTAAGTAGAAAAGGCTGAAGGAGAAGTGTTATGATCACTTGAAGGGTTCCGAGTAGATCAGTGATGGAGATGGAAAAGGTTCACAGTCAATAAGCCAACATATGTGTATGGAATTGATTTGATATTTGCAAAGTGAGTTGTATGTTTCTCAGATCAATATTAATACTACTTTCTAACCATTGTAATAGTCAAAATCCTTTTAACAAAGGTTAATCTAACAGTCATAGGTATAAATCCTTTGAACAAGGTTGTATTCTAATGGAGTGTATGTAAGTCCTATAACAAGGTGCACTTTTAACAGAGTGGTTGAAATCCTTTAACCCAATCACACCTGATAGTGTGTTTGTAACCTTTGACAGGGTTGGCTTTTCACCGAGCTCACTTCAGAAGAGTGAACATAATAGTAACATGTTACAAAGTGGTTTTTCCCAAATTGGGTTTCCACTATAAATCCTGGTGTTGATACTTGTGTGAATGTTTTGGTTTGAACATTTCTGGGTTTTATAAGTTAGATGCTATTGGATAAGTGGACTACAATGTTATATGTTTATGTTATGCAATCAGTAATGACCAAGTAGGTGTTGGTTATTAGATCTGATTTGTTGAAGAGTTTGAAAGATTGTTTTATACATCTGGACCTGAGAACAACTGATTCACCCCCCCCCCCCTCTCTGTTGTTCTAAATCATATTAACAATCGGTATTAGAGTTGTCGATGCTTACAAAGAAAAAGTTTAAAGGTACTTGAAGAAAATGATCAAGATGTATAAGAAGGAGGTACCCAAGCTGAATAAGGAAAACTTTCTTGCATAGCAAAGTTTGATGAAGCTGCATCTAGCCGGTATTGGTGATTCTGCTAAGTATTACATTGAACATGACTATGTCACACCTGTTGCACCTCTAACTACCGAGGAAATGAAAGCCAAACAAGAACACAACCAAGCAATGTTGGAGATTGCATCTGCCCTAAGTTATCCAGAATTTGAAGACATCAAAGACTGTAGCACCATATAGCAAAAGTGGGACACCCTTGCAAGCATTTATGGTCATGATGTGAATGTGTTGAGAGAAAAAGCTGAGAGCCTAAGAGGTAAATTTGATGGAATGAGAATGCAAGAAGGTGAGAATATTGCACAATATTGTGGTAGAATAAAAGAAGTTGTTAATGCTATTAGAGGAGCAAATTGAACTATTAAGGATGAAACTGTAATAGGAAAAGTATTGAGAACTCTACGTTCTATATATGCAATCAAAATTTCTGCAATCCAGGAATCTAGATGTAACTCTCCTAATGTCTTTACCTTAGAAAGTTTGGTTGGTAAGCTTACTACTTTTGAACTTTCTAACTATGATAACTTCACTGTTGGTAGTATTGAATCTTCTTTTAAGTCTTAGATGGTTTTGAACAAGTCAAGGAAGGAAAAAGAAAGATGCATCAGTGAAAGTGATAGTGATAGTGGCACATCTGATGAAGAACTTGAGGATCTAGAAGCTCTTATGGCTAGAAGACTGAAAAGGGGAAAAGGAAGGTACAAAGGTAAACTCCCTATTATATGTTTTTCATGTAACAAGGCTGGTCATATAGCTACTAGATGTCCTAATAGGGATAATAAGGATGTAGAAAGAGATAGAAAACAAAAAGACAAAAGAGAAGATAGAGGTTACCGAAGATACAAAGACTACAAAGGGAAAGGTAAGAAATCCTGCTACATTGCTGAAGAAGAGACTGACACTGATAATGATGATTTTGAAATTGAAGTTGTCTATGTTGCAATGAAAGATGAATCTGATGAGGATGAGAAAACTACATTAATATCTTTTGTGAATAAAAATGATAAATAGATTATTGATAGTGGTTGTTCACATCATATGACTGGAGATAAGAGTAAGTTTGATACCTTAAACCATTATAAATGTAGGAGTGTAAAGCTTGGAAATGATGCACCATGTCTTGTTAGAGGAAAAGGATTGATTAAGCTGACTGATAAGATCTCTTGTGAAAATTCTTATTGGGTTGAGGGTCTTAATTATAATCTGTTGAGTGTTGCACAGCTTAATAGCACTGGCTACCGAGTGGAATTTCATCATAGGAAGGCCAAAATATTTGATGCCATAGGTGAACTGATTGGAAGTGGAGAACATACAAGAGGTAATGTTTTCTATCTAGACCTATCTGAAGAAACATGTATCATTGCAAAACTTGATGATATTTGGTTATGGCATAAGCAGCTATGTCATGTTAACTTTGATAATCTAGTATAAATTAGCAAGAAAAAGAATGTGAGAGGTCTACCTAGATTGAAGAAACTTGAGAATATAATGTGCAAAGAATGTTAGTTGGGTAAGATGACTAAGTCTAGTTTCAAGATCAAAACCTTTACTTCAGAGAATGTCTTAGATTTGGTTCATATTGACCTTTGTGGACCAATGGGTGTACAAAGTTATTGTGGTGCTAGATATTTTATTCTATTTGTTGATGATTATACCATAATGATGCATGTAATATTCTTAAAATAAAAATCTGATGATTTTCAATTTTTTAAGTGGTATGTGGCCAAGGTTGAAAAAGAGATAGGTAAAAACTTGAAGTGTTTGAGATCTAACCGAGGTGGAGAATTTACATCAAATGAGTTCAATCTATTTTGCAATGATAGAGGGATCAAAAGATAGATGTCTGCACCTAGAACTCCTCCACAGAATAGTATAGTGGAGAGAAGGAACAAATCTATCTTGGACTGTGCACAGACATTAATGATTGAAAATAATATTGCACAGAAGTATTGGAAAGAAGCTATAAGTATAGCTGTTTATACTCTTAACCGATTACAAATCAAAAAAAGTACAAATTTGACACCTTATGAATTATGGAATGGGTATGCACTGAATGTAAAATACTTTGAATCTTTGGAAGTAAGTGCTACATATTGAAGGATAGTAGGAATGGAAAATTTGATGCTAAAAGTGATGAAGGTATATTCCTAGGCTATTCCACAAAAATTAAAGCTTATAAGTGTCTGAATTCTAACACTAATAAAATTGTGAAAAGTGTAAATGTCAAAGTTGATGAGTATGCAGAGAAAAATGAAGTTGATAGTAATAGAGTACCAAAAGATTATAGATCTTTTGTGTATATAGAGGAAGAAGAGGCAAGTGACAGACCTACACCTGATGTTGAATCTTGGGTTACCAATGCCAAGCATCAGGAGAATAATGTCGAGAGAGAAGAAGAACATTCTGAGTGACAAGTAGAAGCTGTCGAGTATCAAGAAGAGGTTTTTGAGCATTCAGAAGATGAATCTTACAATCTGGTTGGAGAACCTGATGAGCTGAATGAAAGAAGAGTAGAACCTATTCTAGCACAATATGTATAGAGGCATCACAAACCTGAACAGATTATTGGAGATAAAGATACCAGAATTCAAACAAGAAGCAAAGTAAGAGATCCAACATGTTTACTATGTGAATATGAGCCTAAGACAACAAATGAAGCATTAGAAAATGAAGACTGGATAGAAGCAATGAATGAAGAGATTGACCAGATAGAGAAGAATGATACCTGGTGGTGCCGAGACCAGAAGATAAGAATGTCATTGGGACAAAGTTGGTATTTCATAATAAGCTGAATGAACATGGTCAAATCACAAGAAATAAGGCTAGGCTAGTATGCAAAGGCTATGCACAAGAAGAAGGAATAGATTATGGGGAAACATTTTCCCCTGTAGAAAGATTGGAAGGAGTCAAAGCTCTACTTGCATATGCTTCCTATAAAAATTTCAAGGTATACCAAATGGATGTCAAGTATGCATTTTTAAATGGTATATTGGAAGAAGAAGTATATATTGAACAGCCTGAAGGATTTGTTGATCCAAACAGAAGACACATGGTTTGCAAACTGAATAAAGCACTATATGGATTAAAGCAAGCTCCTAGAGCATGGTATGAGAGATTGCACAACTACTTAATACAGATTGGATTCTCAAGGACAAATGACACAAGCAATCTGTACATGAAAGATGAAGAAGTTAAAGGAATCATGTTAGCCAAAATCTTTGTAGATGATATTATATTTGGTGGACAAGATGCCTTGTGTAAGAAATTTTCAAATGAAATGTAAACTAAATTTTAAATGAGTAGGTTTGGAGAGATAAAATTTTTTGTTGGTTTGCAAGTATATCAAATGGAGAAAGGAATATTCATCACCCAATCTAAATATGTTCATGAGATACTAAAAATATTTGGTATGGAAGACTCAAGGCCAGTAAGTACTCCCATGGCTACTGGACAAAAGTTGTTGAAGAATGATGATGTTGTAGAAGTTAACCAGACTTTGTATAGATCTATGATTAGAAAGATACAATATGTTGTACATAGAAAACTAGATCTTGCATTAGCTATTGGGATTGTGGCAAGATTTTCTACCAATCCTAAGGAAACTCACATGATGGCGGTTAAAAGAATCATGAGATACTTGAAAGGAACTGTTGCCTATGGATTGTACTACAAGAAGCATGAAAAATTTGAACTAAGAGTGTATACAGATATTGATTGGGTAGGATATGTGGATGATAGAAAGAGTTCTAGTGGTAGAGCTTTCTTTCTTGGATAGAGATTAGTTTCCTAGACAAGCAAGAAATAGAATTATATTTCCCAATCTACTGATGAAGCTGAGTATGTGGCTGCAATTGTCAATTGTTCAAATTTGATATGGATAAAGCAATTGTTGGTAGGCATGAAAGAAGAAATCATTGAACCAGTTGTCATATTCTGTGACAACACGAGTGCTATCAACATCTCTAAAAACCCAGTGATGCACACTAAGACCAAACACATTGCCATCAAGTATCACTACTTGAGAGAACTGGTACAAGATAAAGAGGTCCGCATGGAATATGTGAATACCAAGGAACAAATAGTAGATATCTTCACTAAATCTTTACCTAAAGAAGCTCATGAATACCTAAGAAGTCAATTAGGGGTCCTTCCCCTAACTGAGGCTACCTAGTCAAGCTAGGAGCACTAAATCAAGTGTGTTGCAAAGAACATCTAAAATATTGATGCGGAGAAAGGTCACACATTAGGAGCAACCTAGAGTTGTGAAGAGCACAGCAAGTCAAAATAAGTCATAAGCAAGATGACAGAGGGAGAAATATTCTACTGAACTGAAAGGATGATATCCACATCTACAAGATGTATGTTTTTGTTGTTGCTTTGGCATTTTTTCAAAGAGGGAGATAATGATAGTTGAATACAAATAAATATAGAGAATGAGAAGATCAAGACAGTGACAGAAATTCAGTGGATATTCATGCATGGCTAATAAATTTTGTATCAGAATGAAGCTAAGGATATTATACATTTCTCTGATGACAGATAAGTTTTGGATTGGTTGGTAATTCATGTGATATTCATATGGTGTTGCCATCAATGCCAAAGAGGGAGATTGTTGGAAACTGTAATTGAAAAAATTGTTGTATTGTCATTGATGTCAAACCTTAACTGGTAAGACTATTGCTATTTAAGAAAGTATTATATCTATTTGAGTGTTGCTAAGGGGATAGGAAAGGTTGGTAACAACATCACCTAAAGAAAGGTTGAGTTATCTTGATACTTCAATGAGTACTTGATTATGTGGTGCAATTATAAGATAATGTATTGTTTATCTTAGTAAGAATGAAGACTAAATTGGTAGGCTTAATCGAGCATAAGTGAAGAAATCTAGTTTAAGTTGAGTGTTGTTTGTTTCGACTGAGCTAGTGAATTAAGAGTAAAAATAGTGTTGACCGAACACCAATTAATTACCAAGGAAGATAGTGTTAGCCGAGGGAACAGTTTATGTGGTGTCCGAGCTTTCTAGAGAAGACTGAGAAGTTGGACATAGTATTGACTGAGCATCAGTATTTTGGATTTGTTGAAGAATTTGGATTTCTAGCTGACATCGTTGAATTATTGAATTATGTAAAACATGTTGACTTTATTTATTGATTGTATGAAAGCATTTAATGCACTATAAAATCTTTTATTGTAAATCTTTAAGAGATTCAAGATATTTCAAAGATAAGCTGAAGAACATAATGTAGGATGGATTCAATGAATCTGACCTAACCCTAAGATCTATGAAGGAGATTCAGCGGCAAAAGATGTATTGACCTAATAGAGGTAGTATTAAGGAAACCTAAGCAAGAGGTTGAATAGGCAAATGAAAAGAAGTGAATGCTGGAAGTATTGTTATTGACTGTCTAAGTAGAAAAGGCTGAAGGAGAAGTGTTGTGATCACTTGAAGGGTTATGAGCAAATCAGTGATGGAGATGGAAAAGGTTCACAGTCAGTAAGCCAACATGTGTATGGAATTAGATCTGATATTTGCAAAGTGAGTTGTATGTTTCTCAAATCAATATTACTGCTACTTTCTAACCATTGTAACAGTCAAAATCCTTTTAACAGAGGTTGACCTAATAGTCATAGGTATAAATCCTTTGAACAAGGTTTTATTCTAATGGAGTGTATGTAAGTCCTATAACAAGGTGCACTTTTAACAGAGTGGTTGAAATCTTTTAACCGGGTCACACCTGACATTGTGTTTGTAACCTTTGACAGGGTTGGCTTTTCACCGTGCTCACTTTAGAAGAGTGAACATAATAGTAACATGTTACAAAGTGGTTTTTCCCAAATTGGGTTTCCACTATAAATCCTAGTGTTGATACTTGTGTGAATGTTTTGGTTTGAATATTTTTTTGTTTTATAAGTTAGATGCCATTTGATAAGTGGACTACACTGTTATCTATTTCTATTATGCAATCAGTAATGACTGAGTAGGTGTTGGTTATTAGATCTGATTTGTTGAAGAGTTTGAAAGATTTTTTTATACATCTAGACCTAAGAACAACTAATTCAAACCCCCCCCCACTCTTTGTTGTTCTAAATCATATTAACACTATCTTCTTCATGAGTAACTTGGTATGCTGGCCCTTGGGTAGTCTCTCCTTCCTGAGATAAACAAGTACCAAGTCCCCCACATTGAACTGTAAGTCCCTCCTTGACTGGTCTACTTTGGTTTTATACTTCTCCCCTTGCTTTTGTAAAGTCTATTTGACCTGTTCATATAGCACTTTCATCTATTCTGCAAATGTCTTGCCTTGGGCACTCCTCTTGTCTTGCAAACTAAGATCTCTCAACTCTAGGATCCCTCTAGGATGATTTCCATAGATTATCTCAAAGGGACTTTTACCAATACTCCTATTAGTGGAGTTATTATAGGCAAACTCTACCAGCCCTATGATATGATCCCATGACTGTCCATGCTACTTAGTCAAGCACCTTAGCAAGTTTCCAAGTGACCTATTCATTACCTATGTTTGTCCATCTGACTATGAATGGTAGGCTGAAGAGAAAGACAAGTTTGTACCTATCATCTTCCATAGGGTCCTCCAAAAGTGGCTCACAAACTTGTTGTCTCTATCACTTACTATATTCAGTGGAAAGCCATGGATTCTTAAAACATATCTGAAGAATAGCCTTGCAATATGTGAAGCATCATTGGTTTGCTTTCTTGGTATGAAGTGTTCCATCTTACTAAAATGGTCCACCACAACAAACACACTATCATGTCCCCTAGGTGTCTTTGGTAACCCCAAAACAAAGTCCATACTCAAGCACTCCCAAGGCCTTTGAGGTATGGATAGAGGTTTGTACAACCCACTGTTACTGCTCTATCCTTTAGCCCTCTAACAAATCTGGCATTGCTCCACAAACTTCCTAACATATGATTGCAACTTAGGCCAATAGTAATGCCTATTCACCTGCTCAAGTGTCTTATCCACTCCAAAGTGGCCTCCCAAGCTTCCTTGGTGTTTCTCCTTTATTGTGTTCTCCCTAATTGAGCACTAAGGTATACACATTAGATGCCCTTTGAACAACAGTCTCTCTTCTTGTGTGCTAAAATGTTGACACACTTCTATGAGTCATTATATCCAAGATTTCTCAAGAATGAGGTCTCAAATGGTGACTCGTAGCTCTCTATTCATGAAGTGCAAGGGTTTATAATGGAGGCCCTCAGCTTAGACCTAGTTTGTGCCCATGCAAGTACACCATAAAACAAGAGATTCAAAGAGGAAAAGGAAGAACGCTAGTCTCCATGATCATCAAGTATGCATGCAAATGAAAATGAAAACTATTCTATATGATAACAATGTATGAAAGCAAACTAATCTATGAAAGGAAATTCTTAAGCAAGATTATTCTATGGAAGGAAATATGAATCTAATCTAATATGCAAGTGCAAGAGTAATCTAAATGGATTTCCATGGAGGCATGAGAGAAGAAAACAAGAAAAGAGAAGTTGCAATGTTCAAACTCAAGTGCTCAAACTCTCCTCCAAAATCGCTCTCCAAACCTGCAACATAACAATAACATAAAATCTTGGCTCTTCTAAAATTTGGATGCCTAAAATGTGGATGCCTAAATGAGAAGGAGAGGATTCCTTATAAAGGATTTAGAAATGAATGGACGGTCAAGGTTTAGAGGCAAAAATAAATGAGCAATGGTGGAGATTAAATCTTGGTTGATCCATGTGCTCAAGATTCTCAAGAGGCAAAATCAATGGACATGGTTAAGAGGCAAAAAGATGTGTGGAAGAGATTAAGAGGCAAAAAGACATTACACTCATCTTGGAAAGTGTGCATTCAATGTGTAGACAAAAATTCTTTTAATGTTAATTTTTATTTTATTATTTATTTATTATTTTTAGCAAAGTGGTTTCCATTATTTAATTAAAAGATTTTTTTATTTAAAAGAGATTTGTTCTTTTAATTAAATGTGGCTTAGGATAAAGTGATTTTATTATTTAATTAAAAGATTTTTTTTAATTTAACTAAAAGGGAGGATGTTCTCTTAATTAAATAAAACTTAGGATAAAATGATCAAACCTTAGGAAATATTAAAATATTTTAATGAATTACGATTTGATCAAGGAAATTGATTTAAATTGAAAATATTGCAAAACATTGATTCAGGAAATGATAAATTGATGAATGGGGGCCCAAAGTCTAGGCGACCATTTTGGGGTGCATACATTTGCCCCTCTTTGACTAATGTGTGATCACAAAACAACACAGACGTGTGATCGACGAATGGGAACACATCAGGGCAAAGATAAGCTGATTGAAAAAGACAAGGCCAACACCCCTGTAAATAGGTAATTGTCAAGTCTCAAGCAAGGTTGCCCCAAGCGAAGCAATTGATAGGATTGATAAAGATGAATCAAGGATTGAAGTTTGATAGGTACTGCCCCCTCATGATCAAAATCAAAATGAGATATAGGAGAAATGGAAAATTGATAAATCTGATCAAATTGAACTAAAAATAAGGTTCTTCATGTAAGATGAAAGGTATAAGGATCACAAAACCAAGGTAGATCATTAAGCATGAAATATTATGGTCCAAGGTTGAATTAGAAGAAAAGAAGTCGGGTGAAAGTGAATGGGAGATAGAAGTTTGGAAGAGGTGAAAACAAATGAAGAGAAGAAAGAGAATTTACCTCAAGAAAGAGAATGCCTCAAAATCAATCAATTGTTTAAGATAGAAAATTTTGATTAAGATCATGAAAGAAGATAAGGAAATGAAGATCAAAACATGACCATAGTTGATTAAAAGTCCAAAAGAAAGAATGAAGGAAAACCCTCTCAAAATCCTAATGCAGCCTAAAAAATGAAAATTAACATGAAGTCTAACAATGCAAGCTACATGAAAATGCGAAGGTGTACTTGCAATATAGCAACTGTAACATAGGATTTTTTGTTCATCATTCATTAGAGAATGCTAAGGAATTTATTTTCATCATTGGGCCATTATTAATGGACATCAGAAAATCACACAATCATCACTAGTCACAAGCGCAACTATGAAGATATGAATGTGATTTATATCAGATTGGAATGTGGAAATATTCTAACATAAGCATCAAAGACATAAAGGTCAAGATGAGTTCGATGTTAGCTTACCCAATTTAATGTAGCAAAATCGTGCTTGCATCAAGGAATAGATGTCAAGATGACCATAAGAATGATTTTGTAAAAATAGTCAAGGATGATGCCTCAAATCTCCTAAGTGTTTCAAGGGAACAACAAGAGACACTCTAGAGTTTCAAGACCACACCCACAAACAAAAAGAAAATAAAAACATGCCCCATGTCCCAAGTCCTCTAGCTATGCATCCCAAAGAGACTTATTAGACAAGGACACTCAATGAAAATAATAATAGTCAGCACACAAAGAAAAGATCATAACATATCTCAAGAATTAAGTGTTATGTTTAAAATTTAAGTGTCTTAACTGATACTGATTTCCAAGGATAAGGATCGAATGCTTGCTAGAAGGTAAGATCACATGATAAAACTGGGTAAGACCAAACCAAGAAGTGTTGAAAAACACTCAATGTCAAGGGTTGAAAAACACAGTTGGGGTGGTGTTGAAAAACCATCATTTATGAGGTGTCCTAAAGAATAATGCATCCAAGAGACCAAATCTAACACAGTTACACCCCCTAGACAAAGACAAAGACCAATTCCAAACCAAGGCAACAAGGACAAAGCATGATGGATAAAGGCTAAGTGTCGAGGATGCGTGCTAAGAAATAAGGGTGAAAAGGCCTCAAGTAGTGCCCATTTCCAAGTTTTCACCACTTGGATTTTTTTGCAATTTTTTTTTTCAAGACTTTTTATAATTTTTTTGTCTTTTTTCTACCAAGGCACCTATTTCCAAGTTTTCACCAAGGAACTTTTTCTATTTTTTATGAATTTTAGGAATATATAATTTTTTTTGGAGATACATCAAAGCACCTATTGCTAGGTTTTCACTAAGATGATCATTTTTTCAAGACATTTTCCAATTTTTAGAATTTGTTGACAATATATCATTTTTTTGGATTTTTTCAAGATCAATAAGTATGTACAAAGGATGCCCCTAGACAGAATGGGCATCATAAATATAACTTCTTTAGGTGCAAGACATTGATAGGATCAGGGAGTTGCTCTCCCTCTGTAGTAGATAATAAATAAGCACCTATCCCAAAAGTTGTTGTAATGATGTAAGGTCCAAGCCAATTAGGTTTAAATTTTCCCTTTTGATCTCTATTATGTTGATTCTTAGGATTTCCACGTAGGACAAGATCTCCCACTTGGAATTCTCTAGGGTGAACATTTTTTTTGAAGGCTTTGGACATGCACTTTTGATAAACCCTCATATGGTCAAATGATGCTTGACATTTCTCATCTAGAAGTTATAACTCTTGAAGTCTCATGGCGTGGTAGTCTTCATCTATAACTAGACCTTTGAGGGAAACTCTAAGTGAAGGAATCTCAACCTCTAAAGGTAACACTACTTCAACACCATATGTAAGAGAAAAAGGCATAGCCCCAGTAGGAGTATGAATACTCGTTCTATAAGCCCACAAAGCCGGATTTATCTGTAAATGCCAATCTCTACCAATGTTGATTAATCTTGAATTCTTGCAAACTTGTTTAAGGTTCTTACTTTTGAACTAGCCTCCATTGTCAGTGATAATCTCTAAAGGCACTCCATATCAACAGATGATATGGTTCAAGATGAATAGAGAGACTGTCTTGCCTAAGGCAACAGAAAGTGGGACATATTCTACCCATTTAGTGAAATAATCAGTAGCAGTGATGATAAAATTTTGTCCACCTGATGAGTTGGGATGAATCTGCCCAACAAGATCAAAGGCCCAATACTGAAATGGCCAATGAGATATAGAAGGAATGAGCTCCCTACCTAGAGCATGTATCATGTTACCATGTTTTTGACACTTTTCGCATTACTTTGCAAAAACTACTACATCAATTTGCATTGTAGGTAAATAGTATCCCACCCCAAGAAACCTTCGGGCCATGGCAAGACCATTGGAATGTCCCCCACAAATTCCCTCATGAATGTCAACTAACACTTGGTCAGATTCTTCCTTTTCTAAGCATCTAAGAAGTGTTCCATCTAGACCCCTCCTATACAAATCACCAGAGGTAAGGGAATGGTGAGAGGCATTTCGAATAAGGTTTCTATGTTCAGATCGGTTAAAGGTTTCACGGATAATGCCATCACAAAGGTATGAGTAAACAGGATGACTCATGACTAGTAAGGGTACAAATAACGTGAATTTCTTGGGAGTCATAGATATGGTGATGTAGCTCTTCCACCAGTAATATGAATTTGGATTCATGTTCCCCTAATTGAAGAAGTGAAGCAAGTGTAGCCATAGCATCAGCTACTTTATTTTTTGTTCTAGGAATTTGCTAAAATGTGACAAATGTGAAGTATTATTTTAAGGAATCAACCATTTTCTTATAAGGTACTAGTTTCTCATCTTTTGTTTGATATTCATCATTGACTTGGTTGATTATCAGCTGTGAATCCCCATAGATTTGTAACTTTGTGATTTTCCATTCTATGGCCATCTTAAGTCCATTTGTTAAAGCTTCATACTCAGCAATGTTGTTTGTACATGGGAATAATAACTTGTAAGACTTAGGAATCATGTACCCATGAGGAGAAACAAACAACACACGAGCTCCCGAACCATTTTTCATAAAGGATCCATCAAAGAACATCTTTCATGTTCTTTCAGTCATATACACAAGGTGTTCATCTGGGAAGTCAACTTGAATAGGTGCATTATCTTGTATTGGGAAATCAACCAATTGATTTGCTATGGCTTGTCCTTTGATTGCTTTATGCTCAATGTACTCTATGTCAAATTTTGAAAGGATCATCATCCATTTAGCAAGTCTACTTGTGAGGGCAGCCTTACCTAGTAAATAATTGAGCAAATCTATTTTTGCTATGAGGTGTATAGTGTGCGCAAGCATGTAATGTTGCAACTTTTGGGAAGTAAACAAAACTACAAGGAAAGCTTTCTCAATGCTGGTGTAGTTAACCTAATATGAAACAAGAGTGTGGCTAATGTAATATATTGCTCTTTCTTTCCCATGTTCATCAAGTTGAGCTAGTAATGCCCCCAAGGAAGATTTTGTCACTAAAATGTATAGAATAAGTGGTTTCCCTGGGATAGGAGGCATTAAAATGGGATGATTTGCCAATTATTTCTTCATTTGATCTATGCTCTTTTGACAATTCTCATTCCAAACACATTTGACTCCTTTGTGTAAGTTCTTGTTGAAAGGTTGAGCTCTATCTGCCAACTATAAAATGAACCTCCTTATGGATTGAAGACATCCTTTAAGACTCCTCATTTGACTAATGTCTTTAGGAGGTGGCATGTCCATGATTGCTTGGACTTTTTTAGGGTCTACCTCTATTCCTTTTTCTAAAATGATGAATCCTAGTAGTTTTCCAGAGGTGACACCAAATGCACACTTTTTAGGATTTAACCTTAGTTGAAATTGTTCCATGTGATCTAGAATGACTTCTAAATCATCTAAGTGTGTGTCTCTTTTCTTAGACTTGGCCAAGGTGTCGTCCACATAATCTTCCATGTTTTTATGCATCATGTCATGAAAAATGGTTGTCATAGCTCGTTGATCGGTGGCTCCTACATTTTTTAATCCAAAAGGCATAATTTTCCAACAATAGGTACCCCATGCACAAGTGAATGTAGTCTTTTCTTGATCTTCAAGAGCTATCTTAATCTGATTATATCTATAAAAACCATCCATCAAGGAATAGATCTCATAACCCGCAGTCATATCCACTATCATGTCTATATTGGGAATTGGAAAATCATCCTATGGGCATGGTTTATTGACATCTCTAAAATCTATGCAAATTTGAATGAATTTATCATGTTTGGAAACTAGTATAATATTTGATATCCATTCAGCATAGTCAATAGCTCTTATGAATCCTACACCAAGGAGTTTCTCTAATTCTGCTTTGACTAGGAGAGCTATGTGAGGATGCATCTTTCTCAATTTTTGTTTAACTGGTTTGACATCCAGAGCTATGGACAAGTGATGTATGATAAGATTAGTGTCCAACCCTGGCATATCTGAATAAGTCCATGCAAAATTGATCTTCTTTTTCTATAAGAACTTAGTGTAAGCTTCTTTTTCTTGTGGTGACAAGGACTGAGCCAAGTGTACTATCTGTAGAGCTTCATATGTACCCAAATTGACTATTTTTGTTGGTTCAATAAGCACTGAAGATTTGTCTTGAAAGTAGCTAGGGAAACGATCAAGTACCTCATTCTTAGGTGCCTCAAAGAGTTTTTCACCCTTGGATACATCATTTATTTTTACTTGTTTTGGTTCTAACACTGCCACATAGTGGTTTTCACCATCAGAACTCTTATTCTTTTGATTTTCTTTTATTTTTTATTTTTTGACTAAGGTAATTGATGTTTCGCTCTATCATGCTGGTAGCTGGTTCACTGGTGGAAGAGACTATGGGTTCAATGGTATTCAAGTAACAGGTTATCTCATAATCATTTTGAAATGTTAAGAGCTTAGGTTCTTGATAGCATTGGGACCAATAAATGAGGTTAGGATGAGAAAGAGGTAAGTCAATGATTGGTTCAAGGTTGTGAATGTGAATTATATCATCTCTGGTGAGTGAAGAGTTAGATTTTGTCAAGTATCCTTCTAAGCTACCTAAATCGGGATTCATCCTAACAAGTGAAGAATCATCCACTAAGGCAACATGTGGCTTCAAATCCTCTAATCCTACACATGACTCGTTGACTACCTCAGGTTGAGAACTATAAGTGTGGATGACATCAACATCCATGTCAACTATGGAAGGCTCTGAGAAGGAGTCCCATTCATACTCATATGAACTTTTTTCTGAACTTTGACTAGGATGGTTACACCATGAAGGTTTGGGATGTCTTGATGTGGAAGATCTAACTTCATCAAGGGTAACACCTTCTCTCTCCATCAAATGAACAATATTCTTGCATTGACATTCTCTGATGGGATCTTCTACATCTGATTCATCATGTTCTAAAGTTGCAACTGTCTCATGAGTGACTAGACTATCTGAATCTCCCCAAAAGAGATTAGTGGAAGGGACCCAATCCTCACACATATCTTGCTAATTTGTCAAATTAGGTATGTATTCTGGTTCATCTTCACTATTCGACTCATCAAGAATAGGAGCAGTGTTCTTGTTATGAATCACAAATCCTAAGCCAACCATCTTCTTAGACTTGCATCCAAAAAGAACATGATCAAGAGGTTCAGCTCTAGCATCTAATCTATGACTAAGAGGGCCATGTCCAGGATAGCCCATCTATTTGACAAAAGTATACCCTCTTCAATAAGCCTTAGGAGAGGGAGAAAATTTCTCATTATGCATGTATTTCTCTTCTCTATAAATCCAATCTTTAACAACCACCTCTTCTTTCTCATCTTGAATAGGCATTGAGGACTCTACAAATGTGCCAAATAAAGTCATAGTTAAAGAGGAAGGTCTCATTTCTTGTGAAGTCCTTCCATAAGACCTAGGTGAAACTGGTAGTGCTACAAAGGATTTGAGTTGATACCCCCCCATGCAAAGGTCTATTGACTTGAGCTTGTCTTTACATTCTGCTAAGGTTGCATTGAAGTCTTCTGATTCTCTATTGAGGGGAACATGAGCACTCACTGAAACTAAGTTGACAGATAAAGTGTTATCCCCAAGTATAAAAATCTCTACTCCATTGTAGGGGAACTTAACATACTGATGATAGGTAGATGACACTTCTTACATATCATGAATCCATGGTCTACCAAGTAAGATATTGTATGCAAGGGGACTAGCACCAACAATTTGAAATAGAATATCCTTCTCAACAGGGCCAATCCTAATAGGAAGGATGACCAATCCCTTGGAACTTCTTTCCACCTCATCATACGCTTTGATAGTTATCTTCTTTCTGGTATCTATGACTTGTTCAGAATAACTCGATGTCTTTAAAAGACTCAAGGAACAAATATTAAGCCCAGCACCCCCATCTATCAACATGCGTCTAACATGGGTTTTGTGGATCATGACTTTAATATGAAGGGTGAGATTGTGTGGATGGCTCAAATCTTTATCATCATCCTTTGAAAAGGTAGGTAATGAGGGCTGGCAATATGGTTAACCATGTTTTGGAATTGGTCAATGTCTAAGTTGTCAGGGACGTTCGTTGCGCACAAAGCATCCTCGAGGTCTTGCTTGTGTCTCGGGGACAACTCTAAGAGCTCAAAGATCAAAATCTGAGCTGGGGTTCTTTGCAACTAATCAACAAGATTATAGCTCAACTTAGGATTGACTTCTAGTTTTGAGATGACATTCTTCAATGCCAATTGCTTTGGTTTACTTGGTTGACTTGAACTGGGTCCTCTAATGACAATGGGACCTTAACTTCATGTGACAACATTGAGAGTTTGATATGACACTCTGGAGTTAGGACCCCTTAGCACCACGATGGGTTATTCATCAAAAATGGGAGGAGAGTCCATGTCTAGATCATAACCATAGGGATCTTTATTCCTCATCATGTTGACATTTTCTTCTACAACTTCAAGCATGTTGACAACATTCTTCATATATGTGTAAGTTTAATTAACCTCATCCTTTCCATTCTTAGGTTTAGAGGTTTCCTCCTTCTCATACTTCAACAAAGGTTCTTTGAATGCCTTATGATCATTGTTGGTGTTCAATCCATCCACCTTAATTTTTCCACTCTCAATGAGATCTTGGATGATATGTTTGAGTTTCTAGTAGTTTTCAATATCATGTCCAATGCCATTGTGAAATTTGCAAAAGGCTTTCTCATCCCACCAATGTGGCTTAACATCGGGTATATAATGCTTTGCGGGATCTTGAGGATGCACAAGATTGTTGGCAATGAGTGTTTTCAAGACATCCTCATATGAATCACCAAGTTTTGAAAAATAACGTCTCTCTTTCTTAGGCTTATCTTGGTATCTTGGCTTGCTCTCTTGTTGATGAGATGCATTGAGTTTCATGGCTTGAAAAGCACTAGACAAGTGGAGAATAGCTTGATCTTTAGGTTGAGAGGAGTCCACAACTCCATCATTGACAACTTATTTGTTCTTCTTCCAATGTGAGTTCCTTCCTTCATCCTTGTTAGAGTTTTGTTATTTTGACCATTGTTATTATTGTTGTTCCCATGTTTGGTCAAAATTCCTTGTTCTCTCAAAACATCCTCAATCCTATGTGTGGTTTCAACCATGGTGTCAGCAGAATCAAAAACCATCTTGCTAACTTCATACCACATTTTTGGAACCAAGTTGCTAACAAGGATGTCAATCTTCTCATTTTTAGGAATGGTCCTAGAGTAGTGAGAGAATTGTCATCCCCACCTTTGCAAGAAAGTGACAAAGGATTCCTCTTGATTTCTCTTTAAGTTGCATAAGTCAAGCATGGTGACAGATCTTGAAAGGTTGTATGCACAGTGTTGGACAAATCTATGGATGAGCTCTTTGAAAGTCTTGATGGGGGGAGTTATGTTGGTGAACCATTCCATCACCTAACCCTTAAGACTTCTTGGGAACAATCTCATGAGGTACAAATCATCTTGATGGAACTAAAAACTCATAATATAGAATTGATGCACATGATCATGTGGATCTCCATTCCCATCATACTTGTCATATTGAGGGATCTCAACCTTTCTAGGAATGTCCTTCATGCTAACACTTTTGTCAAAAGGATTAGGACAAATTGAGTCAAGTGAGAATGAACTCTTGGGTGCCAACATCTTTTCCATCGTACTCTTAAGTTGTTTGATTTCTTCTTCCTGAGATGGACCTTGCTTCTTGATCTTCTTGTCCACATCAAAGTTATAGGGGACTTTGGCACCTTTGTTGATTAAACTCTCTAAGAACTTGTCTTTGTTTTTCTCCAAGTATCTCTCCACATACTGCTAGAAGAGTGGTTCTTGTTGTATCTTCTTGAAGTCTTGGGATTTGAGGTCAAAACTTGAACTACTACCCCCATATTGTGAACCATGGTGAGTATGTTGTGAAGGTTTTCTTGAGTTCTTAAGAGGTTTTTGTCTCCTATAATGATCATGTTGTGAAGCCCTTCTTCCTCTAGGACTAGGAGATCGTGAAGGTGTTCTTGAATGTCTTCCACTTCATGGAGTCTTGGAAGGAGTGGATGGAGGAGAGTTGTTTCCACCACCAACACACATGTTTTTGAATTGGTCATTAAGTTGTGTAGCCAAAAGTCTATCTTGCTCTTCTTTTGAGGCTCTCCTTTTCATCTCCAACAAGGCTTGTCTCTCTGACTCTAGGAGTCCAAATTTCTCTTCCTTTTCATCTTGTTCATATAGGAAGGCTTTCTTTTCACACTCAATTCTCTTAAGTCTTTCACTTGTATATCTTGAAGGTACTTTGAGTGGTGAACTTGGTCTTGAATGCCTAAACAAGTCATTGGTGTATACTGCATTCACATGAGTGTCATAGGGTTCATCATCTTGGCTTTTATGTTGTTATTGCTCTTCTTGATAGGCTTTCTTCTTATCTCTTTCATCCCTTTTGTGTGCATCCAAATATCTAGTTGAGACAAGGGGTGAGATTGGTTGATTTTCATGAGAGGAACTAACAAATAGAATGGTATCTCTATGCCTTTCAAATATGTTATCTAGGATTTTATCCATTTCTTCCCTCTCTCATCGAGTCATTGTGTAACTCATATCCATGTCTAAGCGAGAAGATGCTAAGGGTGTACTCAACTCACTAAGATTACTCTTGGGATCAAACCAAACTGAGTTGTTCCTGGGTGATTGATCAAATATGAGTTCGTTTCCCTTAGATTGTTGGCAAGTTTGAACTAAGGGTGATTGGTTAAAGACTACTTGAGGTCACTTTCCTTGATTTACTTGATATCTTGTTGTAACCAACATGAAAGAAAGGGCACTAGGTGATAGGATGACCCTAAGAAATGTTGGTACCAAACTAGGATAGTAAAAGCACTCACTTGTCCAAAAAGAGAGATGATAAGATAGAAATTTTGCAAAAGGCATAAACCAACACTACCACAAAGGTTCCCAATGAACGGGTGAATACCCTAGCACCTATGGATTAGGAGGATGATTTACCCAATTTATATTGATTGAATTTGAATTTGGATGGAAGTGAATGGACAAGAGATTACTAAAACTCTCCAAGTGTGTTATCAAAGAATCCAAAGGTTTATCTTCTCAACAAGGATGATTTCTAGCTCACCAATTCCAAGCAAGGTCACTTGTGAAATCAACTATTACTAGTTCAAGAGGTCAAAACACATGAACCCAAGGTGCAAATAGGCTTCTAATAGTAGGTAAGTGACTTGATCTAACCTGGATTGACTGAGGATGACTGGAAATGACAGGATAGCAAATCAAGAAAGTTGTAAAAAGGTAGTTTTTTTACTCAGGAACTCAGTTTTTGTTCATTTTAAATGACCAACTAGATGCATCAACATATTTTTATCATTAATTAGGCATGCAAGACATCAATCAGGGAGTTCAAGCAAACAATTTTCTTCAAACAATGAGCAAGGGAAAAAGCAACCTTGCGCATGAACAAGAATAGTGACGTAGTATTCTACTCCCTAAGGACCCTACTTGTGTATGTTCTCAAAATGTTTTTTAGTCACACACATAGTCCTAGGAAAGAAAAATTTGGTTTCACTATGGTTCGTAGTAATGGTCAACTCTGCAACTTTTGCAATTTCAAGAGGGTGAACTCCATCTAGGCGCACTGGGGTTTTGACACATTCCAAGAATTTAATCAATCAAATATGTTAAGGAGATCTGATAGCCCAACAAGAAACTACACCCGTAGAGATCTCCTTCATAAGGACATTTATATAGCAGTTGTTGCTACCATGATGAAAATGGCTATTACCGCTTAAGGTTCCATCCACGTGGTTGACCCAATAAAGGGAATGTCCACTACAATTAACCTTGTCTAATAAGGAAGACTCACAAAAAGGACCACATGGGGACTTAGCTCAGATTCAAGGATTTGAGTTTCTGATGTGCCCAAAGGGGAATAGAGCATAATCCTCTAGCCTCTTCACCTCACCCAAACATAGCAAGAAAATTCATTAACACACTAAAATTGAAATCACCTCACCAAGGTTCGTACAGCAACAATAATGTCTACCAATCTCTCTAAGCGGGTCCAAGAGAGAACGTACCAATCAAAGTTGAGGACTAAACCAAGTAAGACTATGAGATAATAACAACTTCCTTCCCTACCTACAAGGGGTTCTATCATCAAGAAGAGCTTCACATGTAAGATAAGCAAATGAAGCCCACTCTCTCAAGAATGCCACAAATAGTGTTCATAAGGCCTAATTACTATATGAGACATATATGCAAGAAAGAAAATCTAGATTCATTGTCTCCTTTATAGAAAAATTGAAGTGTGATATATGAAAGCAATAAACACTCAAGCCAAACACATGAGATATTCCTTTTATTCCCAAAATCCAAATGTTATAGAGATGCAATAAAATACCTCAAGTCCAAAGCAACGTGCTTAGTATATTTTACCTTATTTTTATTTTTTTTGAGCTTTTTTGTGCAAGCAAGCCACAAACTCTCCAACAAGCAAGACAAGAAAACAAGCAAATAGGATATGCAATGTATATTCAACTTATGAAAACCCTAGGGTTATATCTGAAAATCAATTGTTAGGAGCAATAATAAACAACAAATAATCCAAATGACAACTCATATCATGCATTCAACCATGTGAAAAATAAGTGCATACTCATCACAATTTTTATTTTTTTTGCATTTGACTTAGTCAACAAGATCTAATTTTTTTGATATGATTTTGGCCACAAAAATAGAAATGAAAAACAAAGACCCCTACTTAAAAATAGAGAGATTTCCAAAAATGTAAAAATTTCAAAAAAATCTCTTCATTTATGCCCTAGAGACCCATTTCACCAAAATAGACCAATTTTTGTAAATCGACTATTTGAGCTATGATATTGCATCCAAATTTAAACCACAAAGAATGGACCCTCTGTAGAATTTAAAGAGATTCTAAAAATGTAAAAATTTCTGAAAAATATACTGATTTACACCGAAAATTAATTTTTTGTGAAAAATAAAGAAAAAATTATAAAAAAATTCAAAATACTTTAGAAAATTTTGAATTTTTGACTAAAGCTTCTCTGATATGTCACCAACCTGCAAATAGAATTTTAGACTGAAACTCCAAGCCATTTGGGAGATATGATCAAATCTTTGAAAATCTAGGGTTTTAGTCTCTAAGCAAATCTACACAAGGGGTTTAGCTCCAACAATAACCAAAACCAGCATGTAAAGGTGGGTTGCCCCATGGTGGGCACCAAAAATGTGTGCTAAAATGTTAACACGCTTCTATGAGTCATTATATCCAAGATTGCTCAAGAATGAAGTCTCAAATGGCAACTCATAGCTCTCTATTCATGGAGTGCAAGGGTTTAGAATGGAGGCCCTCAACTTAGACCTAGTTTGTGCCCATGCAAGTACACCATAAAATGAGAAATTCTAAGAGGAAAAGCAAGAATGCTAGTCTCCATGATCATCAAGTATGCATGCAAATGAAAATGAAAACTATTCTATATGATAAAAATGCATGAAAGAAAACTAATCTATGAAAGGAAATGCTTATGCAAGATTATTCTATGAAAGGAAATATGAATCTAGTCTAATATGCAAGTGCAAGAGTAATCTAAATGGATTGTCATGGAGGCATGAGAGAAGAAGACAAAGAAAGAGAAGTTGCAATGTTCAAGCTCAAGTGCTCAAACTCTCCTCCAAAATCGCTCTCCAAACCTGCAACAAAACAATAACATAAAATCTTGGCTCTTCTAAAATCTGGATGCCTAAAACCTAGATGCCTAAATGAGAAGGAGAGGATTCCTTATAAAAGTTTTAGAAATGAATGGATGGTCAAGATTAAGAGGAAAAAATAAATGAGCAATGGTGGAGATTAAATCTTGGTTGATCCATGTGCTCAAGATTCTCAAGAGGCAAAATCAATGGACATGGTTAAGAGGCAAAAAGATGTGTGGAAGAGATTAAGAGGCAAAAAGAGATTCCACTCATCTTAGAAAGTGTGCATTCAATGTGTAGACACAAAGTCTTTTAATTTTAATTTTAATTTTATTATTTATTTAGTATTTTTAGCAAAGTGGTCTTCATTATTTAATTAAAAGATTTTTTATTTATTTAAAAGAGATTTGTTCTTTTAATTAAATGTGGCTTAGGATAAAGAGATTTTTTTATTTAATTAAAAGGGAGCATGTTCTCTTAATTAAATAAAACTTAGGATAAAATGACCAAACCTTAGGAAATATTAAAATAATTGAATTAATTACGATTTGATCAAGGAAATTGATTTAAATTGAAAATATTGCAAAGCATTGATTCAGGAAATGATAAATTGATGAATGGGGGCCCAAAGTCTAGGCGCCCATTTTAGGGTGCATACACTTGTAACATGTATTCAGTGAATTCCACCTTGAATCCCTGTTTGTACTCTTCACATGCCTCATAGGCATCCTTGAAATCTCTGTCCTCTTTGTAGAGATCTTTCAAGTCTTCCATACTCACACTTTGCATTTGTATTTCTTGTATAGATAGTACTCTTCTACTAAGAGCATCAACAACCTTGTTGCTAACTCCTTTCTTATGTTTGATAACAAATGTGTAGGCTTGGAAAGACTCAACCCACTTAAGATGTCTTTGATTCAATTTCTCTTGCCCATTCAAGAAACTAAGGGCATGGTTATCTATATAGACCACAAATTCCCTTGGTAGGAGATAATGTCTCCACTTTTTAAGTGCTTGCACCATTGCATATAACTCCAAATCATAGGTGGAGTACTTTTGTTTAGCCTCATTTAACTTCTTTGAGAAGAATACCACAGGGTGTCCCTCTTTGCTTAACACTAATCCAATGGCTGGATTGCTAGCATCACATTCCACCACAAATAACTGATTGAAGTTAGGGAACCTCAAGGTTGGTAGTTCTGCAATCCTTTTCTTAAACATTTCAAACCCCTTATCAGCTGCCTCTATCCATTTGAACTGACATTTGACTCCACCTTTAATGGTGTTGAGGATAGGTGTACATACATGACTAAAGTTCCTCACAAATTTCCTATAGTAGGATGCCAATCCATGAAAACTCCTAGCATCCCCTATGGACCTAGGTGTAGGCCATTTCAAGATTGACTTGACCTTATCAGTGTCCATCTTCATACGTCCATTAGCAACCACAAAACCAAGATAAACCAATTTAGTTTTTAGGAACTCGCACTTGTCTTGATTGATCATCAACTTCTCTTGATGTAGCCTCCTCAAGACCATCTCCAAATGCTCCATGTGCTCCTCCTTAGACCTGCTAAATATCAAAATGTCATCAAAATAAACTATTATAAACTTACCTATAAAGTCTTCCAGCACTTCATTCATGAGCCTCATGAATGTGCTAGGGGCATTAGTTAGACCAAAGGGAATTACAAGCCACTCATACAGCCCTTCATTTTTCTTGAAGGTTGTCTTCCATTCATCACCAGGCCTAACCCTAATTTGATGATAGCCTGACTTCAAATCCACCTTGGAGAAATAAAAAGAGCCTCCCAAATTGTCTTTCAAATCCTCAATCCTTGGCATTGGAAATCTGTATCTAATTATAATCTTATTGATGGCTCTGGAGTCATTACACATCCTCCATGTGCCTCCCTTCTTTGGTGCAAGGATGGTGGGTACAACACAAGGGCTCAAACTCTTCCTTATTAGCCCCTTATCCAAAAAATCTTGAATTTATTTTTCTATCTTTGCATTTTGGCCTGGTGTAATCTTGTATGTTACCTTGTTTGGTAAATTTGCTCTAGGAATAAGGTCTATATGATGGCTTATTTCCCTCATAGGTGGTAATGCACTTGGTAACCCATTATCTACTATCTCATGGTACCTTTCCAATAATGTTTGTACCTCTAGTGGTATGTTGAAGCCTCCTCCTTTGGCTTCACTACCACTGCACAATAGACCTCTTTCTCCTTCTTCATAACCTTTAGGAACTCCTTCCCACTCAAGAGTATCACACTGGTTCCCATATGCTTCTCTTCATTAGGTTCCTATAATGGATCATCTAAAACTTCTTTCCTAGCTTGGTGATTACATAGCTATTCCTTTCACCATCATGTATGGCCTTCACATCATACTTCCATGGGTGTCCTAGAAGAAGGTGGCATGCATCCATGGGCAATATGTCACATAAGACCTTGTCCTTATATTCTCCTATTTCAAACTCCACCATAGTTTTTTCATCTACCACTATTTGGTGTCCCTTGTTTAACCATGATACCTTATAGGGAGTGGTATGAGGTATCCTTCTAAGCTTTAGTTTTTCCACCATCTCTATTTATACTATATTTTCAGTGGATCTAGAGTCCACTATCACTTTTCATATCTTTCCATGAGACCTACAAGAAGTCTTAAATAAGCTCTTCCTCTGAGGTGGCTCTATGGTATTTAGAATCTTCAACAATGTTCTTCTTAACATAAGGTTCTCTCTGTCTAATAATGGCCTTGCCTTGGAGATTGGTGAAGTGACACTTTGGGTGTCCTCTTCTTGCACTAACTAATTCCTCCTTTCACCCATTAATGATGAAGAATCCTTTTCATGACACCTACCCATTGTATGCCCCACTTGATTGCAATTATAACATCTACCGGTGAATACTGAATTAGCTCTTCCTTGGGACTGAAACCTACCTCTTGGTGGTCCTCTTCCTCTATATCCTCCTCTTTGAAATGAACTCCTATACTGATTGCCTCCATTGTTTTCAGTAGATGGTTTCTCTTCTATCCTATTTGGGCCTTGTCCTCTTCTAAAGGTACTCCTACCTCTAAATCCTTGGTTATTGCTATTACCCCTACCTCTTTTTTGGAAATCATTCCCATTCCTCCTTCTAGCCTTCTCCTCTACTCTCAAGTCTAATTGAAAACACTTGTGCATATTGTCAAGATCCATTATACTAATTTCATCTTGGATCCCTTGCCTCAATCCATTGAGGTACCTTGCTACCTTTTCTACCTCTTTTTCCTATCTTCTTGCTCTGAGACTCAATGTGTTAAACTCTTTAGTATACGTACTAACTGATAACTCCCTTTTCCTTAAGTTCTACAACTTTTGATACATTTGTATCTCATAATCAGTGGGAAAGAATTATGCCCTCGGCCTAATTTTCATCATCTCCCATGAGACTATCTTTTTTTTCCCATTAGTGATCCTGTCATCCTACATCATGTTCCACCACACCAATGCAGATTCTTTGAGTCTAGCCTTGGCATAGCTAACTCTCTTCTCCTCTGACACTTCCATGTAATCAAACTGATTGTCTATGGCCTCTATCCAATCCAAAAACTCTTCACCATTCAAATTGTCACTATAGTAAGGAATGTATTCCATACTATCTATATTGATGGACTTGAAAGCATCCAAGAACAGCTTTTCTTTATCTGCCTCCACTTCTTTTCCTTTGCTAGATGTCTCACCAATCTAGCTTCCATCTTCATCCTCACTCTCATCACCTCATTCAGTAACTCTCTTCTTACCTTTTGGTTCTGACAGGCTGGCCTTTTCTAGTAGTTCTTGGACCAAGTCCACTATGGAACCCCTACTCATTGCCTTGGATGGCATGTTGTCAACCTCTTGGCTATCCTCCCCTTAAGACATACAAAAACTTCAAGAAATTTTGGCTCTGATACCACTCTGATGTAGAGTGTTTACGACTCTAGTGTTTTTCCTTTTCCCCAATGGTTACTCCTTGTAGTATTCTCTATCAATTTGGATCTCCAAGATCTTCTCTATCAACTTGTCCTCCAAGGTATAGGTTATTTGTAGAAGAATCAATACTCCTAGGTTCACTTAGCCCTTCAATTCCCTAGGCTTCTTCACTAGATCTCCCCTCTATAATCCAAAACCCTAGCTTAGGATATTCCCACACATCACATAGACTCCTAATTATGTCCTTGTCACTTCAAAAGTCCTTTGGAACCCTTTCCCACACTTCTAGATACTTTACCAAGTCTTTTGCTATCAAATTCACTATGAGGCCTAATTGGCTCATTTCCTAGTAGGTCTATTTTCACTATTGTTGGTCTAATGCTCCCAAATTCCCCAAAAAACCTCACATAAGTCCTTGAAAATCTTCAAGGTATCCATCAACACTAATCAAATCCAAAATATTTTCTTATGATTGCACCCATAACCCTAGTTACCAACAAGCCCTAGTTTTTAGCCTATTAATTAGGCCTCTAGACTAGTATGAACCAATTGTCACCAAATTGGTCTTCAAGGTTCATTTCACTTTATCCCACATTTTTATTCTTCAAGGAGACTCATTGGATCGTATACACATGCCTCTAATTCCTTCGTCCAAGATCATGGATGCTCGATCCAACTCCTTCTTTACCCTGTCCAGGCTCACCTGTTCCTAATAGTTAGCCATAGGGCTTCCTTAAAGGTCTAGAAAATTCATGGAAACAACAAAAATGAATTAAAAAACACTATATATAGACTCTAACCTTTCATTCCCTATGGTTTCATCCATTTCCACTAGTGAATACTTAGGTTAGAGCCATTACAAGCACTGGAACTTTGTAAATGGTGTTTGCAGACCAGTGCCTTAAAATCTAATTCAAATTGCACTACACTAAACTAGAAATTAATAATCAATGTAGAAGAAAGATAACATGAAACTCTACACCACCATGGGCCTTGATCTCTCAATTCAATCCATACAGGACCGTATAGAGAACAAGAAACCCTGCAACCTAGTAAGAACTACAGGATCTCATCCGTACATGAGGTACACAATCATGATAATCAATCTGAAACTTCATTAAGCCTCCAAAATCATCGACCCCATGCTCATATAGCTGAGCATGAGTGGTTACAACCACTCCAACTCATTTTTCAACTTTTTGCAAGAAGTTGGAAAAGTTGCTCGAACAACTTTTCAAAGTTGCTAGCAACTTTTTACATTGAGTGCTATTTGGCTCTTTTGGTCACCTCAAAGAGTGTGATTGACTTCTAGGACCCTAGTTAAGACACTTAGGGTCCTAAGACATATTCTAAACCCATCTTACACAAAAATAGCACATTTTGTCTTTATAGGCCATATAGGTAAAATAGACCACAATACCTTTCATGAGCTCACCTGGCTCTTACAAACATTTAGGTTGTCAACCTTGGATCCAACCTATTGGATATTATTCCAAACCACACAAAACACCTATCATAACCCTAAAAACTCACTAACTGATGCAGGAGCATCCTAGGATTCTTGGCAATCCTGTATCAACCAAAAATATGTTGGTCTTTGAGGGTAGATTGTTTGTTTTGATCTTAGTTTAGTGGAGTTCTTGCTTGGTTTGGGAGACTAGTTGCTCAGTTTCTGTGGTTACCAGGGTGCTCAATCTTTAAAGAATGCTCGATGACTAAAGGCATTGGATCACTCGCACTCAACAATAGCTGTGTCACTCAGTCATGCCTAGTGTGGTCAATCAACTAGTGCTCAATTATTTCTTCTATTGCTCGGTCTTCTTGCTTACTGACTGGATTGTTTTGGATAGATCGGCTTGGCTGACTAGTGCATTTAATTTGTGTCATGCTCCTTGTGTTATGGATTGACTGTTGGACATGTGGGGACCTAGATCTGGCATGTTGCATTCTTCTATGTGGATCTGATGACCGTTTGGGGCCATCTTTGAGAGTTTATTTATTTTGTAAGGCTATGTGAGATCTGACTAATGTTTTAGCATTTAATATTTGTTTGTAAGGGTTAATTGTTTCATCAGTTGACTTGTGGCTAGGAATCAGTATTTATAGGATGCTTGGGTAATTTTTTAGGGAGAGGAGATGGTGAAAAAGGAAGGTTAGTAGCCTGCAAGCTTAGGAATAGGAAGATTTCTTGGAAGTTTGAGTACAAGTTTAGATCTTTCCTAGGTGCCTACCAGTGTTTTGTGTGTTACAGACCTGGACTAGCTAAATGCTAATGTTGTGGAAAAGATTTGGATCCTACAAGATCTTGTAGACTGTTACTTTCATTGTAATTGGCCATAACCAGGAAGGCCTTACAGCCCAACACATTGCATGTGATTGATGATTTGATGAATAAAGACTTTTATTTCATTTCAGATCTATTGTTGTTATGGTGTATTTCTATTGCATATTGGTTTGGTTGCAAGGTCAGTCAGTCCTTAATTGGATCCACCAGCCTTGACTGCATTAGGTGGTATCAAAGAGAAGTTTGTTTCTATTTGAGAAAAGTCTATTCATGTTGGAGCCGAGTGGATCTTGTGTGTTCGTGTCTAGATCTTGATTTGAAGATGCCTTCGAGGAGAAATCATGAGATCTCTAAAGAAGAGGAAGCTACTGGTGAATTTTGTCTTGATGATTTTAGGGATTTGTAGAAACAAGTGCAAGACCTACAAGAGGAATTGAGAAAGAAGAAGCCTACCTTGAAAGAGGATACTGATGATCAATCTAAGGAAGATCATTTTGAAGAAGCTGTCGAAGAAGCTAGAGATTTTGAGGAGAATCAAATTCTGAAAGCTATGTCTAAGATTGGGAAAAGACCTAAGATTGAAGTTTCTGCATTTGTTGGAAGCCTTAGACTAGAAGAATTGATTGATTAGATCAATGAGATTGATGAGTACTTTGAGTATGAAGAAATAGAAGATCCTGGTAGGGTTAGATTTGCAAAGACTAAATTAAAAGGTCATGCAAATATCTGGTCGAGAGAAGTTCAGTTGGAAAGAGGTAGAAGAGGAAAGGAAAAGATCGCTAAGCAGAACCGAATGGTTGACAAGTTGAAGAAGCAATTCATTCTGATGGATTATGAATTGGACATGTTTAAGAAGATGCAAGCCTTGAAGTAGACTAACAAATTGGTGCAGGAGTATACTGAGGAGTTTTATAGAATTTTGATTAGGACTTTTCATTTTGAAGCTGATAAAGAGAAGGTTGCTAGGTATGTCTATGGTTTGAGACCTAGTATTCAAGAAGAGTTACTTACTATGTGGATGACAACAATCAGTGATGCTTATGATATGGAATTGAAGACTGAAGAGAAGCTAAATAGGAAGTATGAAGGAAAATAGAACAATAGGAACCGAGGTGGTAAAACTAGCAAGACAGTTATTGAGAGTAATGTGACAAAGAATCCTAAGTCTGATGTGGGATCTAGAGGTGGACAAGTTACTAAGAATACTAGATAGAGAGGGAAGTTGAAGAATGAGTTCACTGACACTTTTTATAATTGTGGTGAAGCTGGTCATAGAAGTTGGCAGTGTCCTAAGAAAAGAGTTGCATTAGCTGTTGAAGAAGACATTGAGAATGTTCTTGAAAAAGGTGAATGTCTTATCACACGAAGGTTAGCTGCATGTGTTCATGAACTGGTACAAAGGATAAATTTGTTTAGAACCAGATGTAAGTGCAAGGATAAGGTATGTAATGTCATAGTTGATGGTGGCAGTTCTGAGAACTTTGTTTCAGATGAAATGGTTAGTAAATTAAATTTGGAAAGAAGGAAGCATCCTAATCCTTATCAGATTAGTTGGATACAAGATTTTTCTAAGGTTAGATTTGAAGAACAATGCTTGGTTAAGTTTCAGATTGGATCTTACCATGATGAGATATTGTGTGATATATTGCCTATGGATGCTTGTTATCTGTTGCTCGGTACACCCTGGCAGTTTGACAGGAATGTTTTGTTTGATGGTCATGCTAATACCTATGTGGTTAGGCATAAGGAGCTTGACATAAGTTGATACCTTTATAGGAGACAGGGGTTAAGGGATGTGGAGTTATCAGGTGTTGTCCTTATGACAAACCTTAGGAGCAGAAGGTTGATGAACCTATTCTTGTTAAATCTAGTTTGAAGGAGAAGGAGAATGATATCTCTAAAGAGTTTTTTGAGATTAAGAAGTAGATGGTTTTACTCACAGAGATGGTTCAACAGATGATGACATTTGTGACACAGAGAGATGCAGATGATACTGAGTTGGTTGAGGAGTCTGGAAGGGATGAACCTTACCGAGGCACTAAAGTGATCAGTAGTGGTCAGAGTCAGTTGTTATCAATTACCAACCAAAGGGGTAAACAAAGTGGAAGATAGAAGGACTTTCTGCATGAGATAGTGAATGAAGTGAAGACTACTTGGGATGAAGGACAAGAAGAGATGTGGGTGAAGAATAAATTTGGCATACCTATTTGGGTTCCCTTGAGGCGTTCCTGATTTCCTTATGAGAAAATCTTTCTTACCTAGGGTGTTTGATGCAGGAGCATCCTAGGATTCTTGGCAATCCTATATCAACCAAAAATGTGTTTGTCTTTAAGGGTAGATTGTTGGTTTTGATCTTAGTTTGGTGGAGTTCTTGCTCGGTTTGGGAGACTAGTTGCTTAGTTTTTGTGGTTACCGGGGTGCTCGGTCTCTGAAGAATGCTTGGTGACTGAAGGCGTCAGTTCACTAACACTCGGCAATAACTGTGTCACTCGGTCATGCCTAGCGTGGTTGGTCAACTGGTGCTTGGTTATTTCTTCTATTGCTTGGTGTTCTTTCTTACTGACTAGATTATTTTGGATAGATCAGCTTGGCCGACTGGTGCATTTAATTTGGGTCGTGCTCCTTGTGTTATGGATTAATTGTTGGATGTGTGGGGACCTAGATCTGGCATTTTGCATTCTTCTATGTGGATCTGATGACCATTTGGGGCCATCTTTGAGAGTTTATTTATTTTGTAAGGCTATGTGAGAGTCGACTGATGTTTTAGCATTTAATATTTGTTTGTAAGGGTTAATTGTTTCATTAACCAACTTGTGGTTGGGAATCAGTATTTATAGGATGCTTGGGTAGTTGTTTAGGGAGGGTAGATGGTGAAAAAGGAAGTTTAGTAGCCTGCGATCTTAGGAATAGGAAGATTACTTGGAAGTTTGAGTACAAGTTTAGATCTTTCCTTGGTACCTACCAGTGTGTTGTGTGTTATAGACCTGGACTAGCTGAATGATGATGTTGTGGAAAAGATTTGGATCCTGCAAGATCTTGTAGACTATTACTTTCATTGTAATTGGTTGTAACCGGGAAGGCCTTATAGCCCGACACATTGCATGTGATCGATGATTTGATGAATAAATACTTTTGTTTCATTTCAGATCTATTGTTGTTATGGTGTATTTCCAATGCATATTGGTTTGGTTGCAAGGTCAATCAGTCCTTAATTGGATCCACTAGCCTTGACAACATCACTAACCTAGCAAAATGGAAGGTTCTTTGCACCACAACACATATTATCAAGTATCTAACATGTGAGGGAAGATTTTCAAATTTGCATGCTCATCATTTTAAGCTACTTAGCTGCATAAGGCATAGTCTCTCAGTGAATGTCCCTAATTTCTTGTATAATATGCTAAGTATTAGCACTGAGGAGACTCAAAAAGGGAATACAAATTCTATCACCCACCATACCCTAATTAATCTTCTAGTCAAAAAATCCCTTAGGGGTGCCTCTCCCTTAGCATGGTTAGAATTTGTCCAGCATAAAACATTGCAACCTCAAATTGACCCTGATGAGAAACCCCTTGAAAATGATACAGGATCTTCTGAGCCTGCTGTAGAAACAGCTACACAAGAAAAAGAAACAGAAATACTCCAAGAAAATAGGCCTTTTCCTGTTCTAGAAATTAATGTCCCTACCTCTTCCACAAGGGAAGGAAAACAAAAAATTGGAGAAGAAACCCCTGATCTTGAGAATGAAGTCCAAAACCCTGTGATTCCAAAAAGTAAAAGAAAAAGGTCAAATCTTGCAGCATCTATTCCTGCAGAAGAAAGGCCAAAAACAACCCTCAAAAAGAAGACTGTAGAGGTTGTAAAAATAGTTGTGCGTAGAAGTCCTCGGATGTGAAGATAAGTGTTCCATTAGAAAAACCTACCACAAAGCCTTTTTTTGAGTATATTTTTGACAATTCCCCTAAGCAAACAGAAGTGCCTTCATCCCTCCAAAATCTACAAGAACCCCAAAATTTGAAAGAACCTTGTGGTAACATATCACATGATGATCTGGGTGCACCTAAGGAAAGCCCAAATGTAGCACAAGAAAACATTATTGAAGATGTCCAGATGACTCCTCCACCAAACCATGTTTATTCCCAAATGTCTATTGTGCCTTACAAAGCAACATGGTTTACTGAATATTTTCAACAAGCTTCTAAGGAAAAGAGAAAATAGAGCACCCAGTTTCAAGAATTTAGCCCTCTAACAATAAAATCTATTATCTTCAGTATATATAACTAGTTTGTCTTTCAAAAAACTTGGTGGAAACAAGAAAGAAAAAGAATGTAGAAAGAGATATATGAGTAGTTAAAGGAGATAGAAGTTCTTAAGGAATAGGTGAAGAAGCAGAAGCAACAAAAGGATCATGCTCTCAAACTAGCTGATCAAGTTATAGCTTGTAGACCACCTCCCAGATTTTATGCCATCTATTTGAAAGAACAGTTCCTCTTATTTCAACTAATGATGGCTATGCAGGATATAGATTGTGAGTTCAAATTAGCTCTAGAGTTTTATGGATTGTACCAGACCCTTCCTTCATGGCAACAAAACTTACTCTGTGAACTCTATCTGCATAATTTTTTCATTCCTCATGAAACTAAATGGAACCCTTTGCTTTACATAGGTGATATTCATTTGAGATCCCTAATGTCATGGATGTGTAATCACCTAAAAATGATCATCTAGAATATTAGCCCCTTTTGCTAAATTATCAATTGCTTGCTCTTGATCAAATCCTAGTTCTATCATTTATTCGATTATTTTCTATGGGCTAACCATCTTATCCTAAATTTTTATTTATTTAAAAGAAATATTTCCTCCCCTTTTAAATAAATAAAAGCCCCCACTTTTCCTCTTATCCTAAATTACACAAATAAAGCATTATTCTTATTCTATAAAAAGGGAAAAACCACTTTTTGTCTTATATGGACACAAAAGTCAACTTTTATTTTCCCATTGGAGGATATGTGTGCACATGGATTGCTCCTCTTTCAACCTCCACCATTGATTAGATATTTTGCCTCTTAATCTCCATGGTCCATTCCTCCTCCTTTCCTTTAAAAGGAGAGCTCTCTTCCTCATTTTGCATCTTAGCTTTTTATGCTAATGTTATGCTGCAGTTTTTCTAGGTCACTTTGGAGCTTTTGGAGATTTGGAGCATTCTTGGCTTTTTGCATCTACATGTTATCATAGTTTCATTTCTTTCATTGTCATGGCATTCATAGCTTCATACTTAGCTTAGTTTCCTTTATGCTTTAGATTAATTCATCTAGCTTAACTAGGAGGCTTTGTAATACTTGCATCTTTCATTTTCATAGCTTAGCTTGCATTTCCATTTCTAGCATAGCATTGCATTGCATTTTCATTCTTGATTCTTGAGGATATTGGCAGTCTTGCCCTTGTCTTCATTGAATCTCTCATTGCATGGTTTACTAGCAAGGTTATTGGCTTAATAGCTCTAGCTGAGAGCATTCTTAAAACCCTTGCACTCCATGCCTAGGGAGCTATGGATCAATTTTTGAGACCTCATTCTTGAGTGTTCTTGAATGTAATGATTCATAGAAGTGTGACACAATTATAGTGCCATTTTTGGCACCCACCATGGGGCAGAATAGATTATCTTTGTCCTTTAATTCTGCATTTTTCATCAAAATTTTCATCAATTTTTGGCTTTATTTTCGGTCTCTGGTTTTTCTGTCTCAGAGTGTCATGCGACATTTTGCCACTGTCGTGCAATAGTTCTTTGTATAGCGGTGTGACACTTTACTAGTTAAAAGTGTCACCCCCTTTGACAGAAAGTGTCACACTGTGTGAGGAGTTATGTCACCTGCATATAGCACAAACTGTCGCCCATAGATAAAGTGTCACACCCGTATACGGAAAAGTGTCATATGACATTTCTGGTGACTGTGTTGTCACCTGTACCTGGCAGTGAGCTTGTTTTTAGCTTTTTTTGTTATCTTGCAAGTTTCAGGTTCTCTGCTATCTTTTTGAAAAATTTTGAAAATTTCAGCATTTTCAAATCTATGCTACTTTGGAAAACAGGCACCCATTTTTTTAAAAAAATTTCATAAATGGTATCAAAAGTTTAAGTGTGATATATTGTTGGAAAGGTCTTTTGGAGCCTAATCCAACCATGCTAGTTTCATTCTCAGATTTTACCATTTGATTAACTATTTTACTTGCAGATTATCTGATTTTTTATGTGCTAACCATTGTGGAGCTAACAAGTTGTGCTTGTAGGTTCTCTCATTGCTTGGAATTTGCCAAAAGAAATGCATGTCAAAGAGGGCTACTAATGGTTTTTGTAGGGCTGCCCTAAGCATAAAAACCAAATCAAGTTCTTGTTTAATTGCTTTATTTATTGAGTGAGGCATATACTAGTTGTTTCATTTCATAGGCACTTAATACCTTATTGTAGGAATTTTGAGGTGGTAGGAGAGTATGCTCTTCACCCTTGTGGTGAAACAAAAATCTTGACCCATCTTGGGATTTTGAAAGCAAGGGGGTAACTAAATCTTTCCTTGGTGTGTTTGGGTGAAGTTTTTGAGATAGGGGAGTATGCTCTTCACCCTTGTGGTGAACCAAAAACCTTGAACCTCAAAAATTGATCTACTTTTTATTTAGATTTAGAATCCTTTAGCAGGCCTGCTCTTTAGCAGTCAAGAGGAATGACCCAAGTGGGGACAAGCTAATACCGAGATATTCTAACCCACTATAATCTCAAGGCTATCAAGGACACAAAATCTTGGTAGACATAATGCTTGTCTTCGCTTGATGTGAGTAGCTCATGGGATTGCGACCATGGGGAAAGCATTGAGCAAGAATGCTTAAGGTACTCTTGAGGCTGTGAGGTCCTAGTCCTTTATGAGGAGTAAGAGGGCTGTTATGAATGGAAGCCCTTACTACGAACCATTAGTTAGAAGCCACCTTATTTTAGCTACTTAGCTTCTTGGTGCAAGGATTGATCAAGTGGACTTACCCCGATCACCCCAAGACACTCACCATATGTGTTCTTTTGGTTGTGTTTTTGACATTTCCATGACAATGCCAATATCTCTTGTGGGCAACCACTTGGTGTGAGGCAAGGGAGCATCAAGTTGTGGGCCACGTTGCTAAGTAATGAGCCTTGTCCTTCTAGGTAGTAATTGCTTGAATTGTCTTCGATTGTGCTATACCAGTGTAAACATTCTCAACATTCAAAAAAATGATAGCATTCATAAGATTTTCTATTTTGATATCACAAGTGCTTGTCTTGGCAAGGTTGCTTTTGCCCTTGTTCCAAGTGTTTTATGACATGTTTGATCACCTACTATTTGCAAACTTGTCTTTTACTTGTTGTTAATGTCTGTCAAACTGAGAAATTGCACTATCCAATCTTTGAAATCGATCAAAACGCTTCAAAACTAAGATTTTTTATGTTCACTTGTCAAAGAGTCGTACGACCCTGGAACAATGTCGCACCCTGTTCTGAGAAATATCATGTGACAGTTCATCCTTGCACAATTGTCACCCTGCTTGCCTAGAAAGTGTCACCTGGTCTTATTGGAAACTGTTGCTTGGCTTAGGGTGAAGTGTCACCTCACTATAAACTATCACCTTGTCTACCTGGAAAGTGTCACCCAGAACCTTTTTGCTATCTTGTCGCTATTGCAATCCAGAGCTGCTAAACTTGCATTTTAACCTGTCGTAGAGTGTCTTTTTCTATTCTTACCTGAATCTGGTCTGTTATCTGCATGCTTAGACTTGTTCTAGACTTAAACAAATGAGCTAAAACTATTGGATTTGAGCTTAATGAATGCTACTCTTGATCACTTGTCGCATCATAGTTACCTCTCTAGCTACTTGCTTATTGAGCTTCTTGCTCGCTGCTCGGCTTTAGTCAATTGATTACTGTAAGTGCTTGAGCACTTTTGATGAGCCATCTCTCTATTGTTCTACTTTGATAAGTGATCTTTATTAGCTTTGCTTATCTCAAATCTGAGAAACTTTGTCTCATTCTATTAGTCAACCAACATCTCTTTTCATGTCGGTTACAACTCGGTCTCAATTTGAGCAGGAGAGTCATCCTCCGTTCAATTATACACAGTTACCTTCTCCAACTAGATGCTCATGAGTGCCCATTAGCAACAATATTTCTAGTTCTAACCAATCTAATAATTCTAAGGCTACCCCATGGTACAAAGGAGGTTTCCTCTTTTTCGCATTCAAGACCCCCAAAAACACAGACAGTGTCTCACTCACTTTGACTAAACAAGAAAAATTTCAGCACTTGCAAGAACACTTTGAGCATAAGGATAACCAAGCGCGCTTAGAAAAAGAACACAATCAACAAAGGATGGATGCTACTAGGCACATGGCTTATAGAGGAATGTCTTATGAGCAACCCGAGACTAGTAACTATGAGCATAGACCTCTTTTTACTAGCAACAATGGCAACAACACGCCACCAAGATCTCCTCCAAGACCCACTTTTGGTATGCCTTCTTCACCTCCTAGGCCTCCTCCCTCTCAACATGAGGCAGAGGCTGATGATGAGATTTCTAGTGAGGATCTTATGAGATTTGAACAAGATGTGGTCTCCCAATGAATGATGCATAAGCTTTTAGAGCGTAATGGCGATCAATATTTTCAATATATGACTTCTAGAGGATACAAGCTTCCTCCTGGCTATGATGTTAGACAAATTTTCCAACAAACAGTACCAACTGAATTGGAAATCCTTCAGGAAGAACTGCATCGAACAAATCAATGCCTTACCCAAATGGCAATAGACAGAGAGCCTCCAAAGGTCTCTTTTGTAGAATCAATTTGTGCTCTTCCCTTTGATAGGAGTCTATACATGGTCCCATTTCCTAGGGATATTGAGGTTCCCAAATATGACAAGTATGATGGAAATGATGACCCCCATGACCATGTGCGTCACTTTTACGCTCTTAGCATGGACTTCCTTCGTGAAGACACATTTCTGCTACGACTGTTCCCTAGAAGTTTAAGAGGCCAAGCTTTGGAATGGTTTGCAAAATTGACACCACCTCTTAATACTTTTGATGAGTTAGCTATGCGCTTCACACAACACTATTCATACAATATCCAACAGCCTATCACCATGATAGATCTTGGTGCTTTAAGACAAAACCAAGGAGAGTTATTTGCTACTTATTTGCAATGTTGGAGGTCATTGTATTCTCGATATCCTCGTCAGCTACCCAAAAGGGAAAAGATTGATATTTTTGTCAACACTCTTGTGCCTGAGTTGTATTATGATCTAAGGAAACAACCGTTCTCCTCTTTCAATGACATGGTTGAAAGTGCATATCAGATTGAGGATGTAGCTATAAGAAAAGGGGATATTGTTATTAATAAAGATGCTAAAGGCAATGGCAAAGACAAGAACAAACCTTGGAATAAAAAAAAGTATGTTGTTACTGATGGGGTTGTTGATGCTCCTAAAGCCAAAGAGCCTGCTTTCAATCTCTCCAATGCTATCTATGTAGCAAAACAACAAGAAGCTACCAATGCTCACAGTGCTCCTAAACCTCAATATGCAGATAAGCCTAAGAAGTCATTTCAAAAGTGAGTCTATACCAAGTTGGCAGAACCTTACGATGTGATCCTTAAGAATTTGGTTGACAATGGATATCTTATGCTTCCTAATAAATCTGGTAACTGGGATCTGATAAATAAGCCTGATTGGTGGAGAGAGGATCATTACTGCCATTATCATAGAAACAAGGGACATCCAACAGACAATTGTTTTAAGCTTAGGGATGATATTCAAGACCTCATTGATAACAACACAATCTCCACTGATGGCTTAACTAAAAATTCTGATCATACAGCTTTCAAAGATCCTCTACCTAAGCATGATAAGGGGGAAACCTCTCAAGCACATAAGAAGAATCATGATGCTAAGATCAATTATACATATACTTCTGATACACCTGTGATCAACATGGTAGAGCCCATTGAGAGTGTTCTAATGATGAGGTCTCCAGATGATAATAAAGCCAATCATGGTAAGCCAAAGTTGGTCTTGCAAACACGTGGTAGTTCATCTTCCCGAAGTGAGACACTGAATGCTGTTACTAGGGGGCAAGCCAAGATTGTTCTTAAAACTACGCAAGATCCCAAGCAAGCTTTTCCTTCCAAACAAGTGGCTCCTTTAGCCACCCCTAGCTATGATCTTGTCCAATATTTGCAAAAGACACCAGCACAGATATCTATCCTTGAGTTGCTTCGGTTATCCCCTTCGCATAGAGAGATTCTTGATGAGGCTCTACGTACAACATGTGTTCCCAACAACATTGATCCTGATCGATTCTAGGCTATGGTCAACCACATTTCATCTCCGCTATCTCTCTCTTTTTCTACAGAAGATGACATATCTATTGCTCACCCACATAATCTAGCTTTACACATCGAAGTCTAGTCTACCACACCCGTGTCCGCCGAGTCCTGATAGACAATGGTGCAGGGTTAAATATTGTTTCTTTCAATTTCATACAATAGTTGGGTTTGTCAAAATTTGTTGTGGATTCTAAGAAGAAGATTACTATAAAAACTTACGATGAAGTGGAAAGATCTTTCAAAGGTCTTGTCACGCTACTTGTCCGAGTAGGCCCTACCATGAAAGATATTAACTTCCAAGTATTGGACATCCCACTTGCATATAACATTCTTTTGGGTCATCCTTGGATCCATGACATGCAGGCTGTTCCTCCCACTTATCATCAGTGTGTCAAATTTCTATACAATGGCACTGAAGTTGTGATTCCTGGAGACCATACTATTGCTATCAATGCTCTTGCTACTGCTGAAAAATTTGTTCCTCGCAATGAACCTTATGTTGATGCTAGTACATCTCTAGTTGCTACTGAGAAAACACTTAAAATGATGAGCCTTGGCATGGGTGAATATATGCTGGATTCCTTTGCATCTATACATGTTTCTCCTAGGTCATATGGGAAACCTTCTGATCAGATGAAGCCTTCCACTTTTGCTATGACGATCTTTGATACTTTTGTTTCTTCATTCATTCCTTTAGAAGAAGAAAGAGAAGAACAAGCTGTCCAAGAGTGGATCTATAGAGAAGATGAGGGTAGTATGGAAAATGCCTTCCTTGATTATTCCAAAAATACTCCCATGCTCAGTAATTCAGACACAAATACAGATGAGTCACCACTACACACTATGGCTCAAATGGGAGATGATCTTCCTTCTACTTCACTTCTTTGGGGAGAAGCATGTATATCTACTGATGATATGGCTGAGGCCTCTATGTCTAGAACCTATGTGCCTAAAGAATCATTGCACTATGATAGACAACGTCGCAACATTGCACGGCTGCTACAAAGAGGTGATCTATCACATAATGACATGAGTATCTCTACTTTTCGGCATCTTAAGCCTCTTCCAGAAGATTCTTCCATGACAGATATGGATGTTGATATGGTTCATACTTATAGTGACCATCCTGATGTAGTCGATGAGTCTCGCGAAGGGTCTGATGGGTTGGTTCCCTGTATTGCCTTAGTGGACTATGTTGGTCCTTCTATGACAAATCTAGATCTAGCTACTTTTCGAGCTTACCCTATAGGCTCAACTTCTCTTGTCACTAGAGATGACACCTCTCACATAAATGCTATTGAACCAATCACTTCATTTCATCTCGCATCAACACCTGTTACTTCTTCCACCAGCGAACTAGCAACAAAAAAGATTGAATCAGCAATCAAGTATCATAGTCATCAAGTCAAAAGAAAAGAGCAATGGTCGGATGGTGAAAACCACATTGTGGCAGTATCCACACCTAAGAAAAGTAAAAATAAAAATTGGCTCAAAAATAATGATTGTCAAATAAAAGATGACAAGTTGATTCTCTACAAAAAAATGGTGCACTACTTCAAGCATGATCTCATATATGTTACACTTCAGCCCATTCCTATAGCTAAGAACAAAGTTGGTAATGCCTTGGTTACTTCGACATTTATCTTATGAATGAAAAAGCATAAATCTTGCTTCAATTTCCTGGTGGATGAATTACGCTATCCTGCTTACAAGTCCTACAATCCTACCATCTTTTCATGTCTTCTACCTCATATTCCTCCTAAAAATCCACCATGCCATTCTTTCCACCATCCCTTACACTTTTCCTTTGTCTCTAGTGACTTGTATAGGAAGGGTCTAGACGGAACTCTCCTTAGGTGTCTAGAAATAAAGGAGTCAGAAAAAGTGCTAGCTGAAATCCATGATGGCATATGTGGATCACATTCTAATGATCCTCCGCTAGCTCAGACATTGCTTAGGGCTGGTTATTATTGTTCGAACTGGTTGAAACCTCCTATCATCACAGCCACAACATTTGGGCCTGGGACCTATCAGTTCTCTACATCAGAGGAAGTAGATTCTTGATGCCCGTTTCTGTCTAGGGCATTCTTTGTACATACTTTATGATCCTGAAAAAATTACAAAAAATTCATATATGATGCTGAAAAAATCTTAAAAAGCATAAAAAGTACTGCAAAAAAAAAAGAGCATCCTAGTGAAAACCTAGCAATAAGTGCTTTGATGTCTCACCAAAAAAATCAAAAAAATTCAAAAAATTGAAAAAAATTGAAAAAGTGCCTTGGTTAAAACTTGGAAACAGGCGCCTTGGTAGCAAAAATACAAAAAAATTATAAAAAGTCCTAAAAAAAAATTGCAATAAATCTATCAAGTGGTGAAAACCTGGAAACAGACGCTGCTTGAGACCCTCTGCACCTATGTCTATCAGTCTTGCATGGCACTCATTCGCTCCACTTCTCACTTTGTCTCTCCTAGCCTGGAATTGACTCTTGTCTTAGTCTAGGGGGCATACGTTGTTTTAAGCTTATCTTGGCTCTCTTTGTGCATCTGGGTTTCTTAGGCACTCGCAAACGGTGTTTTTCAACACCACCCCAATGGTGTTTTTCAACACTACCATAGCGTCGAGTGTTTCTTAACACTTATCAGATGTCCTACCTGCAGTCCTGAATGATGCAATATTTCTCACTGGCAGATGCGATACTCAAAGTTTGACTCTATGAACTACACACATGCACTTAAACATTTGACTCACTAAGACTTGCTTGGCTTTATTTATTTGTGTGCTGTCTATGATGATTTCTTTGCTGAGTGTTCTCCCCCTATGATCATTTTTTATGATGCATAGCTAGAAGACTGAGGGAATAAGAACATGTTTTATTTGCTTTCTGCCTATGGGTATATTTTGTTGATCCTTACTATCATTAGCATTTATGCTTGTTCCACTTGACATTGGGATCTACAAGGTATTATCCTTGACTATTTTGTAAGTGCATGCTTATAGTCATCTTGACTTTCTTGTGTCTTGATGTGAGCATAATCTTGCTATATCAAACTTAGGTAATCTCACTGCACTAGTCATCTTGACCTGCATGTCTTTGATGCCTAGGTGGGATTTCCACATTTCTATCTGATATAGATCATATTCAGATCCACATAGTTATGCTAGTGTGTATTGTATGATCTTGCAATGCTACCAATAATGCTCGATGATGAATATTAGATGTCTATTAGCATTGTGACCTTGCAAGTAAACCACTTTTCATGTAGCTTGCATTCTTAGGTTCATGTTAGTTTAGTTTTGCATCTTGCATATGGAGAGAGCTCTCCTTTTCATCTTACGTGGACTTGTTAATCAACTGCACTCACCTTTTGCTTCTTCTTGATTATGTCTTTTGCTTCTTGTCTTTCATATCCCATCATTTTCTCTTCATTTCGAGATTGAAACTAAAATCCATGTTCACCTTTCTTCTTCTTTCATGCAGTTGGCTGACCTTTTGAGGCCTAATCCTTTGATCTTCGCTGGGGCATTCTTCACCTCTTCATCCCCATCTCTTTCAAACTTCTAGTCTTTCATTCACTTCAAATCCCAAGTTCAAATCCCCCTTTATGGTGTTTACGGGTTGAGGGATCGATAGGTTCATGCCCCGTGTCCCATGTGTGGGGCATATCTTCACTGCTTGATGGTTATTCTGTTCTCTTTCTTCGATTATGATTTCTAGTGATTTGATCATGTCTCTCTTGCTTCTACTTTCCCTCTACCTAGATTTCACTTTCAATCCCGAGGGGGCAGACACATCATATCTTATTGGCAATCTCTTTCCTAAGTGTTTAGTGTTGTCGCTACCAGGCTGATCATGCAGGATTTTCTATCTCTCTGTACTTCATTCTTTGGAGTCAGATCGCTATCTGCTTGCCTTCTTGGCTATCTCTTGCCTTCTTGGCTGATCTATTCTTTGACGTAATGTGTTCCCAGATCGATCACACATTATTCAAAGAGGGGAAAATGTAATCATCTAAAAAGGGTCATCTAGACTATTAGCCCCTTTTGCTAAATTATCAATTGCTTGCTCTTGATCAAATCCTAGTTCTATCATTTATTTGATTATTTTCTATGGGCTAACCATCTTATACTAAGCTTTTATTTATTTAAAAGGAATATTTCCTCCGCTTTTAAATAAATAAAAGCCCCCACTTTTCCTCTTCTCCTAAATTGCACAAATAAAGCATTATTCTTATTCTATAAAAAGGGAAAAACCACTTTTTATCTTATATGGACACAAAAGTCAACTCTTATTTTCCCATTGGAGGATATGTGTGCACATGGATTGCTCCTCTTTCAACCTCCACCATTGATTAGATATTTTGCCTCTTAATCTCCATGGTCCATTCCTCCTCCTTTCCTTTAAAAGGAGAGCTCTCTTCCTCATTTTGCATCTTAGCTTTTTATGCTAATGTTATGCTGCAGGTTTTCTAGGTCACTTTGGAGCTTTTGGAGATTTGGAGCATTCTTGTCTTTTTGCATCTACATGTTATCATAGTTTCATTTCTTTCATTTTCATGGCATTCATAGCTTCATACTTAGCTTAGTTTCCTTTATGCTTTAGATTAATTCATCTAGCTTAACTAGGAGGCTTTGTAATACTTGCATCTTTCATTTTCATAGCTTAGCTTGCATTTCTATTTCTAGCATAGCATTGCATTACATTTTCATTCTTGATTCTTGAGGATATTGGCATTCTTGCCCTTTTCTTCATTGAATCTCCCATTGCATGGTTTACTAGCAAGGTTATTGGTTTAATAGCTCTAGCTGAGAGCATTCTTAAAACCCTTGCACTCCATGCCTAGGGAGCTATGGATCAATTTTTGAGATCTCATTCTTGAGTGTTCTTGAATGTAATGATTCATAGAAGTGTGACACAATTATAGCACACAGGATGCACAATGAGGCAAATTATGATAGGCAACTAAATAACTATAGAGACCTAGAAAAGTTTGAACCATTACCATTGAGGGCTAAATCAAGAAAACCTGATGTCCTCCTAAGAGATTGGCTTAACCTAACCTATGGAAGGCCGAAACCTAAAATCAAAGAAAAAGTCTTTGCACTCAGAGATAGGGTTTATAGGGAGTATCAAGGGTTACCCTATTTTTCATTTCAGAGAGCTCTTGTAGGGGTGTGAAGCAGATGGAATAGGCTACCAGAGGCCTTTAAGAAATTAGAGCCACATAGCCCAATCAATTTCAAAGTAGCTATGAAAAGAGAAACCAGGTATATGCATCTAGGATGGTAGACTAGAAGAGAATTATGGATTCCCCTATCTTTCCAACCGCCAATGCTCTTATGGCTACTATATGATATCAATGCTACCGAACTAGACCATTTGCAGGAAGAACATCATACATATTACTGGACGAGGACAAGAGGATTCTATTATACTTTTAAGAGTGGGAAGAAGGGGAAGACAAGTTTTGGTGATTTCAGATCCATAGCCAGGAAGTGTAATGCTTGAGGACAAGCATTATGCTTGTTGGGGGGTAGATGATGAGACAATTTATTGTCTCTAATTTGTAATAATCTTTATGTTTTGTTAAAATATTTCCAATACATTCATGGACCTATAACTATGTGAACTTGTGATAAGTACAGTTAGAACCACTAAGATTATGGGTAGTTAGATGTGACATGTTTTGCTGAATATTATATATAAATTGTAGTACTTCATATAGCTACTTTAATCTGTGTTCTAATATTTGGGTAAGAATTGACTAGTTGACTTGTATACATACCACATCCTACTAACTTGCCAGGAAAACAAGGAGCAGTTGGAGAGTGGATTGACCGCATTAAAGAAGAGGCATTGAAGTTCCATCTATGTTGGAGAAAGCCATCACAACACTGAGGATCATGTCTCTACTAGAGAGGAGACATCATTCCATAGAATATAGGAAACAACTCTGCTATATTTCCTCAATGCTCATTATTTTGTTGAATCAGTTATCTAGACTTTATTGTACTCTATCATGGGTTGTTATATTTCCTTCTTCTATGGCAAGACTTAGTTAGAACTTAATTTCATGCTTTCAATAAGCGTCAAACCTCTATATAAAGGTATTTGATTGGTTTAGTTGTGTAATGAGAAAACATATACGAATGTTGTGTTTAGCATAGCAGAACTACTCTTCCTATTTTTCATGTATTGTTCCATTACTATGTAATCAGTTTATGAGAATATAATGAAAGAGTGATTTTGAAGTATCTTTTGTGTTAGTAGTTAGCAAAAGCCAACCAAGGGGACCCACTTGGGAGGTGGAATAGATTAGGATAGAGTAGAATTGCTTTCTGTATTTTTTGTGTGTTCAAGTAAAAGTTACTGTTTTACTCCTGCAACATTATTATTGTGAATGTTCCTACAACACTTGCAGAGATAGGCATAGTTAATGCTTTGAGTTGTTAAATAGGCTTAGGATAAGTTTACAAGATTTCAACAGTAATTTCATTAAGTATTTATGTGTGCTTACTTTCCTGCGGGGTGAACTGACAATAGTGGGTTACACTTTTTTGCCTAAACGGACACTGAACTCTACATTTTGAGAAAAAATTTTAGATTCGGATACATATTTCCATTGAATTATTCAAAATTCGAGGATGAAGTAAATTAGAGTCTTTTAGATTTTTTGTCTAGATTCTAAATATATTTTTTTAATTTTTTTTCAATTTATTTGAATACTTTTTTCTTTCTCCCACGAAAACTGGTATGGTACTGAAAACATCATTTTCAAATAGTAACATTGTTTTCATAGAGCATAACTTTTTTTGTAAAATAGATATGAATGTAATTCTTTTGAATTTAGTTTCATAACATCCATACATAGGGCATGCAATTGGTTTGATGATATTATCATGATTATTGCATATTTTATTAACGTTTGAAGTTGACTAAACCATAATTTTGACATACCTTAACTACATAGCTTATAACTTATGTATTTATTGAATTTCAAATATTTTTTATTTTATAGAAAGTACACTCGAATACGGAGGGCACTGTTATTTTTATAAAAAAAATTCCCTTTTTTACTATTTTTCATTGAATGTCAAACGCAGAGGTTTATATTTGATAAAAAACCTACATTCGATTAACATCAAAAACCATACACATAATAAATTCAAAAATAATCAAATATATAATCGTTAGAAAGCTAGTTCCGAGTACTTGTTGTATGCAAAAGGACGTCTTCTTATTCTTCCATTTAATCACCGCGCTTGAGGCTCGAAGCCATGAAATTCTTAGAATTTCTTCAAAACTTGCAACCATGGCCTAAACCAGGTACTTTCGATCAAAACTTTTGGGTTTCGATTGAAATTACTTTCTATCAAAATTACTTTCACAAAAAATCCAAAAAATGCAAATTCTAGTCATTACTAAACTAGTTTCGATCGAAAGTCAGTTAGTTTCAATAGAAAGTCAAGTTTGATTTTAACGAGCTAAAAACCTACTTTCATACTTTCGATCGAAAGTCCCATATTAAGGACTTTCGATCAAAAGTTATTTAGTACTTTCTATCAAAAGTGAAAAAACACTTTCGATAGAAAGTAAGGGCATTTAGAACTTTCGATTGAAAGTTTCCTACTTACGATCAAAAGTTGGGGTCAGTTTCTATCGAAAGTAAGAAATGAATTTTTAGTCAGATTCTCTTTTCAGGCCGAATTTGTTCCTCCAAAAAAGTGTAACCCACTATTGTGGGTTCACCCTACAGCAATAGCATAGGTTTCTTTCATGCATTTTATCTTCCTATAGCATAGGTAGTATGACTCTTTGAGGGGCTTAGTGAAAAAACCGTGTTGTCCCATTTCAAGTCTATGTCCCTGGGTTGACAATCTAAATGCATTTTATGATGGGAAAAGTAATCCTTAGTATGAATACATTATTCCTAAGAGAGACAATGGCATGATTATAATTACCTATTGTGAGATTGTTTAGTAGCCTTAACTGGTAACTCTGTTACTGCAGTAGTGGAGCTTTTTGGGTGTCATCCCCACCATAATTTTTACCTTCTAACAAGGGTTTCTACAATACCAAAATACAAGTGTCATGTGTATGAAGTTTCATGAATTCTTTATTGATTAGATTACATGCATTTACATTTCAATTATGTTTTGAATGTATGTTAAATTCAATTGATATAGTCGATTAGTGATCATGTTTACAAAGATTCAGTTTGAAAAGTATTAAGGGTATTGATTCACCCCTCCCCTCTTAGTACACATACTTTCCATAATTCCAACAATTGGTATCAGAGATAGTTCTCTTGTTAAGGAAGTTTAATCATTGAAGAGAAAATATCTTAAGCATGGAAAGGTATAATCTTAACAAGACTATTGAGGATCAGAAATTGTGAATGCAAATCTACATTGAACAATTCAAGGAAGCCAAAGAAAAAATGAGAGAGTTATTGGTCAAAAGGAAGGATATGGCATTTATGTATAATGAGATAGATTATCATGAAGAAGAGATAGATTATCCATTTGAGGCATCTGGATCTTGATCTGGATCTAGTAGCATATCTAATGCATCTGAAGGAACCATATCAGATCTATCTAAAAAGAATCAACATCTTAATAAATAAGTGAAAGCACTGCATATTGGTCAAGAGACACAAATGGTTAGAATGATTGATGTCATGAACAATGCAAGACAGGTTGAACAAGAAAGGAATTTGGCTATTGAAGATAGGAGGAAAATGACTTAAAAGTTAGAAGAAAAGGAATCTAAGATACTAAGACTCACCGAGCATCATTTTGAAATTTCCAATCAGATGGTTTTCATGAGTCAGGAAGTCAATCGAGTGAACAATGAGCTTACTAAGAAATTGGAAGACATCAGTGAATTGAGAGAAAAAAATGAAAGATTGAAGAATGAAGTAAAGATTCAACAACAACATAATGAGATGATTAAGAAAGCTGAAGAAAGTACTAAAAGGATGGATGAATTCCTAAACAGTCAAAGAAGACTTGACATCACTACTGGTTTAGGCTATACCAAGTAGGGAGAGTCATCAAGACAAGCTGAACAAAAGAGTGCCTATGAAAATCCAAGGCCAAATAAGCTCTCATACTATCATTGTGGAAAACTAGGCCACACATCAAATGTTTGCAGAATCAAAGAAAAAGGTATTCCTAAATCCACTCCTAAATTTGATGGTTATTGTTATAACTATAATAAGTATGGACATCAAGAACATGATTATAGATCAAGTTGAATAGGTCACCTAAGAAGCACTACATGGAAAAGCATTGTCACACTTGAAAAATGCATAGACACATATCACAAGAATGTGGGACAAAGATGAAGCAAGTCTGGAAACTAAAAGGACAAAAAAAGACATATCAACTGAGAAGGCAAGGTAATGCATATACTTGGGATTACAACACTTATACTAGTTGCACAACATGTGAAAAATATGGACATATTGCATAAAATTTCATGAGAAAGCACTAGAGAGGAAGATCTCAAAATTGGGCAAATTCTGGAATGGCATGTTTTCACTGTCACAAGGTTGGTCACTTGAGAAAAGACTATAGAGACCAAGCACCTAAGGTAAATGTTAATACAAATAGAAACATAATTGAAGAAATCATGAGGATAAGAAATCAAATTTGGAGAAAAGAAATAAATTATAATGCTAGATCAAGCACAACAGTTGGTGACACCTCATCTTTTGGATTAGGTGATTTCACAACCTCCACCTAAGAAATTCAAGTAAGTATGGAATTGAATTTCAATCGGTTATATCTTACAATAGTTCCTTATATCTATTGAGTGAATAACAAATCAGCATGAAATAAGATGCACTAGGGTATTATACATTTTGAGCATAGAATGTGTATAGTTGGTAAAACCATGATCGAGTAAAAGATTGTTAGTCAATGAAAGTGCCAAGGTTAACCGAGTCTAAGTATCAACCAAGCAATATTTAGTGTTAACTGAGATGGAGATTCAAAAGTGATAATCTAACGTCATTGTGTTCATCGAGAAGTGGTAGGTAAAGAAATTAATGCAAAAGTTTGAGCGGAAAAAGAAATTTTAGGTATAAATAAACAACGATGCAAGTCATTTTGTCATGCAGTGATCAAGAGTAGAACTGGAGCAATTTGAGTGAAATTAAGCAAAGCATTTTTTAAGCATTCAACAGATATTTGAGTTGATCTCGGGTAGTTTATCATCATTCCAAGTAAGTTCTTAGCTACCGAGTTATTTTTCTAAAGATTTTGAGAAGCCCTAAATTTAATTAGAACAATGGCATCTTCATCCAAGTCTGCGAAATCCAAGACCGAAAGTGACAAGAAGGTCACACTAATTAAGTCCACAACATGTGAAGAACCCAAATACAAATTGTATCTTGATATCACTTCACAAGTTGATCAATCAGGCACATGTTTTAGCATACCGCCTAGGGTTTTACTAGTACAGGATATATGTGCTTATATCCACTATTAAATAAGTGAAATTGGAGACTTCAAACTACAATCAACATACTAAAATTTGAGAGACAATGGAAAGCTCAAGGATGAGCATAAACACCTAGAAGTCAAAGGATTAACAAATGCCCTATATTTCCCAAGGGAGTCCAAGTCTAAATGGATTAGGGTTGTACTTAGCTGAGTTCATGAAGGTAAAATGTGGTTGGACAAACCGGTTAAAATCTCTAAGGATATTATTCATGTGGTTACCGAATACCCAACTAATGATAAGGCAAAGGCTATAAGGAACCCACCAAGGGTAGAAACTGAGAAGCTTACATGAGCTGAGTGGAATGGTAGAGGAATGAGATTCAACACCATTATCGATATGGAAACAAGGTTTGGAGCCTATGTCATTGGCTATAAGATTTTTCAATCTAGCAAGCCCAACAACATCCCATGCGGAGCAATAGATATAGCCTACAAAATTGTCAAGAAAGGTTTACAGTTAGACCTCGCCGAGCAACTGTTGAAATAATTGGAAGAGAATATGAGGACCATCTGGGTAGAAAAGACCAATACTTGTAAGTTTGGTTCATTACTTGTTTGCACATTTTTCTACTTGTAGAACTATTTCCCATCTGTCAGTAATGTAGACTGGGATGTCGACTGACCAGTCATCATTCAAATCAATGAGTTTATCAAGAATTTAGGTCAGAACTTTGTGACTATCATGGATGATTATTTTGGAAAGTTTAAGGACATAATGCACAAAAGGAGCATAATTCCAAGACAATTAGTTGAAAAGCATGAGGAAGATATATGTTTTTTGGTGGACACCGACACCACTTTGATCAAGGCAGTTGATCCAAGAACTTCTTGGCTACCTCCAATGGGCTATGGACTAGATATTGATTGAGCTTCTAGGTCAATAAAGGCACTACTAGCGAAGCCCAAATATCCTAAAGCTACTAGGTTCGAAACCTGTGAGGAAGAAAAACTAAGGATAAAAATGGGTCTAGTCAAAGTAAAGGTTAGTAGGAAATAAAAGAAAATGATGGAAACATTATTAAAATAATTCAGTGAAGAAGAAGAAGTGACAGATAAGCCAGTTGAAGAAGCAACCAAGGAACAACTTCTGATTGGCAATAGTGAACATGAGGAGGAAACTGAGTCAGATAAAGAAATTCAAACTGCACCGGTAAAGGCCACGGAGAAGAGGAAATAAGAAGAGACACCTACCCAAGAAAGGATAAGATCCTCTACAACTGCTTCTCCACCCTTGAAGAAAGGAATAGTAAAAATCACTAGGCCTACTCCTACAAATACTTATCGAAAGAAAAGAGGTACAAAAGCCACCATCGAGAAACCAAAGAAGAGGAGAAGACTGATAAGAGGTAAGGATGATATAGATTCTGAAGAAGAAGATGATCAAAGTCAATTCAAAGTTGTAGTAAATAAGAATCAATCTATTGATGAATTAGTTGAAAACATAAAGGAGAAAGGTAGACTATGTCACCCTAAGATGAATCGATGCGCACATATGTCAACCGAGGATCAGGAGAAAGTTGAAGAGGCAATCATCCACATGATGATTAAATTTAAGAGACTACCTATTGAATTTGTAAAATATATCCCTAAGGAACTTCATGACAAGGTATCATCAAGGTGGACATATGCCAGCTTGCATACTGAAAAGAAAATGAGGGAACATTCTTTAATTTTGGCAATGCCTACTCTTTTAGTCACCAAGTTTGAAGAGATGATGAAACAATATGTGAATAGATTTTTAATGAAAGTTCAAGCACTAAACATTTGGGTAGGTAAACTTGAAGAAGTTGATGAAAATAGCAAGGTCCTATGGACAAAAATTTTGGATTCAAAGGCAGAAGCAGATAAAACTGCATTAACTATAATCCTCAAGCAGAAATTCAAAAGTAAAGGAAAAAGGGTACATTTAGATGATGTCGACATAGCTACAAAAGAGCTAATTCATATATCTGATACTGAGGTACAAGATGGCACTTATGTCGAGGACTTCTATCTAGATGGATATACTGAAGAGGACAAACAAGATGCTCCTAAGCAATTAGTAACAACCAGAACTGATGAAGTCTTAATAGAAGACATTACCAATGGAGATCCTGATGATGAAGCTAAGGTTGATGAAGACATCACTATGGTTGCAGGAATACAAAAGAAGATCAACCTACTAACGTAGCAATAGTAGACATATCGGATAATTTCCTAATATTAGTAAAAGAAATTGATATTGCTACTCAAGGGAAACCTGAGCATCAAGCACCCGAGTAGAAGAAGGACACCATCAAAGGCCAAGGTGAAGAAGAACAAAAGGAAACAAATGAGCCTAAAAAGAAAGAGGCAGAAAGTAAAGAGCCTAAAAGTGAAATAAATGTAGATACATCTACAACTGACACCAAGCAAGAAGCCCAAGGACATAAAATTGAGACAATAATCAAAGGGGGGGATAAGGAAGAGAGTGTGTCTACCGAGAAAGAAAAGTATAATCTAGAGACTAAAGCTCTAGTACCATATGGGAAATCTCCCACATCTAGCACAAAAGAGAAGAAGAAAAAGAAAAAACATAGTAAGGGTCTAGTCACATTATACGAGATCATATAAATTCCCACATGTGACCTAAGAACTCTAGACCCATAAGCATTGAGAAGGTATGGACAACTGTGCACAAGGAAGGCTGCACAAGAAAAACAAAGACAAGAAAGCAAACATAAACAAGTCTTAGAAGATGTTAGAGAAATTTTTATGCAAGTAGTCCCTGATATCAATGTTGATGAGGCAACTCCCATCATTGATCAACTTGCTACTCTAACCGACCATATAAATTCTCCAAATATAGATGCATAGAAAAGAATTGAAGAAAAAGTCAAGGCCAAGATACAGTTAAAGCTAGCAGAGTGAATCAGCCAGGAAGTGGCAGTAAATAAAGTAAAGTTATCTGAGGTAATAACCGATCTTGATGCTATTATTCAACAAGTTATTATAATTTTACATAAATTATGCACTATAGACCATTTTACTACCGAGCTTAGTGAAAAGATATAAAAACTAGATGAAGATATCAAGGTTAGTGCAAATAATATTTTAATTGAGCTAAATACATTTTATGAGCATTATGCTAAAGTTCAATAAATCCACTGGTTAAGATTAGAACTAAGGAAAGAAGAAGATAAAATCAAAGACCAAGTAATCAAGCTGCAAGCAGAGTTACTTCCACACCTTAAGGAGATGCAATGACATGTGAATAAGGAAAAAGAGTTAGTTTCCACCCCTGAGATATTTGTAATAGATAATATTTTTGATATGCATGCACAAGTCAGATTAGAGCACATTGCTCTTGAGAATCTCTACAATGAGGAATGGGAAAACCTCTTGGATACTTTGTAGAAAACCCATCAGAACATTTTTGACAAGTTGTGAGTACATTTTTTGCATTAATTTCAAAAAAGGGGGAAAATACATCTATATATATTCTTGAATATATTCTTGTATGTACTTCACACTGAGAGAATGTACAAAGGGGGAGTTCACATAGATTCACATTTTTGGTCAAGTTCAAATTTTGTAGTTGGTACATATACATAAATTTTTTTATACTAATGCAAAAGGGGGAGAATGTTACTCCTAAAGATCATTAATGGTTGTCATTAGTATCATTCAGTCATATAGTTGGTAAAGGAGACAAGACAGGACAGTCGGTCAATACATAGAGCCTCGACACTGAGAAGAACACAAGGCAAATCACTATGTTGATTGAATACAATTTTGACCAAGCACTCTTACCGAGCCAGATGATCACCGAGTATCGAGAACAGTAGTTACCAAGCATTCATAGGAACTGAGCACTAGTTAATTACTAAGTGATGAATGCAGCATACACCGAGCAAAACAGGAAATGACATAGTTGTTTAAAATGGCACAAACTACAAGGCAAACGGTTTACATCGATTAGAAAATGGTATACCAAGATTGAGACAAAATTTAATATGGATGTAATCATTTAATTGTTGATGATTCCTATGTAAAGATGATCCAGGTTATTCATTTCTACCGTTGATCTTAGGTTTTCTAAGATAGATTCTAAACCCTAATTAGGTCATATCAATTTGATATAAAATTTGTAAGGATGTCACTTTGACATGTATCAGTATCACACATGTAGTAGCCACCACATTGGAAGACATTTGAAGATCATATAGGGTTATGATTGACAAGCATTCATAGAGCATATAGTTTATTAGAAACAGAAGGCTACCAAGTAGAATTCAGAGAAGAGATCAATCACATTAAGGTGATAACAAATAAGTACATTACATATCTGATATCAAGCATGTTAAGTTGTTATTTGCAGATCAATCCTACTGTTACTTTTTAACCATTGTAGCAAATCTTAAGTCTCTTAACAGAGTGAACTTAACAGTTCTTTTGTAAATCTCTTAACCAAGTGCACACTTAATTATGTTGCTAAAATCCTCTAACCAGGTAGATCTAGCTGATCCCATTATTACTTCTAATAGTGTAAGATCACCAGAAGTGATCAAAATCTTTTTAGCCTTAACCAGCAACTTTGTTACTGCAGTAGTGAAGCTTTGTGGGTGTCATCCCCACCACAATTTTTACCTTCTAACAAGGGTTTCTGTGATACCAAAATACAAGTGTCATGTGTATGAAGTTTCATGAATGTTTTATTGATTAGATTACATGCATTTACATTTCAGTTATGTTTTGAATGTATGCTAAATACAATTGATACAGTTGGTTAGTGATATTCATGTTTACAAAGATTCAGTTTAAAAAGTTTTAAGGGTACTGATTCACCCCTCCCCTCAAAGTACACATCCTTTCCATAATTCCAGCAATGTGTGTGTGTGTGTGTGTGTGCGCGCGGCAATATTATTTTTTCATTTTTAGGTGGCATCAATATTTTTTGTAGAATTTAATGCCTAATCTATTACCAAATAGATGTTGATTGAAAGTATGGTTAAGAATGAGTATTGCCTTGATCAATTTTATTTTTAAGATTTTTGAACTATTTCATTTGATTGTTTGAGTCCGCCTACTCCACAAAATTGGGCACCATATAAAAATACATTTATTTACTAAATGAAAAGTGACATGTGTAATTAGCTTATGATTGTAAAGGCTATTTTTAATTCTAATTGTATTTTTTAAAATTTATAATTCTAATTGTGTTTTTTTTAGTTTGTAATTCTAATTGTGTTTTGATTAGAGAAGATATAATACTTTAATCTCCATGAGATAGGCATAGACTGCAGTTGTCAACTCAAATGAGTGTTTACTCTCTTGTTTGAAAGTTTCTTATTAGTATCATTTATTTTTCATTTATGGTCAATATTTATAGATAAATAAACACATCAAAAATAGGTTTCTATTAAGCCATAAGACTCAATACAAATAAGTACAAAAAAAGAGAAAATGTATCACCCCATGTACATACTATTTTAAGTCATGACAACTTATTGAATACAAGACAATCTTCCTCACCTAACTACTCTTATATAATAAGGCATCCTTTTTCCACATTAGTTGGACGACTATTTATTCATTTAGATCACTATATATTAAATTTCTATTTATTACGGTTCATGATTTCCATCAATATATTCATTTTATTTTTCAAGAGTTTCAAATATTAAGATTGTGTTTATTTTGTTTATTTCAACTTTTCAATTTCCTAAATGTCTTCATTAATTATTTAGATCACATCAAAATATGAATATGGTAGTAAATGATAATAAAATTGAAGAAATAGTTAAGGATAAAGTGCAAAAATAAATGTCAATAAACGGAGAGATTTTGATTTTTTTAGGCATTATGAGCAAAATGAGGTGATTTCTCATTTCCTTGTAATGTGGTCAAAAATATTATTTGAAGAAAAATACTTTTCATTAATATAAATTTAGACTTTAGAGTAATATTGAAAACATATAATGACATGAAGTTCCAACAAACATCACTGATCAAAATGTCAATAATGATTTATTCCTAAATTATTAGATTTTTGTTAGAGCTTAACAACTTATAAAAGTCAAATGACTAATAAAAAATTTACACTTTGTCTTAGGCCCTGTTCTGCAAATCTCTTGCCTCTTGCCTTTTGAATTTGTGATGCTCTACGTTCCCAATGAGCTTCTTGAGCGAGGGGCCCAAGGGGCTCTCCCGCCCAAATATGTTGTCCCTAATTCTTTTAATAGGGAGAAACATGTTCATCAGAATATATTCCTTCACCCAATGGCTTGGTCACTAGGCTTGGACTCTTTCTTTGAAAATGAAGATCTCAGTTCATATGTGGAGAAATTGGTGGGGGGTAAATCCCCCCAAGATGATAGATCCATTAAATCTTGAAAACTCATAGTCATTTGTGGAATGTTTAAAAGTTATCATCCCAAATGAGATAATGGATGATATGGTTGAATAACATAAACTCTCTTTAATAGGTAAATTACTTGCCTTTTGTCCTAATTTTGATTAGGTTAAAAGATTGGCAAATGTTGTGTGGAATCTTAAAGGTAGTTTTACCATTACTACAATAGCTAAAAACCTTTTGCTTTTTAGTTTTTCCACCCATGAAGATTTGATTAGGGTTTTTACTAGGGAGGCTTGGGGGTTTGATAAAGGGGTGGCTGCAAGAAGTTGGGTGCCAATTCCGCGAAAGTCCGCGACTTGGAAAAATGCGCCGCTCAAAACAGGCACCCGTTTCTTAACAATCGGGTGCCCGTTTTGCTTCGGCACTCCGATCTTCAATAAAACGGGTGCCCGTTTAGGTTCGGTCAAACAATACAAAATGGGCACCCATTTTTTAAGAAATGGGTGCCCGTTTTGAACAAAACGGGTGCCCATTTTGAAAAAAACGGGTGCCCGTTTTGTAAAAGTATTTATTTTTTTTGTTTAGTGTGTTTCCTGTCATTTTCTAGCGACAGGAAACGGGATCTACGTTTTTTCAAAATCGCCTACCCGTTTGTTAGACGCCTATTGACCCCACAAACAGATTTTTTTGAGTTCCAGGTACGTATTTATCATTTTTATGTGTGTTACTTTATTTTTCGTGTTCATTTTAAGTAGTAAAACGTTAAATTTTAGTTTTAAATAGTTATTTAAGTATGCGTTTTAAAAATGAATGTATTTTCTTAGATTATGAAATGTATGTTTTTATTTGTTATTCGATTTATTTAGAAATAATGTGCAATTGAAAATAGTTTAACCTAAAACGTAAGAAAGTAGAAAACAAAAACCTGAACAGCAGAAAACTGAAAACAAAAACTTAAAATAGAGAAAATTGAAAATGAAAACCTAAAACGTGGAAAACAGAAAATGAAAACCTAAAATGAAACTGAAAAAAGAAAACCTAAAACGTAGAAAACTGAAAACAAAAACTAAAATTGAAACTGAAAACAAAAACTTAAAATGAAACTGAAAAGAAAAACCTAAAACGAAATTGAAAACGAAAACCTAAAACGTAGAAAACTGAAAATGAAAACTTAAAATGAAACCGAAAATGAAAACAAAAAACAAAAACTTAAAATGAAACCGAAAATGAAAACCTAAAATGAAATTGAAAACAAAACTTAAAACGAAATTGAATTTAACGAAAACCTAAAATGTAGAAAACTGAAAACGAAAACCTAAAACGTAGAAAACCAAAAACATATTTAAAATTGTAAACGAAAACCTAAAACATATAAAAAGTTAATTTTTATTTTTAAATAGCATTATATGAATTTATTTTAAAAATGAATGTATGTTTATAGTTTTTCATTTATTTATGTTTTAATTTACTTTTCAATTTGTTTAGAAATCATGTATTTGTAAAAAATTGAAAATGAAAACTTAGAATGTATAAAATTGTATTTATGAAAACCTAAAATGTAGACTTGATTGTAAACGAAAACCTAATGTTCTCTCCTCTCTGATCGTGTTCTCTCTCCTCTCTCTTTCTCTTATCTCTCTCTGTTTAACTCTCTTCTCTCTCTCTCTCATCTCTCTCTCTCTCTCTAAAATTCAAGTTTCAACAATCATAATCAAGTTCTATGTGTTCCTCTACGATGAATACATTATTTAACCCCTTCAATAAATATCATTTTTTTAAAGCTTCAAGTCAACTATTGCATATCTAATGTAACATTTGTCTATTAAAGCATTTCCATTAAGGATTAATTTGTCTCCTTTCTAGGAATAATCTCTATTTTCCTTCATCGATTGTTGGGGTGGACATGTGATAAGACCATTAAATTTTTGACATAGGTAAGCCTTGATATCCTTTCTAACCAATTCTCTCCACTTTTATATATGTAGGTTCATTTCTAACCACATATATTGTTACAAGTGTGTAGATTAGATAGTGATAGATAGACTCACATTTATAATACATAGAAACACATGGACTAGGATTCCCTCAAACTATATCTAATAATTTTTTAATTATTTCCAAATAGGAAAAGGTATAAGACCTATTAGTTGAGAATCTATAGAACTCTTCTAATTCAAACAACCTCAAATTGGGTTTCCCTACTCTAGACATAAACTTTCAAGCCTAGATTGTAGATATAGGGTAATGGTTATCCCTTCTTTCTAGATATCAAATATTTTATTAATTTTCAATTTTGTATTTAGTTGTTATTGTTAAAAGTTATCAATTTGATATAATGTAACCAAGTTCATGTATACATATTTCCTAATCTCAAATTCATTGAAAAAAGGAACATAAGTCTAGAATTCCAATTTTATATTAGAATTGTAGCTAAAATTATTTTTGTTCTAATGATGCATAATGAAAATTTGTTCTAATTCCTCTCTTATCTCTCTCTGTTTAACTATCTTCTCTCTCTCTCTCTCTCTCTCTCTCTCTCTCTCTCTCTCTCTCTCTCTCTCTCTCTCTCTCTCTCTCTCTCTCTCTCTCTCTCTCTCTCTCTCTCTCCTCACCTGCTAGCTCCTCTCTCCGATCTCTCTGTCTCCTCTCTCCTCACATCCTCTCTCAGGTCTCTCCTCTCTCCACTATCTCATCTCTCTCCCTTGAACTTTCTTCTCTCTGTCGAGCCTCTCTCGTTTCCATAGCCATTCAGCTAACTACAACAATAACTTTCAATTTATCACAAACCTTAACATTATCATCTTCTAGGGATTTCATTCTCTACTCATGATAATTTTTAAGATCTTCAACCCCCTTCAAATTTTTTTGGTTCATCACAAGAAGTTTATTAACCTTTTCATTGTAAGGGGTGGAAACCCCTTTTTCCTTAATTACATTTAGCTCTAACACAATCCACATTAAGAGAGAGCAATGGCCATCCATAGTTTCTTTGACATCCCTTCCTATATTTTCTTTATCATAAACAAAAGACCCTTTCTCCAAAGGAGTATCATTTCTTGAAGGGATATGCATGTATGCAAGTCCATATTATCATCATTTACAGGTGGAGGGGGGTAGGGGAGAAGCTTCATCACACACATTATCCCATCTAAGTTTCTTAGCATAGGATGAAGTTAATTGGCCCTTCCGTTTTCCTTTGGCCATGACAAAAGAAGAACCATTAGATTTTACCCTACCTATAATATCCCCACTAGGGATGAAAGAGTCAGGGACACACTCAATAGAGGGGAATAATAAAAAAGCTCATAGTCTAAAATTACATATTTTAAGTGGGACTTCGCTTCCCTTTTTGGGTTTGTTTTCTTTCCCAATTGAGGCCCACCCTCATCCAATAAGGAATCTTCCTTAGGACCCATCGAGTACTCCTTGAGAAAGCAATTGACTTATTTTTAACCTAGCCATATGGGGATTTATAGCTACTAAAATAGAGTTAGAAAACTCCATTATAAGGAAAATTAAGCCCTTATGTAGAACTGGATATGAGGGATTCTTTCTATGAGTTTTAATGCTATGGGAATGCAAAGAGAGCAAGTAGAAAGGAATATATGTATATTTATCATGTTTGAAATAGTTTAAAATGACAAAGTGGTAGCTGAAAAGACTAGTAAAATATCCATTTAAAGTAACATGCCTCATAATAAATTTAGATATCTTGGCCTAGAGAGGAGGAATGGACACCCTGTCATAGTTGCGATTAGTGCTTCTTTGAAGCTTTTATTTGTCCTTTCCCAAGAAGAAAATTATAAGGGATTCATCAATTATTTTTTATCCCTAAAAGAATTTCTCCCTTAGACCAAGGTTTTTGAGACTTTGGCCACTAAATCCTCTAAGATAACCAATTTAAGGCCAAATACCTTCAACACACCATCATCTTGGTCATCGATTCAATTAGATCTCCTATAACTCGAGTATCATTCCCATGAACTTTCTTAGTGAAGGAGGTTAGACCCCCTATAGAAAGCTCCTTCCAAACATCCTCATCACTCTTCCATTTATCATAAATGATGGGCTTAACTTGTTTTTGATTGCCCCCCACTTTTATGTAGATCTGTCCAGGATATAGATATAGTAGAATGATTCATAACCCCTTAATAGTATCTAATAGGACCTAATAATTTGACCTAATATGAACCTTAAACCCTAGTATGTACCCTTAAAACCTAATATAACCCTTAAGACTTAGTATGTACCCTTAAGACCTAATATGACCCTTAAGACCTAGTATGTAACCTTAATACCTAATATTGATTGTAAACGAAAACCTAATGTTCTCTCCTCTCTAATGTAACCAACTAAATTAACATAAAATATAACCTTATTGAAAAGAAATAAACATTTACAAAGCAAACTCTCTTTATCTGACCTAATATGAACCTTAAACCCTAGTATGTACCCTTAAAACCTAATATGACCTAGTATGTAACCTTAATACCTAATAGGACCTATTATGTACCCTTTAGACCTAATAGGAGCTAGTATGTACTCGTAAGACGTAATAGGACGTACTATCACCCTTAAGACCTAATATATTATGCATGTGTTTAAATACTTTTCATTTACATTTTCAAATACTTTATAAATGTGTACATGTGAAGATAGAGATATATATGTTTAGATTATTCATGTGTTTAAATAATTTTCATTTACACGTTCAAATACTTTATATATGCAGTTTACACATGATGAACGAGCATTCAGGAGGTCAGCCCCACCACCACCACCACCACCACCTCGTACCGTAGAGTAGCTTAGATAGGAAATGAGGCGTAATATCACCTCTATTGTCAGGGACATTGAGACGGTTAGACATGATCCCCACCCCTCCGCACATCTACTATGCCTTGCAGATACTATGCAAGGCATAGTACATTTTGTCCAGTCCCTCGATGATGAGTTGGATAGCTATCAGTCATGGAGAGATTCCATGAGAACATTCTATGCTGATGGACTCACCTATAAATAGGTGAATGATCTTAAAATTACCAAAGCAGATTTTGCTCAGTGGTTTAAGAATCTGAAAACAGGGGAAGAAATAAACCCCAAAAAATCAAGAATATCTATTCATTGGTGCAAGCACCCGTTGATTTCACAGCACTTTTGGGAGTGGTGGTGGATGGTATTTGACCATCCACCACACGCAAATCACGAGGTCCCCATGTACTTTTTGAGAAAATTGTGGGCTGAGTTTGAATTGGGTAGAAAACCCAATTATTTTGACATGAGAGCATTTCAAGGGGTTGGTAGAGGCATGCCTCAGGATAGGCCTGGGGAAAAGCTAAGTGATAGAGTCAGAAATTGTCCAAGTGAGGAGCGCCTTGTTTCTTATCCGGCTCCTGTGATTCCAGCGCCAGTACACCACCGAGCAGTCACCTCTGCTCTTGGTTCATTGAGCGCCCTTTCAGGTGATTTAGCTGAGCAGTTCAGGATGGCTAGGGCACCCCAGAGCACAGCACATGTTTGCACCAGCTGCGGGGACATATGTATTGGTCCACAGAGTGAGGGGCCAGATGACGGATTTGATGATGCAGAGGGTGCACATGGAGGATATGATGACACAGAGGATCGACCTCCTGAGATCTCATCATTTGTTGAGCTTCTATACGCAGCGGATTTATCTAGCGCAGAGGTAATCTATATAATAGTAATCTAGCTTCTATAAAATATTTTGCCTACATATATATGTACAGACACACAAACCATATCAACCAAAATATGTTATTTTTGTCGAACAGGGGGCAGAGGAGACCACGACATCCATGGACCGTCACCGTGTCCATTCAACTGCTTCAGATGTTGGTGCACCTTTCACTGTATGTGTTTTTATCATGTCTATTCGACCCCTAGAAATATTTATTGTTGAAACTTTACTTTAATAATGTTTGTTTTCAAAATATATATTGTAGGGTCACACTTCATACCACCTTGGCAGCAGTTCGATGGGTACTCTGCCATCGGTCACAGAGGACACTCCCCATATACCGCTTGTATGTATATTGCATTTTAATTTTAATTTAACTATTTATACATGCTCACGTATTTATGTGTATATTCTAATTCACTTCTATTTTTTACAATTGTGTAGGCCTTCACCACATCATTCCCTACTGATGTACCCTCAGAACCATTAGCAAGTATAGTTTCACGTGGTCATGGTGTAGGACCCAGCCAGATGTAGGCCTCATCATCCTTTGAGGTCATAGTTATTAATATATTAAATTCCAATATTTTTGAATCATGACGCACATGTCATTTTTAGGGAATATTATTATAATAAATTTGCAATTTGTTTTGTACAGGACATTACCACAGCGACATTTTTTACTCCAGGTCCTCCTCCCACAGAGGAAACTACTCAGCAGGGTTCCACGGTAATTTATTTGATATATGTATATTCAATATTTATTTTGTTTGTAAGTGAATTATTTGTTTAAACCCACTTCTTATGTTATCTCTTCATAATTTATGTTTACAGTCACTTGATGGTGTACAGCATGATGATACATCTCCATCCTCTTCACGTGGAGTGAAGAGGACGGCAGATCAGATGGGCGATCCAGGCTCTTAAATGTTACTTGTATTTTCATGTTATATAGACTATTTAGATGTTATATATGGACTATTTCTAGATGTTATATGGACTATGACCTGTTATATTTGGATTATTCACATGTTTTATGGACTTGTTATATATTTGGACTTGTTATATTTGGACTATTCACATGTTTTATGGACTTGTTATATATGAACTTGTTTTATTTGGACCAATGATGTATGTTTTATGGACGTGTTTTATTTGGACTAGTTATTTGGACATGTTATATATGGACTAGAGTGACATGTTATGTGGATTAGCTTTTTTTTGGTTGATCGATATATGTACATGTCATAGATTAAATTAGAATATTTGTTTTAGATCTAAGATTTTTTTAATAAGATGGATTGCATGTAAATACTCTACGTGAATAAATATAATGTGAATCATCTATAAGTAGAGATAAAATAAGATAACTACATAACTAGATAACTAGATAACTAGATAATGGATATCATTAATTAATATGTCACATCAAATTATTCAAGTTATATGTCACATCAAATTAATTGTACAATTTGAATTAAAAAATGAACAAATTAATAAGTATACAGGAATCATAACACATGGTACATCAATAAATGATATTTTTATTTATACATATGACTAGTTCAAGGGCTCCATAGGGAAAGAACTAGTAAGAAAACCCCACTTCTTTGCCCAATTACAATATGATTAAAAATAAAATAAACATTCAATGAAATAATTTAATGTATCATCTTCTAGGGCTCCTGCATATGACTGTCACATGTGTGTAAAGTTGTACACTTTATACCTATTCAAATAAGAAATTAATTAGAAAAATTGTCTTTAATGCACAACTAACTATAAATTTGACATAATAAGATCTATCACTTGTACATGTCTAATGTCTAATATCTAACTAGTTCTATAAACTTGACATAATTAAAAAACACTTACACATGTACACATGTGATTTATTAGAGTGTACCATCCGCATATGAGTGTCACACATGTGTAAAGTTGTAGTTGATACCTATTCAAACAAGAAATTAATTATAACTAACTCCAAATTTGACATAATAATATATTGAACTTGTACATGTGTAATGTCTAATAGAACTAACTATATAAACTTTCAACATAATTAAAAAGCACTCACATGTCTCTAAATCTGATTCAACCTAGTGTACCATCTGCATCCTCTCTTTTTTGTAATGCTTCTATGATTGCCTCATGCTCTTCCATTGAAAGGGTCCATAAGACTTTATTGGTGGGCCTCCCTTTGTATCTTTCTAATTTGATATTCGTTGCCACCACTAAATGAGAATACTGCATAATTTTCTTTTCTGATTGGTAGTCCTCAAACGCTGGTAACCCATTTCTTCTTGTTAGGTATTTTCGTAGCCATGTACCAACAACCACAACAGACCCAATTGGATACTGAAAACCATCATCATCTACTTGATGACATATCAACTTTTTCTTAGGTTCCACACATCTAGCAAGCCAGTACTCAGTTTGCTCATCATTATCCCCAGGTGCAACAACAGCATACACATGCCCTGTAAAAATAATTAGTTTCATATGCATGTATGTAAAAAAACTTACACTTATAAATGTAAATTTGAATAAATAAATACCAGGTTGTATAAGATCTGAAACACGATCATAATCTTCTGATGCAAATGCATGATCTGGGTCTTCACTAGTTGAATCGCCTGGAACTTGTGTCTCAGTAGGTGTTAAGGATCTTTGTTTCCATTCTTCAACCCATTATGTACTCTCGCATTGTTCCCATTCACCTGCAACACAAAATTGACAAAAACATGCTAGCTCCCTAGTCCATATAGTCCAAGTGTTAGAATCAGAACTTCTAAATGAATGCCATTTTGCTAACCCATTTATCGTATCACACTCATATCTTGAAAGGATATAATTCTCTTCTACTAGCCAGAAGAAACGTTTGATTGTAGAATTCTGATTTGATCCTGTAGATAAACTTGTACTACACCATTCAACAATTTCACGTGCATTTTTAAATTTGGATTTTTCTTCAAACTTGAGTTGTTCTCTTGAAAGGGCTCTCTTAACACATGCACCAGCACCATCATGTTCTCCTTTCCCGTGTCCAGCTTCAAAAAAACTCCAAATATGTTCAACATTGGTTTTCTTATGTGTCCTACTCAACCAATAAAACATTCTAGCATTCTTGAATTGACCTGTGCAATTATCTGACCATATTAGATGTTGTGTCATTTGAATTTATCTCTCCTTTAAATTGTCGTAAAATGTCTCCATGTAGTATTGCACAAACTCTGATGAGTGTAGTTTATTATCACTCATATAGAAGTGGTACTCCCTCAAAAAAAATTTATCCTCTTCTATACTATCAGGTGCATGCCTATAGACAATATGAACAAAAATGGCTACTTGTACTGAATTATAATATTGAGATTGGATCTCATCTTGTGGTGCAAGAGTATAGTTCTCTGCAAAGTCTACTACTGAAAGTAAACTACCCACTGGGAATGTATTCTTGCACATGCGAAATTGTTCATCAAGCCATCTAGCATTATGAGAGTGTTTCACATATTTAGGTATGATCTTACACTTGAATTCATTCATGAATGCGTGAACACTAATGCTTTCATTTATTAGGTCACATCGTCTTCCAACCTTTCCATCCTTCAATGGATATTCAACAGTTTTAAATCTTCGCACATCAATCATTTGTTGTCCGAATTCAGTTGTAGGAGTTTCATGAAAACACTCATCTAATAATGCAAGATTGCCACATATATTGCATACACCAGAAACACATGCATTGAAAAGAAAATATTGGTCATTATGTGGGTTACAAAACAAACTTGAGATGAACTCCTTTATAACTTGAGGTGGAATTTGGATACCACATTCCTGTAACATTTCTTTAGTATGCATGGTACCATGTATAGATCGAAATAAATCATAATGGTAACGAAATTGGACATGAGTTTTACAACAACGTGTGACTCTTTCCTTGTTTACCCTTACATACCAAGGTTTACACTTTTCAAATGATCTTTGACTTATGCTAATTGATAACACCTTTTCATCTACAAATTTTTTGTATAATTCAGTTTGAGTCATGTCCAAAAGGTGTTTTGGATGTGGTTCACGAATTTTTGAGCCAACTCTTAATTTTAGAACATCCCTGGCATTTGGCGATACTCTTGTATTATCCTTCCAAAATCTTTCAATCAATGTTTTCACTTCACTAGTAAGTTTCATATCAGATCTCAGGAGTCTACCACTATAGGTCCATAAGTTGTTAGCTGGATCACTTTCAAAGTCAACTCTTCTCTTCACAGCTTTTGCCAAAGTTTTACGATGAATATTAAGATATCCACTTATGTTACTCATCATTCTTTTATCATGGGTTGATTTGTTTACTAAAGCTGTTGTTATTGCTCGTCGTGCCGCATTTCTATCTTTAGAACGACTTTTCTTTCCAATTGTATCAAAGGCATTAGCAATAGTCGAAACAACTTGTTTCAAAGACTCATCCCTTTTTTTTTCTTTCACATTGACTCCTAACCTCTTCATCACTTTTTGCATCTTTGTCATTTTCATTAATTGTAACATCAATTGACATTGAAACCCAAATTTCTTGTTATAAAAAAATTGTTTGAACAATCTGTTAGCATATGTCCTAATTTGCCTCCATGAAACCAAGCCACGAAGATTGTCTAACACGCCACTATTCAATTGAAAAAGATTACCCATTTCATTATCATTTAAACATGTTTCATTTTCAACTGGTGTTTCCATGTGTACATCCACACTCTCAATTTTAGCTGTACTTTTATTTTCACCATCAGTTGGGGTTTGATTTTCAGTCATAGGTGGGGTTTCAATTTCTTTTTCAACTGGTGTTTGACTTTCATTTCTTACTGTACTTCCATGAATAAAATCCAAATCATTTATTTCGTAGCCTGCTTGAAATAAATCACGAATTTCATTTTCAGAATATATGCGGGGTTCTGAAGACATACCAGTACCCAATACTGGGTTAGTAGATGCACCTGAATTTTCTTGATTTGTATTTCCTCTTTCTGGCTCTTCATCCATTACAGTGTTCTCAATGCTCTCTTCCTTTAAAGCTACTGTTGAACTCGAAGCTCCGGCATTACTACCCTCTCTAATTCTTGCTCTTCTTTCTCTTTGACGTTTTGCTTCCTTTTCTTTATTTTCTATCCTTTGTCTCTTTCTACGTTGCTTTGATCCCATTTAATTTTTAATCCAACAAGTGTCAAATCCAGAACAAGACAAAACCAAGTATAAATTTATTAAAACATTCTGTCTGCGCACGGGTACAGTCATACAATGATTGAATAATGATTCAATCATTGTACCTCTGTACTTCTGCACCTGTCATTTTCCAACAGTCTCATTAGAAACGGGCACCCATTTTTTTTAAAAATGGGCACCCATTTATTAAAACGGGCACCCATTTTTTTTAAAAATGGGTGCCCGTTTCTTAAACGATTACTTTTGAAACGGGCACCCATTTTTTTAAATTTCAAATCGGGCACCCGTTTCTAATAGCTTGGGGCGGGAAACTTTAACTTGCCTCGGTTTTTGGTACGGGATAGGCATGATTTAGGCTTGGTCCCACCGACCCTATGTCTTCACCTCTAGAAATTTGACTAAGTTATTTTAACATTAATTTTCTGTCTTTAACAAATTTTTTGAGCGTCTTTCAATTTGAATTTTTTGATGAAACGAAAACCCATTATAGATTTCGTTGTCATGATTCCAGAAATGTAAATTTTTTGATGATATAATAAATTTTACTATTTTTCCTATATTTATCAATAGTAAAAGGTATGAAAATGTGAAACACAGAGGTTTACTAAACTTTTAATAACTTTTTTGTTTTAAGGTTTCTACAAAAAAAAATTATATGGCATCAATCTACATTCTATTCTTTTCAAGATAATTTTTTTTTTTTTGGAAAAATATGAACATTTCATCAAATTATGGTGGCCGTACACCAAAGGTTTTGAAAATATACTTTATTGTCAATTAAAAATCAATAAAAAAAAATATATACAAAAAAAAAAAAAAGGAAAAATATACTCATCAATCTATAGTGTCTTAGGTATCTTTCCTAAAAAGGATTAACATATATTGATTTATTTGTGTCAAAAAAGGGTGGTCGTACACGGGTGAGGTATGGTCCTGAAACAGGCATTCTGAAAAAGTGGTTTTTAAATATGCCTACCAAATTTAATTTATGCAATGTGGGTATTGAAATAAATTACATATTTGAAAAGCTAACTCCGAGTACTATAATTTCTATTAGTGAAGTTTTTTGAGATTCAATCTCTAAGTGCCTCAATTTTTGACATCAATTGACAAGAATTTTGAAAAATAGGAAAAACACTTCCACTTTTTGTCAAAAATTGGCACCCAACTTCTTGCAGCCACCCAAAGGTTTGAAAAAATTATCATCTCTACGTACTTGGAAATCAAGTTTTGATCCATCAACCAATTTAGGCTCAGTTACTTCTATATATGGGTTAGGTTCCTTGGTCTTCCATTGGAGTTGTAGAATTATAATATTTTCAAAGGAAAAGATAATTCCTTTGGATATTTATTGGTGATGGATAAGTATATGCAACAAAAACCATGTTTGATTTTTGTGAGAATCTATATTAGTGTTGCAGTTAATATTGTCCTTCCTACCTTGATAGCTCTTAGATCTAGATTTGGCAGGTGGATTTAGACTTAGGAGTATAAAAATGCTAGTTTGTATTATCAAAACTGCAACAAGTTTGGTCATCTTAATGATGCATGCAAGAAGCCAAAAAATGGTGTCAATATAATGGTTTTAGGTAAGCTGATATACAACATGCCTCTTGAGATTGGGTCAAAGCAAAATATCCCTAAGTAGATAAAGGAATCACATAATCAAATATAAAAAGAGAAAAAAAAGAAAGATAAGTTGATGAAGGGAGAGAATGCAAAGTCAAACCTATTAGAGGGAGAGAAGAAGGATCTGGAGAGTAGTGTTAATCGAGAATTTATTCCTCATGTTAGTAAAGTGGACCTAGAAGAAAAGAAGCTAGATGATGTCCAGAATCACCCTAACAGTGTCAAGAAATCATGAATGGAGGAAGTAAGAAGAAATGAAGCCTTTTTATTGTGATCCCTTTCCCCAAGAAGTCTAATACAAATGTAGAACTGATAACTCCAGTAAAGGAATATCAAATAAAAGGATCTCCATCAAATATTTTTTAGTGAAAGAATCAAAATATTTCGAGGAGGAAGGAATTATATCTATTCCAATAGTTTTGGTGAATACCGATATAGAGGTGTGGAAACAACAAGTGGAAATCTTCTCCTTAGAAGATATGGAAGAAGGAGAATTACTAATCTCCCCTGAAGTAGATAAAAAAATTCTAAAAATAGTGGATAAGTCTAAAGAGGAAGGTTCAATGATTTTAAAGTCTAAAGATAGAAAAGAGATGAAAGATTCTCTAGCCTTGTTATGGTTTGTGTCACCCAACAATGTGGAGGGATTAAAAGGAGAATGGGCATAGATAGGAAGAAAACAAAAGAAGAAGAAAAAATGAGATGTAGGAGCATAAAACAAACTAGTAGTAATAATTTCAAATTAAAAAACCATGTGTTCACTCATTTCAAGGACATGCAAGTTATCACGTCATCATGTATGAGAGGTTCAAAATGAAAAAAAATTGAAATGGCTAGATTTTGTCAATTAGATTTAAAACAAGTAGGTTTAATTTGGAAAAGTGGTAAAATGCCTGATTTTATATATAAAGGAAACACATCAAAGACAAAATTGTTGTACTCTCACTGTACATTGGATAGAATATGAGCAACCAATCCAAATTTGTGTTGTATTTACATTACAGATACATTTAGAACTATATGGACAATAAATTTAACATCTTGATTTCATGTTTGGTATAAATAAAAGGGCTTATTTTTTATTGCATCTATTACAAGGACACCAATATGTATAGTATAGAATCAGGTGGCATTTCAACCTACCTTTTTTTGAGTCTTGTGCATTATATCCATTCAAAAGTACATAACTAGAGCAAAGAGAATTTGTATGGATTCTTTACATATGCAAATGATCCCATGTTCTCAATGTTGAGAAATTAATATTTAAAATCTAAGATGAAGACCATGATACATGAACCTTCTGAACACAAATAAAACTTTAAGTTTTACAAAATGTACCATTAAATAGAAGAATTGGAGTTTTTGTAAACACGAACAACAAAGAAAAATGTAGGTCACTTGAACCAATGAGAAAAAGAAAATTAGATTGAAGGAAAATAAGGCAATTGATAATGAGCTAAAAAAAATTGAAGTGTGGTCAAATAATAAGGAATAGCTTTTAGAAAGTCAAATTAAAACAACAATATTTGATAAATTCATTTGTTCATAAAAAAATTGGATGTTTTTAACAAAACTTGGAATAACTAGTAGTTCGATGAAAAAACTACTACATGGAAAAATTTATTTAACATTTGTGATAACTATTGGAGCATAATCTACGGTCTACCTCTAGTGTACTGTAATTTTTCCAACAAAACTCAAAAGTTCAAACAAGTAATAAGGAGAAGATTCACAAAGCATAAGTAGATTTTTTTCATATGGATGGAGCAAATTATTCAATCTTGTGACTAAAAATATTTAGAAATTCTACATTATGACAATTGCTAAAGTTTTGTATATAATATGTAATAAAAGTAAGTTTCTATGAGGTCGCTTCACTTATTTAAACTTCTTTTTTTAAAATAGGGAAAATTTCTAATTCATTTTTCTCCTAGTTAGAAATTTACATGGGAACACTCCAATTTAGGCCTGGAATTTGATGGTCGTATTGGTCATTTTTCCACTTTTGAGTCGTATATAACAGGCTGAAAATTTATTGGACCGTAGAGATTGACAACTAAATTTTTATAAAACCGTTAATATGACACTTCAATTTACTAATAAACCATCAAAATTTGTTATAGGTTATATAATATTTTTATTCAGTAAAATAAATATATATTAGTTTATATATCATATATGATATATATTTAGGACAAATGTTTCTATTTTTTTTCTTATATAATTTATTAATTTAGAGTATTTTTAAAACAAAATCTATGAATTTTAGAAACTTGTTTTACCAATTTATAATATTAGTATGCAATATATAAACTTAGAAACTTTTTTAATTAATTTAACATATATTACTAATTTATATTTTTTTCTAATTTTATATTATTTTATCTCAAATAAAAGTTTCTATATAATTTATTATATATTATTTTATTGATTTAAAATCTTTTCAAAATAAAACATATGAATTTAGAAACTTGTTGAAAACATTTGAGATTTTTGTAAATATTACTAATTTATACTAATATTATATTGACAAAATATTTAAATTTAAAAGAATTATTAGACTATTCACAAATTAGAAAAAAAAATTGACAATCAATATACATCTTAAGACATAAAATGAAAGGCATTAAAATGACCAAACCGTCATGAAAAATTGATATGACAGGTAGGGGCGACTGTCAAATTCTAGGCCTGCTCCAATTGCTTAAATTTAAGCACAATCCTATGAGAAAATGAGGTAAGAGAGTTATAGATTGAGTGATTGAGAATAAGAAATGAACATGAACACAATCTAATTGCACACTAGGTTGCCTTTGTGACCAATACTTTGAAGAGAAAGTTTTCATTTTTTCATTGTTAGAGGATTAAAAATTAGAGGGAAAAAACATTGCAAGCTGACACTTTAGTTATCCTCATAATAATTCATATAGGCTAAAATTTCTCGTCCAAAAAAATTGAAAAAATATAAGTTTTTAAATATGTTTCGTTAAAACATTTGCATATGTACTTTGATGAAGACTAATAAATTTTTAATAGAAAAAAAATATCATATTAGATTGGTTAAAAAATGATAATTAATAATAGTTAACTACAATCTCTTAAACCTAATAATAAAACTTAAATATCATTTTTTTTAAATTTCTACAAAAGTATTAAGAAATGTTTTAAAATAGACAGTAGAACGAACGCATATTTTTTGGCTATACTTTGAAAGCTCATTTGCCGAAAAGAAACCATTGTATATGAAGTTCACTTTAATAAAGCAGTCAATACCAAGTTATTTACTCCACTACACATTGTTTATTTTCATAAAGCCTTGCGTTACATGCAAGATGGCGGCGTTTTGGAGGGGATGTCAATTTGTTTAAGTGGGTGCATTGCATATAACCCTAGCTAGATGTAGGAATATATATATATATATATATATATATATATATATATATATATATTTATATTTATATTTATATTTATATTTATATTGTTCTGTTGTAAGAATTGGTTATATTTCAAGTTTTGACTGTTGTTGCATTATGTGTGAAGTCATCATGTTGTTCTTAGTGGTTTGTAATTTCTTGATAGTCTATTTGACTGTCTTATTGTAAAAATTTGTATTGCATTATTTTATTAAAAAATATTAATAAATATATTTCTTTTATTTTTTATGTTAGGGAAGTATCATTTAGATATTAATTCTTATATAATTGGATCTTTAGAGAATTCAAATTTTAGTGAATGACATAATTAAAGAATAAATCATCATTCTTATGAACTCAACTCAACCAATAAAACTACAACTCTTCAACATTCTCAAATCTTTATAAAAATTAAATATATTAATAAAACATAATTAAAATTCAACTCATTTTATATTAATTTAAATTTAATTAACTATTTTGTTTTGGAAAACATCTTCTACAATTCATATTTATTGTTAGTTATTAGTAAATTAATTGTTTTATCTCTTTTTAAAAATACTTTCAAATTAAAACAAGGAAAGTCCTCTACAAGATGCATTCATACTCTTCACGGACAAGTAAGGGCTTTCAATTTCACATGTTTGACCTTGATTTCATCACTTAAGGGATTTAGACGAGTTAGAGTTTGTTATACTTTTGATTGCTTAAATAAATGAATGCATGAACATAGCTTGCATTAAATAATTCTCATGGTTTTTTAATAGAAGGTTTCTATTAAATTTAGATTATATATAAAAAAATATTAAAAATATAATTTAAACTTGATTAAGAATTAAAAATTTAAGGGTATTCATTTATAAATTTGTAAATTAGTGATAAATTAAAGGATCAATTAACAAAATAGTCATGTAAAAATAGATTATAATAAGAAAAATACTTAAAGTTGTAATGATAGGAAGTTACAATTACAATCTATAAGTAAATATATCAATAGTTAAAGTTCAATTTCAGTCAATTAAAATAGGACAAATATATACCATTTTTTGGCATAGATGAAATATCAAATTACAATTTGAATATTAAATAGGATGATGTTTAATAGAGTGACTTAGAACAACCACCTACACTCGCTCAAATCAAATTAAAACAACAATAGAAACATATCAACTAGAATATTCGGCTTATAGCATTTAAAACTATTAGAATAGTCCACAAGCTCTTGGTTTTCTCATAAAGTTGAATGGTTTTGAATGGGTCCATCATAGATCAAAGTCTTGATGAGTGCAAGACTCCAACATCATAAGAGATGAGGCCAAAGTCATGCCCTAAATAAATTTACCATAATAGATACCCTTCAGTTCCTGGCTCTTAGTCAAATAGATTCAATATATGACTTATACTCCCATATTAGACAACTACACGAATTTGAAATTGTATAAAATATTGACATCAATATAAGAACGATAAAAAAATAATCTACGGTGGTGTTTTGAATCCTTGAGTCGCCTTTAATATTGTATATACCTAAAGTCCTTTGAATGGCGAAGAAAGGAAGGAAATGAAAGGAGTTTTTTATGATCCACAATACTCGCCATTTATTTTTGGTTTGTGGTGGCAATAATATGAGACTACCTCGTACTCTTTACAAGAGACACCTATTTGTACTACAAACAAGGCATACATACCTTACTCCCTATAGGATTTGAACTTATGATCTCTCTTTCAAGATTACGAAAAGAAATGTACTACAAATGAATCGTACATACCTTACTCCTTAAAAAAATTGAACTTATGATCTCTTCCAAAATAAAGAGCATAAATGAAGTTCATAAGAAACAATAACTTGGATCCATTAAAAAACATGTTTTGGTTTGAAGTAGTAATATAATATAGAGAGTAGATGGTTTGAGGTGGGTAAAGACTAGCCTATAAATATCTAACATACAACGACTCACCCCCTGCCAAAAGAAAGAGTGACAAATAATCCAGGAAAGCGTTAACCCTTCATAACTTATTAAGAAAGGCTTAATCATGATTGACACCTTTACCAGTGGAAGCCGGAGATGCTACCTACCCCAACAACTATGGCAACCTAAACAATCCGGGCCGGGAAACTGTCATTTCCTTACCAAGCGATCTATTCTTTAAGCCAAACTTCCCTATTTAAGGAGTTTCATGCCCAGGGATTCAGTACCAAGAAAGACTCAAAAGGGCTTGAGTTGAAAGAAGCAGACCTAATCAGCTAAGGTATGACTCTATGCTGTTAGATTAGCTTATGAAATAGTCCCATCAGAACAGAATGCTGTAGGCAATCTGAAGTTTGGATTTGTAGTTTAAACGGACTTTAGCATTTCAATTTAGTGTCGTTATAGACGAGATTGTTTTTTGGTTTTGGATTCAACTGGGTTTGTTTTTCAATTGGTGATGTTTGTGGATTACATTCGATGATCTCCACTTCTTGATGGTAGATCACTCACCGTGATCTGAAATATCTAATGAAGAATCAGTACAATTGAATTTAGAAATGGTAGATTACATTTAGTGCTCTCATCAATACAATTGAATTCAGAAATAACAGATTGCATTTAGTGATCTCTTCTTTAGTGATCTTGCATTTAGTGATCTCCTCTTCTTGATGATAGATCTATTGAAAAACTACTGAATCCAGTGGTAGATCACAGACTGTAATCCAAAACATCTATTGAAAAATCAACACAATTGAATCTAGAAACATCAGATGATCGCCTCAACACAATTGAACTGAGAAATAACAGATTACATTTAGTGATCTCTTCTTCATGATAGATCCATTGAAAAACCAAACACTTGAATCCAGAAGTAATCTAATCTGATCTGTTCTGTTCTGATCTGCATAGACTGTGAGAACCTCATATTTGTTGTTTTACCCAATTTTTTGTTGTCATTTTGTAGTATGATAAACTGAATTGTTGTGAACTGTTAATGCAGATCGCCATGGAGACTTTCTTGTTCACATCGGAGTCGGTGAACGAGGGGCATCCAGACAAGCTATGCGATCAAGTTTCTGATGCAGTTTTGGATGCCTGTCTGGAGCAGGATCCTGACAGCAAAGTGGCTTGTGAGACCTGCACCAAAACCAACATGGTCATGGTATTCGGCGAGATCACCACCAAAGCCATTGTCGATTATGAGCAGATTGTCCGCAAGACGTGCAGAGAAATTGGGTTTATCTCTGATGATGTGGGTCTTGATGCAGACAAGTGCAGAGTGCTTGTGAACATTGAACAGCAGAGCCCTGACATTGCACAGGGTGTTCATGGCCATCTTACAAAGAGGCCAGAGGAGATTGGAGCAGGAGATCAGGGTCACATGTTCGGCTATGCCACAGATGAAACCCCTGAGCTCATGCCCCTTACCCATGTTTTAGCCACCAAGCTGGGAGCCAAACTTACAGAGGTCAGGAAGAATGGCACATGTCCATGGCTGAGACCTGATGGGAAAACCCAGGTCACAATTGAGTACAAAAATGAGAAGGGCGCCATGGTTCCCCTGAGAGTCCACACTGTTCTCATCTCTACCCAGCATGATGAGACTGTCACCAATGACCAGATTGCTGCAGATCTGAAGGAGCATGTGATAAAGCCAGTGATCCCTGCAAAGTACATGGATGAGAACACCATATTCCATCTGAACCCATCTGGGCGTTTTGTGATTGGGGGACCCCATGGAGATGCAGGGCTGACAGGAAGAAAGATCATAATTGACACATATGGAGGATGGGGAGCTCATGGAGGAGGTGCATTCAGTGGAAAGGATCCCACCAAGGTGGACAGGAGTGGGGCTTACATTGTTAGGCAGGCTGCCAAGAGTGTTGTTGCTGCTGGCCTTGCCAGGAGGTGCATTGTTCAGGTCTCCTATGCCATTGGTGTCCCTGAGCCTCTCTCTGTGTTTGTGGACTCCTATGGCACTGGTAAGATACCTGATAAGGAGATTCTGAATATTATCAAGAACACTTTTGATTTCAGGCCTGGTATGATGTCAATCAATCTGGATTTGAAGAGGGGTGGGAATGGAAGGTTCCAGAAGACTGCTGCTTATGGTCACTTTGGTAGGGATGATCCTGATTTCACTTGGGAAATTGTCAAGCCTCTCAAGACTTCATCCTGAACAGATTGAGATATGAATAAGCAATTCAAGTTTGAAATACAGAGGAGCCGGGTATGAGTAATAACAGCAGAGATTTTGCATCAGGAATGTACTTTTATTATAGTGATGTTTGATTAAATGTTTTTCTTTTGAATGTTGGTGTGCGAAATTAGGAGGCACGCCCATGTATCCAACAATACATCAGATGTGGTTAATTGTGGTCTTTTTAAAGATCATGGTACCTAAAGGTGTCCATAGACACAACTATTTATGATTTATTACAAGTTTTAAAAAAATGTTCCCTGGTTTTATAAATCAATATTCTATGTTGTTTTTATTTTATGAAGTGGATCTTACTTTTAATAATAATCTATTTAATGCATTTTAAAGAGTGGATTTTGTTTTTATAAGTTTTCGATTCAATATATGTTTTATTGAGTACATTTGATTTTTAAAGAATTGAATTCAATTTATATTTTATGGAGCGGATTTTGAATTTAAAATGAATCAATTTAGCCATTGGTGTTCCTAGGCCCCTCTCTGTGTTTGTGGATTCCTATGGTACTGAGAAGATCTTTGATTAGGAGATTCTCAATATCATCAAGAACAATTTTGATTTTAGGCCTTGTATGATTTCAATCAATCTGGATTTGAAGAGGGGTGGGAATGGAAGGTTCCAAAAGATTGCTCCTTATGGTCACTTTGGTAGGGATGACCCTGACTTCACTTGGAAAATTGTTAGGCCTCTCAAGACCTCATCTTGAGGCTTTTCTTTCCAATTGTGAAGTTTAAATAAGCTATTTGGGCAATACCCATTTAGGTTTCTGGTGTGGGGAAGCTCATTAAGCTCAACAACTCTCACAAATTTAGCATTGAAAACTTGTCTTGCCTATTGTAGCTTGCCTGTATCCATCCTAGGGTCAAGATGTCTGAAGTGATCGTGTTTCTATTTTAAGAAGTATAATCATGTAGTTGTCTTCAGTTTTTGTATGCTCGTGATTATTGATATGATCTTTCTAATAGAAGAAATATTGAAGTTTATGATTGTCAATGTGCTTTGCTCTTTTCATGAATGAAAATTGGAAAATCTCGATTATACTCTGCCAAGATTTATTTTCACGTGGAGATTTTTTTTCAAGGTGTTGATTCTAACAGTCAACTAATTCATGTTGTGATGTGCTAATCTATAACAATAGAAATTCTATAACCATTCATAAATTCATATAAAATTGAACTTTCATCTATTTGTCATTATAATGGAATGAAATTGTTTTTCTTTCACATGAACATGAAAATGTTTCTATAATTGAATTAACTACCTTCAAGTGAACGTAAATAAAACATTGATAAAATAATTGCATTTATATTAACATGAATTTAACTAACAAATTTCAATTGCTTTAAATGAAATTGAATACAACTATATAATGGAAATAACTACTTTCATTCAAGTAATAACAAGAACCTGAGAGAGAAGATGGTTGTTGTGCCCTTGTCCATTATGGAAATTTTGTATTCTTATTGTCTCACTAGGAGATGAAGAGCATCATTAGAGGCTTTACCTCCTATCCACCGAACATTGGTCTTCTTCACTTCCTTTTGGAAGTCGCCCGAACCTACATGAGAGGTCCAAAAAGTGGTCTAGGTCTAATTGCCGTCCAAGTTTGGTGTTTAGAACTTGCATCATTCGCAGTAGGTCACACCCTCCAAGTTCCTCCCTTACAAGTATGACCTTTTTTTACTAGGCATGCATGTCTAGTTCATGTGATTGATGGTCACATGCTTCTTGCATTGCACCTTCTTGGCCAAGGTTTATAAATATACTAGCACTATTTTGTGCTATCAGATTCACCACCCTTACTCGTTTCATAATCGAGTCTAGTTGAATCTCTTGGTATATTGACCCATCTCAAACTAAGTGTCTTTATTTACTAGGAACAATGGTCTATTGACCTTAAGAGATGATGATCCTTACTTCACGATTCATTCATCCAGTTTCCTTCCCTGAGAATGTGAATGACCAACCTTTCTTTTCCTGGCATGATTATGATTTGATTTATCTTTCTTGTATGTTTCAACTAGCATTGTCTCTAGGTTAAGGCTTACACAATGTTCAAATTCTAACACAATAGCAATAAAATTCAACCAAAGATAAGATGAGTGTTCTTCCTTTTCATGCATACTTCTAACTCATTGATTCATGTTGATTCTTGCCTTTTCAATTTCTTGATTATTTATACTTTCTAATCAAGGCTTGTTCCAATGATTCGAGTAAGAAGATATGATTTTCTTATTGATGACATGTTGTCATAATTGTATATTGATCATGTATGACTAAACTGAGGACTTCATCCATAACTTAGGATAATTGCAATAGTCTTGAGCAAATTAAGATTGTCATCGAAGATAGATGTCATTCTTCTTTCTTCATATGCAAATTTACTAAAATGGAAATACCATATGTATGTAGATATTATTGAATGATAGAGACTATGAATAAGTATCATAACCTTAACTATGCAAATTAAGTAGATGGTAATGCATTATATAACAAAGGATACATAGTTTTGTGCAAGTATCAATTGTGATAGATGATAGTATATGAGGATGTTACAACTACTCTGCAATTATTAATTATGAATGTTGTCGATTGGTATAACACTCTTCCATGCAAATTCATAGACTAATATTTATGACAATGATTCTATTTCATTTCATTCTCATATCCGAGACATGAAAAACTAATGTTAATTGATGCATTCATGGTCGGAGTTTCCCCAATAGGGATGGTCCAACCACGCAGCAAGAGTCGACACAACAGAAACAACCAACTCAGAACATCAATAACTAAGCAATGAGCAATAAATATACCTCATAGGTAATCATATTTTCATATGCTCAAGAATTACATCATACACACCAAGCTACATGTCAACTTAAATTCTAAGGCACACATGTCTGATTACATACACAAATCCAGATCCATAATGGATGCTAACCTCTCCAAGTCTAACTATTGAGAGATACCTAAACAAAGAACAAAAGGCTACAATATATACAAGCTCACAAGCCACAAGTCGACCAAAGAGATCACATTCTCCAAGAACAAAGAAAACATAATACAACAAATAGGTCATGATCCAAATCATAAGGAGAACCTCCAAATAAGTATGAAATTACATACGGTCACATAGGGAGGTTGACCATAAGTATAAGATCATTGAACAATGTGCCAATCCGATTCGCAAGAAATAGGAAAGCTTTTCAAGATCCAACAGCTTGGATTTAGCCATAACGTGAAGAACAAATATAGGTCTGAACCTAACTTAAGAAATTTCCATCAAGAAAGAATGGATTGAGATGTGAACCCAGACATAGATTCACCATGATGTCCAAAACATGCCAGAAGGTTTGCATGAGACAAGATAACAACTAGAAGGATCACAACACGAAACACATAAACTAAACAATAGGAATAAACTACAAGAAAACTAAAAGAGAAACCTTTTTTAGGTGATGCAAGATTGTCAAGAACCCAAGATGCTCATGCATCAGACACCCAGGGTTATTTGAAAAGTGAGCCTCTCGCTTTGATGATTCAAAAGAATGAAATCCATATCTGATCACAAGACTTCATTTTGACCTTCGATTTCCCAACCCTCATGGTCAATAATATGAACCTGCACACAAAAACTCTCTACAGTCTCCAATCCAATCTTCTCATCCTCTACACTAAAGAAAATCGGATAAAAAACGTACTGAAAAAACCAAACTGCTCAACATCAGAACCATGCACCAAATATGTACTCTTCTTCACAAACCCTCTTTCCATCTTCAACCACTTATCCTCATCACATATCTGATCACTCTCTTCCATCAGCTCATTAGTAACAAATATGTCATGAACTCTACTCATTCCACCACCTTTATCTTCTTCCTTCATCATCATTACCTTTGTCTTAAGATCAATCTTCATCTTCACCCTCGGCATGTCCTTCCTCATGCATAAATATCGGTTCCTATCGAAGGAATATTGATCCTCCTTCCATACTCACATTGCAACACATGCAATAACATCCTCATTCACAAAAGTATCTTGATTAGTACCAACATCAATCAAGAAATTCATGTCTTCTCTCTCACACTCTCTAGGTGATCTTTGTAACAAGTCAACATTTAACTGAAACAACCCAATCTACAACTCTTCACCACAACATGTTCACCATTACAAATGAAAATCCTATCCAAAACCCTCTCATACTGATCAACAATTCCATAAGCAAAAATACCCTCATTACTGACGTCAACAACATTGCACTCATTAGCTAACCCAACTAGGTTATCAAATTCAACCAATGGAAATTCATTTCCATCCTCAACCATGTCAACATCCTTAACACCAAAACCTCTTTGTCACCCTCAATAGAAAGGCATTGCTTAAATTGCTCATCAGCTCCAATCAACTAATTACAAAGCTCATCCATAACCACATCTACCTTATCCTCATAAATTTTATTCATACATGTGCATACCTTGTCAAGCTTCACCTCATCCTTAGCAACAACTCTAGCTTGCATCTTCCTCCTTTGAAAATCCTTCTAATAGGCCAAATGATCCACCTCTTGATCAGTAAATGCCAACTCAACATTTTAAACTTCATTTGCTCCATCATTACTGAACTCTTATCCAACAAATATCCTTTTGATAGTTTCAATTTTCTAGCATGCATACCACCCAATCCATCTATGATTTTGTTTCTCATCTCAACACTAAATTTATCCATCATCTTCTCTACCCCTCTAGGGTTTATCTTCCTCAACGATATCTCTCCCAATCTATGGTGAAACTCCCTCATCTTGGTGACATGACTGTAAGAATTTGATTACCTCTCCTTTTGTGATCTATTGAACACACTCACATTTTCCTCCATTGATGATCTGTTCACCCATGGGATGCCTCAACAACTCATACCAAATAAAAAAAATTAGCAACATATCTCTTCCTAACTACCTTCTGAAAATCCTTTTTTAGTTCGAGCTAGATCCACTTCTTGCCACCCCACAACCAACACATCCAGGGCTTTTCCAGCTCAGGAACTCAAATCTGCATTCACAAGAATAAATCTCACTTTGATACCATTTGATGCGGTCATGGTCAGAGTTTCCTCAATGGAGATGGTCCAACCATGCAACAAGAGTCAACACATCAAAAACAACCAACTCAGAACATCAATAACTCAACAATGAACAATAAACAAGCATCATAGGCCTTCATATTATCAAATACTCAAGACTTACATCAAACACGCCTAGTTGCTTGCTAGCTTATATTCTAAGGCACACATGTCTGATTACGTATAGAAATCCATATCCATACTAGATGCTAACCTCTCCAAGTCTAACTACTGAGAGCTACCTAAACAAAGAACAAAAGGAAATAATATATACAAGTTCACAGGCCACAAGTCATCCAACTAGATCACATTCTCCAATAATAAAGAAAAAATATTACAACAAATAGATCATGGCCCAAATTATAAGGAACACCTCCATATAGGTATGAAATGACATGCGATCACATAGGGAGGTCGACCATGAGTATAAGATGATCGAACAATGCACCAATAAGATCCACAAGCAACGAGAAAGCTTCACAAGATCCAACAACTCGGATTTAGCCATAATGTGAAGAACATATATAGGTCCGAACCAAACTTAAGAAATCTCCATCAAGAAAGAATGGATCGGGATGCAAACCCAGACATAGATTCACCATGATGTCCAAAACATGCCAAAAGGTTTGCATGATACAAGATGCCAACTAGAAGGATCACAACACGAAACACATAAACTGAACAACATGAATAATCTACAAGAAAACTAAAAGGGAAATATTATTTGGGTGATGCAAGATTGTGAAGAACCCAGGATGCTCCTGCATCACTAATGTAGATTCATAAATTGATATATATGATAATGATTGTGTTTCTCTTCATTCTCATATTTAAAAGATGGATTACTAATGCTAACACAAATTCATAAATTGATATGCATCAAAATGATTATGTTTCTCTCCATTCTCATATTGAAAACATTGATTACCAATGCTAATGTAGATTCATAATGATTAAGGATTATTTTCTCAATTCACATGAATAATTTCATTTAGAAATAATAAGAAAGGATTGGCTTTCCTACATTTCAAACAATGGAAGTCTTGATGTAGCTGAAAAAGAAATGTGTTCCCTTTATCAATTCTTACACTCTAGTATGCAAAGCATTCATAAAAAGATAACTCGACCCTCTTGCAAAATAGAAGACTTGATTCAATTTGATTTCTCAGAAATAAATTGACGTTCTTATAGAATGGAAAAATCTCCAAGATGATAGAATCCATATGGAGTGTTAGCAAATAGCTTTTTAATTATGTACTCACAAGAGAGATAATAAGTAAAATAACTTATGTGATATCTTTGTATACCCCACCTCATGTAGGAAGAGGTAACACCTTGTTACATCGGTGGAAAGGGGTTACTCTTTTATATGTATGCATGCATTCTTATCTAAGCTTTATTCACAGTTTTCATATCCTTGTGTATACAAATATATAACTAATATGTAGATGCTACATATATTCGCTCACATTATTTCATGACTATATGTATGTGTGTATTTATATAGTTTTATAATTGCATACATACACATGGAATTATGTACTTAGTATATGCATATATGTATATATGTATATATAAAGATAAATAATTATGAGGTTATTCCATTTAAAATCAATAGAATAAAAAGAGTTACTCGGGTGATTAATTCATTTCTTCATTAACATGAGGATGAAATTCATATTGATGAGAATTAAATCATTTCCATTTAACGATGAACAAGGAAAGGTTTTGCTATCGCCACCCTAACAATTGACGAATAACGACTTACCTAATCCTGAAACCAGGTGACCAGATGACCAATATTACTTATCTTTAGGTTCCAACTTGGATGGAAATTTTGACCTTTCCCCCACATCTACATCATCTCTCCATGATGATACTCTCCTTCCCTTCAATTGGGGGTGACCATTCTCTTGCATCCACTAACACATGAGGTAGTTAGCTATACTATGAATATGTTAAACATTTTTTGCTAGCATAAATCATATATGTTCATCAACATACATCAATATTCATTATCATACTTCAACATTCAAACAAATGCATCAACATTCATGAATATGCAAAATAAACATGTTTTAGCATTAACCATACATTTCCAATTAAGAAGTTAAAATAATTATTTGAAAAGTTCACAAAGAAAGGATGTAACATATCCCCCCTTGTGAATCATTGTCCTCAATGATTGAATTCCACAAAACCATTCATGAATGTTTGCAAAATAACATCATATAAGTTTCTTAAAACATGTTCAGTGGCATGAAAAAAATAAGGAAATTTATGGAGGATTTCATCACGATCCTCCCATGTAGCACCATCCATATATTGGTCCCATTGGACCTTAAATCATGTTATCTTAGGGCTATGTAAGTGGAGCTTATGTACCTTGAGTGGCTCAATCATGACCACCCACAGATTCTACACCTGCAAGGAGTTCCAGTCAATCATTTGATTAAAATCTACTATATATTTCCTCAAGTACGAAACATGAAAAATATAATGTAACTGGGAGAGCACTGGTGGTAGAGAATTTATGTAGGATACAAGGTTGATAACTTCTTGGACCTCATATGGTCCCACGTATCTAGGCCCCAATTTGGAAGATTTCCCAAATTTAATTGAATGTTTCTTGGGTTTAACTCTTTAGAGAACTTTCTCCCCAACTTTAAACTATCTAGAAGTGTGTAAAGCATCAACTTATTTTTTATGTTAATCCTTCACTTATGCCAACCTTTCTTTGATCAACTTGACTTGTTCCTCCATTTTTTAGAGCATCTTGGGTCGGAGGATTATCATATCTTTCATCTTTTTCCAGCTAATAGGCATCTTGCACCTACCATATAAAGCTTTGAATTGTGTCATCTTGATGGCTGACTGATAGGAATAATTATAGGTAAACTTTACTAGTGTTAGCCTCTCACTTGTAATGTTGATCTACATAATACACACTTAAGAGATCCTCAAAAACTTGGTTCACTCTTTCCATTTCACCATCTATCTTTGGATGATATGCCAAGCTTATATTCAATTGAGTCCCCAAAGATGCAAATAAGATTTACCAAAATCTGGATGTCATTCTAGCATCTCTATCTAAGATGATCTTCTCTAGAATTCCATATAATCAGGAAATTTCTTGAATGTATATTTTTATGATATGATAGGTATGTCATTTGTTAGTTTTCCTGATATAAAATGAGTTGCCTTAGTCAAATTTTACAACACCACTAATATAGCATTATGTATGTTTCTCAACATTGGTAAACATTGGAAAAAATCCATGCTCATGATTTTCCACTTCTAGTCTATAACAACATGCAATTTTAAGAACCCAATTAGATATTGGTGTTCAGCCTGTTCCCTCTAGAATTTGAGATAGCTTGCCAAAAATCTAGTAGCATCCCCCTCCATTCCCTTCCAAAAGTATAAGGGTTTAATATCTACTAATAGTTTGGCAATACCAAGGTGCCCTAAGTATGGTGCTAAATACACCTCCTCTAATACTATTTTGCTTAACATTGAGGAGTTTGGTACATTCATTCACCTTTGGTACCTTAGAAAACCATCTGATTTGATTTTGAACCCTTCATATCTTGGGTCTTGGGAGTCAAATTGAAGAGCTTCTCAAACCTAATTGTAATATTCATCCTCTTCCATCTCCCGAAGAACTCATGTTCTAAAATCTTAGGAACGAGTGTACATAGCTCCAATAGGGTCATAGGTTTTAACAATCCCACCCCACCCATCAGTATTAATATAGATCATATAAGTGATTCTAGTGACAAAATCTTAACCTTTGAGGGTTAGGAGAATTTCACCATTGATTCCATTAATAGTACTACTATTTGTGGTAATTTTAATTTAAAGGATAGTTGCCTCAAACAAGTCATGTTTGGGGGAGCCTACTACAACGTTGAATTTTCCTACTATATTTTGAAGAAATGAATGTTTCCTACACCGACTCTGACTCTACCAAGAATATAATGGGGCCTTCAGTGGAGGAGAAAAAATGCATTAAGGAGATCCCCTATTCTCCCTATAAATACAATTCTAAGAAAATTTAATTCCCTGCAAGATTAAATGCCTATTTTCAAAGGTAATTTGAACCAAGTTCTTCATTTTAGTACTAAGTTATGTATGGTTTACAACTAGTCTCCAATTTCTTAATATGCAGAGAAAGATAATATGAATAAGCTTGGATAAAAAAATCCCCAATGAGGATAAAGACAAAGATAAGAAGATCAATAAAGAAGAGATGCATAAGTTCATGCATGTAAATTGGAAGAAGGTCTCCTCCCCCAAGAGTAAGTTTTAGTTTGTCTATGATTTGGTATGTTGTTGTTTAAGTGTTATTTTTTTGTCTCTGTCTTTGTTATTTTTGGTGTTGGTACCATGTGTGGGCCTTTTATATTTTAAACTCTAGGCTCGGTATGTCATATGCTTTTCTCCTTGTTATCTTTCTTTACAAAAAGTAAAGTATGTCTAATAAATATGCTCTAAGTAACACAAGATATAACAATGTCATATAAATGAATCATAAGCATAATGAAGACAACAATATAAACATGGCTGAAAGGAAAAGAGATACACAGAATTAAACAAGTGAACCAAGTTGGGAATATGAATAAAGACAATAGGTAAAACCTAATAGTTTCCCCCAAGCATATGAAGGAAAATTTGGTGAGATAAATATAGATGAAATAGGTATAAATAGGCACAATAATAGAGGTAAAAATATGTAAAATAAAAAATAAAACTAAGGTGTAAAATTTAAAACTAGTTTAAAGTCTTAGTTCTAGGTATATATTAATAAATTTTATAGTGGTGCTTATAAAATATTGGACATTGAATTTGATAGATGTCACCTTAGCTACCATGATCTTACATTTATCAAACATTATAACTGTAATACCCCAAAAATGGGCTATAGGTTCATTAACCTCCTACATCTTCAATTCAAACGAAATCGACATCGAAGTCCTAACCTAAGGCACATCTGCACATTATCGAATTTAATTGATTATCCTAAATTCTGCATCGAAGAATATTCTTAGAAATATTCCAAATTTATCATAATTATTCTTAATTTAATAATTATTTGGTGATAAATCATATTTATCCTAAAGTTAATTAATTGAATATGCTAAATATTTGATTGATTAATTTAATTCTACCACTTAATTATTTAGTTGAATTTAATTATATTTATTCCTAATTATTATTATTTAAATTTGACAATAAATCAAAATTCTTATCATTAATTGATTAAATTCTTATTTAATTAATTAAAGCAAGTTGTCATATTTAATGATATTATTTTTAAATAAAGTTTGATTTAATAATTGATTAACCCATAAATCAATTGTTTTAATTTTAAAATCAGTTAAGTTGAAGATAAATCACTTTATTTATTTAATTAATTCATGATTATTTGTGCACATTCAAAGAGCAGTTAAACTTTAAATCAGAAAATCAATTCAAGTTGTTATCTTTTCGAAACTCAACATCTATTTTGAGTTCAAAGTTGATCTAAACTTCTAATTTGAGTTAAAAAGTTGTTCTTGCATGATTTTATGAGTTATCTATTTCTAATTTCTTGTTAACTCAAAAATCAACTTGAGTTCATCAAGAGTGATTTATGACTTTTTCCATGCACCCAAAAGCCTTGGATTTCTATAAAATCAAGGCTCGGCTCTTTACAAATCATCCATAGAATTTGCATACTTACTTTGGCGAATTGACATCAGAGGAATCATCAAGCTTCTTGCGAATCAGCATTTTGTGAGATCAATCTTGTTTTCAATTCATTCTAGTTTCATATTTCATATCATTGTTAGCTTAATTTGCATATCATTTCAATCCATTTAGATTAATTTATTATCAATTTTTCTCATCTTATTGCATCAAAAAAAAAAAAAAGATTAATTTGCATTCATATTTTATTGCTTTCATCATTTAAATCCTTCGTTTAGGTGTTGCATTGTCACTGATCTCCGTCTAATCTGAGAATACTATACTCGCACCTACTAGAAGGCAATGAATCGCCTGGTTAGCTATATTGTTCTTATTTGCATATTTTGATTTTTTCTAACCTCTAATGTTTTACTGAAGTGTTGTGTCTACAACTAGGTACAAAATTCACACACATTTCTGGCGCCCACCGTGGGGCTACCCACCTTTACATGCTGGTTTTGATTTTTTTTTTTGGAGCTAAAACCCTAAAGTTTCAAAGATTTAATTTTATCTCCCAAAAAGCTTGGATTTTTGGTCTAAATTTTTTTTTGCAAGTTGGAGACATATCAGGGAAGCTTTAATAAAAAATTTAGAATTTTTTGAGATGTTTTGAATGTTTAATAATTTTTTCTTGATTTTCCAAAAAAATTAATTTCTGACGCAAATCAGCATATTTTTCAGAAATTTTTACATTTTCGGAAAGATTTTTAAATTATACAGAGGGTCCATTCTTTGTGTTTTAAATTTGGATGCAATATAATAGCTCAAATAGTCAATTTACAAAAACTGGTCTGTTTTGGTAAAATGGGTCTCTAGGGCACAAATGAAGAGATTTTTCTAAATTTTTTACATTTTTGGAAATCTTTCTATTTTTTAGTAGGGGTCTCTATTTTTCATTTTTATTTTTGTGGCCAAAATCATATCAAAAAAATCATATCTTGTTGACTAGGTCAAATGCAACAAAAAATAAAATTTTGTGATGGGTATGCACTTATTTTTCACATGGTTCAATGAATGATATGAGTTGTCATTTGCATTAGTTGTTGGTTATTATTTCTCCTAATAATTGATTTTCAGATCTAACCCTAGGGTTTTCATAAGTTGAATATACGTTGCATATCTTGTTTGCTTATTTTCTTGTCAGAGAGTTTGTGGCTTGCTTACGTGGGATTGCTTAACAAAGCTAAAAATTAGGTAAAATCTACTAAGCGCATTGCAAGGGAATTCATGTATTCTACTACATCTAAAAATGTTTCAATTTGGACATAAAATGAATATCTCACGTGTCTAGCTTGAGTGCCTTTCTTGCTTTCATAAATCAGACTTCAATTTTTGGGCTATAAAACGAACATAGATTTTCTTTTTGCATATCTGTTACACATAGTAAATAGGCCCTATGAACACTATTTTTGGATGATCTTGAGAGATTGAGCTTCTTTTTCTTGTTTATTCATGCGAAGCTCCTCTTGACGAAGGATCCCCTTTTAGGTAGGGAAGGTACTGAGAAAGTCTCACGTTCTACTAGATTCGTGTGTCTTCAAATTTTGATTGATACATTCTCTCTCTGGAGAGGTTGATAGATCATAAGCAGTTGACATCATAGATCTTTGTGAGATAATTTTGGTCTTAAAATGTCGGATTAATTTGTCTGCTTTGTCTTGGTGAAGTGAAGAGGTTAGGGGATTATGCTCTACTTCCTTTTTGGATAGTACTAGAAATCTAGATCCTTGAAACTGATCTAGTCCCCCTATGGTATCTTTTGTGAGTCACCTTTAGAGAGGGTTAACCGTAGTGGACATTCCCTTAATTGGGTCAACCACGTGGATGGAACCTCAAGCGGTAATAGCCATTTTCATCGTGGTAGCAACAACCACTATATAAATGTCCTTGTGGAGGAAATCTTCACAGGTGTGGTCTCTTGTTGGGCTGTCAGATCTCCTTAGCAGCTCCTGATTGATTAATTTCTCAGACTGTGTCAAAACCCCGGTGCACCTAGATTGGAGTTTTCCCTCTTAAGATCACAAAAGTTGTAGAGTCAGACCATTACTACAAACCCTAGTGAGGCCAAATTTATTTTTATTTTTCTAGGAATATGTGCGTTATTGAAAAACTTTTTGGAATATACATAATTAGCACTTCTAGGGATTAGCACAATAAGTCACTATTTCTTGTTCATGCGCAAGGTTGCTTTTTCCCTTGTTCATTGTTTTCAGACGATTGCTTGCTTCCCTTGCTTGCTATTTTCCATACTTGATATCTTCTTGGTTACTTGAGACAAACTTTTACATAGATCTTCAAAAACTGGATAGAAAAATTTGCAAACAAACTAGTATTGAAAATCAAAAAATTGCAAATCTGAAGCAAAAATCATTTATGGTGTCAAAAGTCATCCTAAAATTTCAAAACTCATATCAAAGCCAAAGTCAAAGTTGTCAGAGATTGGTCAAATTTGTCAAAAATCCAATTTTACAACCTATTTCCATAATCTATCAAACAAATCATTGTGTCAGGAACAAAGTAGAACCTATAACGAATACATTCATTTTCCTAAAGTGGTCACTTGAGTTTGATTTAGCCTTCTGATTTATCGATTTGATTCTTTTTCATCTTGTGTCAAAACCTTGTCAAAATTATCTTCAAAATTCAATCTTTTTACTAAACGGCTAAGTGTTGTGAACTCATGCCCACCATCTGTTGGGTGTCTACCCACACTACTATGGCATAATATCCTTCATTTACATCTGATATATTCTTTAATCACTTCAATCTTGACAAGGTTGTGTCATTTGATCTTCTAGAATCAATTCATTCTTCAATTGTCTTTATCTTATTCTTTGGCTTCACCCAAGGTTAATGGTGGAAACTAGAGCTTTGTCACACAAGAAATTTGGAGAGGTATCCCATACAATACCTCTGAATACTCTCTAGGCCCCAACTCTTGAACAACTCTACAATTTTGGTCTTTACGAAGACGACGGTCTGGGCAATTTTTGATTGAAAACTAGTTACGTACCCCCTCCATCAACTCACGGAGGTAATCAACAAACCCCACCTCAATCTAATCCAAGGAACCCTAAAAATCCTAACATGTCTCACGATGGGACACATCATAGGTCTCAAGGACACCAATCTCAACACAGTATGGATCGAGAACCTACACCTTCTTAAATTGTTCGATATCAAAATGATGATGACTTTAAAAGAATGATGAAACATTTCTTGAAGGAGGATAGAGAAGCATACTTTCCAGAGTTAGCTCATAAAGGAGCTATACTTCCTCCAAACTTTAATGTGGAAGATATCATTACACATGAGGAAGAAACTCCTATCACGGCTATGATGAAACAGATGCATGCCATGCAAGTCAAACTTAACAAACTTGAGAAAGAAAAGGAACCTAAGGAGTTCTCCATGGAAGCTCTATGCCCTTTTCCATTCGATAAAGAATTGTACATGTCGCTATTCCCTAAAAGAGTGGAGATGCCCAAATATGATAAGTATGATGGAAACTCTGACTCTCAAGATCATGTCAGAGAATTATGTACTCAATCTATGGAGTTTATGCATGAACCAACCTACTTAATGCATCTTTTCCCTTGATCTTTGGGAGTAGCATCCATTCGTTGGTTCTCTAGAATGCCCCCTACTATCAAAACTTTTGAGGAGTTAATCAAACTATTCTATCAACAATACTCCTACAATATTCAACATCCGGTCACCATGATAGACATCTGCAATCTGAAACAATATCCAAGAGAACCATTCCTGACATTTCTCAAGAGGTGGAGGAATAAATTTTCTCTATATGCTAGACCCATTCCCGAAACTGAGAATTTGGAAATCTTCATCAACAATCTTGTTCCAGAAATTAACTACCCTTTACAAATGCAAAATCATACATGTTTTGACAAGATGGTAGATAATGCGATCAAAATTGAGAAAGTACTTGTGAAAAAAGGAGACATCACACTTCAAAAAGACAAGTATGAATCTAGATCTAGTTCTAAGGACAAGAACAAAAACTAGAACAAGAATAAAGGCATCATCACAGATGGCATTGTTCATAATATTCGTGCCCCATCTAAGGCACCTGCTTTCAATCTCACTGTTGGTACCCAAGCCATCAAAGCTTCTGAAGCCAAAGCCACTGAGTCCAACAAAAAGTCATCTAGATAAAAACCTTGGGCTATAGATCCTAATCACAAATTCACTCCTCTTGGAGAATCCTTGGAATCAGCCATGAAAACTCTGTTGGAAAACAAAATCATCTACTTGCCTAAGATGAAAGTCTTTGATCCAGAACCTAAACTGAAATGGTGGAGAGAGAACAATTTCTGTGAATTCCATCACAATAAAGGTCATAAGACTAATAACTGTATTCCCTTGAAGCACATTATACAAGACAAAATTGATAATGGCGACATCACAATTGACAATCATAAGAGCAATAATGATCATACATCATTCACAGAACCATTTCCTAAACATGGTAAAGAAGATTCTTCTTCTCAACCTAATATGGGTGCTAAAGTCAATTATGCCTACTTAGGAAACAATGCTGTTATCAATATGGTTGAACCATGCCTATTTGAGCATTGCAATGTCATCACAATTGTAAGAAGAGATAGAGATAGTCAATCAGCTAATGTAGTTACTCGATCACAAGCTTAGGCACACCTACAAGGACAAATACCAGATTCATCAAATGTCCCTAAGGTGCCTTTCAATCTTTCATCTGCTTCTAAACAGAAGGCTACATCTAAATCTTCAAATCCTGAAGACACGAGGCCTACTTCATACAGTATTGTCCAACAACTCCAGCACACAAATGTTAAAATCTCCATGTTTGAGTTGCTTCAGATATCTCCATCTCATAGAGCCATTCTAGACAAAGCTCTACTCAGATCCAATGTTCCTGATGACCTTGATTTAGACAGATTCCAGACTATGGTCCGTCATCTTACGTCTCCAAAGTAAATTTACTTTTTAGAGGAAGATGATAACTCCTTGAGTCATCCGCATAACCAGCCTTTTCATATTGAAGTCTTGATCCAAAACCGTCGTGTCAAACGTGTGTTGATAGATGGAGGTGCTGGCCTAAACATTTGTTCTTTCAGCTTGATTACACAATTGGGATTTTCAGAAATGGCCATTGATCCCAGGAAGAAGATAACTATCAAAGCATATGATGAGCAAGAAAGATCTTTTAAGGGAACTATTATCCTACCTATCATAGTAGGTCCTGTCATCAGAGATACTATATGTCAAGTTCTTGATCTACCTTTGGATTACAATATCCTCCTAGGAAGACCCTGGATACATGACATGAAAGCCATTCCCTCTACATTCTATTAGTGTTTGAAATTTCCTTATGAAGGAGTTGAGGTGACCATTCCAGCTGATTTGTATACAACTTGCAATACCTTAAAAGAGAGTGTTGATACACTTGTTCCCAATAATAGAGAATCTTCCACTAAGTAGCTAGACGTTGCTTCAACATCTAAGATGGAAGACATTGCTAAAGAGGTTAAGATCAAAGAAAATGGTATGGGAGAATATACTATAGAGCCAGTCTTATCTTTGACATCTCTCCCTATCTCTCCTAAGTCTTATGGGCAAACTCTGAAATAGTCTAAAACAGAGTCTAAAGAACCTCTTGAAACATATAAAGGAAATTTTGTTGCAGAACAAGTATCTAAACAAGAGTTTGAAGAGGATGAAGCTGTGCTCACATGGCTATACAAAGATGAACCTAAATCTCAAGTGGCTCAAAAATGTGATGCTAAAATACCAAATATCCCTTCTAAGTCATATGGCCCATGGGACAAATTGATCACAAAGATGGGATATAAAGGAAAAGGACCTCTCAGATTATAGGGTAAAGGTCTTCTGTCACCTTTGAATCATCGTGGCTAAGAAAACAAGAATACAATAGGTCTAGGATACACGAAGAAACCTTTCTGTCTTAGCAAGAACTCCCCACATGTATTAGAACAGATTGAGCCTTCCATAGCAAATCAACTAAAGGGAGAAATAACTGAACAATTTGATAGTGATGATTCAAACACCACTAATGAACTCATTCCTTATGAGTGTTTACCTAAAGAAATAAAAGACCTCCTTGAAGCTGAAGATGATCCAATAAAAAAAATTAATGTAGTAGAAACACAAGAACCTACTATAGAGCAAGAGATAGTTGTAACACAAGAACCAGCTAATCTCGAAGGCAATCAAAAAGAGGAAGGTGGTAGTTATTTTGAGACAGATTCCCATGAGTATGAATTCAAATCAAAATCTGAGGGTAACCCTTTTTGGGGTATTCATCATGACTTTACTCGTGTTCTTAGATTTCCTAGAGGTCTAGATGAAGAAACAAAAGATGAATCAAATGACTATGAATGGGGAGTCATTCTAGAACCAGATGTACTTATTATAGAAAAGCATGTTGATGTTATTCACCAATATGCACCTAAACCCAACGTAAGTCTAGAGCAAAATGATTAACTAATCGAGTATGATCCACCGATGGCTGGAGTGGATCTCCATAATGACATTGAGCCTATTCACGAATTGAATGTCTTAAGTTGTAATATCACCTTTGAACTCAAGCGTCAGGTTAGGACCAATGATGACATATCCATATCAGTAAACACTCTTTCCCAATCTTTCACCACTTTGACTATCCAACGCCCTGATCTTCTTGACATCACATCCACCAACTTGAACCAAGGTATTTATACCTTTCCCAATGACTATGCCCTTCCTTATTACCTAAATGCAGTTGAACCTATGAGGACTTCCATCAGTGAACCGAGTGTTAGCATGACAGAGTTAGACATCAAGTATCTTAGTCAGAAAAATAAGAATAAGAATAAAAAGAAAAGGAGTTCTGAGGGTGAAAACTAGTTTGTGGCAGTCTCAGAACCTACAAAAGTAAAAATAAAAGATGTATTCGAAGGTGAAAACCTCTCTGAGGTGCCTAAGGATGAGATATTTGATGTCCTTCTGAGTCATTTACAGGATAGATCTCCAATTCTAATTGAGCCCACTCAATCTATCAATTTGAGAACAACATAAGAGCCATAGTTGATCCATGTAGCACAATCTTTATTAGAAGAAGAAAAGAAAAAATTTACAACATTCTTAATAGAGAAAAAGATCAACTTTGCATGGAAATATTTAGATATGCTAGGATTGGATCTTGATCTTATAATGCACCATTTATCTATAGCTCCAAATGTTAAACCTGTTAAGCAAAAATTGAGAAAGATGCATCCACATGTTGCACTCTTGGTAAAAGCTGAATTAGAGAAGCTCCTAAAAGCCAGATTTATCCAAGTTATTGATTATGCAGAATGGATCTCTAATATTGTATCTGTTTCAAAACCAAACAAATCAATAAGAGTATGCATAGATTTTAGAGACATAAACAAAGCATGTCATAAGGATGATTTTCCATTACCTAACATTGATATGATAGTGGACATGACTGCGGGCTTTGAGATGTATTCTTTGATGGATGGTTTTTCTGGATATAATCAAATAAAAATTGCTCCAGAGGATCAAGAGAAAACTGCTTTCACATGTGTGTGGGGTACCTTCTATTGGAATGTCATGCCATTTGGGCTTAAGAATGTTGGTGCTACATATCAAAGAGCTATGACATCTATTTTTCATGACATGATGCATCGAACTATGGAGGATTATGTTGATGATACTTTAGCAAAATCTATGACAAGATCCAAACATCTTAATGATTGGAGCAAGATACTAGACAAAATGGAGAAGTTTAGCCTTAGACCAAACCCTAAGAAGTGTGATTTTGGTGTCACTTCTGGAAAGCTTTTAGGCTACATTGTTTCTAAGAAAGGAATTGAAGTTGATCTAGCAAAATTTAAAGCTATCATGAAGATGCAACCTCCCAAGAATATCAATCAAATGACAACATTACAAGGGAGAGTTCAATCTATTAGACACTTCATAGCTCAGGTAGCAGACATATCACAACCTTTTACAAAGACATTACATAATTGTGTGACCTTTGCATGGAGCAAGGAATGTGAAAAGAACTTTAATCATATCAAGAAATATCTATCAAATCCTCCTATCTTGATGTCTCCCATTCAAGGGAAGTCATTGATCTTATATGTCTCCGCTACAGATACATCACTGGGGGCATTGCTTGCACAACATGATGAGAACAAGAAGGAAAGAGCTATATACTATATCAGTAGAACATTGGTGGCATACAAAAAGAACTATTCAATGATTGAGAAAGCTTGTCTAGCTGTGGTCTTTGCATCACAGAAACTGAGACATTATATGTTGGCTCATACTACACATTTAGTATCTAAGATTGATCCACTAAAGTCCCTACTAAGCAAAGCTGCCCTCACGGGTAGATTAGCCAAATGGGTCATGCTCTTAAGTGAATTTGACATTGAATATGTTGAAAGAAAAGATATTAAAGGCCAAGTTATTGCTGATCAATTAGCAGATGCACCTTTATTTGATGATACACCAATGCAAATGGAATTCTCAGATTCCTCTATCATGAATCTTTCTTCTAGAGAATGGTAGTTATTCTTTGACAACTCTTATACACAGAATGGATTTGGAGCAGGCATATTGTTCATAACTCCTCAAGGATACTCGATCCCAAAAGCATTTAGAATCAAGTTTCCTTGCACAAACAATATTGCTGAATATGAAGCCCTTCTTAATGGCATGAAAATGGAAATTGAGTGGAGAGTAACATGATTACACATTCATGGAGACTCACAACTTGTAATCCATCAAGTCAATGATGTGTACCAAACTAAGGATGAAAAGCTTGTTCCATACAAGAGAATGGTAGATGATCTCAAGAAATATTTCATCTCTATCACATTTGAGCAAATACCTACAATAGAGAATAAGGTTGCCGATGCAATGGCAACATTATCTACTTTATTACAACAACTTGAACACGAGCTATGCTACGAGTTCCTAGTGGAAGCACTATCTTATCCTGCATATGACTTCCCTGATACCTGTATGATCTACACTATTGTAGGTCATGATTCATCCAGATATAAAAACCTATTCTCCTATCTCAAAGACCAAATCATTCCCGATACCTTCAACCATCATGAAAAGAGATACCTTATCTGTAATGCCTCCCGATATGTCATCATTGGTCATGATCTTTACAAACAAGGTCTAGATGGTATGCTACTTAGATGTTTAGAATGGGAAGAGTCTCAACGTGCGTTAGAGGAAGCCCATGATGGTATTTGTGGGTCACACTCAAATGGTTTAACACTAGCTTGAAAACTTATTAGGGTTGGGTACTATTGGCCTGAAATGGAGAAAGAGTCTATCAAGTTTGTTAAGAACTGTCAAAAGTGCCAAGTACATGGCAACTTAATTCATGCTCTAGGGAGAGATCTAATTCCCTTCACTACATAATGGACTTTTCATCAATGGGCCTTTGATCTTATAGGAGCTATACATCCTCATTCTTCTAATGGACATACCCATATAATCACAACTACAAATTATTTTACAAAATGGGTAGAAGCAGTCCCTTTGACACAAACAACTAGAAAACAAATATCTATGTTCATCTTGAACTACATCATATGTCGGTATGGTATTCCACATTCTATAATCACAAATAATGGTGGACAATTTAAGAACACAGACTTGGATGATTTATGTGCCAAATTCAAGATTACACAACATTGGTCATCTATCTACTATCCTCAAGGGAATGGACAAGCCGAGGCTTCAAACAAGAATCTATTAAAAATCTTGCACCGTACAGTTAATAAAATAGGAAGAGACTGGTATCTCATGATCAATTCAGCTCTCTGGGCCTCCAGAACAAGTATCGGAATGCCTACTGGGGCTACACCTTTCACTTTAGTTTATGGGTCTGAAACAGTACTGCCTATTGAGGTCAAAATCCCATCACTAAGAATCAGAATGCATGGTCTAGTAACTGATGATGACTATAGAGTATCTAGGTTGCAAGAACTTGAACTACTAGATGAGTGCAAACAAGCAGCGTATGATCATCTCAGAGTGTATCAGAAGAGAATGTCTAGAGGTTACAACAAGAAAGTCAGACAGAGAGAATTTCAAGTTGGCGATCTAGTCTTGAGAGAGAATCCTAAAAATCAATCACATAGAGAGCGCAAGGGGAAGTTTGAACCCAACTGGCTGGGTCCCTTTCTTATCACTGCTACTTTTGGTTTTGGTGCCTATCAACTCTCAACGACTAAAGGAGAACAAATCTAAAAACCAATCAACGTTCTCCATTTGAAGAAATTCTACGCCTAAGGCATTTAGTTTATGGTAAAATGTCCTAAAAAAATCTTTAAAATTGGAAAAAGTCATAAAAAATGAACATCTTGGTGAAAACCTAGCAATAGGCACCTTGATGATTCACAAAAAAAGTAAAAAATATCAAAACTACAAAAAAAATTGAGAAAAATAAAAATACAAAAAAATGAGAAAAAGAAAAAGTGCCTTGGTGAAAACCTGGAAATAGGCGCCTTGGTAGCAAAAATAGAATCTCTGCCAAGATGGTGAAAACCCTGCAAACGGGTGCCACTTGTTTCAAAATGCTCCATCTATCAGTGCAATCTTGGTCTTTCACAGCTTTTAGTCTTGCTTTAGTTTGTACATATCTCTTGGTTTGTTCCCGCATTCCTATTTTCAATAAGTCAGTCTGTACACCAATCAGCTAAAGCGTCTGTATCCTATCAATGTTCAAACTTGGGGGCAATCAAAGTCATATCCTATGGCCTCCAATGTATCTTAGACATATCATATCCAGTCAGAGTCCTTTGAAGCTTCATCTGAGTCAGTCTCGTCTCCAGAAAGGATTTTGCATCTGCAACAACACAATCAAACATCAAACACAAACTGAAAATAATCTATACTTTTTACATGCTTTTATCTCCTTGTATGCTTACTGATTCACATTGAGATTTTTGCATATTTTGTTCCCACGAGCTCTTCGATGATGTCCTTTATAGGATTTAGAGAGTGATGACTGGGGGCATAATCTTTTCTTTGTTTTCTTCTTGTATGTGAAAATCTAACAACTTTGAAAATTCTAGATTGAAATGGTGTCTGACTGTAAGAGCCTCTATCTCGAATTGGATGGCCATGCGTACCTCGACCATTGATACCCAGAAAATTCAAGGAAGTTTGATCTAACTATTGTCTTTTTGAGTGAGTTCTTTCTCCTATTGTGAAATGTGATCTTACCTAAGGATGTGAACGATAAAGGGTCTCTACGAGTAATTCACATTGGATTTACAATGATCTCTTGACTATTTGATGTGTTTGTACGCAAGGCGTATTCTAGTCATCGTGCAACGTTTATGTTTTGATGCTTATACAAATTGCTATATCAAAATGGACATGATATTCAGGTCATCCAGGCGTTTGTGCCTTGGTGCTTATATCTAATCTAACATTCCGAAAATAAAATCAATATTCATATGTCCATGGTTGCCTAACCAGTGGGTGTTGTATTGATTCCTGTGCATACATATCGATATTCATATGTCTATGGTTTCATAACTAGTGGGCATTGTATTGATTTATCCGGTTACCTAAAAAGTTCAATGATGATAACAAATCGACACATGATCAGTGACTAGGTCCTAGATTTGCATTTCATTCTGCATTTCATTTTGCACTTTGCATGATTGCATGATCTCACAAATTATTGAATTAAACTTAAATGCTTAAACGATTCTTCAAAAATGCTAAAAACATATCATAAGAGCTGAATCTCACATGAAGGTTCCTCCAACGAAACAACAAGTAGAATCCTTTTTTAGGATCAAAATCAAAATCTGAGATCGTTTATATTATTCACTACTTGCATAATCAACCTTCAATCATCAAAGAAATCCAGAATTCAACTTAACTGATTATCTTACATCAAACTATCAAAATTTCAACTTGGTTAACCATGGTCAAACCTAGTCAAACTTGGTCTCCAGGACCTCTAAACAATGCAAAACACGTTCTCAGACGTGTGTAACCACTTCTCAAATCAATTAACATGCTTCTAAACTATAAACACTGACTTTTCTTATCAAATTTCAATTTTTATCCCGAAGGGGGCATGGTATTGCACATCATTCAAAGTCTGTAATCTAAAATTTGTAATCAAATCTTTCCTCAGTGATCAAGACAACAACCACGTCTACTTGCTGATTCATCTAAAGTCCTCGTCACTTGGGGCAAATCTATTGATTCTTGGGGCATATCAGATTCATCTAGTATCCTAAATCTATCTTGTAAACTGTATCAACTTTTTGTAACTATCAGTTTATTAGCGTCATTTTCTTGGTTCTTCGTAACTTATGGGTTCAAGATGTGATACCAATATGATTCATACAAGAACATTGAGGTTTGGAATTGGTCACTCACTTCTTCACAATCATAAGGTTCAGAATCAGGCGTTTTGACACTTTTTTGTAATCACCGGTACATTGTTGATATAGCTATCATCATCTTGATCCCTGGTCATTCTAGGCCTGGGTAGATATCTTTCAATCTTTAATCTTTCAAATCAGTTTCATACGTATATCAAAACAGAGACTATTCTTTGAACCACTGCGCTTTGCATAGTGATTCAAAGAGGGGCAAAATGTAATATCCCAAAAATGGGCTATAGGTTCATTAACCTCCTACATCTTCAATTCGAACGAAATCAACATCGAAGTCCTAACCTAATGCACATCTGCACATTATCGAATTTAATTGATTATCCTAAATTCTGCATCAGAGAATATTCCTAATTTATCATAATTATTCTTAATTTAATAATTATTTGGCGATAAATCATATTTATCCTAAAGTTAATTAATTGAATATGCTAAATATTTGATTAATTAATTTAATTCTGCCACTTAATTATTTAATTGAATTTAATTATATTTATTCCTAGTTATTATTATTTAAATTTGACAATAAATCAAAATTCCTATCATTAATTGATTAAATTCTTATTTAATTAATTAAAGCAAGTTGTCATATTTAATGATATTATTTTGAATAAAGTTTGATTTAATAATTGATTAACCCATAAATCAATTGTTTTAATTTTAAAATCAGTTAAGTTGAAGATAAATCACTTTATTTATTTAATTAATTCATGATTATTTGTGCACATTCAAAGAGCAGTTAAATTTTAAATCAGAAAATCAATTCAAGTTGTTATCTTTTCGAAACTCAACATCTATTTTGAGTTCAAAGTTGATCTAAACTTTTGATTTGAGTTAAAAAGTTGTTCTTGCATGATTTTATGAGTTATCTATTTCTAATTTCTTGTTAACTCAAAAATCAACCTGAGTTCATCAAGAGTGATTTATGACTTTTTCCATGCACCCTCAAGCCCTGGATTTCTATAAAATCAAGGCTCAACTCTTTACAAATCATCCAGAGAATTTGCATACTTACTTTGGCAAATTGACATCAGAGGAATCATCAAGCTTCTTACGAATCAACATTTTGTGAGATCAATCTTGTTTTCAATTCATTCTAGTTTCATATTTCATATCATTGTTAGCTTAATTTGCATATCATTTCAATCCATTTAGATTATTTTATTATCAATTTTTCTCATCTTATTGCATCAAAAAAAATAAAATATAGATTAATTTGCATTCATATTTTATTGCTTTCATCATTTAAATCTTTTGTTTAAGTGTTGCATTATCACTGATCTCGGTCTAATTTGAGAATACTATACTCACACCTACTAGAAGGTAGTAAATCGCCTGGTTAGCTATATTGTTCTTATTTGCATATTTTAATTTTTGCTAACCTCTAATGTTTTATTGAAGTGTTGTGTCTACAGCTAGGTACAAAATTCACACACATAATAATGTAATTGCTCCAACAATCATCATCCAATTTGTTTTCCTAATATTTTTATTTTTGCTCTTGTTTGCTTGGTTTTTTAATAACATATGTTTCATTTGTATATGCTTTTATTCTTGGCAAAAATGTTCTCTCAATAGACCACGTATTCAACTATGTATAAGAATCTAGTCATACCACTTTTCATATTGAAGAATCATTGATAAATGACATGACAAATAAAATAAAACCTTAATGTTGTAATTGAGGTTGGATAGGGTGGAGGAAAGATATATATTAATTAAACTTACAAGCTTTAATAGAAAATGATATATAAGTGAATCACAATAATGTAAAAAGAAAGGTATACATGAAAAAAAGATGTAATATTTAAAAAATAAATTGAAATCCTTAATAGAAAACCCTAGGAGGAAGATTGAAGTGTGTATGATAAGATAAGTGCATGAAATGAAAATGAAAATAATGTTTTTCTAGAAGGCGATCTAGGCTAATTTAATAAATAAAAATAGAAAAATATAGTCAACCTAAGGTATCAAAATATGGGGGGATTGGTAGATGATAGAAAAATGACTAAAGTAGATTGAAACTTGAATGAGATTGAGATAATATAAGTAGCTCAGTGGAAACAATGCCTCTTTGTTAGTGAAATTTAAGGGTTTAGAGAAAATTGCAACTACATATTTGTACCTATGCCATGGATTCATCTTTGTAATCAACAAAGTTTTAGGTTGGAGCTTTGTTTGATACAAGATCTTTTGCTCTACCCTTTTAAAAAGTTTGGGTTGGTAGTATTGATAAATTCCTTATTAGGTTGTTGTATGATTGAGTTGCAAGGACAATATTCCTTAATTGAACCTTCGAAATTAAACAACATAAAAAATAACATAAAAACACTTGCGATGCTATTTTTTTGTCATTTTATAACATTAAACCAAAGTGTGTCATTGTTGATTCCTCCAGTAATTACGATTATATACTTTCAAATGCTTGTCGAAGATTATTTGAATTCGTGAATTGCATATCTTTAAATATCAACACACAACATCAATTTATTCTATTATTAATCAACTCAATGTAGAAGGGTAAGAGGGCTAGTTAACTAAATTCAAAATTTAATTTAGAAATTAACAAGTATGTGACTATGAGGTCACTCCTATGTTCTAGACTTGTCTTGAAATGGAATAATAATTATTTAGGTGGAAACTGATCAAGGGAGGTAGGTGGATAGATAGACATGATACACATTCATTTAACATGAAAATATAGAAGTGTGCATGCATATGTAGAAGGTAGGATTGTGTGTATAATAAATATGCATATGTAAATAGGTAAAAGAGACTAGAAAAATGAATCCAATTTCAAACATATTATGTCATTTTTTATCGCTTTAAAAATATTAAGACATTAAGTCAAGATAGGCTCAAAACTAAATAAGAAATGACATAGACATTCTAAGACTCATACTACACATTTAAAGTGTGCATAATACACTAAGCTTGGTTGGAATAATATTTAAATAAAATCAAAGTCGATTCATTGTAGGTGAGACTCACTCCCCTTCACCAACCCCATTAATAATGACATTTCACGGTGTTCTCCATACCAAAAACATAACGTCCCATGGACTAAAATAATTGATTTATAAAAAACAAACCATTGACTTTTTTTTGCTCAAGTCCACCAAACCTTTAGTTTTATTGGATGATTTGCACACCAACAATTTGGTAGGTGGGTGACTATACGACACAAATATTTTAGTCATCAAAAGGTGGGTAGCAAATAGAGAGATAATATAAAAATAAAAATAGATTATATAAATATTGATCTTTTATATGATGGTTTATTATAGTGTAAAAAATATTAAAATTATAAATTGTTTTTGTTTTAGTAATTAAGAATAAATAATTTAATCTATAAAATATAAAAATTGAAATTAATTTGATGATTCTATAAAAGTCTTTATGATCAAAGAATATTTAAATTAATTTATTAAAAAATTATGAAAGAAACATGTTAATATGAATTAGGAGTCATTGGTTGATGTGAGTGTCAAGAATAGATGAATCAAATTCATCAAAACTACTAAAAAAATTTAACCTTATTGAATTGCACTTATAAAAAATTATTGATTAACAATATTTAAATTAAATTAAAATGTAAGGTTATGAAGAATATATATACAATTAGAAGTAAGTCATCCTCTGAATAAATTGTCACAAATAAAAGAATCCAATCTGAAATCAAAAGGAGTTTGTAAATCTTATAAAGATTTAGGGCATGTTCCCATGTAGCTACTAGGCTTATTTCCAATTCTTAAACAATAGTTGCTCCACTAAAGTAGGAAATGATTCTAATTTATCCTTTTTCTAAAATTAAAAATTTGCATGGGAACACTTTAGCTGCTTAAATTAGAAATTGCACTTAAGCAGTGGCATGGGAACATGAGGTTAGTGACCTTAGGTCTGGAAACCAAACTTATGTATTATTTTTTTATTGTTATTCTTGGTCCCATAGATTACTTTGATCTTGTGAGTGTTATTGCATCTTTTATGTATTCAATCCAATCCACCAAAATCACATAAAAATTAAATTCAATTTAATCACATTTCCTATATTGAATTGTTATTGATTGTTTGATTATTTCACATGTACTAACAATGATGTTCTAAAAAGCAAATATTTAAATTGATATAAAAATAATAATAGAAGAGTGCACATAAATTAGGTGCCCTCAAAATCACTTACAAATTAAACCTAACCTAATCCTACCGAGTACAAATTGTATAAAAAATCAAAGATTAAAAGACAAAAATGACTTATTAAAAAGAAAATTGGTGACACCCACCCCCAACAACTCTCCCCACTAACGCAAATGTAGACCATGTAAGTCCCTCCTCTGCCTATTAAAGCAGAGGCGAATTCCATCTTCATTGTGAGCCATCCTCGATCAAATCTTCTTCAAAGCACGAAATCAATCTGCCAAGGTAAGTGAAAATACTGTTGAATCATACATATTCATATGAGGTTTTCAAGAATTTTAAGCAGCCAGATCTTGAAAGTATTGCCAACTTCCACAATCTTACTCAGAACCCAATTTCTGTTTCCCCCAAATTTCAATTCACATTGATTAATTACACTGAATTTTGTTGCAGAACGCCATGGAAACTCATATTTGCTGTTTTCACCAAATTTTTCTTGTCATTTTGTAAACTGAATTGTTGGGAATTGTTAATGCAGATCGCCATGGAGACTTTCTTGTTCACATCGGAGTCAGTGAACGAGGGGCACCCAGACAAACTCTGCGATCAAGTCTCTGATGCAGTTTTAGATGCATGTCTGGAGCAAGATCCTGACAGCAAAGTGGCCTGTGAGACCTGCACAAAAACCAACATGGTCATGGTGTTTGGGGAAATCACCACAAAAGCTATTGTCGATTATGAGCAGATTGTCCGCAAGACCTGCAGAGAAATTGGGTTTATTTCTGACGATGTGGGTCTTGATGCAGACAAGTGCAGAGTGCTTGTGAACATTGAACAGCAGAGCCCTGACATTGCACAGGGTGTTCATGGCCATCTGACAAAGAGGCCGGAGGAGATTGGAGCAGGAGATCAGGGTCACATGTTTGGCTATGCCACAGATGAAACCCCTGAGCTCATGCCGCTTACCCATGTTTTAGCCACCAAGTTGGGAGCAAAACTTACAGAGGTCAGGAAGAATGGCACATGTCCATGGCTGAGACCTGATGGGAAAACCCAGGTCACAATTGAGTACAAAAATGATAAGGGCGCCATGGTTCCCCTGAGAGTCCACACTGTTCTCATCTCTACCCAGCATGATGAGACTGTCACCAATGACCAGATTGCTGCAGATCTGAAGGAGCATGTGATCAAACCTGTGATCCCTGCAAAGTACATGGATGAGAACACCATATTCCATCTGAATCCATCTGGGCGTTTTGTGATTGGGGGACCCCATGGAGATGCAGGGCTGACAGGAAGGAAGATCATAATTGACACATATGGAGGATGGGGAGCTCATGGAGGAGGGGCATTCAGTGGAAAGGATCCCACCAAGGTGGACAGGAGTGGGGCTTACATTGTTAGGCAGGCTGCCAAGAGTGTTGTTGCTGCTGGCCTTGCCAGGAGATGCATTGTTCAGGTCTCCTATGCCATTGGTGTTCCTGAGCCTCTCTCTGTGTTTGTTGATTCCTATGGTACTGGTAAGATCCCTGATAAGGAGATCTTGAATATTATCAAGAACAGTTTTGATTTCAGGCCTGGTATGATGTCAATCAATCTTGATTTGAAGAGGGGAGGGAATGGAAGGTTCCAGAAGACTGCTGCTTATGGTCACTTTGGTAGGGATGATCCTGATTTCACTTGGGAAATTGTCAAGCCTCTGAAGAGCTCATCCTAAGAGGCTCTTTTGCAGTATTGGATATGAATAAGGGGTTCTCTTCTAAATCAGGGAGGCCAGTTAAAGATTTGAGAGAGGAGGGTCATATGCCCATGTGGTTGTGAAGAAGTTGAAGAAAATTGTTGATGTTTGGGACGTTGGTCCATGACAACCATGGGGTTAGAAGTTGCCATTATTGACACTTTTTTTGGTTTTGTTTTTCTTTTCTTATGTGTTGTAATATGTCTCTTTTTTTTCAAAATATAATAATATATATTCATTATTTTGAGTAATATTGTTTCTAAAGAAACATGAGTATCTTTAGGTTTAATTATTATTTTAAAATGCATGATATGATTTATCATCATTTCTTATTAGTATTTTGAAATTGCTTTTAGGATTCAACTATGTGGTTTTTTAGTCAAATTCATTGTTTCGTATTTCACGAGTAGTGAGTGGTTCACAATAATCCATCTCTCATGAATGATTATATTCTTTTCATCTAGGAAATTGACAAATAGTAATTTTTAATGTGAACACGTTTTTTCAAGAAAATACAAAGAAATTTAATTATTAATATTTTTGGTTTGCTCATACTTTGAGACAATATTATCTTTAGGGCATTATTCTCTTCAAGAAAAAAGTACCAAGGAAGAGCACTGACCAGTGACCACTGAACACATTCCATGTACACCTAACCCTACACTATTAATTTTAAAGGAGCCCCAAAAATGATAACACATGTACTAATAGCTGATCATTTTGTAACTTTTTTGGTTCATAATTGACCCATTTGTGCACCACTATTGAGACTTTTGCGCATGACTACTTGGACATTTGTCCATAAGGACTAGCAATTTTGAGTGAACGGTTATTGGTGCATGTTTAGATCCTGGTTAACTATTATAGTGTTGTCTTCCTGTAGTGATTGATGACCTTCATCCTAGGAGCATCCTTAAGTCTGTTAGGTTCACCACATCTTAGGGAGAAGCATCAGTTGTTATAACCGGAACTAAGTTGATAATTCTTGTTAAGTTTGCATATAATAAATAAAGATTGGTAATAGAAGTATTTTATGATCTGTATTATGGTATTTTTACTTTATTGATTAATCTCCCAAAACCATAGAATTAGAAAATAGGCTGCAACTAGGAAATAATGTATAAATATGGAGCTCTTTATGAAATAGGTCTTACATTTTTGTCAAATATTTTTGAATTATATATATATATATATATTGTTTGATAGATTAGTTATCATAAGTTAACTTGAATTATAATTCATAGTCATGATATGTACTTTATATAATTTTAATAAATTGTATTGTTATTATATCTTATTAGTACTTGCTGGTAGGCTAAGTACTATTGTATCTTTTTTGGTTTTTTAGTGTTAACTAGTGATTAAATGAAACTCTTTCTGCCAATAAGAATTTATTGTATTTTGTATTTTGTCATAAATTTAGATTTTGTAAAGTTTAAATGCAATATTTTTAAGTTTATAATTTATAAAAATTATTTCTCTATGGCTAGATCAAATGAAGTCTTAAACATGAGAATTTAGGAATCTGAAATGTTTTATTTCCACTTTTTTTAGCCATATTGCATTATTCTAGGTACAACTGCAAAGGGTCTATGTATGAAAAATATAATAATATTTTTCACAAGACAAATTCATGAATAACACACTTATTTGTTAGCTTGTAAAATTGTATTACAAATAAAATTAAGCTTATTTTATACTTCACAAAATAATTTAAATTAGCATAAAAATTAAATAAAATTAATTACAATTTATAATTTATATTATTAAAATAATTATAATTAAAAATAAAATTACCTATTGCTACATCTATAATTATATAAAGTAATATAATTATTATTATATAATTTTATAATTAATTAATATATATTTAATAATTATAATATATTATTAATATTAAAAATACATCTAGATATAAATTAACATTAATTATAAAACTAAAGGCTACTAGAATATTATTTTAAAGATTTTAATTATTATCATCCATATATAAATATTCTTATAATTACATTATAATCTTGAATTTAATTAATTTTCTTGATTTCATTTTTATTAAAAATAAATTTAGTATTTATAATAAATATAATAAAATTAGATTTAGATTTATTTATAGCTAAAATTATAATTAATTTGGGCAAGTACGAGCCACTATTAAGTTTCTAGCTATTATTAATGAACTATGAATTATAATTCAAAGTCATATAACGTACTTTATATAATTTCAATATATTGTATTCTTATTATTATATCTTATTTAAGTTTCTAGCTATTATTAATGGAGTATGAATTATAATTCAAAGTCATGATAACGTACTTTAAATGATTTCAGTAAATTGTATTATTATTATATCTCATTTTAATGGAATATTAGAATAGTTTTCTAAAAGTTATACAATTTAGTTAAGCTTGTTTTAGGAATATTTTAATAAGATTATTTTAATAATTTAAATATTAATTTGAAGACCTTCTAATGGGTTATAGTAAATGTTAATTAATTATCTTTGAACCACCTTGTATCTATTAAGGTTAATTTGTTTACCCCTTATAAATTAAAAGATGATAAAGTAATGAGTGGAGGTCAGTTGATTAGGCCTAGTTTGTTTTAAATGAGCAACGATGTCTGTGGCTACTAAATGAAACCATGGAGGGTGGTATGAGTTTATAAGTTATGGTTGATAGGGTGTCTTTCTATTATAATCTTTTCTTTATTCAAGTGATGATCTAAAGTGTCTATATCAGTGATGCCAATATTTATTCATATGTCTTTAGAAACACTTGTGAGTCTTACATTGTGTCGAGCTTTGATTATGGAAATTAGGAAGTTTTCCTTGATTATCATGAGTGAATTGGAGTTTAAACCCTATGATTTTAATTAGGTTTGTGTATTTAGGCTAGAGTTGTAACCTATTTGGATGTTATTTAGTTAAGTAAATATTTATTTATATTTATCTTTATTAAACTATGTTGAACATGTATTTAGATTTGTGAACACTAGTTGGGCTCAAATATGTATGTGTGTGTGTGTGTGTGTGTGTGTGTGTGTGTGTGTATGTATATGTATATGTATATATATTTGTCTATATATATATATATATATATATATATATATATATATATATATATATATATATATATATATATATATATATATATATGTATGTATGTATATGTATATGTATATGTATATGTATATGTATATGTATATGTATATGTATATGTATATGTATATGTATATGTATATGTATATGTATATGTATATGTATATGTATATATATTACCCTTGTTTTCATAAGTTTCAAGAAGTGATATGCGATTTGTCTAGTTAGAGTTGTTTTGAGGAGTTCAATGTAAAATGGATTTGTAAATGTGTAACGGCCCGTTAAGGAACCCAAGGGAAGTTAACCTAAATTATGTTACTAAGTTTACAAAATAATTTTTTTTCTTAAGAGTTTACACAACAACCATTAAACAAAGGAGATAGTAAAGAATACATTCTTTTATCATTAAATAAATATGCCAAGCTCATGAGTTCAATCATTGGCTTCAACAATGCAGAGAATACTTCATGCCAATAATTATAACAATGGAGAGGCATTGTTTATAATTATTGTGCTTTCAAGGAAGACAACAAAAGAAGATGATGGGCTCTAAGCAGCAATAATAGACACTAAAAACTCACCCCAATTATCCTCCATTAATAATAATAAGTCTGCAAGAAAATCTATGTTCCACTGTGCCTCTAGTCTAGAATTAATTTCTACTACAAATCCAATCTTCAGACGTTCACAATATTGTAAATATGTGGTCATTTCTTGTCCATCTGAATAATCATTATCACAATTCTTAGATGTCTAAGATGGGTATAAACCTGCACTTAACCTCAAATATTCGACCATGCCTTCAATCTAAATGTTTAGTTTAGTTTTGTATTATATAAATTAAGTTGAAGTTCTCGTATTTGAAGTATTGTGTCTAGTTTTTAGCTACATTATAGATTTTTTTAAGGTTGTTTGGTAAGCATTAGTAATGGTAGTTCATATCTCATATTATATTAGATACCACTCTATTATATTATTGTTAGTAAAGGGATGTAATTAGGTTCCACACCTTATATTATACGACGATATCATTCTATTTAATGTCCTTTTAGTAAGAATACAATTGGATTTTTAAAAAATCCTATTTGCACTCTTTTCAATTGATTGCCTCTCTTTTATCTCCTCTTTGCTCCTCTTTGCTTGAATATCTTACCTCATTTATCCACTTGCAAGATAACTTCTATTATGCTCATTTGGCTTGAATTCCTTTTCTTATCATCTCCTCTCCCTTGAATGCATTAGTCTACTTTTATAGCTGAAACTCTAGCATATTTATTAAACTTGAACTCCTATCCTCCTTACCTTCTCTACTTCAAATGTCTTGCCTTGTATTTTCTCTTATAACATAACTTCTCCTTCACCTACATCCTTCCAACATATGCACCACCATCATCACCTATGAGAGAAACACTTAAACATCAATTATTAATAAAGTTTTCTTTAAGAAAAATTAAACCTTGGTCTTCAACATGACTGCCACGTAATCTTATTATTTGATCACAACTCTTTAAATATAAAGTATTATATCTTGTACTCAATCTCTTATTTATAACTATCATGATTTTAATTAATAAAAAAATTAAAATAGAATTCAAATCGATTGTCAAAAATAAAATAAAAGGAAAAGGAAAATATGTATGTATATGGGTATGTGCAGGATCATGGTATGCCAAAAAGTGGCTATGTGAAAAAAACCTATTTTCACTCGTCCAAAAGCGCACAAATAGATTTGTTGACCTTTTAGTAGGCCTAGGTGTTAGTACAACTAGCCAAGCCATAAGCCTTTCGTCCAAAAGCGCACAAATAGATTTGTTGACTTTTTAGTAGGCCTAGGTGTTAGTACAACTGGCCAAGCCAAAGGCAAAGCTGAAGGCTTAATTAGATATTTGATATTATCGGATATCCGATATTTGCTAGTAGATATATATCTCTGTACCCAGTCGCGTTCAACATTTTTTCATTGTAAAAATTTGAACGCAGCTAGGGTTTTCAGATATCAGCTCCCAAATCCCCTATCCAATTGTTCCTAAATTGCCAGGTAAGTGAAAGCTTCTAATTTTTATTGTTTTAATTGTTTTTAAATAAAAATATATAGTTTTTTATATAAAAATTAGGGTAGCAATGAGTTTTTGTATTATTTTTTAAAAATTCATTGTAATTATCTATTTGTTTTTTCATTGTTATCGGACATGGAATAAAAAAACCCTCCTAATGATCCCGCAAACAATCCAGAACCACCTCCCAACAATCCCCCACCTCCAGAAGATGTGCCTGTCACAAATCCTCGCCATTTAGAAGATCGAATAAGAGATAATCTAAATAAACTTAGAGGATTTCAAACCACATATGCCAATATCCCCACATTGCACCCCATGTTTACGACATTGAACTCAATTATTGAAAACATGGAGAAACTTACACAACAACATAGTGTTGCACTTCTTTGGCGTGATTCCATGCACGCCCAGTTTGACGATGGGCTTGATTATGATCATGTCATGAACCTAAATATAACAAAACATGACATAGCTAATATTTTTGTGGATCCTAAAACCAGTCTAAAAGTACACCCTAAAAAACCAAGTTGTCAATTAAATGGTGCACAAATAGTGCAATACGTGACAACTTTTGGGACCGTTGGTGGATTGTTTTTGATAGAACACCTCACAACAATTTGGATGTCCCATTTTATTTTATTAAAAAATTGTATGCTGAATTTGTGTTCGGTCACAAGGTGAATTATTGGAGTATGAGACCGAACTAGGGTGTAGGTTTTGGTGCTCCGCAAGATAGGCCATGGGCACAACGGGTGAAATCTCGCACATATGTCCTCCCTCCTGAGATTTCACACCTCCCACAGTGCAGCATCAAGACATTATTGTTGAGGCCGGCTCACAGACTATTTGAGCCAATCACACCTTGAGTGATCTGCTGGTTACACAGAACATGACATTGTTGCCTCCTTGTCCTAATGCTTCTGGCGCTTCCACATCCTCCATGAGCTCACATGTTTTTGTGCCCCACACGCATTATATGCAAGAATCTGTGCTTTGGTTCCTTGACTGATAGTGATGCATATAATTTCAGTTTCGATCAGGATGATTCTACACAGCACACTACAGGCACTGAAGTAGCTCATGGAGATGTGCATCAGGAGCCTACAGTGCCATGGACTCCCACTATTATGGTAAGGGTAAACCGTTCACTTTTTACATTGTATTTAAATTTTATTGTTCGTATTTTTAGTAGAATTTCCTTATAATAATTTCCCACTTATGTCTTTTTATGTGTTACATTTATGTTCAGTTGATGACAGAGGAGGAGATGGCACAGGTGGAGGGGTCCATGCTTTCAGCCATATCATTTGGTCTTGACTCTTCCACAGTACATATGTTTTTGATTAAGGTAAAAACATGTTTTGAATGGAACCCGAAACCATTTACATTAAAGCATAAAGATATAGCATGAAAGTTTTCCAAAAAGAAACACTTGCTGGAAAAACAAAAGTAGGACCCAAAACACACCTAGATACAACAACAAAGAAAAGAAAAATAGTTACTAGCACTACTACCAGCAACACCTAGCTACCAACCAAACCATACTATTTGTTTTTGATCATTTTCTCCACCTTCATCTTCAGGTCCTCCATCTTCTAGATAGCGTCTTTCAGGTCCATTAGTTCCTTTGGCTTTTCAGGGATCTTCCTCTGAGTGCGCCCTCTAGTTCTCGTTCATGGACCATCATTCCCAGCATCCTCCTCAATAGTTATAATCTTATTTTTTAGCTGGCTTTTTTCCAAGTAGTTGTGTAGCATATTGAGGTTCATGACAGCCGCACTAAGTCCCTCATTGCTATGACTCAGGACCTCGTTAATCATGTTCCCATTGTTACTGACTTTAGCCTTTATGTCTTTGACCTTGTTATCAACAATCTTATTAACTTCAGCATCTGTATCCTCGTTCTAGTTTTTATTTTTTACCTTATCCAAAACCTTATTCTCTAGCTTCTCCAGCTTAGTGGTCAGGGTAATCGTAGTTTTTTCCATGGCCTGAAGGTGGAACTTCATCTTCTGCATCTCTTGCTTGATCTGATCCAGAGAAGTACTCAGATCATTAGCTTTGTTAACCTCATCCCGCTTAGTAGCACCCAATAGGGGATCTAAGGTGTCCTCCTTGTAGCTATTGCCTTCCTCAATGATAACCTGGTCCAAGTCCACATCAATTTCATTGTGATCCTCTTCTTTTTCATCCACAGCGGGGGGGTTCTAACCATCCATGGTACATATGTTTTAATGTACTCATTGGTTTCCTTTTAAATTATGATAATAGTATATGTACATTGTTTTCTAATTTTTATGATCATCTTTTACATATTGATGCAGGTGTCACTAGTTGCCACCGGGGGGTGATGTGAGGGGGTGCAGGTGTCAGCCATTGATAAAGGAAAGGTAATTAAGTAATTTAGTTTGTTTATCCATACATGTATACTTGTCAGTTGTGCGTACTCATTTTTAATTTACATGGTTTATTTGAGAAAGAGAGTGGCATGCGATGATGTCGTGAGACCCTATCATCACAATAGAGTCACAGGCATATCCATTCGGAGTGATAGCCCCATGGTACGTATATTTCTAAAGTTATTTGTGTGTATTTTACTATCAAGTACATATAATATGGTCAAGTTATGATAGTATGAATTATCTATTTGACTTTTGTAGGTCACTCCTAGTTTGAGGGAGCCAAAATGCCAAGGGTTTGTATCGTTGATGACTCCGCCAAAAATCCTTGAAGAAAGTTCAACACAGGTAAGTTTTAATGTTAATTCAGTTATTTTATAAACATATATTTGCCACCAAGTTTTTAACATTAAATAGTATAACTCGTAGATCAATCTCATGTTTGCAAACATATACAGGTGGGAGTCAGCATTGGTGGCACTATTCCTGTGCTACCAAGGATATATATTAGGTCTCATGTTTGCGGGAGGAGACAAAGAGGCGAGGTTTATGAGAGTTCAATTTTAGTTTAAATTTTGTTTATTATTGTTGACTATGATTTTTAATTTTAATCTTAGGGTTTCACTTTTGTGTTTGAATGCAAGATCTATCAGAGCCGAAGAGTACTTCAAAGAGGCTGCATTTTGATGATCCACTAGTAGAATATGATGTCCTAGAAATATTTATAGTTGAACTTCTTATTTTGAGATGTCATATGACTCATTTTGAGATGGCATATGCCACATTGTATCTAGATATGTTGAGATGTAACTATGTACATGATTATTGTTCATTTTGATATATATGAAACTTGATATTCAATCCAATTTGTTAATTGTGTGTTCATTTATTCACTGTTAGTATGTAAATATGCTTGTGTGTATGTACTCATGTGTACGATTTATGCCTTAAGTATATTCATGTATATTCAAGTACATTATTCATAACCTAAATTCACATGTATGGGCTATGTGCATGACTTAAGTGAATTCATGTTGTATGCTTTATAATCTATGTGCTACATGTATGCTTCATGACTTAAGAAAATTTATGTGTACGCTTTATGTGCTACGTGTGTTCACATGTGTAATTCATCATTTGAGGTATATAAGGATATCTATTAAAGTGGTTTCAAGGTTTCTAGACTTACCCTTTACTCCCAATGGCTAAAAGACTTCAAACTAGCCTAATTACATAATCAAACACCCTTTTGGCAATAATCAAACACCCTTTTGGCCATATCAAAACATATCTCAAATTCAGGTATTGGTCTTTTGGATAAAATATTAGTACTATGCATGTACCCCTGCAAATACACTAGGAACACCTAAGAAACATGGTCTTGTAGCATCTCATGGATCGCCGATACCTCTCATGGGGTCTGAATTATGAGCCTCAAAATTTTGCTGACCAATTGTGCTTAGTGCGCCTTGGGGACACTTTGGTCCGGTGTGGTCCGAAATGTTCTACTGACTCAATGGTCAAATGGGGTTGTCCCTAGCATTTAACCACCCAACCAGAGCTAATAGCGTAGTCCATTCAGTGCCGAGACAAATGGTTTGAAAGTAATCCAGTGGTGCAACTTTCAACTGACCCTCACTGCAAGTTTTGGCATCAAGCGAGACTGGCGTGCCAAATTTAAACAAATTTGAATCTCCCAGAATAGAGGTTATTGTAGGCCTCATAAATGTCATCCCGTAGCATCTTACGAATCTTTGATACCTCTCACGGGGTCTGAGTTACGAGCCTTGAAAGTTTGTTGTTCAATTGTGCTTAGTGCACCTTGGGGACACTTTGGTCCATCGTGGTCTGGAATGTTCTATTGACTCAGTGGTCGAACTGGGGTTGCCCCTACTATTTACCTGCCCAACCAGAGCTAATGGCACAGTCCATTCAGTTTCAAGATGAATGGTTTGGAAGTAATCCAGTGGTGCAACTTTCAACTAACCCTCACTACAAGTTTTGGCATCGAGTGAGACTGGCGTGCCAAATTGAAACAAATTTAAATCTCCCAGAATAGAGAGAGGTTATTGTAGGCTCAGAAACATCATCCTATAGCATCTCACATATCTCTGATACCTCTCACGGGGTCTAAGTTATGAGCCTCGAAAGTTTGATGCCCAATCGTGCTTAGTACACCTTGGGGACACTTTAGTCCAGTGTGGTCCGGAATGTTCTATTGACTCAGTGGTTGAAATGGGGTTGTCCCTAGCATTTAACCACCCAACCAGAGGTAATGGCGTAGTCCATTTGGTGTCGAGATGAACGGTTTGGAAGTAATCCATTAGTGCAACTTTCAATTAACCCTCACTGCAAGTTTTGGCATCGAGCGAGACTGGCGTGCCAAATTCAAAAAAATTTGAAACTCCCTGAATAGAGAGAGGTTATTGAAGGCCTTAGAAACATCATCCTGTAACATCTCACAGATCTCTAATACCTCTCACAGGGTTCGAGTTACGAGCCTTGAAAGTTCACTGCCCAATCGTGCTTAGTGCACCTTGGGAACACTTTGGTCCGGCGTGGTCCAGAACGTTCTATTGACTCAATGGTCAAAATGGGGTTTTTCCTAGTGTTTACCCACCCAACTGAAGCTAATGGCGTAGTCCATTCAGTGCCGAGATGAACGGTTTGAAAGTAATCCATTGGTGCAACTTTCAACTGACCCTTACTGCAAGTTTTCACATCGAGTGAGACTAGCGTGCCAAATTCAAACAAATTTGAATCTCCCAGAATGAAGAGAGGTTATTGTAGGCCTCAAAAATATTGTCCTATAGCATCTCACGGATCTCTGATACCTCTCACAAGGTCTGAGTTACGAGCCTCGAAAGTTCGCTGCCCAATCATGCTTAGTGCACCTTGGGGACACTTTGGTCCGATGTGGTCTGGAACGTTCTATTAACTTAGTGGTCAAAATGGGGTTGTCCCTAGCATTTACCTACCCAACCGGAGCTAATGGCATAGTCCATTCGGTGCTGGGATGAACAGTTTGGAAGTAATCCATTGGTGCAACTTTCAACTGACCCTCACTGCAAGTTTTGAGATCAAGCGAGACTGGCATGCCAAATTCAAAACAAATTGAATCTCCTAGAATGGAGAGAGGTTATTTTAGGCCTCAGAAACATCATCTTGTAGCATCTCATAGATCTTTGATACCTCTCACGGGGTCCGATTTATGAGCCTTGAAAGTTCGCTGCCCAATCGTGCTTAGTGCACCTTGGGGACACTTTGGTTCGGCGTGGTCCCGAACATTCTACTAACTCAGTGGTCAAAATGGGGTTTTTCCTAGTGTTTACCTGCCCAACCGGAGCTAATGGCATAGTCCATTCGATGCCAGGATGAACGGTTTGGAAGTAATCCATTGGTGCAACTTTCAACTGACCCTCACTGCAAGTTTTAGCATCGAGTGAGACTGGCGTGCCAAATTCAAACAAATTTGAATCTCCCAAAATGGAAAGAGGTTATTGTAGGCCTCAGAAATGTCATCTTGTAGCATCTCATAGATCTTTGATACCTCTCACGGGGTCTGAGTTACGAGCCTAGAAATTTTTCTGCCCAATCATGCTTAGTGTACCTTGGGGACACTTTGGTCCGGCGTGGTTCGGAATGTTCTACTGACTTAGTGGTCAAAACGGGGTTGTCGTAGTCAAGTGAAAAATCCATGTCATCATTTATTACAGAGACTATCAGAGATAAAGGAGTAAGATAATGTGGAACCCATGTATCAACCCACTCACTTGACTCACACTGATCCCAATCACACTGAAGACAACTCAAACAATAACAAGCCAAATCTCATGTCCAAATGGTCCATGTACTAGCATCTGAGCTTCGAAATGAATGCATTTTTGAAGAATCTTTCACAGTTTGACAATCCAACCTATCTCCTATTCTACCCAACTCAACCAACCAAAAGAATATGTGCACCACTGAATCAAGAGTCCCCCCTATGACAATGTTGAAGTACACCAATCAACAATAAAATGGGCATCAATGAGTTCTGCACCTGAAATCCTCAGTTGCTCCTTAGCTAGAGCTCTCTTTATGCATGCACCTGCTCCATCATGCTCCCCTTTTCCATGACCAGCCTCAAAAAAACTCCAAATATGAGGTACACCTCTCTCTACATGTATTCTACATAACCAATAAAACATATGAGCATTTTTTAATTGACCTGTGCAGTTATCTGATCAAGTGAGATGTCTATCCATAGCAATATTATTTTCCCACACCCACTCAAAATAATTCTCAAAACAATGTTGGACAAACTCAGATGAGTGTGATATATCATCGCTCATATAAAAATGGTACTCTCTGATTATCTTCCGGTCATCTTCTGTACTATTAGGGGAATGTCTATATGTTATGTGCACAAAAATAGAAACCTGAATAGAATTGTAATATTGAGCTTGCAACTCGTTTTGGGGCTGCAATATATAGTTCTCTGCAAAGTCAACAATCGATATAATAGTGCCAATTGGGAAATTGTCCTTACACATCCTGAATTGTTGATCCAACCACTGAGACCTGTGACTATGCCTTGCATACTTGTAAAAAATATTCTTCCTAAAATCTAAAATAAAATCAGCTACATTGCATTATTTAGTAACCAACTCACATCTAGAGCCTTCACCTCCACTTTTTAATGTATATTTAACGGTTTCATATACCTTTTTGTGGACAATTGTCTTTCCAAAATCATGTTCGCAGCCCTCATGAAAACATTCAACAAACTTCACTAGCCCACCACACTCTAAGCACTTGTCATTTAAGCAATATTTTCTATAAAAGAAACATCCATCATCTCTAGGACATAAAAAATAATCTAGCAAGCCTCTTGATGATTTTGGAAGAGCACTTGCACCACACTCCTCCAACATTTCACTACTATGCAAATTAGAATGAATGGATTATAACAATTCATGGTGCATTGAAAAATCCACATGATATTTGCAACAACAAGTATTTCAAATCTTAAGAGGCACACAAAAAAAGGCTTCAGGGCTTCAAAAGCTCTTTGTGATATTTGCAATGTTGGATGTGTCTCACAAAATTTTTTGAACAACATTGTTTGAATCACCTCCAAATAATGTTTTGGATGCGGGGTGTGGTCTCGAATGCCAATTCTCAACTTCAAGACATCGTTCACATTTGGTGACACTCTTGAGTCAGATTACCAAAATAGTTGAATTTGATCCTTCACAGCATCGGTAAGATTATTATCACAACATGAAAGTCTCCCACCATAAGCCCATGTATCATTTTGAAGAGGATCATCAGTCTTTCTCTTCTTGCAAGTGCTCTATCCAAAGTTTTATGATTTAGATTCAAGTCAACACAAGTTTGTCTCATCAAACGAGCCTTTCCCAAATGATGACTTACTAAGGAGGTTGTAATAACCCTCCTAGCGGCTCTCTTATCTTTTTCCTTGGTAGTCTTCCCAATGGAATTGAGAGCACTAAAAATATTTCTCACAATAATAGCATTCCGCTCCTTTTTCTTATTCACACTAATCTTCAATTTGACTAGTATACGTCTCATCTTCTGCATCTTTAACAATTGCACAAACATTTGACCTTGCTCAACCAAAGTCTTGTGCCTAAAAAATTGATCAAAAAGTTTTGAAACCCACAACCAAATGGTTCTTTCTAATCTCTTGCCATCAAAATTGCTCATTATGTTCTCATCAATTTCAAGTAACCATTTAGTTCTTCTTGAAGGTCTCAATTTTGAAGTTTGTCTTTCTTCCTCCGAAGGGACTTCATTTCTCATATAATTTGGAGATGTGTAACGTTGATTTGGTTTTTCTACACCATTATCATTGTCAATTCCTTCATATTCAATTGGTGGATTGTCATTGACAATGTCCACACTTCCATTGGCCACATCTACATGTTTATTTTCAAAACCTACATTTTCATCTTCAAAACTTAAATTCTCATTTTCAAAACCTACATTTTCATCTTCAAATTCATGTTCTTCACTTGAAAGCACATTCAAAGGTGGGTCTATGCCGACATCTTCATTAATTTTTAACATACCTTGTCTCTTGTTGCGATGGGCAACCCTATCCATTTCTCTATACACTTCAACATCTTCATTTGTGAGTCTCCTCTTCCGTTTATGCTTTCAACAACTACTACTCCCCATAGTTAGACCAAAAAGAAGATGCAAATACCTTTGGTAATAGATAAAATCACCCCAAAAATTGGTTTTTTGTCTTCTCGCTGCAACTCGGATCCTGTAATTTAGGAAAAATATGTGACTCTCTGGAGGGACCCAGAGAATCTTGTTTTTTTCTACACCAGTAAACAGAATCGGATATCTGATAATATCAGATATCTAAAATTATCAGATATCCAATATCTCCCACCAAATTTTTTGCAAAATCTCTCTCTCTCTCTCTCTCTCTCTCTCTCTTCCTAGGGGTCCTAGTATGCCTTATCATGTGTTAGGACCCCTATGAATTCCTCATGACCCCTATGGACACATTGGAATGCTCAAGTGTGTCCTTAGGGGTCCTACGACCCCTTCAGACACACTTGAGCATTCAAATATTTCAAAAGGGGTCATGGGGACTTCCTAGGGGTCCTAGTATGCCTTATCATGTGTTAGGACCCCTAGGAAGTCCCCATGACCCCTATCGACACATTGGAATGCTCAAGTGTGTCCTAGGAGGTTCTACAACCCCTTAGGACACACTTGAGGGTTCAAATGTGTCAAAAGGGGTCACAAGGACTTCCTAGGGGTCCTAGTACACCTTATCACATGTTAGAACCCCTAGGAAGTCCCCATGACCCCTTTTGACACATTTGAATGCTCAAGTGTGTCTGAAGGGGTCGTAGGACCCCTTCGAATACACTTGAGCATTCAAATGTGTCAAAAGGTGTCATGGGGACTTCCTAGGGGTCCTAGTACACCTTATCACGTGTTAGGACCCCTAGGAAGTCCCCATTATTGAAAATTTGGCTATACTGATGTATATGGCTTGGTATAGTGTTGTCATTATGGAAAAAAAGTCGTATAGTAGTTTGGAGTTAGTGCACTTGATGGGAAGATTATAAATTGGCTAAGTGTTGAAGATTGGACAATGTATAGAGTTCCTGAAGCTCAGAGCATCAACACACATGCGTACGACCGAGTTATGGTATGCGCCCTAGAAGATAAGCTGGTTAGAATATATTCATGCTTAGTCTATGAGCACATGATTAGATATGCAAGTATGCCAAAGTTATAGACAGTTGAAGTTACACAGCCAATGTGTGCCAGAGAAGAATAGAGTAAGCAACTGATTGTTAGCATTTTGATTTATGGTTATATTCTAATGTTGTAAAGGCTATGCGCCTATTGTAATTAGGTTTCTGACATGTAAATATGTTTGTGTATAAACATGCTTGAGCCAATTCAATTGGAAGCATAGTATGTAATCGGTTAAAGGGAAGACCTAGTTTTTTTTGTATGCACATATAAATATGAGATGTGCCCATTTTAATAGGTATGGATGTTGATATAGAGTTGTGATAAGCAGAGCATAAGTATGCAAAGAGACTATAAGATGTATTAGAGCTTTTCAAGAGGTCAAAGCATCAGCGCATCAAAGGAACTAATCTGACAAGCAATGTCACAGTGACCGTTCATTTAGAAGATATAGTGTGTATCTGAGACCAGAAAGTTGTAGCCTTCACCACTTGAGCAGTGAGCTCTAGGATAGTGCATCCACACCCCTAATAGGGTTGATTGTAAAAGACTCCTAAAAGGGTCTAACCCTTGACAAAGTCTACTGTACTTAGTAAAGCAACTCCTAACAGGGTTAAGGATCTTCTAACAAGGATCATAAAACACTAGTACATAATATTAGTGGGTGTCAATTCCCACTGGGGTTTTTACCTATTTGGGTTTCCCCGTAACCATATTGGTGTTATGTGTTGATTTCATGTTTCATGTTTATGTGGATGTTCATTTCAATACTTAAGTATTTAAGTTTAGTTTAAAGATTAAGTTAAAAGATAATCTACAGTGAACACTAATTCACCCCCCCCCTCTCAGTGTTCCCATTCCTAACAATTGGTATCAAAGCTCTAGTCCTCAGCAAAGAAGTTTAACCACTTGAGGAGATCATGGACAAAGAAGAAATGAAACATCTAAAAATAAATCTTGAGGCTGCTCTTGAAGACCTGAGAAAATCTGAAAGAGAAATTGAAGAACTAGAAGAAAAACTTAGTGATGCTCAATTAGTCATCAAAAGGCTAAGGAGGATTTGAAAGAATGCTCTACTAGTGATCTAGGGATAATGGTCAAAAAGATGAATGAAGAAAATGCATCCTTGAAAGAACAACTTGAAGAATTTGATGATAAGCTAACTAACAATCAGGAAGTCTATGATGAATAGATCAAAGAGAACCTTGAACTGGATGAATAATTGAGGAAAGAAAACATGGAAATCTTGGAGCCAAGGAACAACAAAGAAAGCTTGGAATCTAAATTGAAAGAAGTAAAGAATCAAATTGATAAACTACACACTAGTTCTGATTTGATAGAATCTCAGTTGTATGCAAGAAGAGCTAAAGGAGATACTAGCTACATTGGATATAATGAAGCACAAAATTAGATTGACAACATGCAAGAAAGAATGAAAGCACCAAAAGGAACCTTATATGCTAAGAAGATTGGAAGTCAGACTAAGGATCATATTGAACCACCTAAGAATGAGTGCAAGCCAGTAGACCGCACTTGTTATGCATGTAACAGGCATGGACACATAGCAAGGAACTGTACAGAGGTAAGACCTTTCAATGGTTACTATTATTTATGCAATAAATTTGGTCATAGAGCTATGAATGGCAAGACAAGTCAAAAGAACAGGACTCAATATAATCAAAGAAATCAGAATCAATCAAATGTAAGAAGTTCTCATAATGTTACATGTCAGATATGCAACCATAATGGTCACTTAGCTAGACAATGTAAAATGGTGACTCATGTCAATACGTCGAGGAATAGAAGGTCTCCAATCATTTGTCACTCTTGTAACAAGGCTGGACACATCTCAAAGTTTTGCAGATCAAGGACACAAGGTTAGGAAAGCCCTAAAAAGCTTGAAGAACCAGTTTTGGATCCCGAAGGAGAAGTAAATTTTGTGAAAGCTTTAGAGGATGTGAGCTTGATTTGGTCATAAGCAAAGAAGGATAAGGTTGATGAGTATGTATTAGATGCATCTACAGTGGATGCACCCTCTACATCTGGATGAATGGCCCTCAGGGTCATAGGGGGATCTAATTTAGCTCTAGCCCCCTGCGTGACTGGTATACTCACTCTTTGAGTATGTGCCTTTGGACTTAAGCTTTTGGAGACTAGTAGAACCTATGTGCAAGAGCGCACTAGCTGATTGTTTGCAAAATGAAAGATAGAAAAATTCAAGTGACAACTTGGTTTACGCGATAAGCATTAATGGCAGATTTTTTACTTTAAAGTACATAGAAGTTAGAAGATCTCTCATTGCATTTGAATTGAGAGAATTCTTAGAGTAGAAGAGACCTAACAGTTGATTAAGAAGGATTGTAGTTTGATTCATCAAGTGACCTGCTGTGCATTTGATCGGTTGCGGAAACCTTAGTTCGTCGCATCAATTCAGAATCTCTTGGAAACCTTTAAGAAAGTGTTATACAAGTAAGTGATGGCTACTCCTATAGTATTTGATGTTGTAGAAAAGAAAAGGTATGTGTTTAAGAGGCATCCATTTAAATCAACACTAGATGACCTAGAAGGGGCATTCTCCTGCATGCCTATGGGTGTTATGCATGTCGAGGACATTAGGGCATACATCTACTATAAGAAAGAACTAGTAGGATTGGATAGATTAAGGGCACACATGGAAACTATGTTAAAACCAGACAAAACCTTCATGGATGAGTATGTGTGGTGGAATAATCACCCTATAGTGGAGTATGCTATGACATATGAGTTCTATGAATCAGAATAGATCAAGATTCTATTAAGTAGGATTCATGATGACCTATTTTGGATAGGTGAAGTGTCGGTCAGAATTACTAGTGACCTAATTCATGAGATGGCAGACCTCTCAAGGATAGGTGTTGTCCTTCCAGTGGGAAAAGAGTGAGAAAGATTGTTGAACAGACTTGCAAATCAAGAAGTGATAGGCATGGTATGACTATCAAGCCTATTGATCAAGATGACATCAAATTGATGTCCATGATACTAGGATATAGGTTCCAACACACCAGCATGGTAAACAGTGTGTATGTGGCCACAATTCTTGCAGCCATAAGACTAGTGAAGGAAAATGGAGAGTTTAATCTGTGTGAGATCTTGTGCGCACAACTGATAGATAAAATTAAGGAAATCAAGCATGACAAGACCAAGATATTTAGGTTTGGGTCCCTAATTATCTATATGTACTTCTATATTATTGGTAAGGTATCTGATTTATATCTAGATAAATCCATTCCCACAATGTCACAGATATCTCTCAAGGAATGTACTGAGAGCACTTTGAAGGACTACATGACACTAGAGTTGAAGACATTCAAGGTTAAAATGCAGATGAGGTACAGGATACTAGAAAACATTATTGAGAAATACAAGGATACTATTTGCTTCATGGTTGAGACTGACATAACATGCATGGAGGTAGTTGAACCATGAACAAAATGGATTCATCCACTAGGATATGAAGTGGAAGAGCCTATTCTAGAAGCATATGCACAAGTATTGATTTCAGCCTCCAAAGACCCTAATGAGCCAAGATGGGGAACCTATATAGAGAAAACAAGAGAAGTTGATGCAGTCTTGAACAGTGTAGCAACTAAAAGAAAGGTTTCTAAGGTTACCTCAGAGATCTTGAGAATTCATGGATTGTCTCAAGAAAACCTAGAAAAAGAAAGGGAACAAAAGATTTCTTTGGAATTAGAGAGAGCAGATGCAACAAAGGCAGAATCAGATGATCCTAAGTTGAAGAAGGTGAAGATAGAAAAATCTGATGATTAGAAGGGTAAAACTGAAATTACTCCTTTTGTGCCCAAAGAAACCATTGACCTTACTGCTCCTCCTGAGTATAAGGCAATGTCTAAGAGGAAGAAAGAAATCAGCATTGGTCATCCATCCTTGAGAGTAACAAGGAACAGAAGGAACACTCAAGCACCTCCTGAAGTAAGTTTCAAACCTAGTCTAAGAGTGTTAAGCACAAGAATCATTGATGAAGGTAGAATTGATCAAGTAGGAAATTTTTATGATAAATACAGTGAGATAGACAAATCAGAGATACATGGAATGATAGTCAAACACATGTTGAAGTTTAAGAAGTCAGTCTTAGAACTTAAGACTATGATCCCTGATAATGTATGGAATATCTTAGAGTTCCAAAAGAGACTTGCTATTGAAGAGGATCTAAGGATAAGAGAGAAGATTTTAGATGAAACCCTTCTTGTATGCGAGCTAGAAGAGAAAAAGTTATTGTTAGATCTAGTGAAGCCTCACCTCAGGACCAAGACAAGAACATTGAATATAATGGATAAAAACTTTGAGTTAGTTGCCAAGGAAATAGAGAAAGCCTTTGAGAAGGTCTTTATGAACATGCACATGTATCCACCTACTGTGCCCACAACTCAAGTACCCTCAAAGGAATTCAAGATGGTAGAGCCCACTAATGCATCAGTGACAGGTCCTCAGGACTCAGCGCCTATAGTTGAAACACAAACAGAGGCAGATAACTCTACCCCCATGACAGAGTCACTAAAGGATAGCACCATTATCATTGATAATGTAGAGATAGCCATGGTGGCTACTAACCCTGAGTTGGACAAGTTTGAAGAAGCTTTTGTGAGCACACAAGAAGCTAAAATTTTATGCAGTAACACACCTCCCATTCATCAAGAAGAAGTATTGATTGAAGATATAACAAATGAAGAAGGAAAAGAAAAAGAAATAGAAAAAGAAGAAAGACAAGAAAATGAACCAATGAAAATAAGAGTAAAAGAGGAAGTTATGGACAGTACTCCTATCACTCCACTTCCCTCAGCAGCATTGTTGTCAAGTTTGACACCTGACACAACTAGTTTGGATTCATGGGGAGAAGAAGACCTAATAAAGTTCAATGTCTTAGCTATGGAGAAAGCCAAGGAGAAAAAAGTAATGAGGAATCCCCTCCTTGTAGAGTCAGTGAACATCCTGAATAGCTTGTTACCAGCATACAAGAAAGTGTCCAAGGTACACTCTGTTGATGATGTGAGTGCAGTCATTTCTTAGTTCAAAAGTAATTTCTCTAGCCTAGAAGAATCTACATCCCTAGTTGCAGAAGAGAAGTATTTGAAGAAAAGTCTCAGTGAATTAGTTAGCAATTTTTCACTTGACCTAAACTCACAAAAGACTGGTCAAGCATCCTCGAAGGAGTTTGCAACAAAAGGCAGAAAGATCATTGTTGACTGTATGAACCAGGACAAGTTGACTAGTGATCTATACAAGAAGATTCAAGAGGCAGAAGCCATGATAGACATCATAAGGAAATTAGTGGAAGACCCATCTATTGATGTGAACATGTGTAATAATGTCTACCAAGGATAGATAGATAAGATTGAGAAGGCAGAAAAATAGATGACCAAGATAAGGGCTAGGCAAACTTAGCTAAGGAATGTTCTTGCAGCCTCATTAGACATACTTAATCAAAATATCAAGGAGATTGATGCCACCATGGTGACATATGATCAAGGTCCTAGCACATATTTGGAGAAGATGCAGAAGATACAGTATGCATTATGCGCCCATCTCCAAATTGTGAATTCACTGATCACATTTTGGAAGAAGGAGATCCAAAACCTACAGATAGCATATCTAGATGTTTTATCATAGAAAGTAGTTGTATATACAGTTTTGAATCACCTTTGTCATTAATGTCAAAGGGGGAGTATGTATAGAATATGGTATAGATATAAATAAGGGAGATATAAGACAAAAGTTTTTGTATTAAGGAACGGTTAGCAACTTGGCCATATCCCGTTGCTGCCATCAATGACAAAGGGGGAGATTGTTGGAAAGTTGGCTATACTAATGTATATGACTTGGTATAGTGTTGTCATTATGGAAACAAATTCATATAGTAGTTTGGAGTCAGCACACTTGATGGGAAGATTAGAAATTGGCTAAGTGTTGAAGACTGGATAGTGTACACAGTTCCTGAAGCTTAAAGCATCAGCGCACGTGCGTACGAACGATTTATGGTATGCACCCTAGAAGATACGTTGGTTAGAATATATTCGTGATTAGTTTATGAGCGCATGATCAGATATGCAAGTATGCTGAAATTACAGACAATTGAAGTTACACAGCCAGTGTGTGCTAGAGAAGAACAGAGTAAGCAACCAACTGTTAGCATTTTGATTTGCAGTTATATTCTAATGTTGTAAAGGCTATGCACCTATTGTAATTAGGTTTCTAACATATAAATATGTTTGTGTGTAAACATGATTGAGCTAATTCAATTGGAAGCATTGTATGTAATCGGTTAAAGGGCCGACCTAGTTGTTTGTTTTGTATGCACATATAAATATGAGATGTGTCCATTGTAATAGGTATGGATGTTGATATAGAGTTGTGATAAGAAGATCAGAAGTATGTGAAGAGACTATAAGATGTATTAGAGCTTTGCAAGAGGTCAAAGAATCAACGCATCAAAGGAACTGATTTGACAAGCAGTGTCATAGTGACAGTTCATTTAGTAGATATAGTGTGTATCTGAGATCAGAAGGTTGTAGCCTTCACCACTTGAGAAGAGAGCTCTAAGAAAGTGTGTCCACACCCCTAACAGGGTTGATTGTAAAAGAATCCTAATAGGGTTTGACCCTTGACAAGGTCTACTGTACTTAATACATTGTAAAGCAACTCCTAACAGGGTTAAGGATATTTAATCAAGGATCATAAAACACTAGTACAAAATATTAGTGGGTGTCAATTCCCACCGGGGTTTTTACCTATTTGGGTTTCCCTGTAACCATATTGGTGTTATGTGTTGATTTCATGTTTCATGTTTATGTGGATGTTCATTTTAGTACTTAAGTATTTAAGTTCAGTTTAAAGATTAAGTTAAAAGATAATCTACAGTGAATACTGATTCATCCCCCCCCCCTCTCAGTGTTCCCATTCCGAACACCCATGACCCCTATGGAAACATTGGAATGCTCAAGTGTGTCCTAAGGGGTCTTATGACCCCTTCAGACACACTTGAGCATTCAAATGTTTCAAAAGGGTCATGGGGACTTCCTAGGGGTCCTAGTATGCCTTATCACGTGTTAGAACCCCTAGGAAGTCCCCATGAGCCCTTAGGACACACTTGAACATTAAAATGTGTCAAAAGGGGTCATGGGGACTTCCTAGGGGTCCTAGTATGCCTTATCATGTGTTAGGACCCCTAAGAAGTCCTAATGACCCCTATTGACACATTGGAATGCTCAAGTGTGTCTTAAGGGGTCCTATGACCCTTCGGACACACTTGAGCATTCAAATGTTTCAAAAGGGGTCATGGGGACTTCCTAGGGGTCCTAGTACACCTTATCATGCATTAGGACCCCTAGGAAGTCCCCATGACCCCTTAGGACACACTTGAGGGTTCCAATGTGTTGAAAGGGGTAATGGGGACTTCCTAGGGTCTTAGTACACCTTATCACACGTTAGGACCCCTAGGAAGTCCCCATGACCCCTTTTGACACATTGGAATGTTCAAGTGTGTCCTAAGGGGTCCTATGACCCCTTCAGACACACTTGACCATTCAAACATGTCAAAAGGGGTCATGCAAACTTCCTAGGAGTCCTAGTATGCCTTATCATACGTTAGGACCCCTAGGAAGTCCCCATGACCCCTATGGACACATTGGAATGCTCAAGTGTGTCCTAAGGGGTCCTATGACCCCTTCAGACACACTTGAGCATTCAAATGTTTCAAAAGGGGTCATGGGGACTTCCTAGGGGTCCTAGTATGCCTTATCACATGTTAGGACCCCTAGGAAGTCCCATGAACCCTATTGACACATTGGAACACTCAAGTGTGTCCTAAGGAGTCCTACAATCCCTTCAGACACACTTGAGCATTCAAATGTGTCAAAAGGGGTCATGGGGACTTCCTAGGGGTCCTAGTATGCCTTATCATGCGTTAGGACCCCTAGGAAGTCTTGATGACCCCTATTGACACATTGGAATGCTCAAGTGTGTCCTAAGGGATCCTACGACCCCTTCAAACATACTTGAGCATTCAAACATGTCAAAAGGGGTCATGGGGACTTCCTAGGGGTCCTAGTACACCTTATCATACATTAGGATCCCTAGGAAGTCCCCATGACCCCTTTCGACACATTGAATTGCTCAAGTGTGTCCTAGGGGATCATACGACCCCTTCAGACACACTTGAATTGCTCAAGTGTGTCCTAAGGGGTCATACGACCCCTTCAGACACACTTGAGCATTCAAATATGTCAAAAGGAGTCATGGAGACTTCCTTGGGGTCCTAGTATGCCTTATCACACGTTTGGACCCCTAGGAAGTCCCCATGACCCCTTTCGACACATTGGAACCCTCAAGTGTGTCCTAAGGGGTCACTCCTTTCGACACATTAGAACCCTCAAGTGTGTCCTAAGGGGTCCTGCGACCCCTTAGGACACACTTGAGGGTTCCAATGTGTTGAAAGGGGTCATGGGGACTTCTTAGGGGTCTTAGTATGCCTTATCATGTGTTAGGACCCCTAGGAAGTCCCCATGAACCCTTTTCACACATTGGAATGCTCAAGTGTGTCCTAAGGGGCCTACGACCTCTTCAGACACACTTGAGCATTCATGTGTGTCAAAAGGGGTCATGGGGACTTCATAGGGGTCCTAGTATGCCTTATCATGCATTAGAACCCCTAGGAAGTCCCCATGACCCCTTTTGAAACATTAGAACCCTCAAGTGTGTCCTAAGGGGTTGTAGGACTCCTTAGGACACACTTGAGGGTTCCAATGTGTCGAAAGGGGTCATGGGGACTTCCTAGGGGTCCTAGTACATCTTATCACGCGTTAGAACCCCTAGGAAGTCCCTGTGACCCCTTTTGACACATTGGAATGCTCAAGTGTGTTGTAAGGGGTCCTACGAACCCTTTAGACACATGTGAGCTTTCAAGTGTGTCAAAAGGGGTCATGGCGACTTCCTAGGGGTCCTAGTATGCCTTATCACGTGTTAGGACCCCTAGGAAGTCCCCATGACCCCTTTTGACACATTTGAACCCTCAAGTGTGTCCTAAGGGATCATAGGACCCCTTAGGACACACTTAAAGGTTCAAATGTGTCAAAAGGGGTCATGGGGACTTCCTAGGGGTCCTAGTATGCCTTATCATGTGTTAGGACCCCTAGGAAGTCCCCATGACCCCTATTGACACATTAGAATGCTCAAATGTGTCCTAAGGGGTGCTAGGACCCCTTCGGACATGCTTGAGCATTAAAATGTGTCAAAAGGGGTCATGGGGACTTCCTAGGGGTCCTAGTATGCCTTATCATGCATCAAGATCCCTAGGAAGTCCCCATGACCCCTTTCGACACATTGGAATGCTCAAGTGTGTCTTAAGGGGTCATTGGGACTTCCAAGGGGTCCTAGTATGCCTTATCATGCGTTAGGACCCCTAGGAAGTCCGCATGACCCCTTTCGACACATTTGAATGCTCAAGTGTCCTAAGGGTTCCTTTGACACTCTCTCCCCATCCCCTTCTCTCTCTCTCCTACTCTCTCCCCATCCCCTTCTCTCTCTCTCTCTCTCTCTCTCTCTCTCTCTCTCTCCTACTCTCTCCTACTCTCTCTCTCTCTCTCTCTCCTACTTTCTCCCCTTCCCCTTCTCTCTCTCCTTCTCTCTCCCCTTCCCCTCCTCTCTCTCTCCTACTCCCTCCCTCCCTCCCATACTCTCTCTCTCTCTCTCTCTCTCTCTATGATGGGATGGCACAAGATGAACTTTGATGATGTAGCAAGGGATAGTTTAGGTTCTCCAAAAGTTGTCTTATTATAAGCAATCATGAAGGGAAAATAAGTAGGGAAATAAAAAAAATAAAATAAAATTCAAGCCCCCCCCCCCCCCCAAAAAAAGCTAATGTCTTAAATTCAACATTAAAAATACTACATCAGTAGTCTAATTATATTAAGAAAAAACTATTGTGCTTGTCAAATTGATGAACGAATGACACATCACTTGATGGTGTAAAGGACATAAAGCAGACATCCATTCCAGAGTTGCAACACGTATTCATTTTCCATTTGATCCAACCCCACATTTATCTCATGATTCAGAGAGATTTCACTTGCAAAATATGCTTTCTATGCGGTCGAATTTATGCATATGTGCATCCATTTTTAGCCAAGGTGAGTTTAGTAATGGTAAAATTAATTTTGTGGAGTGTTCTAACAAGAGGAACAATATTCAATAAGAATAATTAGAATTTCAAAGGTTTTTAGTGGGTTGTCAAAGCAGCACTACAATCTAAAATATTATAATCGGTTACCCGTTCTATACAGTATCAGTATTGGGTTTTCATTTTGTATACAAAAATTCGTTCATCTGATGTTGTAGGATCTTGTAGCAGTTGATAGGAAAAAGCATTGCATGTATACCTAACAGCACAAGTGCTACATTTCTCTGTGGATTTAGTAAACCCCAATATGATGTGTTATATACACAGTGAGTTTATACATAGTTTTGAAACAATGTAGTAAGTTAAGTGGCTCAAGTGGGATTACAAGTTGGGTTAAGGGCCGTGGGATCTGTGACGTAGTAGAGTGGGTATATAGAGTATAATATCAACACTTGTCTTTGTAATGTAGTAGATGGAGATATAAAATGTTATGTTAGGTGAAGTTTAATGGTAATCAAGAAATATGGTTCATGGTTTTGCATGCTGGACTTAGGATGTATATGGAAAAGATATATAGCTAGTCGAGAAGTTTGGGATGTTATAAGATGTGCATGCGTGGCTTTGAGGACACAAAACATGAGATGTGTATGGTAATGGAGTTGGGTTGTCCAAAGACTTAAAAAGATTGATTTTTTGGGTAGTTGGCAAATGTGGGCTATCACTGGAGCACGCCTTAAATGTGAAATTGTGGTTTTTATACGTGCGTCTAGTTGTATTCTGATTGTGGAAGTTAACATTTATAGAGGTGGTTTGTAAATCTAAAGAGACTGACTCTCCCTTTGGGTGGGAGGTATAATGGTATGAAACATAAGAACATAGGAAATCTATAGAAGTTAAACCTCAAACATAATAAGCTCCATGAACAGGGTATTCCAGAGTAAAGAAAAAAAAATGTCCTAATATTTAGTCTTTGTTAGTGGATTTTGGGAGGGGTGGCAGAATATTATAAATAATTGAATTTTAGTAGAGTGCTGACTGGCTTAGTCATGATTAGTTTCATAGTTCAAATTTCAAACATACCACTAACAGTCATTGCAACGGAACCGGTGGAGTACCTGGAGGGTATTACAGGTAAGGGCAATGTTTTCTCCTGTGAGATTAAGATAGACAGAATGAATAGGAGGTCGAGAGGATTTGGTAAGGTATTGTTTTGGGGATCGTTATTTGGTGGGGGAGGGTTATTATCTTCATTGTTGTCAACCATGCCTGATTAAATAATAAACAAATATAAATTTCAAATTGATTTCATATATTATTAAAAAAATTAATACAAAACCTCATTTTAACCAAAAAAACTACATTTAACATGAAAATGAAAGAAATTAATCAAGATATAGCAAGAATTTACTTATCGGATAAACTACAGAGTCGAATTTGTTGTTGGAGCAACCAGGTACCCGAAAATATCATGTATAGGATAGTTGGAGCTGTTTTCTAAACCCAAAACATGGAGAGAAATGAGGAAAACAACTCATGGATTTTGATTTATGCCATAGGTTTCGGGTACCCAAAAAATTGAGTACCTGATTACGCTTGTGCTTTGGTGTCAAGTTTACCCAGGTGTATTGACACCTAGGCCTACTAAAAAGTTAACATACATTTTCATGCACTTTTGGACGACTGAAAAGTGATTTTTTTACATCGCCACTTTTTGGCCCCTCATGATCTTGCACATACCCAATAGAGAAATAAATAATAATAATATAATACATGCTATTATAAAAATTTATATTATAATAGTAATGCTTTGCAATGAAATGCTAAAGCTGATCTGTCATCGGAAGTCTAAAGAAGGATTTGTTCCGCAGTCAAAATCTGTTAAGGAGGTCATTAAGACAGGTAAATATTCTAGTTTTGAGTTCCCATTATTAAATGCTATGCTATTATTATTTAATATTAATATTAAAAATAATAATTTATAATATATAACTAAAAATTGAAAAAAATACTCAATTGAATTAATATTAACATTAAAAGAATACAATTTAATATAACACAATTAATATTACTATCAAAAAAATACATTTATTATGAAACTTGAATTTGGGAAAAGTGGGGCAATTGAAATTTCAAAATAGGCGGGCTTTTTCGGATATCCGATATTATCGAATATCCAATTTTATCGGATATCTGATTAGGCTTGGTATTTTCTTCGGCAATACCAAACGTGAGTGGTCAACCCTTTAGGCGTGTTTTAGGATATAGTTTCTGATATCAAGACTTCGACCATGTAGCTGACGACTATTTTTTCACGCGAAATTGAGGAAACAAAAAGGGTTTCTTAAAGACATTATCAGCTTTCCATCAATATAATTGCTGTCAAATTTTGAGTTCAGTAAGTAATTATTACTTATTTTTGAATTGAGTTATATTTAAAGTTGTAATTGACATATTGATTAAAAACAACTATAACTTTCAAACCGTTTAACCTTTTTGAAATTCAAAATATGCGTCACATTCTATGCTTCAGGTACTATAAGAAAAAAAAGTTTTGAATTTGGTGAAATTTTGAATTAGTTAAGGTGGTCAGACATGAGAGTTTTTTTATTCTGAAAAAGTTGTAGCAAAAAATTCATAATTAATTATTTATTTGACCAAAAATTACAAAAAAATATGCGTCACATCCAAGCATGAGTCTACTACTTATATCTAGAATCTTGGGAAAATATATCATCATTTAATTGTGATTAAGGTGGTCAAACATACACGTACTCTTTATCTTTTCCCTAAAATTTTCGTAGTACTGCATTGAAATCTAAATTTTTGAACAATTAGACAAAAAAAATTCAAACAAGGGCTAATAGTTTAGAAACTACATTCAATTTCCTACAGAGTCTACTCTTACAACTTTTTCACATAAGGTTCATAAGATGTTCAACCTTTTACGTCAAATTGACTAACCTTGATTTTCTGATTTTTCATTGCCACTTAAGGCCATAGTTTGGTATACCATGATCCTACACATACCCATATAAAGAATCCAACTTTCTTGATATATTCTTTAATTTTTTTCTAAAGGTATTGCTAGGATTTAACCAACATAAACTAAAGGCTAATTTAGCTTATAGGCTATTTGTGGGAGCTTTGCTCCCTAAAAATTATTTTTTTGCCAGAAAATTGTTAGCCTTGTTGGTTATCTTTCTTTTCTAATCATGCTTTTAGATTAGATGCTCTCTTCTTACCTTTTTTTTTCTGCTTTTTTCCTTTTTTTTTGCCATTATCCCTATCTCTAATTTATTTTATCCTATTTAAAATTTATTTTATTTATAATTTTTTTGTTATTTTAATTAATACAAAAGATGACTTTTTGTTTATTATTTTGAAATTTTGAAAGATGATTTTTTATTTTTTATTCTAGAAATTTGAATATATTTTGTTAATTTTTATTTAAATTTAAAAAAATTACAATATTTATTTTAAATATATTAAATTTTCAAGTTTAAATCTAATGAAATTGGTTAAAGATGATTTTTTATTTGTTATTTTAAATATTTGGAGATAATATCATTGTTAATTTTAATTTTTATATTTCTGTAATTAATACAAAAGATAATTATTTATTTATTATTTTAAAAATTTGAAGATATTATCTTCGTTACTTTTTGTTTAAATTAAAGGAGGTTTTTTACAATATTCTATTTGAAATATATTAAATTTTTAATTTTAAAGCGAATTGAATTGGTTTCAAAAATATGTTATATTCTAAAAATTTTAAATTTAATATTATTTATTATACACAATAATTAATATATTAAATTTGGCATTCACATTATCAATAAAGATTGATGTGCACTAAGTACCCTCGTGTTGATTTTGCCTACTTCTCATAAATTGTCCTCTAGCAGTGAAATTGAGTGTTTTGTGTTTATTTCATAATTCATAAAGGCAATTTTTAACAACAAAATAACATCTCCTATCAACTCACCATTGCATGCACAAAAGCATGCAACTTCTAGTATAAACTACTATTAACTATACACATGGTTGAGAAGGAAGTGTCAAACATAAAGAAAGGAGTGGATAAGGAAAGGAACATCCAACTTTAAGAGGTGTACAAATTTAAGGAGAATCAAGGGGCTTTTATGAACAAAATTAAGGAAATTATTGAGTATTTAAAGGACTTAGTTAAAAACACGATGACAACAATTAAATTTCTACAATAGGAACTTTTGATACAAAAAGAAAAATGGATGAGACTTGGGATGCAGTGCTCTTAACCAATGGTTGCCTTTTGCAACAAGGGCACAAAAGGTCAAAACACATGATCAAGATTCCCAACTCTTCTCAATAGGTTAATGTTGCTACCAGTTCATTTTTCCTAGTTAGGGACGTGTCTTTTAAAGATCATGTTGAATTATTAAAAAAATAATGGGAGACCATTAAGGGTATGAAGTCCCTCAATGATATGAACACCTTGCCTTGATTCTCTCCTTATTTTCTCTTAGATTGAATGACATACCTCCTATCTCCCCTCTTAGAACAACCTCCAATGTGCTTCTTTGACATAAATGTTTCACTCTCCTTTTTTATAGATATCTTTAGCATAGTGTCATCCTCTAGGGATGCAAAAAGAATAGTCAACCCTTTCATAGAGGAAGCCCCACCCCTAAGACTCAATGCTCTCTTTCATCTCTCCTACATCCATGAGAATCATCATGAAAATCAAACTAATATTAGTATTGACTTATTGAATCTATACCTATGGCCTTTGATTAAAATGAATACCCCAAACTAGGTTAATGGCATAAAAAATCATTATAGAGATAGTTTTGAAAACCTCCATGAGTTAGAGGTATACATCTTATTAAGGCTACTTCCCTTATCTCTGCCAATGATTAAACATATGTATGAATGAATGAAATTGATACAGAAAGATGAATAATTTATAGCCAAGTTATAACAATGTATATCACAATAAATTTGGAAGTCTTTTCCATAATTATTAATAGGAATATAATATTATTTATATTTGATGAAAAAAATAACACACAATCATTTCTAGAAATAATTATGCATGGGAATATAAGATTTTTATACCAAAAATTATTATGGTGATCAATAAAGGGCAAAGTTACAATAAAATATTATTTATTTTTAAATTAGGCGAGTCATAATTTTATTGGAATTTATTAATGTCGTTGAATCTCTCTCAATTTGAATCTTCTTAACACTACATTGAGAACACACCAATAAACCAAGAAATAAAGATTATACTTGTGTTTCATTGTTATTCTTTCCATGAGCTTAGACAAAGCTTCCACAAATTTCCTCTCAAACTATTGAATCAATCAAGCATTTGAAATTCTAAAATATAAAATTATTGTAAATGATATTTTTATATTTTTTTAATAATTTTTATAAATTTAAATTATTTTCTTATATTCTTCATAACAATATTTATAAAAAAAATCTTTATGTAAAATATATAAATCAAGAATATACAAAGTATATAACCACAAATCTTTTTGTATACAAATTTCATTTATTTAATGATAATTGATAATATATCTTAGAATATTTTCACTGCCTATTTATTTTCAGGTAATTTGGATAAAGAACACTTTATGTGATTACAATCTTGAGTTTACTGATCCTATTTGTATTTTTTGTGACAACACAAGCTCCATTGATATCTCGAGAAATCTAGTGATGCATTCCCACACCAAGGACATTCTAATTAAATATCATTATCTGAAGGAGCAAGTTGCTAATAGTATAGTCAAGCTTAACTATGTTTGTTCAAAGGAACAAGTTCATTTTCTTTGATAAGAATTTTGTGGAATGTCTTTCGAATACGCCTGGTGTCACTTTTGTGTGTTGTGTATAAGTTCAATCACATCCTCTATCATGTCTAATTCTTCTACATCAAAACACGAGCTTCAAGTGCCAAGTGCCGATGACTTCATTAGCTCAAAAAATGTAGCATGTTATTGTAATATCGACAAGTGTAAGTGAGTCGGGTTATGTGTGTCTCTTGAAAACGTTTTGAAAGGATGCAAACTTTTTTTTGAAGTGGTAAAAATATGAAGTGTGATGATGACACTGAATACTATGTTACATATTGAAAATATCCAAAAATAACTGCAAAGCCATTTCTTTCAGTTTTCCAAATTTGGGAGTGTGAGCTGTTTTGCAAGTAGAAGACAATCAAACTTAAATTGGTGAAATGACTATGTTTGCAAAAAGAATAATAATGTGCTGGTAGTCGGGTAAGGAATGCGAAAGTATCGAGAGGGAATGAAAGACAAGCTAGGGTTATTTTTTGAAAACAACACACAAGGATCTCTGCTGGGCATGTGTGAGTCATAGAAACTATCTTTATCAGTCCTCCATTTTTGTGGGAGTTACAAAAAAGAAGACATACAATTTTGTGAGTGGCTGTAGTGTATTAAAAAATGTTTTTGGAACTAGGTGCAAGTAGATGTTATTCTTGACTCACTGTGTGATAAAGGAAAAGAAAGAAGGCAGAATGGTAGCCCTCATTGTAAAAAGACAATGAGAAAAAAATCTTCCTGATAGGGCGCAATATAGACATTGTCGTGTTGTTCCTTGAAGGTGAGATGGAAAGAAAAATTGAGTGAAAGGTGATAAAAAACTCTGGTATTTGAAAATGAGTGTGCAGTGATGTTTTAGACATTGGTAAGCTTATGCTCGATAGAGATATAGACAGAGAATTAATAGTCCTCTGGTCAAGTAGAAGACATGAAATGATGTTCTCGTGAACTAGCTCGGTCATGATTTAAAATGTTGTTTAAATGAGGGTGCAATTTTAAAAAACAAAAAGAGGAAGTGCTAAAAGATATACATGGATATGCACCATGTGACTATGCATAGGAATGTTGTTTTTGATTCGTTAAAAAAAAAGGCTTTCATTCAAATGATTGTTCCTCATCTAGAGTTAGTGTGACTTTCAGGAAGGATGACTCTTTTTAGCAGCAGCATGATTTAGGAGCATGTATGAGATCATTTCCAGAATCTTGCATACCAAGGAAGAACTAAAGCTTTCGAAGGTAGTTTCTGGATAAGTGTGTGAATCAAGGGAGTCTACAAATCTTTGAGTGTCTTTATGTTTTTATAAAGATAAATAAATTACTTTTATTATATATTTTCTATATCTTCTTCATAGAAAAGGTTGTAGCCTTTTGGAGACAGGTTGGAGCATGGTGTGTAAAGCATGTTTGAAGAGTTGTAGGTCTCTGTGTAAAGGGTTGTAGCCTATTTGATTATTGAAGCCGTGGTTTTTTACCCATCTTGGGTTTTCCACATGAGAAAATTTATGTGTCTTGTCTCTTTCCTTTGAGTGTGCTTTCTCAGATTTGCTTATCTTCTTAAGTGTTTAAAATACTGATTCACCCCCTCCCCCTCTCAGCATTTTTCGGTTTCACAAATTGAAGTCTGCCCTCACATGCATGTTGATGGTTCAAATCTATTTTCTATGTGCTTTTAGATGCGTGTTGATGTTTCAGATCTTTTTTAGCATTCCAAAAAGAGGATATATCATGCCATATTGATACAGGTATGTCATTTATTCATTTCACAGTTTTTAAAATTTAATCTATAGTTGTATGTGATGATTTTAATATAAACAGATTTAGATATTAATCTTCCTTCTTTATAGTCATTATTTGCTGCAATATAAAATGTTTTTATTTTCTTGAAGAATAGTGTACTTATTTCTTGAGGAATTGTTGGGTGCAGTATTTTTTTATTTTCCTTTGTGTGTTAAATTTCATATTCACAGTTTTGAGATATATGTTTATATTTATTTCATATATTAATTTTCTTTCTTTATAGTCATTGTTTGCTGCAATAAGTTTTTCTTTATTTCAGAATTTATTTTTAGCATTCGAGAATGAAGATGTACAGGTCATATTGATACATATATGTTATTTATTCATTTCACAATTTTTTTAATTTTAATCTGTAGTTGTATGTGAGGATTTTAATATAAACATATTTATATATTAATTTTCTTTCTTTATAGTCATTGTTTGTTGCAATATGTTTTTATTTGCTTGTAGAAAAGGTTCAAGGCTTGAAAAATAGTGTACTTATTTCTTGAGATATTGTTGGGTGCTATATATTTTTAGTTTTCTTTCAGTTTCTTAAATTTCATATCCACGGTTTTGAGATATATGTTTATATGGCTAGTGGAACGAATTATTTTATGGATAGTAAATAATACAAATTATGTATGTATCATTTGATAATTTTGATGTTAAAAGGTTTGTTAATGTTAGGTGTGTAATTTGCAGGGTTCATTTGGTTTAGAAGAAATGATACAAAAATAAATGCCAAGGAGTATTCTCATTTAAAAGATATTTGTATCGTATTGTAAATAGATTTGTGTACATGTTTAACAATTATAATTAATAAAAAACATAATTTTTTTTAGGAGGGGCAGAAATGCCTCTCCACGAACTCTTGAGGATGGCCATGGACATCTTCCAAGAGGTCTTTCTTATTCTTTTTTAATATTCTTTTTAATTTTTTTTAATTTAATTTAATTAATAATTATAGGATTTGAGCAATACAAATCCACAAAAATCGAAGATCACATGCATACAAAAAACTATTACAAGGAAGTAGAGACAAGAAGAGGGCAAGGGTTTGACTCAAAAATATGAAGAAGAAAATATCCTCAAATAATGAATGAATAAATTGTACAATGGATCATTCTTATAAAGGAGATCGAAAGCCTTGAAAGGCAAAGTCCAGTGCATGTAATAATTAGTTAAATTATTACAAGACTAATGCATGCAAGTTTATATTTAAAACAACTAGTGCATGAGTTTAAAACAACTCATGCATGTGTGTTTAAATATAAACAACTAAAGAAAAAGAGTTGACATCTTAAGAAGGGAGTAAAGTTAATTAATAAAATTAATACTTTACTCTAACACCCCCCCTTAAGATGAGCAACAATGTAGCTACAAACAATGCAAGAAGAAAGCAAAGGAAACTACAGTGTTGAAAGCATAAAAATAGGTCCCGACAACATGGCTTGATGAGGTATCCATGTACAAAGGAGAGTCTCTATAAAGAGGAGAAATAGAGAAAACTACATGGGAAAAACTCTACTCCAAAAAGAGACAAAGACTAATCTAAAGGACTGAAGAAGCCTCTAAAACTAGGAATGTTCCAGAAAATAGGAACAAAGATGAACATGTACAACATCACTGAAGCATGAAACTGCAAACTCTGTCAAGAAGAAACTGATGATCTGAAGATCCTCCACAAAAATATGACCAGGTAGAGAAGACTGTAATCTGCATGAGTGCCCTCAAATGACACTACTCAAATCAGGAGGCAAACAAAGGCAAAACACCTGAACTCAAAGATATAGATGACATAAACACCAAAAGCCTGAAGAGTTGATCAATCAAAGCTGGAAGAGTGCATCCAAAAATAGGAAAGAAAAGAGTGTCCATATGGTAAATGATCCATCTCACCGGAATGCATAGGTACCTAGCCATTGCAACTGCCTAGTACAATTTTCATAATCAAATGTGTATTTTAATTAAATAAATTTGCTACTCAGTTATATATTTTGGAAATTAATTAAAGTGGTTTAATTTTTGCTAATTAAACAATTGTAAATGTATCCTTTATAGATACAATCAATAAAATTTTAAAACAACAATTACATTTCCTTACATTTACAAAAATTGATTAATAGAGCTAACGAGTAATGAATGAATGTATTTATGATTGCATGTAAACAACTTAATGATTAGTTGAATAAGGGAATCAATGAATGCATGCATTATAATTGTATGTATATATGAATGAAGGAATGCATGATAAAATGAATGAATGAATAAATGTATGAATGATTGTATGATTGAGTGAATAAATACATTAATACATGCATTATAATTGTATGGTTGAATTTATTTATGGATATATCAAGTTATGAATAAATGAATGTTTGTATGTATGTATGAAAGTGTGTGTATATATATATATATATACTCTTTATCTCTCTCAAGTTTATCCCTCGTAGCTTCTCTCTACCTAAGCATTTATTTTATAGTGTCTACAATGAAAAGAGGATTACTTAAAAGTCTAGTTTTCCCTAATTCACAACATGACTAATTAAGAAAAAAATGATCTAATCAAACTGAAAAAGATGTGTAGAATGAGATTAGGATAAATTTGAGTGCACTTGAAATTGAAATGGGAGAAATGAAGAATTAGATCAAATTTTTTGATTACTTGAATCCCAACAAGAAATGATCCAATTTCATATTTGAATTTATGCAAATGACTAATTATAGGAAATGATCTAATTAGGTTAAAAAGCATATGTAGAAAAAAACTAGGATAAGCACTTCATGGAAATCTGATAGTGTAACACTTCTAAAACCCCAAAAACCAAATGGGAAACCTACCCAACTAGGTGATGAAATTAAACACAAAAGTGGGCAATACTAATTCTCAACCCACACAACTATTGCAATTGATTTCAAACAAAGAGACATAGTATAATAGAAATAGTCCAATTAAATGGACTTCGACTACAACAAATTAGTATGCAATAAAATTAAATTAAATCTCCAAACTCATTAAAAATAACATTTAATTAAATCTTTTCTACGACAATTGTGGAAACTCTAATGCAAGAACTCTAAACCAAAGAATGAAGGTTTGAGTGAGATATTGATTATTTTCTTCAAACATGTAGAACCCCTACCTAGGGCAACTCGAGCACATTAAAAATGTGATAACTCAACCTTACCATAGTGAAAATTCTAAAAGTTTGTGGACAAGACTATATTGATTTTTTTTACAATATACCAAAGTTAAAGTTTACATGTGGTTTTATATAACTATTATTTTAAGATCTATTTGTAATAGTTTGTCATGACAACAACGAAGGTAATTTGTTTAGTATTTGTATAATCTATCAAGGGTTCACCACATGAGGGTGTGTAGATAGGTCTTTTAGACCTATTCCAACAAGTTTTAGACCATTACATAATGTTTGGTATGAATCATATTTGACTATTTTGAGAGAACAATGTGTGACAGATTACACAATGGCTGGTAGAATGATCATAACTTAGGATCAGAGTTTAAAATATCGTTATCGGCAACTTATCATCGAGGGCAAAAAAAAATATCGGGAAATATCGGAGATAAGTCGGTAACTTATCGGCGAACTTCTCAGGAACTTAAAAAATGGCTTAAATTTAATTAGAAATGGATTTTTTTTGCAAAATTCAATAAGGAGATTCATCTAATGAGTTAGTAAATGAGTAAACAAACCAAACAAGCTGATCTAGATATATATAAATGCAAATATGTGTCAAAATTGCATCCTCATGTGGAATGCTGATGGCTGGTAGCCATAGTGTGATAGTCTGAACTCTGAACTCTGAAGAAAACTAAAAACAACAAATTGTCTTTGTAAAACTATAAGCAAATACATATGCCAAGTACAATATCAAACTAGTCTACATCTTCCTCTTCCCCTTCCTAGTAGCTCTAATAAAAACTTACATGTGAATTTGAATTTTCTTAAAAAATCCCTTCGAATCCGCTTCAAATTCACTTCGAATCGATCTAAAATGCCTCAAATGTCAATATTTCTCCTCCAAAACCCTTCTAAGTTTCTAACCTCTCCAAAAAAATGGCTGGCATGCAATTAAAAACCAAACTGGCCCTTTGATGGGCCATCTGTGTTTTAACCGGCGCACAGGCGAGATAAGTTGATTACTTATCGCCATAATTTGCCGATATATCGGTGATAAGTTGGAACTTATCGGCGATAAGTTTCAACTTATAGGTTCGCGATATCTTTATGTAATTTTTCATGAGATGAAACTTATCGCGATAAGTTAGCTTATCATCGATATATCGATGATATTTTAATCTATGCTTAGGATTGTAGAATGAAAAATTAGAAGGATTATCCAATGAACTAATCACCTAAATCGCTCTTTTATACCTCCCCAGAGGATAGTGCACAAGCCACATGCCCCTTCTAGATAATCACAGTGACATCTATAACAGAGAAAGGCAAAAACAACTAAGCATCTGCATAGAACATAGTCCATGGGTGCACCTAAATAGGTGTAGCAGTAAGTGTGGCAGGCGTCACAAATACACATACATGAACAGGTTTCACCTAGGAAGGAGGTCTAAGGAGGTTGGATGATTTGGGAGGTGGGGAAGGAGGTGGCCTGCCAACAATGATACATACCTTCATACATACATTCATACCTTCATATATGCATTTGTTCATCCATACCTTCATACCTTCATTCATCCATACCTTCATAATTTCATACATTCATACTTTCATACATTCATTCATTCATACATTCGTTCATTCATACATACATACATACATACCTTCATCCATACCTTCATACATACCTATATTTTGATATACATACATGGATATGTACATTCATACATTCATTCATTCATCATGTATCATCTTAAAATGGAAACACTTCCATGATAAGAGCATTTAGCCCTTCGAGTAAGTGGTCTGGGGTCATGTTAAGTGCCTTGATCGGGTCTTTGCATGTATTTGGCTTTTCCCCCCATTCTGCTTCTCTCTACACCTATTTTCCACTTCATTTCTACATTTCCTGGCATTTTGGACTGAGGTCCTGAGGTTTCTGACTTCAAGGCCAAAGTTGACCTTGAGGGTCAAAGTCAACCTCAACCCTGACCTAGGTCAGGGATGACTTCGAACCTGACCTAGGGTGGGGTCTACCTCGTCTTTGACCCAAATTTCAAATTTCAAGTTCCCATGATTTTCGGGTATCGGGTTTCAGAAATATTCTTTTTCCCACCTTCAGGTTGGCCATTTCGGATTTCGAAATGGTAAATCCTTAAATTGCATTTAATATGGGTCCATTTCTAGGGCTTAAGGTTAATTGGGATTTAATTCTCCAATGTCGGCCTTCTCTAGAGGTTTGTGCCCTAGATCACTATAAAAGGAGGCCTTCCTCTCTCATTTCAATCCATCTCTCAATCCATTATTTAAATCTCATCTCAAGAAATTTCATGAGCAAGATCTCAAGTGCAAGCAAGTGAATTCAAGCATTCAAGCAAGCCTTCAAGCATTCAAGTGTTCAAGCATTCATTCATCAAGGAGATCCATTGTTAGCCATTGAAGGATTCAATCTCTTTGGAGCCCCCTTGAAGATCCATCCTTCCACATTTATCCAAGTCAATTCTTATGCAGAGATCCATTCAAGATTGGTGTTGAAGATCAAATGTCATTGATTTGAGACATCCTACATTCATTCTACAACCATTGGAGCATCCCTACTTGTGGATTTGAGGATTTGAATCCTCTACAAGGACTTCAACATAAGCAAGGTGAATTGTTTCATTTACTTTGTTTATGCATAATATAATTTCAATTCAATTTCAAGGTTAATTCTTAAATTGGGGTTTGACAAAGGCAAACCCCTCATACAAACAATAAAAACCCTCTTTTTCTTGCAGGTATAGGTGCAGAACTGTGGATTTGAGCTTGGATTTGGATACCCTTTTCAGCGAACTTTCGAGATCTGTGAACAAAGTTAAAGTCGACCTTCAAAATATTAATGTAGCCTTTGACCTTTTATCGGGGTCAAAGACTACTTGCTGTCATAAAGATAAAAGTTTTCTGGGTTTTCTTCATCTCAGCATTTTTAATCCGAAATAGGTTGTAGAATTGCCCAAAACTGCACACAGACACCAGAAATCAATATTTTTCAGATCTGCCCTATTTTGAGGTTAGTACTTGCCTTTGAATTATTTCAGATTTCAAGCACATCTCCTTTATAGGGAAATATAAAATTTTCTTAATCGTTCATATTTTCTCTAAATTGATTGGATTGTGCATTAACCTTTTGGTTGATCAATTTGGATCTCTCCTTTGGGAATTTGGATTTAGAAGTAGATCTCATATTTCCCCCATACATTTTAGGGTGGATACTATTTTATTCTATTCACATCCATACATTCATACCTTCATACATGCATTCATTCATCCATACCTTCATACATTCATTCATCCATATCTTCATACCTTCATTCATTCATACTTTCATACATTCATTCATCCATACATTCATTCATTCATACATACATACAGACATACATACCTTCATACATACATACATTCATTCATATATACCTTCATACATACATTCATTCATCCATACTTTCATACATTCATTCATCCATACCTTCATACCTTCATTCATTCATTCATCCATCCATTCATTCATTTATCCATACCTTTGTACATACTTCATTCATCCATACCTTCATACATACATACATACATTCATTCATACGTACATACCTTCATACATACATTCATTTATCCATACCTTCATGCATACTTCATTCATCCATACCTTTGTACATACATTCATACATGCATTCGTTCATCCATACCTTTATTCATTCATACTTACATACATTCATTCATCCATACATTCATATATTCATCCATTCATTTATACATACATACATTCATACCTTCATACATGCAATCGTTCATACATACCTTCATACATTCATTCATTCATACCATCATACATTCATTCATCCATACTTTCATACCTTCATACAAACCTTTATTCATCCATACCTTCATACATTCATTCATCATCCATCCCATTCATACCTTCATACATACATACATTCATTCATCCATATCTCCATTCATACATTCATTTATTCCTTCATTTATACTTTATACATTAAATTTACATACATTTACTTATTCATACCATCATACATACATACTTTCACACATACAAACATTCATTCATTCATTCATAACCTCAAATTCATAAATTATTTCAACCATACAATTATAATGCATGCATTAATGCATTCATACATTCATTTATTCATGCATTCATTCACTCATAAATTCCTTCATTCGTACCTATATAAATATCATTCATATCTTTAATTATTCATACATTCATGTCATACATGTGCATACAATTATAATACATACCTTCATAAATACATTCACTTCATTCCCTCATTCAAACCTTATACATACATTCACTCATACATACCTTCATACATACATTCATAAATAAATAAATAATATAATGAAAGACATTTGGTTAATGTCATTATTATTAATGCAAAAGAACACCAAACACTCCATAATGGTTAAATAAAATTCATATAAAATCTATAAAACTCAACCAATTGTTAAGTTGTTTACATGCAATCATATTTTATAAAAAAATCCATAAGACAACTAATTAATACGTTATTTACATGCAATACTAAATACATACATTCTTTCATTCATTAATCATTAGCTCTATTAATCAATTTTTCTAAATGTAAGGGGATGTAATTATTATTTTAAAATTTTATTGATTGTATCTATATATTTACAATTGCTTAATTAACAATAATTAAAACACTTTGATTACTCTCCACACCTGATCAAACAACAAACACAGAGCACCATTTGAACAGATCTATAAACCCAAAACAGTAATAAAAATACCCACATAATATCTAAATTGAATGTAGAAGTAGAAGTGTATAATCTGCTCGTATAAAAGGATATGAAACCAGAAGCTGGGATGCAATAATACAAATAAAGGGCGGATGCCAATGGTGGTACCTCTGCCCTCTGATCTAGAACAGAAACTAGGCGGGGCCCTGATGACACTGGAACCGCGAATGTCATAAAGAGTTTTAGGCATTTCAAGACTTCAAAATGGACATAGAATCATCACAGAAGAGTTATCAACCAGCACCTTTCCATCACCTTCCATACAGCCCTTATTTCCCTTGACAAGACCTCTAAACCTTATGGCTACAAGCATCAACTTTTAGGTCACTGATCGGCAGGGCCCCGCCAGCCTTGGGAACCTTCTCCAACAAGCAAACAAACACTCTCAAACCCCCAACAATCTCCAAAGGTACTGATCCTTCCAACCTCTATATTACTCACTCAAACTGTCCTGGCTCCTAGTAGCCTTCAACAGAGACAAAAACTGATATAACTCTTTATGCCAACAGATTTTCCCAAAACCAAGCATATATCCAGGTACCCATTTGGACGTTTTAAAACATACCACAATTCCAACCTATGGTGTTTTGGAACTGGTTGATGAAAAATTGCTGATTTCGGTTTCCTAAGGGCCAATTAGGCCTATTCTCCAAAGCAACTCTGAAAAAACACTCAACTCATCAACCAACTATTCTAACAGTTGTATTCCATCACACAAGGGACAAATGCACCGGATTTAGGCACCCAAAGCAACTGGTTTTCATCAGATTTGAAAATTTCATAAAACTGTTACAGTTTCTAAGACAAATTCCATAACAAAGCTGCCTAGGGCATCATTTTTGTTTAAGGTTTCCAACTTTCCTGTATTAGACTTTCCTTGTTTTCTTATCTTGTTTTATGTATCTAATGAGTTCTCCAAACCTTATTCAACTCTTTTATTTAACATCTTGGAGCTTTTGCAGGTATGAATCACATCACCGCTTAAGGGTTTATATTACTGATGTTGATAAAGAAAGGTGGGAATTTCCAAGAGAATTGGCACCCAGAAACAATGATGGTGATGGAATTAATAATGAGGAACCTGAATTGAAGTTCTCATACATCAAAAATCCATTTGGCTTTGCAGTTACAAGGCATTCCAATGGAGAAGTCCTGTTCAATTCCATTGCACAACATGTAGGCAATGCTTATCCATTTGGTAACATGGTGTTGAAGGGCCAGTACTTGGAGATTTCGAACTGTTCTTCCTTCGAATGCTTCGTATGGATTGGGGGAGAGCATGCGGCGTGGGTTTCGTTTGGGTAAGAATGAAAATCATCATACATTATGGAATGCAGACATTGAAAGTATGAATTTGTATCTGGATCTGTATGGGTCTCATCCATTTTATATGGATGTAAGAGCAGAGGGCGTTGCTCATGGAGTTTTTTTGCTGAATAGCAATGGTATGGATGTTGAATATGGGGGTAAATATTTGACATACAGAGTAATTGGGGCTGTTTTAGACTTCTATTTCTTCTCTGTCCCTTCTCCCCTCTCTCTTGTCCAGCGTAACAAGATTGAATGCATGCTAGTGTATTGTTTTTTTTAATTTTTTGTTTTTAAGCTGATACAAGGAAAAAAGAAAATAGATATAGGGGTAACTCTACAAAGGGACTTGAAGGTGGACAGGAAGAAAGGGGAGATATTTAGGCTCCCGCAAATGTGTTTTGTAGCATGCTTATTTATGTACCCATATAAATAAACTACATGGTAATGGCATCCGTGAATATGTTTAACTTTTGCAGGAATAGCTGTAGATGAAACATACAAGACTTTCAAAGAGGAATGGAAGAGGACATTTTAATGAAACAAGCAGGTGTCCCTTACCTTGCACGAGTATGGCCAAGCCCAGTATACTTGCCATATTTTCTGAACCCCAGGTCTCAATCTTTGTGGAGTGATGAAATCGCAGAGTTTCACAGGACAACTCCATTACAAAGGTGTCTTGGAAGACAATGCACATGATCTATATGGGCTCTCAGAGGCCATTATGACCAACAAGGCACCGAGATCAGTAATAAACAGAGAGACCCTTCATACTGACCCTTTCTACCTTTGTTGGATATGGAGTCCACGCCGCACATTGGACAGGGCAGAGTGATGTAAAAATCAAATCACAAGCATTTACCAACCAAAATCGTAGATAGATTCTGCAGTCACAGAGAAAAACAGAGACGATTTTGCCTTTCAATAAGCCAAAAACACAACTGAAGGTTATAATTTATGAATTGAATACAGAAAGGTATCAGATATTAAACTGATAAGAACAGATGCTACACTTGATCTTAGCCAAAAGGCCGAGAAAGGTATGATTTGAGGCGAGTCTTCCTTCGCTATTTATACCTGCGTTTGCATCGTTTGGCTCTCCTGCTGCTGCATGTGGGATAAATATATCTCGAAAGTGGTCTTATTCCATTGGAGAGATTGAAGTGGCTCGGGAGTTTCCTAATATGCCAATGAGGAAGAGGAAACAATAATATGATTTGTGTATGTGCGATCTAAACCCATGTAGATTAAAAATAATGATAATGTGTGAATCATTTCTTAATATTAAATTTCTTTAGCAATATTGGAAAAACGGTAATTATATAGATGTGGTAGTAATATAATTAATTTAGAGTTGTTAGAGATTATATTCTAAAATTTAGGAAAATGAAAATTAAAAAAGTGAAAATATTTACCTACTTTTAATGTTTAATATTTAGGTTTTTATTATTTTAAATATAATTTTTTAAATAGTAATGTAGAATTATTTATTTTTTAGTGTGTTGAAAGTATAATAATAAAAATTAAGTTATTATAATTTATAGTATATATATGTGAGTTGGGAGGTATTATATAAATGTTGCAATTGTCACACTCAACGTACTAATTGTAGGGTAAATGAAAGAGGAAGATGTTAAAAGAAGTGGGAAGTAGGTATTTTGGGTCTTGGGGAATAATTCATTTGATTTTGTTTTGTGTGTGTGTGTGCAGGAGAAATAGTGGAGCTTCAATGAACCTAGTCTTTGAACTCTAGGGAATAATTATCTTTTCTTCTCTTATGCAAATGGTGGAAGGAAATAAAATGTTAACTGAAAATGGAAGATTTGGAATATCTCTTTCATATGTCCTTGGTGCACATAAAGTTGCAATTATTATTTCTGATGTTATTGGAAATTTATCGTCATTTTGGAGCATTGCCCAAGTAGAGTGATCACACTATTTCTTGTCCAACACTATTGAGAAGAGTTTGAAGTGGACATGATTAGTATATGTACATTATTTAAAGTCTTCCCAACTTTGCTCGTCGATGTTAGAGAAGAAATAGTGCAATTATTCTACTTGCATAATGCTTCAAAATGATGATAAATCTTTAAAGCATGAAGAGTTTTAGGCATTTCAAGACACCCATGATAAATCTTCAAATGCCCTTTGATCTAAAAGCATGAATTCAAAAATAAAAAAACATACACCCAATCCATCAGAAATCCAATCACATTGTAAACTCAATCTTTAATTTAATCATAATTTACAGAATGTAGTTCACAGAATTTAATCAGAAAACATAAACAATTAAAACCAAAAACAGTCCAATCCATCGAAAATCCAAGCAAATTGTAAACCTCATCCTACAATTCATTCATTCAAATGTCTCATCCTCTCATGCCCTCATGAAACCCATCATGCCCTCTTCACAATCAATTTCAACACTCTTTCCCAAGCCCAATTCTACATTTGAGAAGAACATTGAAGAACCCATTAATTCCCATACCAGTTCCATTCTTCCTTCTATAATCATATTTATAGCAAGTGAAAGCCATGGAGCTTTAATCAATGATAAACATATAAACTTAGAAACTTAGTTAAATTGAGATTTTTTTATATATTACTAATTTATAATTATTTTTAATTTTATATTAGTTTTATCACAAATAAAAATCTCTATCTGATTTATTATATATTATTATTAATTATTATATCAATTTTGACAATCAATATTCTTTAAAACGTAAAATGAAAGGCATTCAAATGACTAAACCGTCATAAAAAATTCATATGACAGGTAAGGGTGACCGTCAAATTCCAGGCCGATATATCTATTATTAAAAATTATAAAGATTGTATAACACAACATTTTTATTTTTATTTGTTAAAACCAATAGAAAATAGAAAGTAAGATTTATTAGAAATTATAGAAAAATAGAATATTTAACTGTAAATACCTATTTGTACCTTTCCCACAAAATTGGAAACTCTTTCTGTCATTCTATAATTACTACTTCCATATGAGCACACAAAGTATAACATTCCACTAGTTTGTCAAAGGATTTTTTCCAATCAGAACCAAGAAACCTTTGTTCATAGCTCTTTGCATTGGTTATGATGTTAGCAACATGCACCATCCTTACTTCTACCATGTCCTTCATAAGCCAGAAGGTCTTGATCAAATATTCTCTCTACCTCTTCTATGACAACATCTCAACCTGAAGATTTTCCACTCTAGTTCTCTTCTTGCCTTCGTTATCCTTAAATAAATCGTATGTCTTTCCAAGCTCATTAAGTTCAGTCTCAAGCTTTTCACATTGACCTTTGAAGTTGTCAGTTGTAGCAGGCCACCGAAGATAGTATTGGTAGACCTTAGTGATTTATTCTAAACAGGTTCTTATCTTACGAATAAGAAGAGATAGTTTCTACTTCGCAACATTACATTTCTTCAAATCTAATAGATCTCCACAATCCATTTATATACATGTATCAGTTTCTAGATTCGATTATGGCAAAAAACTTTACACAATCGAATCTAGAAACTAAAACATGTATATTACATTTCTTCTCAATTTTTTTCTCCACAATCCAATAATTAGCACTAAACTTTAATAGATTGATTATTCTCAATTTGCAGAGCCATATCACTAGGTAGCATGCCATATATACTAGATACTGCAATCTTCTTATTAATCAAATGATCAATAAGCAATTTCAACACTAAGGTCATGTTGGATAAAGAGCATTTAGTCCACATACCTCCAACTCTATCAAATTCTCCACCATTTAGCATTGCCTTGACAACATTAGGATGAACACCTTTTGATCCTAATAGAGAAGCTATAGTTTTCTCCATTTCCTCCTCAACTTCTATTTCTTCCTCTGAATCTTCTTCTTCTTCCATCATTTCGTCAACACTCTATTCTTTGCCAGCATTTTCCTCTTCACACTCAGAAACTACAACTGTAACAATTTCTATTCCTTTATCACTCATTTTCATATTTTTAGGTTTAGAAATTGAACCGCTAATAACTACGTCCAATTCCTTTTTTTTTGAAGAGGAACCTTCATCAAATTGCTTTACTGGCATAACACTAGTAACCACCAAACTTAAAATAATTTTCTTCTCTAGGGATAATAAGTATTCCTTTAAGGCATTTTCTTTATTTTCTAAACCTTCCAACTATCTATAAATCTGTCTATGAATAGGAATGTCAGTTCTCCATACAACATTCTCTTTGTCAGGAAAAGAGCCCATGAAGTAAAACATTAGGCACATGACCAACGACGAACAATACAAAAGCCATAATTGCCCTCAATTAACATCTTCACATTTAACAACATTTTATATAAATCTCTTTTGACATCTCCCTTCAACATCTTACATGTCATGTATACAACCACTATAGAAGTTGAATCGTCATGATTATGGAATTAGATTTTGTAAGACATGTCATGCACCACATACCTCACAATTGGATCTTTAATGATGAAAATTTGAATGTGTGTTCATCCCTGTTGATCATTGTTAGGGTTTCCACCTCTTCATAGCTAATTAATTTCTTTACAGGTACCTTTCTGATGCCATATAGACCTGTAATTTCTTTGATTAATTCCTTTGTTATAATGCATGGTCTATCCAACGCCAAGGTTTCACCATGAAACCATTCCAACATGAACAAGATAAACTCCTTGTTGTCACACCATGGGAACTCTCCCCAAATGTTGAGCCCTAGATTTCTTAAATTCTGGATTTAAGCCTTGGGAAATCCAAACTCTACTTGTTTGATTTGACTCTGATTGAATTCTCTTAGCTCAGTTCCTTTCTTCACCTTTCTCTTCTCACCAACACGAGCAACTGATTTTGGTGCCATGATTTTTCATATTTACTAAATTCTCAAGTGCTCTACAACTTCCAATATGTATTTCTTTGTTGTATAGTACCAAATTATTCAAAATATCCACCTTTTTAAAAGCCATGAATAACCATAATTGAAACTCCAGCGTGAATTAATTATTGTTGATGCAACCAATGCACTTCTCTCATCAATCATTCAAAACCATCTTGTCATAATTAATTAATGAAACCTGTCATGCCCTCTTCTACAGTTGAGAAGAACGCTGAGGAACCCATTAATTCCCATACAATTTTAGGAGGCTCTCTCTGGTGCACCAGTTCCATTCTTCCTTCTATAATCATATTTATAGCAAGTGAAAGCCACGGAGCTTTAATCAATGATAGGAGATGCTTTTTCACTTTTTAGCTTTAATCAACGGTAGGAGATGCTTTTTCTCTTTTTTTGTTAGCTTTAATCAATGGTACAAGAGCGCTTTCTTTCTTTTTCCTCAATGGTAGGCCTTTTTGAACCTCAATGTTTAAATTAGGTTGTGCTTTCTTTTTTTTTCCTTTTTTTTTTAATAATAATGGTTAAATTAAAATTAATACTAGTAATCGTATTTTGGTGTACAAATGGGTAAGTCAAAGATATCTGAAAGGGGAACATAAAATGTGAAAAGGTGCAATTCTATTAATGTAAAATAGGAAAAATAAATGTAAATACTTATTTTTTACTATTATACATAAATAAATCATCTAACTTTCATTTATCTTTTCACTTTAACATATAATCTTAAACAACAATGGAAATAATCACTTATGAGTCGTGACAATCACAAAAATCTAAATTAATCATAAATCAAAGATCTAGGGTAGGATCTTTTTTTTCCTATTCACCTTCATTTTTCCATTTAAAGTAGTATGATTTTTTTTTTAAGATTTGGAGTTTTTGAAAATTTATAAAAGCAACCTAAAATTTTATTAGGCTTATGAATTGACAAGTTAAAATTTTTATAAAACAGTCAATATGTCATTTTAATTTATTTATAAACCGTTAAAAATTGTTATAGATAATATATTATTTTATTTAATAGTATAAATATATGTTATTTTATAATATAAATTTATTTATAATATTTAAAATGATAGAATATGAATGTTTCTAAATTTTAAGATATTTAAATACAAATTTAGAAACTTATTAATAATTGTTAGGTTATCATTTAATATATTTAATATATATGTTTCTCTTAAAATGTAATATTCATAATTTTATATTATTTATTATAAATGTATATTTATTGAAAATATTTTTAAAATAAACATTTAAACTTAGAAACTTAGTTAAATTGAGATTTTTTTATATATTACTAATTTATAATTATTTTTTATTTTATATTATTTTTATCACAAATAAAAATCTCTATATGATTTATTATATATTATTATTAATTATTATATGAATTTTGACAATCAATATTCTTTTAAAAATGTAAAATGACAAGCATTCAAATGACTAAACTTTCATAAAAAATTCATATGACAAGCAAGGGTGTCGTCAAATTCCAGGCCGATATATCTATTATTAGAAATTATAAAGATTGTATAACACAATATTTTTATTTTTATTTGTTAAAACCAATAGAAAATAGAAATTAAGATTTATTAGAAAATTATAGAAAAATAGAATATTTACCTGTAAATACCTATTTGTACCTTTCCCGCAAAATTGGAAACTCTTTCTGCCATTCTATAATTACTACTTCCATATGAGCACACAAACTATAACATTCCACTAGTTTGTCAAAGGATTTTTTCCAATCAGAACCAAGAAACCTTTGTTCATAGCTCTTTTCATTGGTTATGATGTTAGCAACATGCACCATCCTTACTTCTACCATGTCCTTCATAAGCTAGAAGGTCTTGATCAGATCTTCTCTCTACCTCTTCTATGACAACATCTCAACCTGAATATTTTCCACTCTAGTTCTCTTCTTTCCTTCGTTATCCTTAAATAAATCGTATGTCTTTCCAAGCTCATTGACTTTAGTCTCAAGCTTTTCACATTGACCTTTGAAGTTGTTAGTTGTAGTAGGCCACTGAAGATAGTACCAGTAGACCTTGGTGATTTGTTCTAAAGGCTCTTATCTTAATAAGAAGAGATAGTTTCTACTTCGCAACATTACATTTCTTCTCAATTTTTTTCTCCACAATCCAATAATCAGCACTAAACTGTAATAGATTATTCTCAATTTGCAGAGCCATATCACCAAGTAGAATACCATATATACTAGATACTACAATCTTCTTATTAATCATTTTCATCAATAAGCAATTTCAAAACTAAGGTCATGTTGGATAAAGAGCATTTAGTCCACATACCTCTAACTCTATCAAATTCTCCACCATTTAGCATTACCTTGACATCATTAGGATCAACACCTTCTGATCCTAACAAAGAAGCTACAGTTTTCTCCATTTCCTCCTCAACTTCTATTTCTTCCTCTAAATCTTCTTCTTCTTCCATCATTTCGTCAACACTCTCTTCTCTACCAACATCTTCCTCTTCACACTCAGAAACTACCACTGTAACAATTTCCATTCCTTTATCACTCATTTTCATATTTTTAGGTTTAGAAAGTGAACTACTAATAACTACATCCAATTCCTTTTATTTTGAAGAGGAACCTTCATCGAATTGCTTTACCAGCATAACACTAGTAACCACCAAACTTAAACTAATTTTCTCCTTTAGGGATAATAAGTATTCCTTTAAGGCATTTTCTTTATTTTCTATACCTTCCAACTATCTATAAATTTGTCTATAAATAGGAATGTCGGTTCTCCATACAACATTCTCTTTGTCAGGAAAAGAGCCCATGAAGTAAATGTTGGCAAAATGGTCAGCGCTCCCCTCGAGATTCGTGACATGGTTTAACAGCCTCCTGTGTCTTCTATAAGTCTAGTAGTTGTATTAGGCATTAATAGGTCAATATTTTGGTGCAACGGCAACCACTACTTGTAACAACTGGTATCAGAGCTTGGTCATAGGTTCGAATTCCCTCAGGTAATGTTGAGGGGGAGATTGTTGGCAAAATGGTTAGCGCTCCCCTCGGGATTCGTGACATGGTTTAACAGCCTCATGTGTCTTCTATAAGTCTAGTGGTTGTATCGGGCATTAACAAGTCGATCATTTGGTGCAACGGCAACCACTACTTGTAACAGAAATATTAGGCACATGACCAACAATGGACAATACAAAAGCCATAATTGCCCTCAATTAACATCTTCACATTTAACAACAAATTATTTACCAACATTTTATATAAATCTCTTTTAACATATCTCTTCAACATCTTACATGTCATGTATACAACCACTATAGAAGTTGAATCGTCATGATTATGGAATTGGATTTTGTAAGACATGGCATGCACCAGATACCTCACAATTGAATCTTTAATGATCAAAATTTGAATGCGTGTTCATCCCTGTTAATCATTGTTAGGGTTTCCACCTCTTCATAGCTAATTAATTTCTTTGCAAGTACCTTGCTGATGCCATATATACTTGTAATTTCTTTGATTAATTCCTTTGTTATAATGCATGGTCTATCCAACGCCAAAGTTTCACCATGAAACCATTCCAACATGAACAAGATAAACTCCTTGTCGTCACACCATGGGAACTCTCCCCAAATGTTGAGCCATAGGTTTCTTAAATTTTGGATTTAAGCCTTGGGAAATCCAAACTCTACTTGTTTGATGTGACTCTGATTGAAGTCTCTTAGCTCAATTCCTTTCTTCACCTTTCTCTTCTCACCAAAACAAGAAACTGATTTTGGTGCCATGATTTTTCATATTTACTAAATTCTCAAGTGCTCTACAACTTCAAATATGTATTTCTTTGTTGTATAGTACCAAATTATACAAAATATCCATGTTTTTAAAAGCCATGAATAACCATAATTGAAACTCTAGTGTGAATTAATTATTGTTGATGCAACCAATGTACTTCTCTCATCAATCATTCAAAACCATCTTGTCATAATTAATTAATGAAACATGTCACGCCCTCTTCTACAATTGAGAAGAACACCAAGGAACCCATTAATTCCCATATAATTTCATGAGGCTCTCTCTGGTGTACCAGTTCCATTCTTCCTTCTATAAGCATATTTATAGTAAGTGAAAGCCACAGAGCTTTAATCAATGATAGGAGACACTTTTTCACTTTTTTAGCTTTAATCAACGGTAGGAGATGCTTTTTTGCTTTTTTTGGTTAGCTTTAATCAATTTTAGGTAGGCCTTTTTGAACCTCAATGTTTAAATTAAGTTGTGCTTTTTTTTTCCTATTTTTTTAATAATAATGGTTAAATTAAAACTAATACTAGTAATTGTATTTTGGTGTACAAATGGGTAAGTCGAAGATATCTAAAAGGGGAACATAAAATGTGAAAAGGTGCAATTCTATTAATGTAAAATAGGAAAAATAAATGTAAATATTTATTGTTTACTATTATACATAAATAAATCATCTAACTTTCATTTATCTTTTCACTTTAACATATAATCCTAAACAACAATGGAAATAATCACTTATGATTCGTGACAATCACAAAAATCTAAATGAATCATAAATCAAAGATCTAGGGTAGGATCTTTTTTTTCCTATTCACCTTCATTTTTCCCATTTAAAGTAGTATGATTTTTTTAAAAAGATTTAGAGTTTTTGAAAATTTATAAAAGCAACCTAAGCTTTTATTAGGCTTATGAATTGACAAGTTAAAGTTTTATAAAACAGTCAATATGTCATTTTAATTTATATATAAACCGTTAAAAATTGTTATAGATAATATAGTATTTTATTTAATAGTATAAATATATGTTATTTTATAACATAAATGATAAAATATAAATTTATTTATAATATTTGAAATGATAAAATATGAATGTTTCTAAATTTTAAGATATATAAATATAAATTTAGAAACTTATTAATAATTGTTAGGTTGTCGATGCTTTGTTGGTTCATACCGATGGCTCTGCCTTCTAGCAAAAATTCAAGGGTATGAGCAGCATCTTTTCATCAATTTGGCAGCGATTTGGGTCTCAATTGTGCAGCGATTTTGTTTCCAGGGGTTTGAAGTTCAGGTTTTCATTGTTTTGGCACTCAAAATTCTGAATTTTGAAGGCAATCGAAACTCTGATTTTGAGGGAAATCAAAGGTGTTAGGGCAGAGTTTTGAATACAAGGAGGCCATGATTTGTTTTAGATCCTTAAAGGGCCTCATTTCGCATGTTTTGACCACAAAATTCTGACTTTTGAGGGCGCCACAGTCATAATAAAGGCCAGATCCAAAAATTAGGTGATTTGTTTAGCAAGAAAGGAGGGGGATCTAGTTCAAATTTGGGGCATCATTTTCAGATTTTGGCAAGAGGAAGAGAGATTTCAACATTTTGCAAGGCATCTACATTCAGAAATTTCAATTGGCAAGGTAGTGAGGTTCAGATTTGGGTGTTGAGATTCAGATTTTTGATAAGCTAAGGGCTTCAAATTGAAGGATTGAGAGCAAGTTCACCAAGGCAAGATACAAATTTTCATAGTGATTGTACAAATCCGGAAGATTGAGAGAGGCTACCATCAAGCAAAAGGGCATCCACATTCAGATTTCTTTGCAAGAACGGAGTGCTCTTAAAATGCGTGTGCGCATCATGCATCCACAATAACTTCTGTGCGCTTTGCTCTTTGGCGTCAGAAGAAGCAGCGTTCAGTTGAAATCATCGAGCCAAATTTCTGTATGCCGCTTTGATTTCAGCTGAAACAATTGCTATTTGGAAAATAAATATAGATAAGAGGGAGAATTGAACGCCAGATTTCACTTCTGCAATACGAAGAGATGCTGGCCAAAGGTGTCAACTGAGATGCGTTGCTGTTACCTAGTTTTTTAAAGCAATCTAGCAGGGTGCCCTGTTTATGAATCTGCAGCATTGAATTTGAGAATTATATATAGCGAAGTTCCTGCTTACAAGCCGGTTTCTCTCCGGATCCAAAACCAAACTACAGTTACGAAAATAACGAATACCATAATAAGGTTTGAATTAGAAAATGGTGCAATCTCAATAGTTTGATGGTGACATGCCTAGCAAGGCTTCGAAAGAGGATACTAGTAATACTAGTTATTCTGGCTACTTCTTTAATTGTTGGTTATATGGACACCAAGCTGTGGATTGCCGGTAAAAGAATGTAAGTTCTCCAAGCCCTAACTATGATCATCTTAAAGCTTTTATTGCCAAGCAAAAGCAGAAAAGCTTGGATGAAAGCAGGGATTCAAAAGAGATTTTGAACCATAAAGAGACAGATCCCTTGGTAAATAAACCTACCCCGAGATCTAGGGTTTGTACGAACAAGAAATCTGAAAAATGCACTACTACTCAGCTTCCAAAAGTCTTCACTGTAAAGGATTTAGATAGCCAGTTGATTCATTTTGCCAAAATGAAGTATGCACTACAGAATTCAAGCAACCTCGAGATTGTGGGGGCCCTAAAACCCAGAGTTGAACCGGCTAAACAATCCAATGATCCCCATTCTACCTTGGGGAGAGGGGGTTTTTCAATGGCCCAGGCGGATCTTGGGGTTGCTAGGCTGAAAGAATATGAATGGCAAGAGGTAAAAAGCAAGAAGAAGGTAAGATCACATTTTATGGAGAGAGTGGAGATTCCTCTGAGTAATCATTTTGATTCACTGAGATTAGAGAAGATCTCTCCAAACATCAGCTCTTATTCTCCCCCCCACATTCGCAATGGGGTTTTGGGAAGGAAGGGAAACTTCAGGGATGAGCGTCACAAATGTACCAAGCCAACTGGATCAAATCTAGTTCACATCCCCCCTTCCTTTACGAAAACCCTAAGTATCGGATCAGGGTATGCTGCGGCTAGGGAGAATGTTGAGAATCTTTGTTCAAAGCCTCATTCACATAAAGACAGGTATTACTCTCCCCCTCACCGTCGATTGGCTGATAAGCATCCAATCCTTAAACCCAATCTCACAAATGGTGAACAATTAAAGGTATCTAACTCTATTTATACACCACCACATAGGCGAAATAGTGAGCATTTGTTTAATTATATTAGAGATGGAATAATTTCTAATTACAAATCTAACAAAGTAGTCCTAGAAATCGAATCTATAGTACAGAATCAGAACTATTTTGCAAAAATAGGTCTTATTGTGCACTGGAAAGGAGTTGGAGTGAGTTTACTAGACATCACAGAAGCCCTAAAAACAATGCTCCCATGTGAGGTAAGTATCGTCACCCTCATAGATTTCTTCTTCCTAATAGATTGTATAAATTCAGAAATAAAAAAGGTAGTATTAGATAGTTTTAATTTAAAATTCAGGCATGAATCCTTTTTTGTAACCAATTGGATGCCTTTGTTCAATCCCTTACACCTAGAAAACTTTGTAGTAGAAAAAGCTATTTCTCTTAGGAATTTACCAATAGAACTTGCTTGCTTAGATTCAATTACCAAAATTGGTAACAAAATAGGTAAATTTATTAGAATTTGTGAAACTTTGCCAAACAAATCTGAGAAAATTATCATTGTGAAGATGAATATACATCAGCATTACATACCTCATATTAGTTTATGTTTTAATTCGAATACAATTATCATTAATCCAATTATTATGGAAAATTTCTTAGAAACTAATCTTAACACTATGAAACCTAGAAAATTAACTAATCTCCTAGATAGGAGCTTAGATGTAAACATTAACTTTCATTCGAGTAAAGGGGGCTTCACAATTACAAATGTAAAGGAAAGTTCCATGGACAATCTACCTCCCCCACAAATAGTTGAACCCCCTTGCAAGCCTAATAAGGCAGCTGAGGTAATTGGCAATCAAGTTTTGGTCACTGAGGAACCTCCATTTTTTTTGGCGAATCTTAACTCCCATAATATACCTGCTGAATTCAGCAAACATGATCCTTTGGTTGATAACCAAGTCAACCTAAATTTTGCAAGGATTGAAACACAATCAGAAATTAAAGATAGGCTCCAGTCACCCGGACCGGTAGCCCAACCTATTCCTGCTAGTCATCCTACACATTCTCCTAACTACATAGAGAACAATCTAGCATCCTCTCAGATTTATGATCCTTCAGTTGCATCACCACAAGGTAACCCCTCTGAGGATGAAAAATACACTAGAGAAATTACAACGGATTGTATAGGGGAAGCCTTAACTGATGAACTACTGGAACTATTTACAAATGAAATCTGCGATGAAGAGGAGCTTAGATATCAAAAGGATGTCCTAATTAAAGAAATTTTGTTGCTTAGAAATTCTGCAGAGGATAATGATGCCTCATTAGTAAGTCAACAAGTAGTTGAGGAACCAGTAAATAAGACCCCTATGAAAGCCCACCTTAATGATCTGGACATGATGATTGAATCCTATGGACAAGAGAACATTGATGTTGAAGATTCACTCATCAATCTAGGAAGAGGGTATGGAAATGAAGTTCCTGCAGAGGCCCCAAGTTCCTCTCCTCAACTTAAAGATTATGCAGAAATCAGCACTGAAAACATTGATGGTATTTTTGGTATTACAAATGAAGCTAGAGAACTGGGTATTGCCACTAATTTAGAAGGATTATCTTCCCCCAAAATAGACAAGATTAAAAAGAAAAGGGGTAGGAAATCTTTCATAGAGCTTAGAAACATAGCTGGCAATGCTGATAACCAAATAAAGATCTCTGACATTCTGAATAGCGGGAAGGGAAGTGCCTTCCTAGGGGCCAATGAGAGTCACATCCTGGAATGTTAGGGGCTTAAACGCCCCTAACAAACAAAGACTCGTTAAGAGTTATCTAAAAAACTTTGATTCAGAAATTATAATCTTACAAGAAACTAAACTAAGTACAGATGAAAGCATAAAATTAAATAATAAATTTGGTATATGGAAATTAGAATTTAAACCAGCAACAGGGGCATCAGGAGGCCTAGCAGTCTTATGAGACCCTCGGAAAGTTTCTTCCCGAGTCTTGTCTAGCAACAGCAACTGGATGGTCCTTAGAATTTGCAGCCTAAAATCTAACCTAAAATTCAATTTGATTAATATTTATGGTCCTACACTAAACACAGAAAAGAGAAGGGTTTGGCAAGAAATCCAATCTATACTACAATCAAACAAAACAGAGACGCATATCCTAGGTGGAGATTTTAATGCTATTTTGAACATCAATGAAAAATTTGGTGGGTCCAAGTACATTTCACAATCTCAAAAAGATTTCAGTCAATGGGTTACGGATAACAATATAATTAATATTGAAACCATCAATGGGTCATTCACTTGGAATAACAGAAGATCGGGCTTTAGTCATATCACGGAAAAATTAGACAGATTTTTGTTTTTTGGAGAAATGGATAGTTTTGACCAACTCTTAACTGCAGAGATTCTTCCAGATGCTGGATCAGATCATTTCCCCATTAGATTGACCATTATTGAGGATTGTAAACCTAATAGGAACCCATTTAAATTCAAATTTATGTAGTTCCGGGACCAAGAACTTTCAACCTTTTGGAGCAATGGTGGAACCAAACATCAGTTGAGGGTTCTAAGATGTATAGTCTAGTTAGTAAACTCAAAATTATAAAAAGTAAAGTCTTGGAATGGAACAAAAACAAATTTAATAACATCTTCGAAGAAAAAATTTAGACCGAACGAGAATTAGAGAATCTTAATAACATAGTCATAGCCCAAGGCATGAACGAAGCAAGATATCTAAAAGAAAAGGAACTCATGGCTAAATATAATTCAATTTTACTGAAAGAGGAAATTTATTGGAAATAGAAATCCAGGGAAACCTAGCTTAAAGAAGGGGACAATAACACCAAATTCTTCCATAAATCAACCAACCTAAAGAGGAATATTAATAGGATTTCCAAGATTAAAGATGACAGGGGGCAACTCTTGGAAAATCCCAAAGATATTGCAACTCATATCACCAAATTTTATAACTCTCTCCTTAATAATTTGGAAGCGGCTAATCTTCAAGCACAAAATGAAATGTTAGAGGCCATACCCAAACTGATCACGGATGAGGATAACATCATGATGAATAGCAGATTCACCTTGGAAGAAGTCAAGACTGCATCATTCCAAATGCAGCCGGACAAAGCCCTGAGGCCTGATGGTTTCCAAGCAGGTTTCTTCCAAAAATGTTGGCACTTTATGGGAACAGACATCTAGCAAGTGGTGGAGACTACCAGGAACTCGGGTACTATCTTGTTGGAAATCAACAATACCTTCTTCACTCTTATTCCCAAGAAAAATGATTGCATTGAACCAGGAGATTTTCAACCTATATCACTTTGTAGCACTATTTACAAGATATTATCTAAGTGTCTGGTGAATAGACTTAAAACTCTTCTGCCGATTTTAATCTCAGAAGAGCAAATGGGTTTCATAGCCAATAGATCGATCCTAGATGGCATTGTCATCGCCCAAGAATTAGTCCATACTGCACAAGCGACCAAGGAACCAAGTATGTTTATTAAAATTGATATTCAAAAGGCCTATGACAAGGTGGACTGGAGATTTCTTTGCAAATGCCTGGAAGCCTTTGGCTTTTCCAAGCAATGGATCAATCTCATCTTCAAATGTATCTCTACCCCTAAGATCTCGGTCCTCGTTAATGTTACTCCAAAAGGTTTTTTTGGTATATCGCAAGGCATCAGACAAGGTGACCCGCTATCGCCCTTTCTATACGTTATCATGGCAGAAGCCCTGGGGAGAACTATCACAAGGAAACAATTAGAAGGTAAGATTACAGGTTTAAAAGTCGCGGATAACATTCCGTACATTACGCAACAACAATTCACGGATGATACAATCCTCCATGGATCCGCCAACTGTCAAGAGGCGAAGGCCCTCAAAGATGTCCTTAACCTTTATATGAAGGCCTCTGGTCAACAAGTCAACGCTCAAAAATCAGAGATCTTCTATATTAATACCTCACCTAATTTGGAAAAGAAAATCTATGATATCTTTGGTTTTAAACTGGGTAGATTCCCTTGTAAATATCTAGGTATTGAGTTAGATAAAGGTCTACAATCCTCCAAACTTTGGAAACAAGTACTAGCAAAGGTCCAAGATAAGAAGAGTTCTTGGAAAGGTAAGTGGCTCACTAAGCCAGGAAGAACCATAATGATTAAATCAGTTTTATCTGCCATACCTACTTATCAAATGTCTATTCTCCCATTACCTACTACCATCAAGCATGACTTAGATAGGATGTTTAGAGAATTTTATTGGCAAGGCTCATCCGAGGAAAAGAAACTTGCCTTAATTAAGTGGGATAACCTTTGTAAACCTGTTTCTATGGGTGGGCTAGGGATTAAGAATCTATTGTGGCAAAACCATGCCCTAGGTGCCAAGCTAGTTTGGTGACTCTTCAAGGAGCCTAACACTAAATGGGCTTCTATTTTGCTTCACAAGTATATTCCACAGGCCGACCCCATTAATATTTTTAGGGCTCAATCCCATGTTAAAGGATCGCGTGTCTGGAATTTCATTAAGGACTCTATTGGCTTAATCAGTAAGTACCTCACTTGGAATGTGGGTCTTGGGGACCGAGCTTTGTTTTGGGAGGACTCCTGGGCAGGTTCCCCCTCGCTTCTCAAGGAAGGTTTCTCACCCAATTTCATAGAAACTTGTAAAGATAGATTCAGGATTTACCTTAAAGACTATATTAAATGAAATGAAGATGATGTATTAAATTCAAGAGGTCTTCCTTCAGATCTACAAAATCAGAAATTACTCAATATTATAAAGGATAGAAGCATCACTATCAAAAATAGGTCGGATTCCCTTATATGGGCCAGATCCAATAATGGGGAGTACTCAGTTAAGGATGGATATAAAACCATAATTCACGAGAATCATATGGATCATTTAGACATTCCCCTTAATCTCTGTTGGAACAAAGCCTGCCTTCCCAAGGCTGGGATGTTTCTTTGGGCAGCTTTGCAGGATAGAATCTTAACCACTGATAGGATTCGTAAACTAGGCTTCGAGGGGCCTTCTAGGTGTCCCTTATGTGAAAACCAGGAAGAGAATGTGAATCATCTCCTGTTAAACTGCCCCTTCACCCAGAAGTGTTGGAATTGGCTACAACAGTCCCTCGAATGGAAGTCTGCTCTTCCTACGGACCTGTTGGGCCACCTCAAAGCCTGGCCAGCTCTGTTCAAAAACAACCTATTTAAGGACATCTGGATTATATCACCCTCCATCCTAGTTTGGGAAGTCTGGAAGGAACGTAACAGAAGAATCTTTACGAACCAGAAATTAGACTTGACTTGCATCATTAATAAAATCGAAGCTTCAATAGCGGAAAAGATCAATAGCAAAGTGCAAGACACTACTTGCTACGAAGACTCTTTTAGAACTTGGGACAACAAGATCAGACTAAAATGGCCCTCTTTGATCATTCCGAAACTTTTTGGTAGAAGAGGTAACAAATCAAAATTAGATAGGTCTAATTGCATCTGGATCCCACCGAAGGAGGGTTGGCTCAAGTTAAATTTCGATGGGGCCTCCAGAGGCAACCCTGGGGTTGCAGGTATTGGTGGGATTATTAGGAATTGGAAGGGAGAAACTATCTCTAAATTCTCTCAACCCATCAAACCCACTACAAATAACATGGCAGAATGCTTGGCGGCACTGGAAGGCCTGAAAATTTGCAAAAGACTTAATTTTCCAAAATTAATTATTGAAGGTGATTCTCAAATTATCATTAATGCCATCAGAACTAAAACAACACCAAATTGGATACTGAATTCTAAAATTGAAGAAATTAATCACATTCTAGAGTCCTTCCTTGAGATTCTTGTAAAACATACCTATCGGGAGGGCAATTTTGATGCAGACAATCTAGCTAATTTAGGTGCAAATGGTATATCCATTTTGGAATAATCCAATTTTGATACCTGGTCTTGATAACTTACATTCATTAGGTCCTCTACTAACGCTCAACTACATAATGATATCTAGATTATTACTTGTAGTTTTAATTTATTTATTTAGGTAGATTAGGTAGATGTCACTAATGTTTATATATAAGATTACATGTATTTTTGTATTTTTATCTTACCATTATGTATCCCACTCCTTTTAGTCTGTTTAGGATGATTATTTATGCTTTATATTGCTAACCATGATTTCTTATGAGGTACTCTCGGAACAAGGTCTCACTACTTAAGGTAAATTATTCTTAAAGTTGATAAGTTAACCATTGGTTGCGAGGAAACTGTTATGCATTTCAGGAGGAAGGACTCAACTCGGTACCAAGTATAAACTCCCTCTGAAGCTATAGGACCACAGAATGTTATCTCAAAATGATATCTCAAAGTGTAACTATCATGGTCATTAAAATTTGTTAATTGTAAATTGTTAATTGTTAATTTTTTCCGTAGTGGGTATGCCCACGGACCTATGTATTTATGAAATCTCGACAAAGCTCGAGTCATGGTAATGCCCATGTATATTTCTATATCAGGTACAGGACTTTTGTCCCGGGCAAGGCTGGAGGTTTTCTCAACCCAACTCTTTCCTACCAGCGCCCGCAGCGAGTGGGGTTATACAGTAAAATTTATTTTTAATATTAATAAAATTTTGGCTCTGGCCTTTTACCGATCAAAAAAAAATAAAAAATAAAAAATAAAAATTGTTAGGTTATTATTCAATATATTTAATATATATGTTTCTCTTAAAATGTAATGTTTGTAATTTTATATTATTTATTATAAATTTATATTTATTGAAAATATTTTTAAAATAAACATATAAACTTAGAAACTTAGTTAAATTGAGATTTTTTTATATATTACAAATTTATAATTGTTTTTTTATTTTATAATATTTTTATCACAAATAAAAATCTCTATACGATTTATTATATATTATTATTAATTATTATATGAATTCTGACAATCAATATTCTTTTAAAACTGTAAAATGTAAGGCATTCAAATGACACAATAACTTATATAACTTATAAGTTATATTAGAAATTATAACTTAGATTGTATAACACAATATTTTTTATTTTATTTGTTAAAACCAATAGAAAATAGAAAGTAAGATTTATTAGAAAATTATAGAAAAATAGAATATTTACCTGTAAATACTTATTTGTACCTTTCCCGCAAAATTGGAAACTCTTTTTGCCATTCTATAATTACTACTTCCATATGAACACACAAACTATAACATTCCACTAGTTTGTCAAAGGATTTTATCCAATCATAACCAAGAAACCTTTGTTCATAGCTCTTTTCATTGGTTATGATGTTAGCAAAATGGACCATCCTTACTTCTACCATGTCTTTCATAAGCCAGAAGGTCTTGATCAGATCTTCTCTCTACCTCTTCTATGGCAATATCTCAACCTGAAGATTTTCCACTCTAGTTCTCTTCTTGCCTTCGTTATCCTTAAATAAATCATATGTCTTTCCAAGCTCATTGAGTTTAGTCTCAAGCTTTTCACATTGACCTTTGAAGTTGTCAATTGTAGTAGGTCACCAAAGATAGTACCAGTAGACCTTGGTGATTTGTTCTAAACAGGCTCTTATCTTACCGATAAGAAGAGATAGTTTCTACTTCGCAACATTACATTTCTTTTCAATTTTTTTCTCCACAGTTCAATAATCAACACTAAACTATAATAGATTATTCTCAATTTGCAGAGCCATATCACCAGGTAGCATGCCATATATACTAGATACTACAATCTTCTTATTAATCAAATGATCAATAAGCAATTTCAACATTAAGGTCATGTTGGATAAAGAACTTTTAGTCCACATGCCTCCAACTCTATCAAATTCTCCACCATTTAGCATTGCCTTGACAACATTAGGATCAACACTTTCTGATACTAATAGAGAAGCTACAATTTTCTCTGTTTCCTCCTCAACTTCTATTTCTTCCTCTGAATCTTCTTCTTCTTCCATCATTTCATCAACACTCTCTTCTTTGCTAGTATCTTGCTCTTCACACTTAGAAACTACAACTGTAACAATTTCTATTCCTTTATCACTCATTTTCATATTTTTAGGTTTAGAAATTGAACTGCTAATAACTACGTCCAATTCCTTTTGTTTTGAAGAGGAACCTTCATCAAATTTCTTTACCCACATAACACTAGTAACCACCAAAGTTAAATTAATTTTCTCCTCTAGGGATAATAAGTATTCCTTCAAGGCATTTTCTTTATTTTCTAAACCTTCCAACTATCTATAAATTTGTCTATGAATAGGAATGTCGGTTCTCCATACAACATTCTCTTTGTCAGGAAAAGAGCCCATGAAGTAAAACATTAGGCACATGACCAACGACAGACATACAAAAGCCATAATTGCCCTCAATTAACATCTTCACATTTGACAACAAATTATTTAACAAAATTTTATATAAATCTCTTTTAACATCTCCCGTCAACATCTTACATGGCATGTATACATTAACCACTACACAAGTTGAATCATCATGATTATGGAATTAGATTTTGTAAGACATGTCATGCACCACATACCTCACAATTGGATCTTTAATGATGAGGGTTTCCACCTCTTCATAGCTAATTAATTTCTTTGCAGGTACCTTGTTGATGCCATATAGACCTGTAATTTCTTTGATTAATTCCTTTGTTATAATGCATGGTCTATCCAATGCCAAAGTTTCACCATGAAACCATTCCAACATGAAAAAGATAAAATCCTTGTCGTCACACCATGGGAACTCTCCCCAAATGTCGAGCCCTAGGTTTCTTAAATTCTAGATTTAATCCTTGGGAAATCCAAACTCTACTTGTTTGATTTGACTTTGATTGAATTCTCTTAGCTCAATTCCTTTCTTCACCTTTCTCTTCTCACCAAAACGAGCAACTGATTTTGGTGCCATGATTTTTCATAGTTACTAAATTCTCAAGTTCTCTAAAACTTCAAATATGTATTTGCTTGTTGTATAGTACCAAATTATTCAAGATATCCACCTTTTTAAAAGCCATGAATGACCATAATTGAAACTCTAGTGTGAATTAATTATTGTTGATGCAACCAATGTCCTTCTCTCATCAATCATTCAAAACCATCTTGTCATAATTAATTCTTTACCCTATTCCTTTGTAACAACCTAGCTACAACCGATACCTCTTTGAAATAGGGGAGATGTGAGTTTTAATTTGTTTAGTACTCCCCCTGAGATAAATCTCTTGGCCTAGTTGTTGGTAGGATTAGTATCAAGATCTAATACCACCAACTCTTCCGTACTAATAATTTTCTTTCTCCACTCCATATTATACTTCTAAGATCCACTAGATTTTTTAATATGATTGTCACATCTAGTAGTTGTCGATACACTATTAGACTTGCATGATTTAGCATAGTGACCTATATGCCCCACACTTGAAACAACTGAGATTTATTTTCCCATATATTGATTTAGTTGCATTAACAAGGTTTATGAGAAAAGTTATAATTGATGTAGAGGCTTGGGTTCATGACTCAAAACTACGAAACATGTCAATTCTAATCAGGCATAAAACATATCTTAACAAACTTCCTATCTCTACAGTGATAGGAACTCACACAGAAAAGTGACAATTTTAAAAAATGGACTTGTTCAACCCCTTAAACCTCATAACCAATTTTTATAGAAAGAAGTAACTTTTTCACTAACATCATTATCTTTTTATGCACAAATTTATATGTTTGTACTATCCCATACCTAATTATACTAACATGTTTACTCACTGTAACTTTTGGAAAAACATTTTCTAAACAGGTTGCCTTCACAAAATGACCATAACTTATTCAGTTCTCCAGAAAAAATGATGAGACTTGAATATGATGAAATATAACTCATGTGGATATAAAATCCAAGAGGCCTCATGCCATTAATATGTTATACATGGATATGTACAACTCATTGCAATATGATTGTTCCCTCATCGAGGGTTTGAATTATTTGAACAAAAACTTCAATAACTCCTACAAAACCTCATCAAATTCAATGAAAATTGATTCAAATGAAAGATAACTATGTATTCTAATATCTATAATAATCCATGTATCTTTTTGAAGCCAAAAAATTTATTAATAATGACTTTTACAATCAAAGGATTAGAGAAAATGTAGAAAATAACTGATTTATATTACTTTACTTCATACTTTTGTACAATCTCCATCCCTCCATCACTTCTCTCCCTCTCAAAATGAAAAAAAAAGGATATTTAACTCTACTAATACCTCCCAATTGATCAACTAGTTCTTACACCCCATTACCACTAATTATCATTTTGACAACATTATTTGCATTGACAATTTTTTGTCAACATGACAATTATTTTCCAATATTTGGAATATGACCACAAAAGTTGATGTATGACCCTAATATATGCCAAAAGGGATGATATAAGTCCAATTATACCATTTCTACATATTTTGGACTTTTTTTCAAGCTTTGATCATGTTTGACCCATTCAAGACCTCATAGGTCACTATGAACTTAATGACTTTAATAGCCTTATAAAATGATTTGAATGGGTTCTAGATGGTCCTTAGGACCTTATACAACCTTGAAAACATTAAATCCAAAAGTAAATACAAAATTATTCATGAAAAATCCAATGAATAGGTGCTCCTATACCAATGACACACATAGAAATTCCCATGAGAATTTTTGTTCATAGCATTTTCCTTTTCTTGATTTGAAACTTGACTCTTGCAGTCACTTGCCTCATGACATTTAAAACATTGAGTCTTTTTCACTTTTATCATCTTACAATCTATTTATTTATGACCAAAACACTTGAAAATGTAACATTAATCATTAAAGGATAAATACCTCTGAGCATTTTTTATCTTATCAAAGGCCTTTTTGTGAATGGATTTTGATTTTTGACCTTTCTTGTTATCTCAACCTTTGCATCATCTTCAATTATATTTTATTTACCTTTATCATTCTGGTTTGGACATTCATTGGTAAACCCTACACCTTCTTTTTCTTTGTGACATTTTTACATGTCCAATAATTGATCCAAGATAGTGCTCCTTTCACATGCCTTAGTTTCTTCCTTCATCTTCTTCAATTCTAGCTCTAATTTCTCATTTTTCTCTAAACTCTTCTTCATTATTTCCTTGAAGTTTTCATCAATTACTTTACATTCTTATAATTCCATCTCTAGTTTAAATATTTTTATCCAAGCATTCTTTTACTTGAACTTTGATCTAGCTCTGATGAGATCTTCCTTTCGAGCCTTTCTATCATCTATTTGCATCATTAGTTATGGATAGATAGATCTACACTGACGCCTTTTTATTTTCTCAGTTTAGTCAATTCTTGTTCTATCTTTGCAATATTGTCCTTTGATTCCTTTAATTCTTGATTGACCTCCTTTTTCCTTTCTTTGAACTTAGTAATCTGATACCTTAACTTTGCAATGCAAGTATTTTCTTCCTTTAGGTTTTCCTTTAGCTCCTCATTGTTTGATTCAATACCTTCAATGTCACAACATGATCTACCAATATTATTTAGAGTAGAAACTTCCTTCCATCTATTCAAACATCCAAGATCTCCCTCAAGCAATTAAGATCTATCTGTAAGGGACCATGCTCAAATGCCAATTGTACGCTAAATAATTGAGAAGGGGGTGGGGAGTGAATCACTTATTCCTACACAACTTTACAAAAAAAATTCTCTATTGTTTAATTCTTAAAAAATTGTAATACTAGTGTTATATTTATTAGTTAAGCACATTAAACATCCATATAAAATGTAAGCATGAAATACACAGGAACACTGACATAGAGAACACTAGATTTTACATGGAAAGACCACGGAGAAGCTAATTCTCATGAAATGTAAAACACATGTTAAGGTGACACCAATTAAGGTAATTTATACAAAGGATCACTATTAGTTATGCTTACTATTGATACAATAAGGATCAATATCAGTCAGGATAACTACCCTTATCAAAGTAGATATTAAAAAAAAAATTGGGGAAACTACATCTAATTGTGCATGTACAGTTCAACTGTGAAGCTCTACTACCTCATCACCAATAAATCTGAAGGATGTGATATTATTTGTATGCATTGGTTGATCCACCATGAATCACAACTCACTGATACCACTTCTATAATTATACACAAAAATGCAACAATATATCTTGCATACATCATGTACATCACCACATCATCCACACTAAGGTTCATCTTTATTTATATTGGTATCCAATATTACATATGTTAGCTTCACACCAAACATGAGATATCACCAATGCAAAAAATATTAGATTTACATTTAATACATAACATCTTGATCCTAAATCTAGGACACGCATAAGAGAACTAGATAAATTCTACAATACAAAACCATCAACTACCAACTAATATAGCTAGATTGTCGGCATGAAGGTTTTGACATCAATGATAATCAATGCTATATCTTCCTCATATATTCTAATAGTCCCCTCTTTGGGATTTCCCTAAGTCTTTCCTTAAAACCAAATATTAACCAAATATTCCATTAAAATAATAAATTTGAGATAGTTTTTGATTAAGGTAAAAATAGGTTTTGAATGGAACCCGAAACCATTTACATTAAAACATAAAGATAAAGCATGAAAGTTAACCAAAATGGAATGCCTACTGGAAAGACACAAGCAAGACCCAAAACACGCCTAGAAATGACAACAAAGAAAAGAAAGATAGTTACTAGCACAACTACCAGCAACACCCAATAACCAACCAGACCATACTAATTGTTCTTTATCATTTTCTCCACCTTCATCTTCAGGTCCTCCATCTTTTGGATAGCATCTTTCAGGTCCTTCAGTTCCTTAGGCTTGTCAGGGATCTTCCTCTGAGTGTGCCCTCTAGTTCTTGTTCCTGGACCAACATTCCCTGCATCCTCCTCAATGGTAATTGTTGTAATTTCCAGCTGACTTTTCTTCAGGTAGTTGTGTAGCATATTAAGGTTCATGATAGCCACACCAAGTCCCTCATTACTGTGACTCAGGACTTCATTGATCATGTTTCCATTGTTGCTAACTTTAGCCTTGATGTCTTTGACCTTGTTATCAACAATCTTATTAACTTCAACAACTATATCCTCATTCCAGTTTTTATTAGTTACCTTATCCAAACCCTTATTATCCAACTTCTCCAACCTAGTAGTCAGGGTGATCATAGTTTTTTCCATATCCTGAAAGTGGAGCTTCATCTCCTACATCTCCCACTTGATCCAATCCAGAGAAGTACTCAGACCATCAGCTTTGTTATCCTCATCTTGCATAGTAGCACCCAATATGGGATCTAAGGTTTCCTCCTTGTTGCTCTTGCCTTCCTCTATGGCAATCTGGTCCAAGCCCACATCAGGATCATTGTGATCCTCTTCTTTTTCACCCTCAGCAGGGGAGTTCTGACCAGCCTCCATAACCTCTTCATCATGACCCTCCAAAAGGCCCAAATTTTCCCCCTTTTGATTTTTACCATCCTCTTTACTAGCCAGGTCTAAACCATCCTCAGTGTCAGAATGAGAATCAATTTTTTCTTCTTTAGCAAGGAACTCCAGATCATCATACTTGACATCCCCAGTAGGAATGTCCTAGGCATCTTCTTCCTTCTCTTCAACTCCTTCGTAATCTTTTTCTTCCTCTTGGGTCTCCTCATCTTTGCCTTCTTCTTCCTCATTATCATCATCTGTGATGTTGTTCTTGTCCTCTTCCTACTCAGTATCATCAATGTTCGTGCCCTCTTTTTTCTTTATTTTTCTTCCTCTTTTTGCCTTCTTCCTCATTACTTTTTTCCTTGTTTTTCTTCCTCTTCTTGCTAGATTCATCCATTCTATCAACAACTTTGGACTCTTTCCTTTTTCCTATGACCCTTTTAGGAATTGGGTCCGAGATAATATCTCTGGCATAGTCAGAAATGAGGAGAATCAAACCCTCATGCAACACAGGGTTACTCAACTTCTTCCTATGCTCCATTATGCTACTATTCAGAGAGCTCATAAGAAAGTATAGGAAAGATATTTTCTTATTATGCCTAAAATGATTGGCCAGGACAAAATTTAGGTTGTAGATTTTGGAATAGCACCCATTGAGTGTAAAGTACTTGATCATAACCTTCAGCATTTTAGCCTAGAAATCCTTAATTTGAGATAGTTAGAGATATAACTTTACTAATTTAAAGTGTCTTTTAACAAGATAAATTCTTATTTAGGTATGCAATCATATTGAATAATATTGTGTGTATGTGTGTGTGTGTAATTCATAAATCCAATTATTTCTATTAGGGTTAGTAACCACACATATGATTATAAATATGTATAATCATTATAATTAATTATATAATTCATGTCACACCTATATTCATTTTTAGTATTCATTCACAACAAGCATTGAATGAGGGAGAATGATAGGATGACCCCAATAAATCCCCATGTTGTACTAACCACAAGGGTATATTTTATACCCCCTTGTCCCCTAATAGTAGGGACACTAGACATACATCATGTGATGATCTACCTAGAGAGATGCTTATCTTTTCATATTCATGTCTCCTTATTCATTCTCTCATGACTATGATTTCTCCAATAATAAACCATTGTAGAGGGTTGGAAAGGGAATAAAATCAAGGTGGTGAGAAATCCTCCTATGAACTTTATACCCCTTTGGACCCATGTAATTCCCTACTAAGGAACTCTTAGAATGAAGGGTCAAACATGCACTAACAACTTTTTATTAAAAAAATTAACATAATCATTAAAAACATAATTGCATCATCAACAATATTGATGTATCATCATAAAAAGTAAGCACCCTTAATTAGGTACTCACTTTAGCCCCATTTTAGTATGTATGGGTTCCCATATTGATTTCGCACTCTCCTAATTCTTATTGGACCCTCAAATTAACATTATAAGTAGATTATATTGGTTCAATTTGATCAAAACTAGAGGTTGGCCCTTATTTCTATGGTTTCTTCTCTTTTTTCCCTTCAATCAAATAATTCATTTAATCTCCTAGGACCTATCTTATCATTTATGGAATAATTCATTTAATCTCCTAGGACCTATCTTATCATTTATGGCCTTTACATGCTCTCCCCAACCTCAAAATGAGTTGTACCTAGAAATATTGGATCTATTGACTATTTAGGACCCACAGTCCAAAATTTGGCTCAATTTCCCAAGCATAGAATTCTATTGGAGATTCTCCCCTAGGAAAAAATGTCATTAGTGATTTTTTCCCTAGGAATCGAGGCTTCATTTTTCCATAGGCCTAATCATGAGGTATTTGCTAGAGATCTAGCTTTATGGTTAGCCTACCTAAGTTTTAACCCTCAAAATGATGGATTGAATACATAAACCCCTTTTCTCTCCTTATTTTAATATATGTTATCAAGTTCAAGAATTCACTATAAAGTTTTGAAACATTTATGATCAAGAAAGTGATGTTGAAGCATCCTAGGTGTAAGGGAAATCTTGCATCACCCAAAAATATTTCTAGTTTCTTTTCAATAAGGGCTATCTTGTGCAGAGCTGCTATTTTCATAATTTTACTATTTTTAGTAATTTTTTCACTTGAGCTCAGAATGCTCTATTTTCTTCCCTAGAGGTTCAATTTGGTTATACCAACCTTCCAGTAAAGTTTCATTGCAAGATCAAGTCTAGTTTTGAAGATATTGAGAATTTTCGGTATTGGCAGGAGGGTACAAAAACTTTGAACTCAATTTTGAAGGCTTTAGAGGCTACAAATGGGGTTGAAAGTTTAGCTAATTGGAGCTTACACTAATTAGGTGTTATAGATAACTTCTCACAATTTCCAAAATGGGGTTATAATAGTTGATCGGGTCAACAGGCAATGACTTATGTTCTCCAGAAGTTGCACTACCTAAAATCGAAGAAAATGAATTTCCTTAAAAATTTATTTTTGAGTTCTAAAATTTGTTTGGGCTTATTCTAATGTAATAAAAATGAATAATTATATCTTAGGGATGGTCAGCCTCAAACTTTAGGGTTAAAATTTCTAGAACCTTCTTGGACGGTTAAAATTGTCTATATAATGAAGGCATGTAGGGTTATCTAGGGTAGTTTTTTTGGGAACCGACAACTGGTGGCTCTGGCTTGTAGAATATTGTAATGAAAATGTTCATGTGGTTGTGCATGTTTCAGTGTATGTTATATTTCTCAATATTGTAATTCCATTTCATTGGAGATAATAGAAAGTCCATTTCCTATTCTTGCAAATTGTTGTTTTGTCTCTATTTTTTTATGTATTTGTGGTATTAAGGGGAGCATGTTTCATCAATAAGAAAATCATAGTTCATCATCTCTTCTACAATTGTGCATCGAAGTCTTCAATCCTTCAAAGCATTCTTCCTTCTTCATCAATCACTGTTGGGAAACTATAATATCCATCATTTGAAAGGAATTTATTTCATGATTTACTTTTAGATCATGCTATTACATTAACATTTAGATCACATCCAAAGAAGTATTGCACCATCAAGGTATAAGGTGATTTACAATTCAAATCTAGTTTCTATTTCATCCTTTCTTATAAAATTGAATTTTATTTTCAGGGTTGATTTCTAAACAGGAATCTGACTTAGGAAAACCCCTTTAGCTAACTTTATTCCATTTTTTTAATGCTCAAGAATAGGTTATAGAACCACCAGATCAAGATCAGCCAAATTAGATATAGTCAGAGGTCCTTAGAAAAATTTAGGAAAAATTGCTAGGTATAGAATTCCATTGGTGATCTATCCCTAGGTACATGATGAGTTTTAGCTTGTCCCTACCATTTTTAGTCAAGTTTGGTAGAGTCACATTATAGTCTTTCAAGCCCAAATCTGCAGTTACAGGTCATTCTTGTATTTTGACAGTCAAGAATTCAGATCTAAAAACTCACTTCTTCTATTTCATTTCTGGGTGCATTCAGATCCTTCTCCATTCCCTTTTATATCTATTTTCTTAGTTAAAGTAGATATGATCTACTCTTATTTAGTCCCTTGCATAACAATATCATCCCTTTCTTTCTCAATGATAAGTAGAAAATGAATAAAAATCCTTCATAAACAGATATGGCATTGGCATATTTTAAGTGGTGTTAATCATATTGGTCTTGAGGAGGTTTTGTATTCTAGTGTGCCTTAAGAATTGGGAAAAATATCCCTTTTACTTGATCCCCCTTTCCTATTGTTCAAAATTTATGTAAGAAAATAATGAACAACTAATGATCATTACATGATTATGCACAAAAAAAAGTCTCACAAGAACTTTCACAGGTTCCATGAAAACCCCAAACTCATACTTGGAATAGGTACACACATTCAACAAGACACCTTGCAAAGGGCCCAAACCATGTCCTACAAACCTAACAAGGCACACTTGGATAATTATATATAATTAACAATCAAGAAGACTAAATCCATCCTTAGCACATGCATAACTAGGTTCATTTTAAATCTAAATTAAAACATGAGATAGACTAGATCAAATCATGACTAAAAATAAGAAGTGAATCTATGAAATTACTTGCCAAACCACAGGGAAACCAAATCCAACATCCATATATGCATAGACCCCAAGGAACACCAAATTGTCAAAAATGTGCAAATCTACAATGACATATGCATAGGAATAGAGGCTAAATGCGTTAGTCTACAAAAAGATGAGTGTATAGAAGCAGATAATATATCTGTAACAAAAAAGGATGAATGCACTATTACAAGTGTGGTTGTTTTTCCACCAAAATATTGACCTGTAAATGCCTAATACAACCACTAGACTTATAGTATCCATAGGAGGTGGTCAAACCATATCACAAATCCTGCAAGGGATGCTAGTGTGTTGCCAAAAATCCCCCCAATATCACTTGTTTTAGGCCCGCATCACTCACAAAGGATATTTGAACTTGTGAACAAGCTCTATCACCACTTGTTACAAGTGTGGTTTCCATTGCACCAAAAGATTAACTTGTCCATTCCCAATACAACCACTAGACTTATAGAATCTATAGGAGGCAATTCCATGTCATGAATCTTGCAAGGGATGTTGGTACACTACCAACATGCACATCAAGATTGTGCATATGCACAAGAGTATAGGATATAAGTGCAATTACACTTGAGACTTAGAAAATTTAAAAAAAAGACATGATAACACCAATGTACAACCATAAAAAGAAAATCTCCATAGTAGAGAGTACCAGATATATTTAATTAAGGTTAATTAAACTTTGATCGCATCAATATAAATCATATAAATAATTACATTAGGTAGAAATACAAATGAGAGAACATAAATGCAAGAATAAATAACATATAACCATAATGGACCTTGGAGGAGGTATAATATAGTCTGGGACTTCTTGAATACTTGCACAATAATCCCCAATGGTGAATGGTCATGTCACCTGACCACAAGGTACCTTTAGGGCCTCGACATCATTCTTGAAGAGATAACCAAATGGACTAGCCACACACACACCAATCATGCAAAGGCTTACAACATAATAAAAATCTATCATACTTTGATGTATGATGACCAAATCACAAAGAAACCTAGGCTCAAATCACGAGCATGAGGATGTGGAAAACATATAACTGTACTAAAGACTATGAGATTATGATCATGTCAAGAAGTCCAAGTTCCATATGAGGGCATCTTGGGAACACAATGAAAGCATCCTGGAACTGGGTACATAGCTCATATATACATGAAATTTAATAACACCAATGACACCATGTTATGTCATGGATGTGCTAATTTTCATAAATGTGCCTTTGTTTTGTCTAATTGGGGATGATGTAAAATGGTAGCTACCTATTCTTTTTGGTCTCCACGGTGTTAGCCCACAAAGACTCTTCTTCATGATTCTTATGTGATAGTCTTCCATTAAACTTGTAGTTCTACTACCTTTGGGGAATGATGAAATTTCATTTTGATATAATATCTCATGTATTATCATATGATCATACTAACTCTAGAGTTAGTAGATACCTTTCATGCTCTCTTTTTTCATCTCTTCATTTCCTTGGATTGTCCTTTCTTGGGGGCATCTCATAGTGGAAACATTTATTGTGGGTGCATGTATGATCTGTTAAAGTTATTGTTCCTATTAAGGCTTTTTCAATTTCTTTAGCATGGGGGCATAAACTCTGCTCCTTATTTCAAATTTATTACACACATACGCAGTGATTCAAAATGATCTCTATTACAGATGCCAAGGAGATAATGATTTCCTTGTTTTCATCCTTTCATTGGATCCCTTAATGGAGACAATACGTTTCTTAAGGATTGATCCTCCTTTTATAGATCCCATAATGGATATAATGCTTTCCTTAAGGAATGGTCTTCCTTTCATTGATCCCTAGTCAAACAATACTTTTCTTAGGCCTGATCACCTTTGTTGAATTCCTTAATAAAGACAATGATTTCCTTAAGGAATGATCTTCTTTGATGGGTTGACTAGCATAAAACATCTTGCCAGACTTTCAATGCCATCTTTTTCAGTGTTTTCTCTTTGTATAGTCCATAGTAAGGCAATACCTTACAAGGATATTGGTCATCTCTCTCTCTCTCTCTCTCTCACACACACACACACACACACACACACACACACAAGTGATGCCTCTTTTATCATGGTTTTGGATTTGATGAGGACTTAAGTTACTTAGGGGATTCATGTTTCTTTGTCTCCTTGACCTTGATAAGATTATTCTTATGAATTGATCTACTTTACCATGAGCATGGGTTTGTCTCATACTCCTGCTAAAGTGGGGGCTATATATAGTGTCCTAAAAATTTAGTACCCATGATTGGATGCTTTATTATAACCTATTGGATGCATTTTAGTGATTTCAAGATCTGAATATCCATTATGCTTGATCCTGGAAAGATTATTCCTCTTTTTCTATACATTTTCACTCCCCACAGACTCCAATTTAAATTTGAGCCCATTTCTAATGGGACATGTCAACAATGACGACATGTCCCTAGGTTTTGGGGCCCAAATTTCACCCAGAGCCCGATGTTGGGATTTTATTGGGATATTTTCTTTTGTGGTAAGCCTAGATAAATTTTGAATCATGAAATGATGGATTGGGTATTAAACCCCCCTATTCCTTCTCATTTTTATATACATTCATGATCTATAACTTTTGACAATCAAGCTATCAAGGTTTTCAAGAAATCAAGAGAAATTGAGAAATTAGATTCATTATTTGAAGGAAAGCATCCAAGATAAAGATCTTCAAGCCTCCAATTCTTAAAGATCATTCAAGTCAAAGGAAATACTCTCCAATTGAGGAAATTTTCTCTCCCATGATGGCCAAGTAGAGGAGCTCTCAATCAAGCAAGAAGATCCATACTTCCATCCACCTTCTCTCTCATTTGCAAGTAGTGATCAAGCATATCAACATGTAAGATATAGAATTTAAATTCATAGATTTATGCATTTGTGATGGAATCCTTGATTCTACATTACATTCCAATGTCAACTCATTAGATCTAAAGCACATTCAAGCATCTTCATGGGTATGAGCAATTTCTACATCCGTCCATGAGGGTTTATGCAAGGTGAATCTACCATTTACCTTTCTACATACTTTCCTTTATGCAATTTCATTTTGTTTCTAAGGTCAATTCCTAAATTGAGGTTTCACCAAGGTAAAATCTTGAAGAAAACCTTTTCCCTATTTTTTTGTGTGTAGGAATAGGTTATAGAGCTATTGGATAGGATCTGAGCAAATCAGGAACAATCAGACAATTTGTGAAAAAATAGTCAAAAACATGAGGGACAAATCACCATTCTTGTCATGTCCTAGGTACATGTCACCATTTCCATCATGTACCTTGCATTTTGATCTCATGTTTTAGCCATAGGTCAAATATGTCTCCTAGTTTCTATTTTTATAAATTTCCACTCACTATCTATCTGTTACACTTTGTTTTGATTAAGTAAAAATAGTTTTGAAAGGAACCTGAAACCTTGTACAAAGTTTGAAAGATAAAGAATTAAAACGTTTACAAACTACTCTAACGCATCACCAACAAACTACTAGGAAGACAAAAACATAAAAGAATAGTATCCACTAGCCGATACAACAATGGGAAAAGAACAACAAAAAGGACAACAACCAAACAATAGAAGATCAGCTAACACTTTTCATAGTTTCTTCAATCTGGTTCACCATCAGATCCATGGTGCCCACAATTTTCTTGATCTCCTCTAGATCAGTGTCATCCTAGGTAGAAGCCTTCCTCATCCACGCACGGGTCCTCTTGCCAGGGATAGACAGGTCCAACTCCTTGTTAACCTCCTTCTCCCTATTGTCTTTACCTTTTAGTTGCTCCAAATTATCCATCAGAACTTTGAACTGTTCCGTATTTTCTTTCAAAGAATTATGTCTCTAAACCACAATATTCTTAATAGTTTCCTCAATTCTATTCATCCTCTTTTCCAAAATTTTATAGTATATTTCTTTATCCCTAATTTTATTCTCTAGCCTATCCACCGTGGCCCCCATAGCTTCAGCATTGCCAATGGATTTTTGCAGGTCATCAATGTAGGTAGAGAGGGGTTTATCACCAATATTGATTTTCTCCATGCACCTAATCATTTTCTCTTTCTCCTACAACTCCTTTATTTTAGCCATATCCTCCAGCAGATTTCCTATAGTTTGACTAAATTCCAAAATGTTGTTCTCATATTTCTGGTTAAGACAATCAAGATACAATTTTTCTTTGTTAACTGGCTCTTTTCTATTATCCTTCTCAATATCCTCCACACCAACATTGATCCCATCATCGATATTAACATCTTCATTTATTTATTTCTTGTTATCCTACTCAAAATTATCCTTCAACCCCAGAGAGTCATTATTCTCCTCCATAGTCTCCCTATCAGGGATTTTCTCCTCCATGTGATATTTTCCCTTCTTTTTCTTATTGCTCGTGGTATCAATACCCACAACTGTGTCCTCATCCTCATTAGAAGAAATGAAAATCCTCTTCTTAGTCAGACATTTATCTTTCCTAACCCCTTTAGCTTGGGTTTTATAATTTCTCCAAGAATTCTTCCTCATTTTACTCTTTACCGTGCATTCTTGAATGAGGTAATCCTCATCATCAGTCACTTTCTCTGCAATAGAGTTATGCATAGCCTTTCTACTCTTTTTACCCTTTTTCATAGGCCCCCCCTTTATTTTAGGTTTAACAATCCTCCTGCTAGATCCCTCAGAAAACTCATACAAGGCTTCCTCAATCTCATAATCTAGGTTGTACTCACTGTCCTCCTCATTAGAATCCTCTTCTCCCTTACCTTTTCCCTCAAGAAAGAGTTTCTCCATTTTTTTTCTTTTTAAGAGGTCAAACACCAGAGATATAAGACCTTGGTGTGAGGCATGATCCCCAGTTGGGTCCTTTTTCAATTCTTTCATGGAGTGATTAAAATAGCAAGAGAGGTAATAGGGAAAACTGATTTTGTCACCATGATAAAAATGATTTAAAATAATAAAATGATATCCATAGGCTCTACTAAACCTACCATCTAGAGTAACATAGCTAATAATTTCAAAAAGCACAGACCTCCAAGGTCGACTGACAAGTTTAGTATCATGGTAAGATGTATCACCTTTTACAAGCCACAATCTTTCCTCCTCCATCTTAGTGAATTTAGCCAGAGCCCTATCAAAAATTTTCCTATCTCTATAGAACTTGCAACCATCCTGTGATAGACCAGTAGCTTCAACAATAATGTCTTCATTAATTTCCACCATTTGATTCTCTATTTTAATCTTTTCATTCTTCCAATTGTTGATGAAATAAATGGTTATCGACAAGTTACTTCCATGAAGAAGCTCCATAAAGACATCCATACCACCTTTTTTTCAAAATGCCCCATGCCTATGTGTTTTGCATCCACTCTTTGCAAGAAACTAGTTCAACCCTTTTTTTATTACCTCCCATTGTCCTCTCCACTAATTTACCCTAGCCTTGAAGATTTATAAAACTTTGAATAACACATCTACAACTGACTGGGTTCCATCTTTTGATGTCTAAAAATACCCACATTCTGTGTGCTCTCGCATATTTGGTACCCTTCAAAAAATGAGCTCTTCCATAGCCATCATGATTCAATGAGGCATTAAAAGTTTTATTAATAATTATTATTACCATTTACTCCTCTCTTATTACTCTGGATACAACCTAGCTCTATCAAAGATCACACCTCATGTGAAAGATTATCCTCCCCGCACCAAGTGATGATATCATCCCTGCCGCAAGCCATGTTGGCAACCTAGTCAACAATCGTGTTGATTTTCTTGAAATCATGGGTGATGATGCATGATTCAAAGGTGTTAATAATATATTTCTCCACCTTTATAGCATTATAAATAGACCATGAGGTGGGATTCATATTATTAAGACTGTTTATAATATTCATTAAATCCCCCTCAACCCAAAATTTATTACACCTATACTCTTTAGCAAGGATGATAGCTTGGTAAGTCGCAATAGCTTCCACCACATGATTCGATTGATTTCAGATAGGAATAGATCTAATGAATTTACAAATCCCATTCTCATCTCTTAACACTACCCCACATCCAGCGATTCTCGGGTTTCCTTTCGAAGCCCCATCAAAATTTATTTTTATCCACCCATTAGGTGGAAAATCCCATCTAGCTTCATTCCTCAAATTGATTTGAATATTAGATTTTCTAGCTTCTTTAATTTTCCAATTCTAAAAAAAAATTGAATCCCATTGATCCTTAGTAGTATCCATTTTTCCTAAAGAGCCACAATTCTCCATTATAGCTCTTTTAATTTTCTCAAAAACCACCTGATAGGAGGAAGATTAGTTTCTAAACACTCTATCATTTCTTTCCCTCCAAAGACCCCAAAAAAAGTGGGGTAAGAAAATATTCCTCAAGGTTTTCACCATGCAATTCTTAGAAGGACAAATCCAAGATATAAAAACTTTTTTAATGTCAAAAGGAAAGACCCAATCCAAGTTAAAGAGTTTCCTGAATTTGGTCCAAAGTTTACCAACAAAGGGACAATGCACAAACATATGGTTAACTGTCTCTTCCTCCTGCATACATAGATAACAAATATTAGGATAACAAATTCCTTTGGATTTAATATTGTCTGTAGTAAGGATTTTATTTTGGAGCATAGTCCAGAAGAAAATGTTAATTTTGGGGGTAAGACCTTTAATCCAAGATTTTGCCCGGCTGGGTGTTTCCACATTAGAGAATTGTCAATTGTATAAATAGGCCATAGAGAAAATACCATCAGGAGTCAATTTCCATATGAGTTGATCATCCTCCCCAACCTTCACCAGGGAATTCAAAATTTTATTTAACTGTCTTAGAGAAGGATCAATGAAGAAGAGGTCCTTCCAGTTATTATTCTCCCAATAATCAACAACTTTGACTCCAACTAAGATCTTGCACTTGTCCATAAAAGGGTTCCAATCAGCATTATCCTGAAGATGGATATCTAAAACCCAAAAATCATCCTAGAACTTGACGGAATTACCATTACCAAACTTCCATTTGATTCCCTTACCGCTGACCTCTTTGGTTTTTGAAACATTATTCCAAATGTTAGATCCTCTAGGGACATAATCATCACTAAGGAAATTCTATAAATTAGAGTAGTCTCTCAAATATTTATTCTTCCAAATATTAATCCATTTTCCTTTCATGTTATAAGCTCTCCAAATCTGCTTAGCCAAAAGAAATTCATTCACATTCCTTACCCTCCTTAACCCCATACCACCTTTATTGCGGGGTCTACAAACTTTATCCCATGCAATTAAAGACAACCTTTTCTTTTTTTCCAATCTAGTCCAAAGGAAATTCCTTTGGATTCTTTCAATAACATCAAAAAATTTAGCTAAGATTTTAAAAAGGCTCATAGCATAAAGAGGCATGCTTTGTAAACTAGATTTCAATAACTAAATTTTACCAGCTTTGCTCAACAAGGACCCCTTCCATCCCGCCAACTTCTTATAATATTTATCAATCAAGGACCTCCAAAAGGCCTCCAAAGGATCCTAACAAAGAGGAAGACCCAAATAGGTAGCAGGTATACTACCAATCTGACAACCTAGGATTTTACTAATCTTTATCTATCTACTATCAGGGGTGTTAACAAAATAAGTATAAATTTTAGACCAGTTGATCAACTGTCTTGAAGCTTTCCCATAAGTATTTAGATATTTTTAAAGATTTCTAGATTCCTTCATTGAAGCTTCTCCCATAACCATTGAATCATAAAAAAAAAATTGATGGGAGAAAATTGGATTTGTTGATGAGGTTTTAAGATGTTTAATCTCCCTTAATTCAACAAGCCTAGCTATGTATCTTCCAAAACATTCAGGAATAATAACAAAAAGTACTGGAGAGGGCAGAACACCCTATCTTATTCCTCTAGAAGATTTGAAGAAAGGGGTAGGGGTTCCATTAACCAAAATAGAGAAAGTGGCAGAAGAGACCAATTGCATAATAAGTTGAACACATTTCATGTTGAAACCAAAAGCAAATATCACCCTCTTAAGAAACTCCCAATCCACTCTATCATAAGATTTGGAAAGATCTAGCTTCAAAATAAAACCTTCCTTCTTATCCATGACAAGAGAATGAATGTTTTCATGCACTCTAATGATAGAATCTAAAATTTGTCTCCTAGGCATAAAGCCATTCTACTGCAAAGAAATGATTGAGGACAAAAAAGAAAGAATTATATAAGTAAGCACCTTAAAAATGATCTTATAGATAGAATTGCAAAGACTAATAGGCCTAATTTGATCCATGGTGTCAGCTCCAGGTCTCTTGGGAATAAGCACCAGAAAAGTCACATTAATCTCCTTCAAGATTTTCCTTGATCCAAAAAACTCTTTAACCGCATTCAAAATGTCCTTTTCAACAATAGTCCAGTACTTTTGGAAAAATAACATCGGAAAACCATCTGGTCTAGGTGATTTTCTCCCTTCAAAATAATAAACAACCTTCTTAATTTCCACATTAGAAGGGATAGCCACCAAAAATTCATTGTGATCCTTCTTCAAAGTACTCGGTATGCACTCCAAAAGATTCCTCCAAGCTTCCATATCTAGATCTTGATCTTTTTCCAATATATTAGAGAAGAAATTGCTTTCCTCCAGCCAAATAGAGTCCTCCTCCTCCAAGATCCTAATTTTGTTAATAATTTTAGAGATTTTGTTGGCTGCTTTATGCTTCAGAGTAGACATAAAAAGGTATTTGGTATTCCTCTCTCCTTATTTCAGCCAAACATTTCTAGATCTTTGTTTCTATAAAGCCTCTTCTTTTGCTATAATATCATGATATTTCACAAGCATTTCATTTTTAGTTTCTTTGGAGACCTTTTTATACCCCTCATTTTTAATACTATCTTGAATCTCTTTCAGGTCCATCAAGATATCCTTTTTAGTAGTGAAATATTCCCAAAGCTGTCATTATTCCATTTCTCGATCTTATCCTTAACAAATTTGAGCTTCTTAGCAACTTTAAACATAGTTGTACCTTCAATCTTGATCTTCCACCATTCCTTGATAGTCCTCTCCAAATCAATGTGCATAGTCCACATTTTTTCAAATCTAAAAAGAAACATAATTTTCCCCTTTATACGATCACCAATAAAGGTAATATGATAATGATCAAATCCAGCTCTAATATGGGCTGAAAGAGAACAATAGTACTACATAAACCAATCATTGGTAATTAAAGCTCTGTCAAGTCTCACTTGGATAAGGTCCTTCCCTGATCTTCTATTCATCCTAGTAAACTTAACACCTTGGAGATCCATGTCATGGAGAGCCTTCTCATTAAGAAAATCCGTCAAATCCATGCTACTGTCCTAATTGGGTTGGCTACCCCCCATCTTTTAATCATCCTTTATCAGAGGATTGAAGTCCCCCATTATTATCCAGTTCGTTATTACCAGTTGTTTAGTAACTTTCTTAATTAATCATTAACATTAAATCATCTCATCATTTATATTTTCATTTATCACATATTTTAGTGGAGGATCATTGTCCCACTTAGTGTTTGAATATCCTCTTAAACCTGGTGGGGTATCTACCTTCTAAAATGTGCAATTAATGAAAAGGGAGGTGATTTATCCCATCTATGTCATCTCTTTCCTTTTCTCCCTCTACATCTGCAAACCTTTGTAATGAATGAATTTGGTCTAGAAATCAAGCCAATCAATTAGTCATCACAATACCAACATGTCCAAATATTTTTTGACTAATATGATGAAGATTTCAATATATACACTTCATAGGGGGAACTAAAAGATCCATCTACACCATCCCAAGGTATAGTTCTATCCTCCACGTCCATGTCTTAATTTTATTCTGACTTCTTAACATGTGTCTTCTCCATTCCTTTCTTTTCTTGAGAAGAATCAACCTTCTTTTGTGGAATAGAAGACCTAACATTCTTTCCTCTACAAGTCTTGGAAAAATTTCGTTATTTATTACAGTTAAAACATATAACACCATTTTGTAAAGAATCTCCATTTCTTCTCACATTAGTTCTATAATTAGAAACCTTATGGAATTTTTTTTTACATGTGTAACAATAACCATTAAAGGATTGTGTATTCCTAGCATTTATATTTATTAGGCTATTTCTCATTATTCTACTTTTGCATTCATTAGCCATATGAACAATTTTTTTGTAATCATATCATTGACCATTGAATGGTTGAGGTCTTAAGTGCTAAACTGAATTCATATTCATTATAATTCTACAATTTACAGACTTATGTCCAATCTTATTACAAGAAAAATAATTACCATAAAAAAATTGAGAAAACCTGGTTTGAGCAGTGTGATTTGGAATCGTCCTAGTGAAGTTTTTCTTCTTCTTCCAAACATGAGAATAATTGTTTTGATCCCCTATGTCTTCTTGGATTCATCTTGAATCTTTTCTCTTTTAGTATACCAACCTCTATTTTGGAGCTTTATTTCTTATCAAAACCAATGCCACCTTTGTTCTTTTGTGAATTTTGAAAACTAAGCATCTCATCAAGAGTATCACTACCAATTTTAAGTTTTAATCCCTTTTTAATTTTTTCTTTTTCATCTTCCAATTATTTTCTTAGAGAAACAATATATTCCTTGAGTTTTGTGCATTCATCTAACTCTCTTTAAAAAAATTAGTTCAAAAAGTTAGCAAACATCTTCCCTTCTTTTATTTGCACTTTTAGATTGATTATTTCATCTTTTGACATTTTGAGTTTTTTTCATGTTCCTTTATTTGATTCTAATTTGGTCTTCAATTTTATGATCTCCTTTTCTACCGTATTGAATTTCTTTTTGTATTTTTCATACTTTCTCTTTAGATCATCCATGTCATTAAAAGAAAATTTTAGTTCTATATGAGATCTACTTTGCATGCATTGTGATTAATATCCCACTCTTTTCGTTTCATGGCTTCAAGATCTCACTATAGAGCAATCATCATGTTAATCTTAGCTTAATAACTCATGTGCTCAAAAGAAGGATCTACCTTCAGTTGTCAAACTATTTCATTAGGAACCTCTCTCTAGCACCAATTGTTGAATACATCCAAATGTTGAGATGGGATGGTGAATCAACATAAACCAAAATTTAAATATTCATTACCTTATAAACCATTTGTACAGATGTGCAAAAGTATGTTAATAATGTATTTCTCTTTGAATATATCTACTTTTGTTAACTCTACACACTTAATCATCTAGTTTACGATCAATTTATCACATTACAGAACTTCACAACTCTACAAACCTTTTTCAAAAATTATTTATTCCTCCTTATATATCCTTCTGATCAATGCAAAACATCAATTATCTTGCCTCAAATAGGACCTAAAAAATCAAGTGTGTGACCTAGGACATAGGTTAGCTCCAAACATATGTATCAACCAAAAAAATTAGTTTTGGATCAACCTATCACTTTACTGAACCGTAAACATATCATAACACATCCTTCAAGGCCAATGGAATAGGCCAAGATCAACTACAATCGAGGGAATATACCTTATCAGTGTAATATAAACACCACTATCAAGAATGCTCATAATTAACCCTTTTACCATTAGGGAGGGAATCAAAACATCATGAAAACCAAAACCAAGATACTAGAGATATCTACAACCTTTCTAAAAAATTTTCTAAAAGGATCAATCATTAAGTACTAGAGTAGAAGAACATTGTCACTAAATCAGGTAAATATTGCACAGACTAGACCAACAATATGATAACAATATAGTAAATACTATGCACTAGAGAACCAACACATATGAAAATAATGTCAAGTTACACTACATTGTCTTCAACATCTTTCCAAAACTACAAGGTTGTACCGATCATCGTTGTAGAATGAAAAGAATTCTAGTGAGCCAAATGAGATACTTTATTGTGACAAATTGTAATGCAAAGTTCAAACCCTTATAAATTTTTTTGCAAAATATATCATGAATTGAAAACCTAATAGTAGGTACTTGAAAATTGTTTAAAATCCTAAACAATACATCCATAGGATGAAATACAGTGAAATGTTTAGTGGAAGACTCACTCATGGTCATGAGAAGATACACTGCTTCAACACTTAGACAGTTTATTCAATTACTCAAATATAGTTTTGAGCATAAACATCATTTGCACAAAACTTAAACCATATAGACTGTTACTATAACTAATAGTGATGATGATGAAGACTGACCAAGATCAGAGGAATATAAGATAGTAGAAAGGTTAGATCAGTTATTATCTTGTAATTGATGTCAAGCAATTGATCTCTGGTATATATTATGTTGCCATATCATTCAGAGTATGAGATAAGTTGAATGATTTAAGGAGAAGAAGAAATGAGATGTTTTGAAGTTGAAGAACTTAAATGGGAAACTAATACATATCAGACAATGCTAAGATAATGTTGATATAATTTTTTTCTACCTAACATATGATTATATCAAATTGGTAAAGAATGGTAATGAAAATTTGACAAGTCCGTAAGAGAAATAGTTTTGTTTATCGAGAAATAAAAATCACTCAGTAAAGAGGAAAAGTAATTCGGTAAAAGTAGAGTAAGTTTCAGTAAAAGAAAATGAACTCAAGACATTGAACAAGAAGTTTTAGGCACTGAGAGAAGTTAACTGAAATTCAGAATTAGCCATTGAGAAAGGAACAAAAAATAAATACAAGGATCAAAATGACATTTAATGATTACCTATGATGAGATGGAAAGTTGTGATGATAAGAAAAGTTATTTTAAGAGATCTATGATCAAGAAAATTTGTGATGATGATCTATGGCTTAGATATAAATGGTTAAAATAGAAGGAACAAGTTTCAAGAAAGTTCAAGTTATGAGGTGAAGGTAAAATGTGTTACCGAGATCTAGATACATTGAAGAAGTGTGTGAAATGAGTTGAATGGGTAAGATTGATCAAAGAAAAACTTAATAGAGGAGATTAAGTGGCAAAAGAAAGAATATATAAAGGATGAATTTTTATGGAAAAATGGCTGGCAAATTGAAGAGTTGATAAGTCACCGACTGATGTAGTGAAGAAGGAAAAGATATAGAAGAGTGTACAAAGGATATGATTATGCAAAGGATAGTTGCAAATCTATAGGTTACATTATTTATTGTTTCTTATTAGCATTTGTAATAGAGAAATCTCTTAACCAAGTAGACTTAGCAGTCTTATTTAAAATCCTTACAAAAGGTAACATTCTAAAGAGTGTTCAAAGTCCTTTTACCAGGCCACTCCTTACAGGGTGAAGATCCTAACAGATTTGATGTAAATCCCTTGACCAGGTCACACCTAATAGTGTGTATTGTAATCTTTAACCAGTTAGCTCTTAACCAGGTGTACTTCAGAAGAGTATTTTCTTTAGTGGGTGACAGTTGCCATTGTGGTTTTCCCCAAAGTTGGGTTTCCATGTTAAATAATGGTGTTACATGTGATGAATGATTTATGTGATTGATTTGTTGATTGTTAAAGTTTATTTACTGTTATTGCTAAATAGTGAATTATGTTTAACCGAGTTAGTTAGAGAATTTTTTTTGAGGTACTGTGAATCAGGGATTACTGATTCACCCCCCCTCTCTATAATCCAACAGTAGACTACTACTATGATTAATACATAATGTAACTAAGTAAAAATTTAATTAAATCTATACATACTAGAAAACTCTAGACTAATAAAATGTCATTTGATGAGTTTTTAGACCCCCTTCATTATTTATGAGCAAACTAAAATGGCACATATGCTTCTATATATATCTCATCTAAAGTGGCATAAATTATCTCCTAAAGGAATCATTTAAAGCTTATTTGTTAGTATTGTAAGGCACTAAGAGGGGGGGTGAAACAGTGCTTCCACAAATCTAATTTTTTTAACAATAATCTTCCACAATAACCAACATGCAAAAGATAATATAACATAGAAGCATAACAAGTAAACCATTCACACACAATGAACACAAGACACAATATTTTTTCTTTTGGAAACCCTTGTTAGAGAGATAAAATCATGTGTGGTGATGATGACCACAAATTTCACTAGTGCACCATTGAAATCTACCCTTTTAGGAGCAATTACAAAACCTTTCTAAGGTTATACCTAGTTAAGAGTACTTAGCCTTGTTAGAAGCTACAAAAGTCATGTTAAAGAGTACTTCAATCCTTAATAAATTACTAAAATACTCAAACTAACTAATGTGATCAAAGATGTATTAAAATATTCCTCTGTAGATAATGCTTGTACGATCTCACACCTTAACTCGATCTCCAACTCAAAATTGGGTTGCATGTACCTTGTCTACTATCTTCTTACCGATTGACTAAACACTTAGTTGTTTTTCCAATTTGAACCTTCAACACCATCAGTAAACTTGATCTCCTATCATCATTAGATCATGTTTCCAAAAATGAAAACACCACAATAAAATCATGTGACCAGGACACATATCACCTACATCAAATGCCAATAATCTCCCCCTTTGACATTGATGACAACACTTAGAAAAAAATAATCTAAGTGCCAACAATTCTCCCCAAACTGACATATACCATATTGTGAGAATTACAAACATGTAATCATATGCATCCTAATATTTTAGCCAATTTTCTATTTTAATCCCTATACTACTCTCTCCCTACACTATCCTCCCCCTTTGTCAACAATGACAAAGGTGCTACAAGATATGCAAAAATCAAAATTTTATTAATCAAGAGTAGCATAACCTATTAAATTCTATTGAATATCTCATTAAAAGTAGTCTTCAAAAGTGTCCAATCATTGACCCATGAATTGTGCAGATTTTCCATAATAAGTATCTATCCATGAAGCAAAAATGCTAATTCCTCAAATCCATCAATTGTGCTCAAAAGTCAACGTGTTAAGTCTTTCTCAGCTTCTTCTAAAATCTCTTGTAGGATATCCATTTTGGTAATCAACACACTCTGTAGCTCCATCAAGTTTCTGATCCATTTATCTAGTTTTGCCTTGTAAAGCTTCAATTTACGATTTATCTTTCCTACCTTTATTCCAAAAGATGTTGCAGTCATATGAATGGTATCAAAATTTTGTGACAACTTCAGCTCATGTTGAGCTTCACCCTTTTTCTTTTCAAGATCTTTCATAAAATGGGAAAAATAACAAACAGTCTTCAGTGTCTTACCTCATTCAAGTAATACTTCCTTCACCCAGTTCACATCCAATGTAAGAGTATTCCTGTCTTCACTAATAAACTATGCTAACTTTTCTGATCTCCTCTTGACATACTCTTTTTATGCTTTGTCAATAGTTGCATCCTCCAAAATTTTCATCTCATCACTGGTGGCAGTGACTAGATGTGCTAATTATTCTCTTGGAGTAACCTTGTCCTCATATGTTACTTTAGGCATAAGATCAAATAATATATCTCTCGCCATTAAAAAAACTTGTGCCTCCTACTTGAGCTTATCCTTCTTCAATTTGGGCTTGATTTCCATTGCAAATTTTATCATTTCCTTAGGCCTCATTGTTCTTAAGTATAATTGTCCCTTGAGCGATATATCATCATCATCAATGCTCATCTTGGATAGTGAGGAAGGTGTTGTCTTTTCTTGTTCTTTCTCTATAGTTATTGTTATCTCTAAAAGTTGCACCTTGACTAAGCTCCAAAAAACTCAGTCACTTTGAGAAACATGGAAACACTCCAAGGTTGTGGGTAACCTATAGCTGGAATGAATCTCTAGATTCTAGGCTGGTTCTTGTATGACACTTCACTTAAAGTCCCAAAACTTAACTTTCTAAGGAAAAGGGATAGAAGGATAACATAAATAAAATCCAAGTCTAAAGGGTGATGCACTAAAATGAAACTTGCAACATACAAAAGAATGATTCCTGAAAATACACCTAAATGCAATCATAAACTCACACAACCTATTTGCTTCATATTCAGGCATAAGTATCTCACATAAAGGTATCATAAATTATGTTTAGGAAGGAAAGATAAACTTTCACAACACAAAACTATGAAAAAAATTTTAACACAAACTTTAAACTACAAAAAACATCTGCCATAAATAAGAAGGCAAAATATTGCATAAAAATGACCTCCAATGTATTTCTGTATCTGCAAAAATGAATTACAAGCTAAGACAGAATGAGAAAAGGACTGAAAATAGTCACAAGGCTCTCAAAACTACATAAAACCAGAATTGATTACAAATGAGTCTCAACTCATACTTATACAATTTTACCCAGCTGTATTTAGGAGAGTAATAACTCCTAGGTCAGATTTAGTCTACAAGGCCATTTTTTAGCCCCTCAAAATACTTTAAAAAGGCATAAAAATACCTTAGAAGTCATGCCTCATTAATGTTATCATAAATATCTCCCATAAATGTAGTCTTATCTCTCAAAAGCTCTCAAAAAGTCTCTGAAAAATAATAACTCCACTCAGAAATTTCATCCTTATCTCCATGACTTGAGCACTTAGTCATAACTTTACATTTGTAAAATATCTTACTTAGATTTTTAAAAGATAAAAATAAAAATCTTATTTTTCATTATAAATATTAAACGATTATTATCCATTTATTTAATAAATATTAGAGATATTAATTAGATAAATAAATTATAAATTGTTTACTATTTTAATAATTTAATAATAATTAATAATTAATTTATTATTTATTATTTTCATAAATATTTAATTATATTAATAATGTTTATTAAGTGATAATTAAAATCACTTAATAACATTATTAATTTAATAATATTTGTTAAAATAATAAAATTAATTAATTATTAAAAATTATTAAAATGTGCAAAATAAAATATTTATGTTTACTTTATTAAAAAATCTAAATACATACCTTACATTTGTTATAAACAATGTTAATAAAATGATATGAAAAAATATATCATTTTAATAATATTATTTATTTACATGTTTTGATAAATTATCAAACTTAGTGATATATATTTATCACTTTTGAAAACATAACTTAAGCCTACGTCGAGAGATGAAAAATTAAAAACAAAGGCTAAAAGCATTTCCTCTTGGCACACAACAAACAATAAAGAGTATTTTCGAACCCTAAAGCATCCCTTTCATTTTTCATTTGGTAAACTATTTGCTGGGAATGAAAAACTCCAGTCGCCATGAAGGGAAAAGAGGGGCTTTGACTGCGATTTTTGCTACATCTTCTTGTGCCGGCCATGAATGAAGGTGGCTGCAAATTTGAAGGTTATTTGCAGACTTTTCCTTGGAGTTTTTTGTTGTTGCAGTCACCATGGATTTTAATGAAGCTTAGAAGTCTTCATGTGTTAGAAATTGAAGGCTTTTGTCTGCAACTTTTCCTTGGAGCCTCCATTGAAGCTTTCTATGAAGCTTTCTTGAGGATTTATGAAGATTTTGAACCATTTATTGCAGATTTTGAATATGGTGAGCATCTTTGACATTTCTCTTTGTAAGTCTGAATTTTTTGCAAAATAAATGAAGAACTCCTTCTTAAGACGGGCTGCAGCCATTTTTTTTATGATCCACATCAAATATTCATATTATGTAGGTTCTTCGTGTGTTTTTTATGCATCCTTTCCTTATGCAAACTACAGATCTCTAAGTTCCAACCCTTGCAACTCAAAACAAAAAGGAACCATTTAATTTTCTGCACTTTTGATTGTTCTGGGCAGCAACACTGTGAAATTATTCCGCCATTTACTTGCACTTGGTAGTGGTTGCCTTTCATTAGTTGTCTTCAACACATTCAGACCACTGGCAATATTGGATCTTTTTTGTAATTTTTAAATGAATTGTATCAACAACATCCTCTATTTATGGTGATCTTGGGCACATAAAAATGCTGGGAGTTGTGAATCTCTGTACTTAATTTCTTCAATGCTTGGATTGAGATTTTTTGAACAATATATCAGATGTATTGAAATACCATGCTCTAAAATTGCTTTGAGATCCTATTGGAAATGCAACTATGTAACTTCTATCTCCTTTCCATATCTCTCCCTTTCTTATTGGGAAGTTCTCATACATCCTTTTGACTGTATTTTACATTTCAAACATCATGTTGATCACTATTAATTATACTCTTGGAACCACTATAAATCACTATCATTTGACTATTGATGCTCTTTCTTTCTTTTATCTCATTGGAAATGTCAAGGACATTACTTGTTGACTTGCTTATCCTATAGCACGTTGGGCTCTACCCTTGTGGGAGCCACATTTAACTTCATGTGCTACATGATATACATCTATAACTATATGAAGAAAACCAGTTAAAAAATAGATGTACTTTTTTGCAAATGACCTCTAGTGGATTTCTTCCTTATTTAATGCATATTGAGGCTAGTTTTTATTTGCATAGGTAAATGAGACGTAAAGATAGTAACTTGTTATTTCTTAGATCTTTTGATATAACTCATTTCTTATGTTCTATGTAGGAACATGGACTACTAATGAGCTATGGAGCTAGAGGACAAACACTTCAGATAGGCAGCAAGATGACTTCAAATCAGTCATACAGGCAATGATTGGTTACCTTCCTACATGCACATTTCCTTATTCATATACAAATTCCTTTTCATTTGCATTGAATAAGTAATAAATCAGTCAGTCTCATGGCTTGTGTGAGACACCATGTACACTTTGCATTCAATAAAGATTACTTTTCTCTCAAAATATCTTGAACTTTCTTATAAAAACAGTCAGTATGATGCAATGCAAAAATGTTATCCTTTGTTCTTTTTCTTTATGCATATGCATGTGTTTCAACAGAAACAAAAATGCACCTTAAACTCTTTTTTTAAGACATGATAGCTCATTTGATTGAGCTTGGTACCAAAAATTGGTAACAATTACCTCTTCTTTCTTTACTTGATCTTTATGTTGATCATCTATAGTAACTTTAACTTTTTCACCATCAGTCATAGCCTAACTGATACCTATGGTTACTGGTTCTTCCTTTTTCTCCTTAGTTTCATCTTGAGTATCCATAGGCTCATTATGTATCTCCATGGAAGGGATATCACCTGCGCTGTCTATTTATTCTTTAATTTCTTCAAGTGTGACCCTCACACCATCAATAGTAAACCCTCATCTGTTTGAGTAACCATTGGGTCACCTTCTTATTCTTTTACCGGTTCCTCTTAATGTTCTTCATCCTTTGTATCTTTAATCATTCCCAAGTGTTTCAACAAGATCTCTCAAGTTTCATCCTGAACTCCAAGAGACTCACCATATAAGAGTTGTATTAGTCTCTTCTTTGTTTTGAAGAGTGGTCTTGTCTCTACAAGTATCTTCTATATTTCTTCTTTTGACATTTCTAGTTGAAGTTATGGTAGAATATACTGAATTAACTCCTTGTCCTCTCTAATAACAGTATTGCACCTAGCATCAAGTTTATTATACAAGTGGGTATTTATCCTTGTAAATCCATCAAAAAGTTTCTAAACTTATTCATGTTATACACTACAACATATTCAATCTATTCTTGTTCCTCCTTACCAAATTTATCATAATACTTGTCAAGTCCAAAAAGTATACCATATTTATTAACATTTTGAATGATTGCATCAACAAAAACTACCTTACCAGTTGTAGATTCAATAGTCTTAGTAGTGGGGGAACCTACTACTTTAGATTTTTTTCCTTTTGCCTTGAGCTCCTTCTACTCTTTCTCTCATTTTGTCTCTTCACTTTCTCCTTCTGCAACTTTCTCAAATATTTTTTCTTTGTCCTTTCTTTTTCTTGTTGTCTTCTCTATGTTGTGTCTCCTTGGCTGGTAAATTTTGAGACTTAACAGTCTTTTTAGGCTCTTTGGTAGGGGGAGAGAATTTATCCTTCTTCAAAGTAGTAGCACTTCATGTTTGCTGACCAGTTTAGGAACTACTAGTTGCACTAACATTCCCAACATCTTCATCTTCAATTGTACCCAATATGCTAGGTTTCTCAGCAACATATTTGGCTCTAGCCTTCTCAATATGTTCTTTTGTAAAGCCTTTTGATGTAGGAGCATCCTAGGTGTAAGGGAAATCTTGAAACACCCAAAAATATTTCTGGTTTATTTTCAATAAGGGTTATCTTGTGCAGAGCTGCTATTTTCAAAAATTTACTATTTTTAGTAAGTTTTTTGTTTGATCTGAGAATGATCTATTTTCTTCCATGGAGGTTCACGTTGGTCATAATAGCCTACCAGTAAAGTTTCATTGAAAGATCAATTCTAGTTTTGAAGATATTAAAAAAAATTGGTATTGGCAGCAAGGTACAAAAACTTTGAACTCAATTTTGAAGGCTTTAGAGGCTCCGGTAGGGGTCAAAACTTCATTTGACTAGAGCTTGCACATATTAATTTTTGTAGAGCACTTTGTGTCATTTCCAAAATGGGGTCATAATAGCCAATCAGGTCAACAGGTAATGACTTATGGTCTCTGGAAGTTGCACTACCTAAAATGGAAGAATCTGAATTTCCTTCAAAATTTCTTTTGAGTTATGAAAGTTATTTTGAGCTGACTCTAATGTAATAAAAATGAAAAATAAAATAATTCTATAGGTGGTTGGCCTCAATGGCTAAAATTCTAGAACCTTCTCAAGAGGTGGAAAATTACCTATATAAGGAAGGTTCGTAGTGTTTTCTAGGGTAGTTATGGGTGGTTATTTGAGGCTTTGTCATACATAATTTTGTAAGGAAAATTCCCATGTGGCTTTGCATATTATAATTCTAAAATTTGTAATTCCATACTTTTCAAGATAATAAGAAGCCCATTTTTTATTCTTGCAAATTGTTGTTGCATCTCTATTTATGTTATTTGTTTGTGGTATTAAGGGGACTGCCCTTCATCAAGTGGTATCAGAGAAGGAGTTCTTGAGTGCATAGACAGATCACCAACTATGAGGCAGTTTACACTAGGACTGTGGTTTAGGGTTTCAACGATAAGCGCAAAAATGCCTCCATGAAGGGAACATGGCGAAAGAGTCGAAGGTGTGCCACATGAGGTTAGAGCCCTCCAGAGACAAGTGTGATCATTACAAGAAGAGATTCACAAAGGAATGAATCTTGCAGTTAGAGATAAAAGTGAGGATGAAGCTGAAGAAGAAGGAAATTTTGATCAAGAAGGAGAAGGAAAAATTTTAAACCAAGAGGAAGAAAGGCTTTTCCGGGCCATTTCCAAGATTGGGAAAAGACCTAAGATTAAGGTTCTTACATTTTTAGAAAATCTTAACCCAGAGGAGTTCATCAACTGGATCAATGAATTAGAAGAATATTGTGAGTATGAAGATATCGAGGATCCTGATTGGGTCAAGTTTGTGAAGGCTAGACTGAAGGGCCATGCGAAAAATTGGTGGCATGAGATTCAATTGGAGAAAAATTGAAGAGTAAAGGAGAAAATCACAAAATTGGATCGAATGGTAGATAAATTGAAATGAAAATTCATTCATGTTGATTATGATCTTGATCTACTAAAGAAAATACATGGCTTAAAGAAATTAGGGAGATCTATTCAGGAGTATACGGAGGAGTTCTATCGAGTCTTTTGATGCAGGAGCATTTCAGGTCCTTAGCAATCCTGTGTCACCAAATTTTTTTTGGAGTTTGTCTGTGTTGCTCAGTTCTTACTTTGACCGAATTGGTCAGTTCCCTTTGGTTACCGAGTGTGGTTGGTTATCTCCTCAGTGGTTAGTTATTTCACTGGTGCTCGACGATGCTTGTCTGTTGCTCAGTCATCCTTGCTTACCGAGTAAGTTTCTTTGAGTTCTTGTTGAGATGAATTGTGCATTTATTATGGGTCACAGATTTAATGTTGGAATCCATCATTGGGAGGTGTGTGGTCCCATATTTGACCATTTCTCCCATTGATTGTGGATTTGAAGAATGACTCAGTTCAGTAGACTCTTGTATAAATGTAGTTGTTTGGTTGTAGTTTAGGGGCAATTTTGGTGGAAGATAGTTTTAGGGATTTTAACAGATCCTCGCATGTTTGAGGACTTCTGTAATTCATTTTAATATCAGGCGGTAACTGGGAAGGCCTTACAACTCAACATGTATGGTTATATTTGATGAAATATATGGTTGATTCTGTACTCTCTCGCTCACTGTGTTGTTTATTTGCTTCTGCATGTGTTGAGCAAGCTTGGATCATTAGGGTGTGCCATTGTTTGGCCCCTCTTGGCCCTGCCTTGCGTCAAGTGGTATCAGAGCAAGGTGAGATCTTGATCTAGGTCTGGGGATCTAGGTTAGCAGGTTCCTCTTGAAGCCCTAGTTGACTATTGTGGGGTAGCAGATTGCGATCTGACTTGCAAGTGTAGAGGGTTGTCAAGATGGTTCGTAGGAGGTGATGAGTCTAATTATTGCCTCAATTTTGTTATGATCTTTATATTTTGTTAATACTTTGACAAACATTTCCAAGACATTTTATTTCTTATACTTATGTGAACCTATGCCAAGTATAGCTAAAGCCACAAATCTATGGGTAGCTTGAGTGATATGTTTTGTAGACTATTATAAATATAATGTAGTACTTCATATAATTATTTCAAGCTGTGTTCTAACATTTAAGTAGGAGTTGAAAATGTTGACTTGCATATGTGTACCAAATGTTACTAACCTTTCAGGTAAAAATGGAGCGGTATGAAGAGTGGTGCATCTACATTAAAGAAGGAGCATTAGAAGACCAACCACAGTGGGAGAAACCAACATGATTCTGATGGATATGCCGAGCTTTGAAGGAGCTGCTGTTCCAGAGAATATAGGGAATTAGTCTTGCTAAATTTCCTCAGAACTGTTATTCTTGTTGACAATAGTAATTGTATCATGTTGTGGTTGTTTTATCTCCTCCTTATGTGGTGAGATTTAATGAGACTTTTCTATTATGTTTTCAATAAGCGTCAATCCTTGATATAAAGGGATTTTGACTGATTTAGTAGATAATGAAGAAAGATAGAATTATGTATTCAATATAGTAAAAGTTGCTCTATTTTTGTTCTTCATGAGTTATTTAGTTGTTATGTAACCAGTCAAGAAGAATTTAATGGAAGAGTGATTTTGGATTATATCTTGTGTTGAGTAGTTAGTAGAATCCAACCAAGGGGGCCCACTTGGAAGGTGGATTAGATTAAGGTAGAATGGATTTGCTTTCTGTACTTTTCCTATTTTCAAATAGAGCTACTATTTTACTCCTGTAGTATTTGTTAATATGATTTAGAACAACAGAGAGGGGGGGTGAATCGGTTGTTCTCAAGTCTTGATGTATAAAACAATCTCAAAAACTTATCCTTAAATCAGATCCAAAACCAAAACAAACTCAGTCATCACTGATTCAATAATAGAAACATCTAACAATGCAGTCCACTACCTTGCTATAACTTAACTTGCAAAACATAGTAATGTTTAGATCTAAACATTCACACAAGTATAAACCCCAGGATTTATATTGGAAACCCAATTTGGGAAAAACCACTTTGTAACATGCTACTATTATTTTCACTCTTCTAAAGTGAGCTCGGTAAAAATCTAACCCTGTCAAAGGTTACTAATACACACTGTTAGGTGTGACCTGGTTAAAGGATTTCAATCACCCTATTAAAAGTGAGCCTAGTCATAGGACTTACATACACTGCATTAGAATGCAACCTTGTTCAAAGGATTTAACATATGACTGTTAGGTCAACCTTTGTTAAAAGGATTTTGACTATTACAATGGTTAGAAAGTAGCAACAATATTATCTAAAAAATATACAACTCACTTTGCAAATATTAGATCTGATTCCGTACACTAATGTTGGTTTACTGACTTTGAAACTTTGCCATTTCCATCTCTGATCTGCTCAGAACTTTTCTTCAAGAAATCACCATACTTCTCCTTCAACCTTTTCTGCTTATTCAGTCAATAAAACTTTCCTCTTCCAGCATTCTCTGTTCTCCATGTGCATGCATATCAAAATGCTTAGGTTCCCTTATATTTTCCTCAATTAGGTTAACTCATATTTTGCTGCTCAATCTCATTCGTAGATCTTAGGGTTAGGTCAGATTCATTGAATCTACCCGCTTCATGTTCTTCGGATCCTTTTCTAGAATCATCTCAAATCTCTTAAATATTTACAATAAAATGTTTTACAATGCATTTAATGCTTCCAAAAAATAATAAATAAAGTCAACACGTTTTACATAATCCAAGAATTCAAGAATGTCGGCTCCAAAACTAAATTCTCTTTAAATATAAAATTTTTGATGCTCAGTCAATACTGTGATTGTCAACTCGGTCTTCATGTAGAAAGCTCAGTCATTACTAAAACTGTTTCCTCGGCTTACACTGTCTTCCTTAGCAATTTACTGATGCTCGGTCGACACTAGAATTTTGCTCAGCATATACTAACTCGATTGACACTAACATCACTCGGCTTAAACATGATTTTTCATTCTTTGCTTGGTTAAGCCTACTAGTTTAGTCTTCAGTCTGATTAAGATAAACAATACATTATCTCATCATAGTGCAACATAGTCAAGTACACTTTGTAGTATCAAGATAACTCAACCTTTCCCTTAGGTGCTATTGTTACCAACCTTGCTTAGCCCCTTAGCAACACTCAAATAGCTATAGTACTTTCCTAAGTAGCAACAGTCTTACCAATTAAGGTTTGACATTAATGATAATACAACAATTGTTTTAATTGTAGTTTCCAACAGTATTGCCACTGTGTTTGTTCCTACAACATTTGCAGAAATGGGTATAGTGAATGTTTTGAGTTGTTAGGCAGGCTTAGATTCATTTCATAAGTTTTCTGAAGTAATTCCATTTAATAGTCAAGTGTGTTTACTTTCCTGCAGCAATAGTATAGATTCCTTTCATGCATTTTATCTTCCTGCAACATAAGTGTTTTGACTCCTAAAGGAGCTTAGTGCACAAACTGTGCTGTCCCATTTCAAGTCTACATCCCTGGGTTGACAATCTAAATGCATTTCATGATGGGGATAGGTAATATTTAGCATAGATATATTACCCTTGAGAGAGAGACAATGATATGATTATCTATACCTATTGTGAGACTGTTCATTTTTGGTGTCATTGCCGAGGATGGTGTCAAACTAGGAACCTCAAATGAGTCATTTATTTTTCATGTTAGTTTCCTATTTTTAGTTAATACAAGAATTTTTGAGCTTGCTTCACAAGTCATCAACTCATTTACATGCATTGAAGAAGGCGAGATGCTCATGGCAGATTTCTTCCAAAGGAGCCTGTTAAACTAAAAGAAGAATTTGAAGAGCTTGAATTACCATTTCTTGATGACAGTCCCAAGTTTGTTGTATCATCTTCAATAGAAGAAGAAGAAACCCAAGAAACATTTGACCTCCATCCTTTTGTAGAAATATTGGCCAGTTTTCATACTAATAATCCTACTCCAGGACCGCTTGTTGCTCAAAACCCTCCGGTCAACAATACTTTCCCACCACAGTTTCAACATCCAACACCTCCAGTAATGGCAGCTCCTACATTTCCATTTCCAATTCCAAGTCTTATTAACAATCCAAACCTCAAGAACATACTTGCTTCAGCACTTCCAAAGTTCTATGGACTTGTTATGGAAGATCTCGACACCTTTTTGTTTGAGTTTGACATACTGTGTCAAAGTTTTGACTACAATACTGATAGTCATAAGGTTAAGCTATTCCCAGCAACACTGAAGGAGTTAGCCCTCAGATGATTTATGGGCTTAGGAGCGAATGCAATAAATGATTGAGATGGAATGAGAGATTTGTTTCTAAGGAAGTATAAAGACTATTGCAAGGGAAGTGATTCAAAAGGAGATGACATCTTTCGTATGTCACAAAGGGAAGAAGAGACATTAGAAGACTACATATCATGCTTCTTATTTAGTCTACAAAAGAACCCGCAACATGCATTGCAGGAGGATTCACAGAAGCTGATTTTTCTAAGAGGAGTGAATGAAAATTGTCTTCAAGACCTAGACCTCATGGCTGGAGGTGATATATCTCAGTCCTCCTAGGATGACCTTAAGAAGATTTGTATGAACTATTCTAGAGTAGCAGTCAAGAAAGGAAGAGGATTTCGCTCAACGCTAACCAAAGGGAGTGGCTCTGGTATTTCACAGATGGAGATTTCAAACTTGTTATCAGACTTCAAACAAGACATCATCAATGATGTTGCTACACACCTAGACACAATGACCACCAAGAATAATCATGTAGACGTAGAGGCACAACTGGTAGAATACTGTCCTCATTGCCGCAAACAAAAGAAGGATTGTTAGTGCAAATTGGTCACAAATTTGGAGAACCAGCACCTTCCAACTAAGTACTTGAAGATAGACAAAGAGGACGAGAAAGTATTCTTTGTTGCTCAACGTTGGCCATGGGCCATGAGACAAGGTATGCCTCAAGACCCATTACAAACTTCAAGTCCATATAATAGTCAATGGAAAAACTGAAATGTCCAAAGTCCTCCACAGTATGATCAACCCACTTGGAATAATGCTTGGCCAAATAATCAACAAAATCAATGGTATCCTCCACAGCAACCCCAATGTTCACAATTTACAAACCAATGGAAACAACCACAAGGAAATTGGCAGCCCACTAACCAGTGGAGAGGACCTTAGCAATGGCCTAACCCAAATCTTGGATATCCACCTCTACCACCTCCAACAAATATGCCTGCAATAATGCCACCACCTCCAAATGCAGGTCCACAAAAGAAGACACAATTACCTGCTCAACCTCAAGCAAATCGCAATAGTCAACAACCACAGCAACAAATGTATGCTACTGATGCACAGAAGTACCCTACCTATGCACTTGATATAGCTGATATACACCTAAGGTCAAGTACTACCTTGCTAGCACCTGAACCACCCCTTATCACTGAAGTGTCAAATCTTCTTGCAGCAGTAGTACCAATTCCAGAGAATGATTTGCCAAATATTGTTGCATCAGAAAATGTTTCCAACTCAGCTAATGTTCAAACATTAGTTAAACCACCTTTTCCTCAAAGGTTCAGCATGGAGAAGCCCATACCAAAAGAAGATCAACCATTTGATATCATTGACCAGCTTAAGAACATGCATGTCCAAATTCCCCTATTTCACGTAATAAAAGATGTTCTAGTTTATGGAAAAGCAATAAAAGAAGCTTGTCTTAAAAATCTTGGGAGAAAGAAAAAGGATCCTACAAAAGTTCATGTTATAGGACAATTAGCTGATATCATGCTAGGAAAACTGGTGATACCAAAATATTCAAATCCAGGGAGTCCGGTTGTGAATATCATCATTAATGGCCAGTCTGTCAAAAATGCATTAATAGACTTGGGTGCTACCATTAATGTAATGACTAAGGATACTATGAATAAGCTGATCATTGAAGGGTTGAGAGCTACTCCAACAATATTGCAATTAGCAGATAGCTCTACTGTTACTCCTGATGGAATGATAGAAGATATAATAGTTGGCTTAGATTCTTAGGAGTACCCTGCTGATTTCACAATCCTTTCACCAAAAGTGAACCTTGTTGGTTACCTTGTTATTCTAGGACATCCATGGCTAGCAACAACTAATGCAAACATAAGTTGTAGATCAGGGAACATGACAATTTCAGATGGGCAAGCAACTAATAAATTAGCATTGTATCCCCTAGCTCAACCGCAACTAGATTTGAGTACACCTATATGGCCAGACTTAGGAGATGGGGAAGAAGAACTGAATTCTATGGTTTAGCTCTGATGTTACACACGCAATCCTTTCTAAAGTTGCAAGAGGAGGATGAAGTCATTCGGAGCATTCTTAATAATGACTGTGTTGTAATCAAAGATGTATTTGAGAGTTTTGTGTTAGAGTTAAGTACATATGAATAAAATCTTGAGGATTGTGTATTACCTTCAGAACCCAATATTATCCACCAGTTGCTACTTAGTGAAGTAAACACAAGTCCTATACCTAAAGCATCCATGCTTGACCTTACAACTACTGTTGAGCTTTCTAAAGGTCATAATCTCCATGTGAATAATAAGTTGCCTCCACAACAAATGGAACAACTCACTAAACTATTGCAAACACATGAGAAAGCCTTTGCATGGGATTATGGGGACATGAAGGGATTAAGCCCAAAATTATGTACTCATAGGATATATATCAATGAAGGTAGCCTACCCCTTTGCCAATCTCAAAGAAGGATTAATCCAACATTAAGGGAGATAGTTAAAATAGAATTGCAAAAGTTATTAGATGTTGGCTTTATATATCCTATATCTGACAGTAAGTGGTTATCACATTTAGTTATAGTACCCAAAAAGGGAGGCAAATGGAGGATTTGTGTGGATTATAGGGAGTTAAATAAAGCTACCAAGAAAGATCACTTCCCACTACCATTCATTGACCAAATACTTGATCCTTTGGCCGGTAAAAAGTATTTTTCCTTTCTTGATGGATATAGTGGATATAATCAGATAACTATTGCTCCAGAGGACCAGGAGAAGACTACATTCACATGTCCATGGGGGACATATGCATATTCAATTCTACCTTTTGGATTGTGTAATGCTCCAGCAACATTTCAAAGAGCTGTGATCAATATTTTTGCTGACATTTGACATGATTGTATGGAGATATATATGGATGACTTTACAGCATTTGGAGTGACATTTGATGAGGCTTTGAAAAATCTTGAAAAGGTAATAATCTGGTGTAAGGAGCATAATCTATCCCTTAATAGTGAGAAATGCTTTATGATGATGCAGGAAGGAGTAGTACTTGGGCATTTCATTTCAACAATAGGAATTCAAGTGGACCCAACTAAAGTAGAGGTAATGCTTACACTACTTACCCCTACTAAACAAAAAGATGTAAGATCTTTTCTAGGACATACTGGATACTATAGACACTTTATTCAAAATTTTAGTCAAATTGCTAGTCCTTTGTACACACTGCTTGCCAAAGAAGCTGAATTTAAATGGACACAAGGATGTGATGAGTCCTTCTTGCAGCTAAAGAAACTCGTAACCACTGCACTAGTCCTAAAAGGACCCAATTGGTCTATTTCATTCCACATCCATATAGATGCATCAGATTATGCCATAGGTGTTGTGCTAGGACAAAAGCCTACTAACCTTGAGAATGCAATTTACTATATCAGTAAAAGCCTCCATGGCACTAAATTGAACTACACAGTGTATCATCTTAAAATGGAAGCACTTCCATGATAAGAGTGTTTAGCCCTCTGATTAAGTGGTTTGGGGTCATGTTAAGCGCCTTGATCGGGTCTTTGCATGTATATGGATTTTCCCCCTGTTCTGCTTTCCTTTGTACCTAATTTTCACTTCATATCTGCATTTCTTAGCATTCTAGGTCAGGATCCTGAGGTTTTTGACCACAAGGTCAAAGTTGACCTTATGGGTCAAAGTTGACCTTGACCATAACCTAGGTTAGAGTCGAGCTCATCCTTGACCCCCTGTCCAGATTTCAAATTTTCTTGATTTTTGAGTGTCGAGGTTTAGAGATATTTGTTTTCTCACCTCCGGGTTGGCCATTTCAAGTTTCAGAATGATAAATCCTTAAATTGCATTTAATCTAGGTATATTTTATAAAGGTTAGGACCTAATTGGGATTTAATTCTTCAAGGTGGCCCCTCTAGAAGATTGTGCCCTAGTTCACTATAAAAGGAGGCCTTCCTCCCTCATTTTCTCCATCCATTATCCACATCTCTCAAGCAATTTCATGAGTGAGCTCTCAAGTGAAAGCAAGTGAATTCAAGCATTCAAGCAAGCCTTCAAGCATTCAAATGTTCAAGCATTCATCCATCAAGGAGATCCATTGTTAGCCATTGAAGGATTCAATCTCTTTGGAGCCCCCTTGAAGATCCATCCTTCTACATTCATCCAAGCCTCCTCATATGCAAGGATCTATTCAAGATTGGTGTTTAAGATCAAATGTCATTGATTTGAGACATCCTACATTCATTCTACATCCATTAGAGCATCCCTACTTGTGGATTTGAGGATTCAAATCCTCTACAAGGACTTCAACATAAGCGAGGTGAATTGTTTCATTTACTTTGTTTATGCATACTACATTTCAATTCAATTTCAAGGTTAATTCCTAAATTGGGGTTTGAGCAAGGAAAACCCCTCATACAAACAAAAACCCCCTTTTTCTTGTAGGTATAGGTGCAAAATTTCAGATCTGAGAGTGGATTTGGATACCCTTTTTGGTGAACTTTCGAGATCTGCGAACAAAGTCAGAATCGACCTTCAAATAAAGAATCTAGCCTTTGACCTTTTATGAGGGTCAAAGACTACTTGCTATCAGAAAGATAAAAGATTTTTGGGTTTTCTTTGTCTCGGCATTTTCAGTCTAAAATAGGTTGCAGAATCGCCCGAAAGTACACACAGACATAAAAAATTGGCATTTTCTAGATTTGCTCTATTTTGAGGTTAGTACTTGTATTTCAATTATTTCAGATTTCAAGCATAATTCTCCATAGGGAAATATAGGGTTTTTCTCTCTCTTTCATATTCTCCATAGATTGATTCGATTGTGCATTAACCTTTTGGTTGATCAAATTGGATCTCTCCTTTGGGAATTTGGATTTAGGAGTGAATCTCATATTTCCCCCATACATTACATTAAATAGAGGTGATTCCATTTTACCACTATTCACATAGTTACTGGAAAGGAACTCATAGCTGTAGTTTATGCATTGAACAAATTCCGACACTATGTCATAGGCTATCCCATTTTCGTTCACACTGATCACTCTACAATAAAATATCTGATGAATAATTTTTCTATAACAGGTAGATTGGAAAGATGGCTTTTACTACTACAGGAGTTTGACATCACAATTGTTGATAAGCTAGGAAAGGCCAATGCAGTTGCCGACTACTTATCTAGACTACAAAATGCTAATGAAGACACTACTCAAGTTGAAGATACATTTCCAGATGAACACCTGTTCCACATAGCAATCAAAAACTTATGGTATGCAAACATAGCCAATTATCTTGTAGCAAATAAGATGCCCCCACATTTTTCTCAGAAAGACAAGAAAAAGCTTGCAGAAAAGAGCTTTCATTTTTCATGGATAGATAACAATCTATTTTACACTGGTCTCGATCAGATTATGAGAAGATGTGTGAGAGAAGATGAAGTATATGATATACTCCATGCTTGTCATGATGAGCCCTGTGGAGGTCATTTTGCAGCAAAGCAAACAGACCTGAAAATCTTAACAACATGATATTATTGGCCTCAATTACACAAAGATGCAGCCAGTTATACAAAAAAATGTGATAAATGTCAGAGGATGGGGCATCCAATGAAATCAGATGAGATGTCACTCAATCCACAAGTAGTAATAACATCTTTTGACAAGTGGGGTATGGACTTCATTAGCCCAATTGATCCGCCATCAAATGGAAAATCCTACATCGTGGTTTGTATAGATTACCTGACAAAATGGGTTGAAGTGAAAGCTATGCAGAATGCAAGGGATGAAAAAGTAGCAAAATTCTTGTATGAAGAAATCTTTACAAGATATGGAGTCCCCAAAGAGCTAGTCACAGACCAGGGTACACAGTTCACATCAAACCTGATTACAAAGATGATGAAGGAATATAGCATAAGGCATCGAAAGTCTAGTCCTTATCATCTGTAAGCAAACAGATAGGCAGTGTGACCAACAGAGAAATAGAGGCCATACTAACAAAGATAGTACAATTGCATTGCAAGGATTGGAGCAGTAGATTGACAAAGGTATTCTGGGCTTACCATACAACATGGAAGACAACAACAAGGTTCACACCATTTGAATTGGTCTATGAAAAAGTAGCAATGTTGCCCATAGAGTTTCAACACAAAACATTGTGCACAACACTTGAGCTGAACATCAATCTTCCTACAGCACAAGCAGGATGTCTCCTCCATCTTAACTCCTTGGATGAAATGTGCAAGTCAGCATTAGAGAGAACATAACTAATCCAAAACCAAAGGAAAAGATGGCATGATTCACATATCAAGAATAAGCAATTTCAAGTAGGAGATTGGGCTTTATTATATGATTCCAAATACAAGGAGAACGTAGGAAAGCTACAAACTAGATGGCTCAAATCCTATGAAATTCAACATATCTTTGATAATGGAGCAATTCAGCTCACCACGCTTGATCCAGTACAATTTAAGCTGCTAGTCAATGGACACCGCTTGTGCTTGTATCACAAGCCTCAAACCAAACAAGAATTCTAGCAATAGTTCAACATGCATAGTTCAACAGCCCCTCAGGAAATAGTTCCTGTAGCAGAAGGTGAAAGCCTTCCTCCTGCAGCATCACCATGACATATGTTCAATAGAAATCATAATAAAACTTCATTTAATGAAGTATACTTCTTCATTCACTTTTCTTTTTTCTTCTCATAAACTCATCTCATTCCTATTTTTGCCACCCACTCAAATTCCATGTCACCCACAATTTCTATTTTCAAATGCTTTCAATAAAATGCCACATCAGCAATCCCATGAGGTTGCCAGAATCAACACTCTCCTCAGCTCACATTCATGTACGATAACTAATGGCTAGGTACAACTTTCTAACTTCTTACTTAATTTTAGCGCACAGGTTTAATTAATTATATTTAGTACTACATTAAATGTATAATATAAGCCTTAAGCTAGTTTCTCAACCTCATGCTAAATTTAACAAGTGCAAACACTTGTTCACCTTTAGTAGGGGGTAGGGGAAGTGTACTAAATTCCAAGTGTCATTCCTAAACTACCCATGTCATACCCCTATCACATCAGTGTTGTACTTAGGCTACGTTCCATTAATTTTTAAATCCTTCACACATTTCCCGTACTTTCAAATTCTGACTTCCTGAACTTGACATGACTTCCAAAGGATCATAATTAATTTGTGAGGTAACTCACACTTAAGGTATTGAAGACCTCTAAAATCAGTGCCATTATTATAGTTCATGTCAAGTAAAACAAAGGTAATGCAAGCAAAAATATCAGTATTTTCAAGAATCGCAATTGCATTTCAAAAGAGGGAATTTGTAGAGAAGCCGAAAGCTTAGCAGTGGGTTGAAGAGCTGAAAATTAGAGAGTGGGCATTATTAAGATGGGTGAACAATTGCAGAGACATGAACCCGTCGTTCATGGTATTTTGCTGGCGGATGTTGAGGCAGTTTGCAGGTTCAATGCATGCAGTTGGCTTGGCTATTTTCTTCAGCTGACAGAGTTTAATGAGGTTGCTATAGAATTCATGAATACATTTGAAGAAGGACAAGCAACCATATGGGGATTGACATTGGTTGCTACTGAAGAGAGAATTGTGGAAGTTACAGGGTTACCAATTGTGGGAGAACATTATCCAAATGAGCATGACGCCAGGTCATCTCGGGCTCAGTTCTCTAGGCCAGGTGATCCTCTGCTTGAAATTACTAAGTAGGTGGAACAGGTTGCCTGAAGCCTTTAGAAAAGCAGAACCACATAGCTCGATTAATTATGAAGCAACTATCCATAGGTTGGCTAATTACACGAAGTTGGGAAGGCATCCCAGACGAGAATTATGGATGCCTTTATCTTTCCAGCCACCTACACTATTTTGGCCCCTATATGACATTAGTGCCACTAGACTGGATTAGTTGGTTGAGGAGCATCAGGAAGATTACTTGGAACACACAAGGGGGTTCTACTATACTTTTAGAAGTGGAAAGAAAGGAAAGATGACCGTTGGTGATTTTAGGACCATAGCAAGGAAATATAATGCTTGAGGACAAGCATTCTGATAGTAGGGGGCAAATGATGAGTCTAATTATTGCCTCAATTTTGTTATGATCTTTATATTTTTTTGATACTTTGACAAGCATTTCCAAGACATTTTATTTCTTATACATATGTGAACCTATGCCAAGTACAGCTAAAGCCACAAATCTATGGGTAGCTTGAGTGATATGTTTTGCTGACTATTATAAATATAATGTAGTACTTCATATAATTATTTCAAGCTATGTTCTAACATTTAAGTAGGAGTTGAAAATGTTGACTTGCATATGTGTACCGAATGTTACTAACCTTTCAGGTAAAAATGGAGCGGTATGAAGAGTGGTGCATCTGCATTAAAGAAGAAGTGTTAGAAGACCAACCATGGTGGTAGAAACCAGCATGATTCTGATGGATATGATGAGCTTTGAAGGAGTTGTTGTTCCAATGAATATAGGGAATTAGTCTTGCTAAATTTCCTTAGAACTGTTATTCTGTTGACAATAGTAATTGTATCTTGTTGTGGTTGTTTTATCTCCTCCTTATGTGGTGAGATTTAATGAGACTTTTCTGTTATGTTTTCAATAAGCGTCAATCCTTGATATAAAAAGATTTTGACTGATTTAGTAGATAATGAAGAAATATAGAATTATGTATTCAATATAGTAAAAGTTGATCTATTTTTGTTCTTCATGAGTTATTCAGTTGTTATGTAACCAGTCAAGAAGAATTTAATGGAAGAGTGATTTTGGATTATATCTTATGTTGAGTAGTTAGCAGAAGCCAACCAAGGGGGCCCACTGGGAAGGTGGATTAGATTAAGGTAGAATAGATTTTCTTTCTATACTTTTCCTATTTTCAAATAGAGCTACTATTTTACTCCTGCAACATTACCACTCCGTTTGTTCCTGCAACATTTGCAGAAATGGGTATAGTGAATGTTTTGAGTTGTTAGGCAGGCTTAGATTCATTTCATAAGTTTTTTGTAGTAATTCCATTCAATAGTCAAGTGTGTTTACTTTCCTATAGCAATAGTATAGATTCCTTTCATGCATTTTATCTTCTTGCAGCATAAGTGTTTTGACTCCTAAAGGAACTTAGTGCACAAACTGTGATGTCCCATTTCAAGTCTACGTCCCTGGGTTGACAATCTAAATGCATTTCATGATGGGGATAGGTAATCCATAGCATAGATATATTACCCTTGAGAGAGAGACAATGGCATGATTATCTCTACCTATTGTGAGACTGTTCAGGAGGCAAGATGCAAATCCAGGATTGGCAGATATGCTAAGGAAGATTGCTGCTAGGTTAGAAGTTGTTGAAACAACCCAGAGAAGAGGCAGACATCTTGAAGATGTTAGTGATGATGAAATTGAAGAAGAACAAGAGAATACAAAACCTGCACATGTTATGGATCAAGGTGAAGAAAGATTTTTGAAGGCTTTGACAAGTCTGAAGTCTACACCACATTTCAATCCTCTTGAGTATGGTGGAAAGCTAGATTCTAATGAATTGGTGGACTGGATCACTGAGATGGAAAAGTATTTTGAATATGAAAACATTCCTGAAGATAAGAAGGTGAAGATTGCAAGTACCAAGTTAAAAAGTCATGCATCCTTATGGTGGGAACATCTGCAGCTAGATATGAAGAGGAAAGGCAAGGAAAAAATCAAGGTATGGAATAAAATGGTAAACAAATTGAAAGGAAAGTTCTTACCTTGTGATTATCAGATTAACCTAGTTCGACAAATGCAAAGTTTGAGGTAGAAAGATAGCTCGGTAAAGAAATATACTGAGGAATTCTATAGATTAGATATCAGATCTGGACATGATGAAGATGATGTGGAAAGAATTGCTAGATACCTAAATGGTTTGAGAGTTTCCATCCAAGAGGAAATTAGTATGGTCAAGTTGGAGAACATTGAAGAGGCTTATCAATTTGCATTAAAGGCCGAGGAGAAATTGAACAAAAGACATGAGCAAAGACAAAGAGGTCAAGGTGGTAGATTCCCTAGAGGAAGAGGTAGATCTAATGGTGAAAATGGTAGATCTAAACCAAAAAAGATAAAGCTGGACAAAGGCAAGACTGAGTGGAAAGGTGAAAGTTCATCTAGAGGTAGAGGCAGTAACTACTGAGGTGGTTATAGCAGAGGAAGTTTCTGAGGAACTTGTTATAATTGTGGAGAAGAAGGACATAGATCTTTTGAATGTACACATGCTAGTAAGAAGGTTGGTAATAGTAGAAATGCTTTGGTGCAAGAAGAGTCACCTAATGAACCTGAGAAAGAAAATAACTTAATGGTAAGGAGAGCACTGTAGAATGAAAGCAAGAAGGAAGATCTGGTAAGGAAAAGTTTTTTCAAGACCAGATGTAGAGTTTCTGATAAATTTTGGAAGGTGATCATTGACAGTGGTAGCTTGGAGAATCTGGCATCTGAGGAGATGGTCACAAAATTACAGTTGGAAAGGTTGGTGCATCCAAATCCCTATCAGATTTCATGGATCAAAGATGAGCATACACTCCTGGTAAGTGAACAATGTTATGTGAATTTTAAGATTAGAAAGTACTATGATAAGGTGTTGTGTGATATCATGCCTATGGATTGTTGTCATATTTTGTTGAGTAGACCTTGGCAATATGATAGACATGCTATATATGATGGGAGATTGCATAAGTATACTATTGTGGCTGATGGAAAGAAAAAAATCTTGTTACCATTGATGGAAGAACCTGTTAGTGATGTTTGCACATCTGTGAAAGTTTGTTTGATGGAGGGAAGAAAGTTTGTTAACTCTTTGAAAAAAGAATGATGTATGTTTTGTTGTGATCCCTAACAAACTGAGTAAGAAAATAGAGGATAATGTCTCTAAGGAGATTGATAAGTTACTCATTGAGTATAGTGATATCATTTCTAATAATGTACCTAATGGTTTGCCACTGAAAAGAAGCATTGATCATTGTATGGATCTAATCCCTAGAGCTAGTTTACCAAATAAGGCACCTCATCAGTTGACACCTATCGAGAATCAGGAATTGAACCGAAAGATTCAAGAGTTGTTGGAGAAAGGTTTGATTAGAGAAATTTTGAGTCCTTGTGTAGTACCTATTGTATTGGCACCGAAGAAGAATGGAGAATGGAGAATGTGTACTGATTCTAGAGCAATCAATAAGATAACAGTGAAGTATAGGTTTCCTATACTAAGAATGGATGATATAATGGACAGTTTGACTAGAGCAAAGTATTTCACAAAATTTAATTTAAAAAGTGGGTATCATCATATCAGAATCAGAGAAGGTGATGAATGGAAGACTTCTTTCAAGACAAAAGAAGGTTTGTATGAGTGGTTGGTTATGCCTTTTGGTTTAACTAATGCACCAAGTACTTTTATGAGGCTGATGAATGAAGTTTTGAAGAAATTCTTGGGTAAGTTTGTGATTGTATATCTTGATGACATTTTGATATTCAGTAAGACTAGAGAAGAACATTTGTTGCATGTTAGACAAGTTTTGCAGAGATTGAAAGAGGAAAAGTTGCTGATAAATCTGAAAAAGTGTTCATTCATGAAAGAAGAGATTGTGTATTTTGGATTTGTTATTTTGGCTGATGGTTTGAAGATGGATCCTGAAAAGGTTGAAGTTATTTTGAATTGGCCTACACCTATGAATGCTAGTGAGGTAAGATCGTTTCATGGTTTGGAAAGTTTTTACCAAAAGTTCATAAGGAATTTCAGTTCAATTTGTAATGCTATGACTGAAACTATGAGAGGATACCAAAGAGAATTCAAGTGGACACATGAAGTTGACAAAAGTTTTGAGACCTTGAAGTAGAAGGTTGTTGAATTACTTGTGTTGGCATTACCTAATTTCAGTAAGGTATTTCAAGTAGAATGTGATGCAAGTGGAAGTGCAATTGGAGTTGTGTTGAGTCAAGAAGGTAAACATGTCACTTTCTTTAGTGAAAATTTGAATGATGCTAGAAGGAAATATTTTGTGTATGATCAAGAATTATATGCTATTGTTCAAGCACTAAAGAAATGGAGACATTATTCGATACTGAGTGAATTTGTGTTGTATACCGATCATAAGGCTTTACAGTATTTGGGTAGTCAGAATAAGTTGAACCAAAGAAATATGAAATGGGTTGAGTATTTGCAGAGTTACACATTTGTGATAAAACATACGAGTGGACTCACTAACCGAGTTGTTGATGCATTGAGTAGAAGAAGATCTTTGATGATCGAGATAAAAATTGAAGTTCTTGGTTTTGATGAGATGAGAGATTCTTATGAGTTTGACCCTGATTTTTCTGAGCCATGGAGAAAGTGCAGAGCACCTATTCAAGATCAACAAGATACTAAATGGGATGAATATTTTATTCAGGAAGGTATGTTGTTTAAAGGCATTCAATTGTGTATACCGAGAGGAATAATGAGAACTAACCTGATAAAAGAGAAGCATATTAGTGGTTTGGCTAGACATTTTGGTATTGATAAAATATGGAAATTGCTTAAGAAGTACTATTGGTTGCAGTTGTATAAAGATGTTCAAAAATTTGTGAAAAGTTGTAGAATTTGTCAAGTTGCAAAAGAAGTCAGAATATTGGATTGTATGTACTGATTGTTGTACCTGAGAAACCTTGGATTGACATCAGTATGGACTTTGTTCTTGGCTTACCGAAGATAGTAAGAGGTAATGATTCTATATTTGTTGTTGTGGATATATTTTCTAAGATGGCACATTTTATACCATGTAGAAAGACATCAGATGTAGTACATGTAGCAAACCTTTTCTTTAAGGAAATTTTCAGATTGCATGGATTACCGAGGAGTATTATCTCTAACCAAGACAGTAAATTTGTTGGATACTTTTGGAAAACCCTTTGGAAGAAATTTGGCACTGAGTTGAAATATAGTTCTACATTTCACCCAAAAACTGATGGATAGACCGAAGATGTGAACAGAAATTTGGGAAATCTTTTGAGATGTTTAGTTGGAGACACACCGAGTAATTGGGATTCTGTGTTGGCACAAGAAAATTTGCATACAATAATTCAGTGAATAGGAGTACTAAAAAGACACCATTTGAGATTGTGAATGGCACACAACCGAGAAGTATATCTTATTTGAGAGACATTGTTGATGAAAATAAGAGAAGTGCTGAAGGAGTAAGATTTGTTGAGTACATGAAGACATTGCATGAAGATGTGAAGCTGAAGCTGGAAGACAGTAATCATAAATACAAAGATAGAGTTGATAGATCAAGGAGACATAAAAATTTTGATGTTGGTGATGAAGTGATGGTTTATTTGAAGAAAGGTCGATTTCCTATTGGAACATATGGGAAGTTGAAGATGAAGAAGTTTGGACCTTGCAAGATTTTGAGGAAATTTGACAGTGGAAATGCATATGAGATTGAGTTACCTGAGGACATGGACATATCACCGATTTTCAACATTGCTGATCTATATGAATATCATGAACCTGATGAAGAAATGACAGTACCGACAGAATATCCTACGAAGTAGAATGAAGAAATTGCACATATTTTGAAAGAAAGAGTTGGCGAGAGTACAAGAGGAAAACAATATATGGAATATCTAGTAAAGTAGACCAATGGAAGACTACTCATGGATTTCACAGTCTGAGTTGGATGCAACTCAGACTAGACCTATCGAATGTTTTGGATAATCATTTCAAAATAACCCCAGGTGTCTGATGCAGGAGCATCTCAGGTCCTTGGCAATCCTGTGTCACCAAAAACATTTTGGAGTTTGTCTATGTTGCTTGGTTCCTGCTTTGACCGAGTTGGTCAGTAGTTGGTCAGTTTCCTTTGGTTACCGAGTGTGGTCGGTCGGTTATTTCACTGGCACTCGACAATGCTTGTGTGTTGCTTGGTCATCCTTGCTTACCAAGTAATTTTCTTTGAGTTCTTGTTGAGACAACTTGTGCATTTATTATGGGTCATAGATTTAATGTTGGAATCCATCATTGGGAGGTGTGTGGTCCCAGATCTGACCATCTCTCCCATTGATTGTGGATCTGAAGGCCGACTCAGTTCGGTAGACTCTTGTATAAATGTAGTTGTTTGGTTGTAGTTTAGGGGCAGTTTTGATGGAAGATAGTTTTAGGGATTTTGACAGATCCTCACATGTTTGAAGACTTCTGTAATTCATTGTAATATCAGGCTGTAACGGGGAAGGCCTTACAGTCCAGTATGTATGGTTCTATTTGATGAAATATATGGTTGATTCTGCACTCTCTCTCTCACTGTGTTGTTTATTTTCTTTCGCATGTGTTGAGCATGCTTGGATCATTAGGGTGTGCCATTGTTTGGGCCCTCTTGGTCCTACCTTGCGTCATCTTCATCAGAACATGCCATGCAAAATATGATAAGGAGAAAGTTGTCTATTATCTTAATGGGTTGAGGCCGAGTATTCAGGAGGAGTTGAATTTGGTCTGAATGAACAATATTGAAGAGGCATACCATTTTTCCCTAAGAGTAGAAGAAAAGGTGAATAAGAAGTTTGAGAGAAGGAAAAGCAGAAGAGTTCATGGTGAAAGATCTAGTGGATGATCTTATGGAGGCCGAAATGAAGATCAGAAAAATAAGGATGAGGCTAACAAAAGTCAAAATCAAAGGGGAAATTATTTCAATTGGAATAATAGAGATCAGAGAGGAAGAGGACAAGGACAAGGACAAGGACCAGGAAGAAGAGGCTTTCGTGGAACATGTTTTCATTGTGGAGAAGAAGGCCATAGGGCATATGAATGTCATCAATGCCAAGGAAGGATGGATAGGAGAACTGAAAGCCAAGCTAGAGTTGCACATGTGGATGAAAATGTCAAATCATCATATTCTAAAGATGTTAAAAGAGGAAAAGTCATAGTTAATAGAAGAGTCCTACTGAGTGGTGAGAATGAACCTGAGAAAAGGAAGAGTTTATTTCGCACTAGGTGAAAGTATGAGGATAAGTGTTGTGATGTGATTATTTATAGTGGAAGTACCAACAATTTGGTTTTGAAAGAGATGGTCACAAATTTAAATCTCAAGAGATAGAAAAAACCACATCCTTATCGGATCGCCTGGGTGTAGGATGACCACAAGGTCATGGTTTGGCTAGCTTTTATAGAAATTTTATCATGAGTTTTAGCAGTGTTTGTGGATCGTTGACTAAAACAATGAGAATGGATAGGAAAGAGTTTAAGTGGACTACAGGGGTGAATAAAAGTTTTAAACTATTGAAACAAAAATTTATAGAACAACCTATTTTAGAACTTCCACATTTTAATAAGGTGTTTCAAGTAGACAAATGCTAGTGGTACTGCAATAGGAGTTGTTTTGAGTCAAGAAGGAGTACATGTTGCTTATTTTAGTGAGAAGTTAAATGATGCCAAGAGGAAATATTCTATTTATGATCAGGAATTTTATGCTATAGTTCAGGCATTGAAAAAGTGGAGGTACCATCTTCTTCCTAAGGATTTTGTTTTGTATACTGATCATCAAGCTTTACAATATTTATTTAGTCAAGGAAAGTTGAATCAAAGGCATTTGAAATGGGTTGAGTTTTTGCAGAGTTATACATTTATTTTGAAACACAGGAGAGGAAAGTCTAATAGGGTTGTAGATGCTCTTAGTAGGAGACAAATTTTTCTAATAGAGATGCATATTAAGGTGGTTGGTTTCAAGGAACTCAAGAGTTTGTATCCAGAGGATCTTGATTTTGGTGAAGCTTAGAAAGCTTGTATAGAACCTATTACTCTAGACAGAACAAAGTGGTTGTATTTCATCATCTAGGATGGTATTATATTTAGAGGGAGTCAATTGTACATTCCATGAAGCTCTATGAGGGAGAATCTCATCAAGGAGAAGCATAGTGGAGGATTGGCTGGACCTTTTGGTCAAGATAAAACCCTTGCTTTGGTTTATGAAAATAATTACTGGCCACAATTACAACAAGATCTCAAGAAGTTTGTACAGAGTTGCAGAGTATGTCAAATGATGAAAGGATTAAAGCAAAATAAAGGGTTGTATCAGCCATTACATGTACTAGAGAAGCAATGGGAGGATATTAGTATGGACTTTGTTCTTGGTTACCAAGGACTCAACAGGGACGTGATTCAATTTTCATGGTGGTTGACATGTTTTCAAAGATGGCACATTTCATTCCCTGCAAGAAGACTAATGATGTTGTTCATGTGGTAGAATTATTTTTTAAAGAAGTGGTAAGACTACATGGTCTGCCAAAGAGCATAGTTTCAGGTCAAGACACTAAGTTTGTTGGATATTTCTAGCGCACATTGTGGAAGAAGTTAAAGAAAGATTTGAAGTTCATCTCATCACATCATCCACAGACTAATGGATAGACAGAGGTGGTGAATAGGAGTTTGGGAATTTGTTGAGATGTTTGGTTGGAGATAAGCCAACAGGATGGGATTCGATTTTACCATAGGCAAAATTTGCATACAATAATTTGTCATTAGGAGCATTGGTAAATCACCATTCCAGATTGTATATGGAAGTAGTCCCAGAAATGCTTCTAAGTTGAGGAAGATAAACACATGAGAGATAAGTAGTGCTGACACTGAGGATTTTGTAGAACATTTGAAGAACATCAATGAGGAGGTGAGGAAGCACATTACCAAGATGAATATGCAGTATAAGGCTAAGGCAGATGTGAAAAGGAGGCATAAGGAATTTCAGGTTGGGGATGAAGTCATTGTTCACTTGCAAAAGGAGCGATTTCTAGTAGGTACATATAACAAGTTGAAAATGAAAAATTTTGGGCCATGTATGATACTGAAGAAGCATGATTCAGGAAATGCCTATGAAGTAGAGCTGCCTACTGAGTTGAATATTTCACCAATATTTAACATTTCAGATCTGACAGAGTATCATGAAGGGGGTGTTGAAGATGGGGTCATAGAAGCACAGTGGAGTATTCCAGAAACTACTTCATCTACCAAGGAGATCGAGGATATACAATATAGTCATGTTGGCAGAAGCACAAGGAACATGACATAGGAAGAATATCTAGTCAAATGGAAAGGATGACCTGTAGAAGATTCATCATGGCTAACAAGGGAGGATGTTAATCGTCTTAGTTTTTCTCTGCACACCTGAGATGTGACATGGTCACTTCTTAAGTTAGCCAAGGTGTTTAATGCAAGAGCATTCTAGGTGTAAGGGAAATCTTGCATCACCCAAAAACATTTCTAGTTTCTTTTCAATAAGGGTTATCTTGTGCAAAGCTGCTATTTTTAGAAATTTACTATTTTTAGTAAAAAAATTCATTTGAGCTTAGACTGCTCTATTTTCTTCCCTGGAGGTTCATTTTGGTCATAACGGCCCACCAGTAAATTTTCATTGCAATATCAAGTCTAGTTTTGAAGATATTGAAAATTTTCGGTATTGGCAGCAGGGTACAGAAACTTTGAACTCAGTTTTGAAGGTTTTAGAAGCTCTGAAAGATGTCAAAACATCAGCTAACTAGAGCTTGCATGAGTCAAGTATTTTAGAGCACCTAACGCCATTTCCAAAATAGGGTCATAATAGCCAATCGGGTCAATGGGTGATGACTTATGGTCTCTGGAAGTTGCGATACCTAAAATGGAAGAAAAATGAATTTCCTTCAAGATGTCTTTTTAGTTTCGAAAGTTGTTTTGAGCTGACTCTAATGTAATAAAAATGAATAATAAATTAATTCTAGAGGTGGTCGGCCTCAATGGATAAAATTCTAGAACCTTCCCGGGCATTGGAAAATTGTCTATATAAGGAAGGCTCGTAGTGTTTTCAAGGGTAGTTTTGGGTGGTTATTCGAGGCTTTGTCTTACATAATATTGTAAGGAAAATTCCCATGTGGCTTTGCATATTGTAATTCTGAAATTTTTAATTTCATACTTGCGGAGATAATAAAAAGCCCATTTTTTGTTCGTGCAAATTGTTGTTGTGTCTTTATTTCTGTTATGTGTTTGTGGTATAAAGGATCACCCTTCATCACCTTTCTAAGTCATAAACTATTCAACTTCCTTTCTCACTTTCTTCTAAATAGCTAGTTTCATTAAGTCATTGTGCACTTGCAGTGACTTCTCTTGAAATGTCCCAAACCTTGGAGTCTTGGAATCTACTGGTTGAGCTAAAAGGTTCTCTGCATACATAACCAGAATATCTCCATCTACCTCATAATCCATAGGCATCACCCATGAGGTCCTTGGCTCAACTGCTTCCATCAGACAAGTGTATGTATTAACCATAAAGAAAATAGTGTCCTTGTACTTATCAATAGTCTCAAAATCTATCATTTCTTTTTCATGCATCTTCTTTTAAATTTCCTTGAAATATCCCCAAACCTTGCCAATGATATCACTTCCTAAGATTTTTATGTTGTTATCTATCTGAATAAAGGCTGGAGTACCTATAGTCCATGCAATATTGTTGATACCAGGGAACATATTTTGGAAATAGAAAAATAAACACATAATCACTTGACCATACTTGAATTTCTATCTCTTATCATTTTTTATCTTCTCAAGTTTCAACATTACCTTCTTTTCCATCGCTTCAGCCATATCATAGTCGATATTTTCCTTAATCATCTTGTATGTTATATGAATAGAACCACTGGGTATGCTATTCAATTGACTGGAATGGTAGACCTTGTAACCTATGACCATTGATGCATATTTCACCTCTTCATCTATAATGTCATTCACAATCATCGCACGACCATCCCACTTAGATTTAGTCAAACTAATTACTTCTTCTTTGGGTATAGTGTGAAGAACAGGTGCTTCACCAGTTGAACATAGACCGATTACATCATGAATACCTCTTTTCTAGTTTTATGTGGTCAATCTATCCACATGAACTAATCATGGATTCTTCTAAAAAAATATCTAATCTTGTCCTCTTCAAATTCATCAAGATATTTGACCTCATGATGAAAACCTTCATCTACTATGTATTTATGTTCATATTTCAAAACTAAGTTATCATCACATAGTTTATTGTATTGTTCATAGATTACCCCTGATCCTAGATCTTCCAATTTGTAGTGTATATAATCTCTAACATCCTCAATGTGCAGAACACCATAGGGAATGCTAGTTAGGGCACCCACTAGGTCATTTTCCATCGATATGAATGGATGTCTTTTAATTTTTTGTCTAAGTCTTTCAGTTATGTCTATCAACTTAGGAGTAGCCATCTCAAATTTCTAACAAGTACAAATAGCAGATAAATACCTCAAACTATTCACAAGTAGGTTCTTTCTGAAAACACGATAACAACTACCGATCGGTTTTCTTTTTTAGATCACCACAAACAATTTATTCTTATCACTTGGATCTCTACAAATGGCTCAAACAAAGCTTCTTTCGCTCCACAACAACTTTCGAAAATGTGCAATGTGAAAATGAAATTCAAAGTTGCCTTTTTATCTATCTTTGCACGTGTAATAAATGTACTTGTTGATAGAACATACCTATTCAATGATTGACCCAAAATCTCATTATCGGTGATCAAAACACCATGTAATCTATCAAAACTTCACAATATTACTCAAAAAGACTTTATTGCATCTTAAAATGATGATAGATCTTACTACACACCTATAGGGGGTCTGAAGATGGATTCAACAATACTTGCTCCTCCTGGGCCACATGAAGACTTAGTTTGATGAATAATTATGCACACCTAATGGAGATGTTGATTCCTTTGATGACTTATTGTCTTCCTTATTCTTCCAAGTCTTATTCATTTCTTTCCTAGTCTCTTCTACATTCAAGTTTTGTATTCCTTTCTGATTGCTTGAGGGGTTTACTGATTGGTTCCTTAACTTACAATCCCTTTCTAGATGTCCAATCTTGTGACAATGAAAACATGTCATACCAATTGTTCTCCATGGACCAACATTACCTCTTGCAATCCTCATTCTGTAATTCACATTTGTGTGTCCATAATTACCACAGATTGAGCATGTGACATCTAATTGTCTCTCCCTTTGGTAAGGTCTTCCCCTATTCACAGGTATCCACTGATTGTTCACTCTTGACCTGCACTCATCAGCTGTGTGACCATATTTGTTGCAATTGTAATAGTAACCATCAAAGCTACTAGATCTACTACTGGATCTACATCTATAATAATGAGCAATATGATCATACTTATTGTTAGCTTGTGGTGACTGATCAGGAAAGTACTATCTAGGAAAGTACTATACACTTTTCCTCCCAACCTCGTCGGGTTGAGGCCGACATATTTTTGGCTATTTTTGGGCCGACATGATTGTAACTCATTATAACCCTAAAGTGACAAAATATTGTATAATATGGCTTAGGGTTAGGGATTCCATGATGTATGATTTTAGTACTTGTGGGGAAATTGAGCTGTAAGGGATTACAGATTGTAATCAAGTTGTAATCACAAGATAATAATAATATTGGACTCGCTGTTGGTGGACGTAGCCTAGGGATTGAGTGAACCATGTTAAATCTTTGTGTATTGTGTTCTTTTCTATGTGGTTTATTGTTTTCTGATATTGGTTATATTTGCATGTAATTGTTATTTAGGTCTTGTTAATCCTAACAAATGGTATCAGAGCGAGGTTGTTTTTCAGTTATCCTCCATAGGAAGATCTCACGATTTAGTGGGAGTCTCACAGTTGAGTGGGAGCAATGGAAGATGAGGGTAGGATGAAGGTTGACAAGTTTAATGGGCATAACTTTTAGTTATGGAAAATGCAAATGGAGGACTATCTCTATTAGAAGGATCTATGGCGGTCGTTGGAAGGAAAAGCCAATAAATCAGCAAGCATTTTTGATGAGGACTGGACAATTCTTGATAGAAAGGCTCTTGGTAGTATTCGATTATGCCTGGCACAATCAGTGGCATTCAATATTACACAAGCAACGACGACTAGAGATTTGATGAAAACCCTAGCGAAGTTGTAACTCATTATAACCCTAAAGCGACAAACTATTGTATAATATGGCTTAGGGTTAGGGATTTCATGATGTATGATTTTAGTAATTGCGGTGAAATTGAGATGTAAGGGATTACAGATTGTAATCAGGTTGTAATCATTAAATAATAATAATATTGGACTCTCTATTGGTGGATGTAGCCCAGGGATTGGGTGAACCATGTTAAATATTTGTGTATTGTGTTCTCTTCTGTGTGGTTTATTGTTTTCTGATATTGGTTATATTTGCATGTAATTGTTATTTTTGTCTTGTTAATCCTAACACTTATTGCAGTTATAGTGATATCCATCAAAAGTGCTAGCTCTATTTGCAGATCTACTTATACATACATTTGCAGTATGACCTACCTTGTGACAATTAAAACATACAAGTTTGTAGGCTTTCTTACCAGAAGTTCTTTGTGTTACCTTCGGTGGAGACTTTCCTTCTTTCTTGATCTCTTTTATTCCAGATGATTCACCAAATTTAAAAGTAGTAAAACCAGTATATCCTAGGTTGTGGTCTATTTGCTTCTTCTTTGATTTCTGATTTTCTCATCAAGTTTTGTAGTGCTTTCATTGAATTTCTTCAGCCAATCATTAGCATTCTTTAGTTCTCCTTTAATTAATTATTCTCATTTCTCAAATTCCCATTCCCCCTTAAGACTTTTACATTTTCCTCATTTGTATCATGCAATGTGTTAACTTCTTGTCTTGTCTATTGGAATTGTTCTTGACATGTGTTTTTATATCTATCAACATATGTTTTAGAAGATTGGATTAACTATATCTAATGTTGTAGTGGTATTGGTTAAGAAAGGAACAGGCAAAATCATCGTGGTTGTACAGCTTGTGTATGACATGTCTAACTATGTGAGCTTGGATTTGTGTATTAGATGGAATTTAGATCTTATATCTAAGATCACATGCAATAATTTAATCAGAGGAATAAGTTACAACATTTTTGGTACAGACTGGTCGTAGGAACAAAAACAAAGGTCTGTGGTAGAGTTAGTCTCTAAATTTCTATGTTTTCTTGGATGCGAGATGGATTTGGGATATGCAAGTTCAAGATATGATAGAAGACTCATTAAGGAATTATTTCCCTTGTTCCTTGATTGTCACACTCTTGGTGACGTTAGTTGTAGCATGTGACCTTGCGAAGTTTTATTTGGTGCCAACCTATGAGATGTGGCCTGTTCTACCTTGTGCGGAGATAACTTATAGATTATGGAGTATGATGGCCAACTGATGTTTTTTATTTGATTGTCCAAGATCCTATGTGTATATTGACAAGAGTCTATGCAAATCATTTTTATTAGGAAAGTCCTAATTGGTTCCAACATAATAAATCATTTGTATCTTGTATAAGGATTAAATCAAGTGATACGAAGAGTGTGGATGTGAATGTGAGGACTTCTGATGTAGAGCAGGCAATGTGATAATTGTACTTCATTGGAACTGGTTTAGCAAAGGAGTTGTTGTTAGTCAGTTCATTATCTGTAATCAAAATATTTATATACTTTCATTTGGACAATGGTTCCAGAAGGTGAGTTTAACCTTTAGAAGGTGGATTTAACCTTCACATTGGGCAAGTTGCTCCGAGTGAAGAAAGACTCGTCCTATCAACTCCTAATAGGGTTGCTGACTCAAGACAAGAGTTTTTCCTTTAAAAGGGACTTTGTATTGTTTGTATTTATCTACTCCTAATAGGATAAGATCTTGTAACTGAGATACTTTATTACTAGTGCATTGTTTGTGGGTTTTATCCCCATCGGGTTTTTTCCCTTAACAGGGTTTCCTTGAAAATGATTCTTGGTGTTCTAATATGTGTTGGATTTGAGGTTTCATATTTGCATTTACTATTTTAATATGAAAAGATAAAGTTTTATATTAAGGACATATAACTGATTCACCCCCCCCCCCTCTTAGTTGTTTTTAATAATTGATATCAGAGCTATTGGTCCTCAAAGAGAAAGCTTGACCACTTGAGGTGATCTAAAGATGGCTTATACATGAAGGATAGTCCTAAATTTGATGCTAAAAACTTTGACAGCTGGAAGAACAAGATGAGTACACATTTGTTCTACCTAGGAATTGATTATTGGATGATTCATCCCTTCTCTTCTATGGATAATGTTGTAACTCTTGTATATGCAACCTTCTTATCCTCCACCATTATGCCTTCAAAAAAATATATTCTAACTACATCTTCACGTTTATCTAATATTTACCCTTCAAAGAATATTTTTTTTGTTCTCATATCCTTGTTTAATAGGAGATCATTCTCATGTTCTCCAATTTTCTTATCAAGTATAAGACTCTAAAATTTCATTTTCTAAACTCCATCCTTGACTTCTTCCTCATTTCCTACTATAGTGTTGTAAATATTGTCTTCATACAATTACATCATCACTTAGTCCCTCCTTTAGTGCTCATGATTTCATTCCCCTTGATCTGACTAATCTTGCTCAACCTAAGGATTGATATTGCAACCATAATAGCTTTTTGTCTCTCTTGACCTTTTTCCAACCCTCTAGGACTAAACTAGGGTGCCTAGCACTTAAGTCCCAATGAAATATGGCACTAGGCACTCCAATAAGGGCCCAATTTTGAATATGTGAAAAGTTGAACAATAGCAAACACAAAAAATCTTCTACTTAAGTGTCTAATGAAAAATTAGGGAAGCTTGACAAGCAACTGGAAAATTTTCTACAATTTATGACTCAAGAATGCGTGGGTGGAGATGTAATCCCCTTGATTGAAGGTTTAAGGAGGCTTGTTCAAAATGATGAACATGGTGTGGAAATTTTACATGGAATATCTATAATAGTGGATGCAAATGCTACGAATGTGTCTTGTTGTGCTAAGGTGTTTGGATATTCAAATCCTCCAAATCATTTTGATATTCCCATTCTTACATCTCTTCCTAATATTCCTACATACACATCTTTCATCCTAGCTACCTCAACAAAAAATACCTTCAACAAAGATGAAATCAGTCACACATGTTTGAACAACTAATTGTTATCAACACTATAGAGAAAGCACTTGTAATCAGTTCATTTGATATAATTCAGTGTTATCATTATTTTGGTTGGTCATTTTCAATTACTTTTCAAGGGCTCATTTTGGCTTATGGTTGTTTTTGGTTAAGGATTATTGTAGGTTTTGGAATTTTTCTTTTCCTTGTTGAAGCTTAGATTTGTATTATCTTTGCTCATAAATAGGCTTCTATTGTTTAGTTTTGGGTTCTACCCAATGGGGCTCCTATGGAGGTGGAGTTTGCCTCTATTGAGGTTGTGTGTGTTCTTATGATCATGGAGAAGGTTTGGCTCATTCTTTTTCTTTCTTTCTCTTTGGTGATTCATATGAAGGTGAAGAATTTCTTTGTGAAAGAGGCTTATTATAACTTTATGTGGTCTTCCCTTTTTTGTGGTTGCTTAGACCTGGGGTGGAATTGTAGTTGGCTCTCCAGTTTAATGATCTCTTCCTTTTCTACTCCTATAGATGTGTGCTCCTTTTCTTTTGCGATGGAAATGTGTTACGCGGGAGGGTTAGTTTTTTGTTGTGGTGATGTCATTGTTTACTATTGGATGGTTTTGGAAACCATTTTCAAACCCAATGTGAAGATTTGGGAAGCCTTTCAAAACCCCCTTGTAAGTTCACCCCTCTCGTGTGGGGTTGTTAGTTAATTATATCTTGTTTTGTAAGTAGCCTTCGGATGTGTACTATTAATGGCCTATTTGGCCTGTAAGCTATAAATGGCTAGATGTGGCCTGTGTTTTGTAAGAAACCTTTTGGTTGAGTATTGTCAATGGCTTGCTTGGGTTGTTTTTTGTAAGTGGCCTATTTTGTGGCCTTTTTTGGGCTTTGTTTCATGGGGAGAGCCCTCTTGTTCTACTCTTGATCTTAATAAAAATCAATTAGTATATATGCCAAAATTAAAACATAAACTAAATGTCAAATGTAATGCCCTAAAATTTTAATGTGAAAATAGTATATAAGCCATTTTTTTAATAAATTCTATTAGACTAACTTAAGATGATAATTAGTGTGGTTGCTAAGTAGAATCGCCTACACACAACCTAAGAAACATGTAACAATATTTGTTAAAATATTAATCTATAATTTTAAATATTATTATTTTAATTTAAAATCCAAGGAAAACTGAATGTCATGCACATTAATAATTATATAAAACATAAGCACATATAGATAAATTAAAACAATAACCTCTCTGTTGCCACCTTACTTATATCTCCAAAGTTACCTTATATCATATGTGATTGCATATCTCCCCAAGCCATTTTCCCTTATGTCTCCCAATTCATTGATTCAATCCACCACATAGCCACCCCACACATGTAGTCCACGTAGTCCACCCCACACATGTTGGCCTTGGGAACTATTCATCCAAGATTTGTCCACCACCATTAACAGTAGTGACCATGACTTCACGAATGAATCATTAACCTACAAGGAATTGAACACACGACTTCCCTATCAACAAGGATTGCAACATCTATTGCATTGTGAGAACATCCCCTACAATGATAGTTTTCTTGCAATTATAGTCTATGGATAGATCATCACTATATATGTAAACTTTACAACTCATTGTTTGAATATATAACAATAGTATACATACATTTATAATTATCATTTGAATTCATTATTCATCCATGCTCATTAAATTAATTAATCATAGTTGTTAAATTAATTAGCAACTCATATTTAGATGTATATATAACCGTTCATATATAATAGTTCTTTAATTTGTCCTTATTTAATGTCAAATGCTACAATTATATATGTAGTTCCTATTAATGACTTTAGAAAAGTACAACTCATTAATAGCTAAGAAATCACACTAAATGAGAAGAGGTGCTTACACACAATCCTCTAAACCCCTTGGAGTGATATTAATCTCTCTCTTGACACCAACACACCTTTACGCTACCCATGTGGTCCATTAGAAGGGGAACCAAAAATTTTGAAACCTCAATAAGTAGTACTAAATACAAGTATAACTTTATTTGCACGTATCAAAATCAAAAGCCATGCAAAAGATAGGGTAGTGTATGTGTGCATGTGTGGGAGTGTATTTGTGTATGTGTGTGTGTGTGTGTGTGTGTGCATGAGTGCATTCGTATATGTATGTGTGTGTGCTTGTGGATGTGTGTATGTGCATGAGTGCGTGCACATGTGTGCGCCTATGTGTGTGTGTGTGTGTGTGTGTGCGCGTGCACGTACATGTGCATGTGCATGTGCATATATGTGTGAGTGCATGTCTGTGTCTGTGTTTGTGTGTCTCTCTGTGTATGTCTATATGTGCATCTATGTGTGTGTGTGCGTGTGCATGGGAGCACATGCACATGTGTGTGTGTGTTTTCAAACATATACAACTTGTACAAACACACAACACTTCACATATGCACTTTGTTCAAATACACAAACATAAACACATGTCTCACATAAAAATGTTTTCCAAAAAGTTACTTCAACCACACACAAAGTAAAAACTCAAGTTCAAATACACCAAATTAGAAACACACAAAATGAATACCAAAGTTCACAATACTTTGTAATATAGTTCAAACATGCAACATAGGTAAGTGTCAAAGTTAATACTCTATTCACACAAAGTGAATTTGAAAGTTCAAAGGTATAACCACATACCAAATTACAACACAAAAAAATGGTTATTAATGTGAAGTAACATTTCAAACTAGTTTGTTCACACGCACAAAATGAATATGAAATCTAAAACATGCTTTGCATAAATTAAGTTCAACCACACATAAATTAAATATTGGGCTTCAATACACATGTAGTAAATGCCAAAGTTAAAGAACACTTCACACAAAGTTAGCTAAACCATAGAATGTGAACATAAAAAGTTGAAACATTTTTAAAACATATAGAGTGAATATACACCAAAGTTCAAACATGCATATAAAGTGAGAAGCAAGTTAGAATGCTCCTGAAAGTGAGATTGAGAGCAAACACACCCACCTACACAAATTTAAAAATAGTAAGAGTAAAATTTATATACGTTAATGGTAAAATAATTTCACACTTCACAACAAGTTAGTTCAAATGCATTCCCCCCCTCTCCCCTCACTATATAAGGGGGATATCAAAGTTTCCTCACACACTTCAAACAAAGCTCGAAAATATAATAAAAGAATGCAAGAATTAAAACATACAAGTTTGTAGGATTTCTTACCAGAAGTTCTTTGTGTTACCTTTGGTGGAGACTTTCCTTCTTTCTTGGTCTCTTTTGTTCCAGATGATTCACCAACTTTAAAAGTAGTAAAACCAGTATATCCTAGGCTTATGGTCCATTTGCTTCTTCTTTGATTTCTGATTTTCTCATCAGGTTTTGCAGTGCTTTCATTGAATTTCTTCACCCGATCATTAGCATTCTTCAGTTCTCCTTTTAATTGCTCATTCTCATTTCTCAGATTCTCATTCCCCCTTAAGACTTTTACATTTTCCTCATTTGTATCATGAAAATGTTCATGCAATGTGTCACATCTTGTCTTGTCTGTTGAAATTGTTCCTGACACGTGTTGTCATTGTTGTCAACATATGTTTTAGAAGATTGACTTAATTATATCTAATGTTGCAGTAATATTGATTGAGGAACATGCAGAATCATCGTGGTTATACAGGTTGTGTAGGACATATCTAAATATGTGAGCTTGAATTTGAGTTTTAGATGGAATTTAGATCTTATATCTAAGACCGCATGCAATAATTTAATCAGATGAATAAGTTACAACAGTTTTGGTACAGACTAGTCGCAGGAATAGAAACAAAGGTCTGTGGCAAAGTTAGTCTCAGAATTTCTATGTTTTCTTGGATGCGAGATGGACTCAAGCTATGCAAGTTTGGGATATGATAGAAGACTCATTAAGGAATAATTTCCCTTGTTCCTTGATCGTCGCGCTCTTGGTGACGTTAGCTATAGCATGTGACCTTGCAAAGTCTTATTTGGTTCCGACCTTTGGGATGTGGCATGTTCTACCTTGTGTGGAGATAAGTTATAGATTATGGAGTATGATGACCGACTGATGTTTTTTATTTGGTTGTCCAAGATCTCGTGTGTATATTGACAAGAGTCTATGTAAATCATTTTTGTTAGGAAAGTCCTAATTGGTTCCAACCTAATAAATCATTTATATCTTGCATAAGGATTAAATCAAGTGATGTGAAGAGTGTGGGTGTGAATACGAATGTGTGGATGCGAGGATTTTTGATGTAGAGAAGGCAATATGATAATTGTACTTTAGTGGAACTGATTTAGCAAAGGAGTTGTTAGTCAGTTCATTACCTGAAATCAAAATATTTAGATACTTTCATTTGGATAGTGGTTCCACAAGGTGGGTTTAACCTTTAGAAGGTGGATTTAACCTTCACATTGGACAAGTTACTTCGAGCGAAGAAAGGAACATCCTATCAACTCCTAACAGGGTTGCTGACTCAAAGAAAGGAGTTTTTCCTTTAACAAGGACTTTGTACTGTTTGTATTTATCTATTCCTAATAGGGAAAGATCTTGTAACTGTGATACTTTATTAATGAAGATTGTAGCAGTTGAGGAAGAGTGTAGTTCTTTGGTTGGAGGTCAAATGAGAGAAGTCGTTACATGCCTTGTTGAAGACATGAAAGAAGAAAACAAAGATGAAGATGTGAAATAGGTAAATTTTTACAAATCATGGGATGCTAACTTTGAGATGGATTTGAAAGATAATGATAATGGTTTATATGAGGACCTTGCAAGTGATGTTTGGTATACAAAAGAATATTTGTATGGTATTACAAAGTTTATTAAAGATGCATTAATAGATCCTACAAGTTTGGAGGAGAATGAGAGTTATAGATGGATGAAGTTGATTCTAGAGGAGCATTGTCAGCAACAGATACGTGTTCCAACTAGGTGTTGGAAAAGAAGAAAAAATGAAATATATCAGCAATAGATACTTGTTCCTGCAAGGTGTTGGAAGAGAAGAAGAAAAAAAAATGAATAATATCAGCAGCGACTACTTCATTTTGTGAATCCATATTCACAAAAATTTTCCTACCTTGGGTGTTTGATGCAGAAGCATCTTGCATCAAAAAATAAATGAGGGAAAGATTTTTTTTTTTTAAAGGAGAGAGAAAGTGATGAAAATGGAAGGAAAAATAATTTTTAAAAAAACAAAAAAAATGATTTCGTTTACCAAGGTGCATAGGTGGAAAAAATAAATAAAATAAATATATAAAAAAAAATATAATATCATTTCGTTTATCGAGGTGTATAGGTGGCATTTTAGAAGTTTGTGGAAAGCTATTGCATTTAATATTTGTAGCTAGGTAGTTACACCTTTCTATTTTCTTATTGGCCCACAAAGACAATGTAATTTTGTAATTGGCCCACATGGTGGTGCTTAATATTAATTGGGTGGGTATTTAATATTTGTATCAAGGTAGTTGCATCTATCTTTTATCCCACATTGGTTGTGTTGTAATATCTTGGGTGGTAAATGCCTATATAAAGAAGCTAGGCATTTGAGCATTCATAAGCAAGTGCTCAAGGAGTTCAAGCTCTCTCATTGCAAGCTCTCAAGTTGTAAGCTCTTGGAGTTCAAGCTCTCTCATTGAAAGCTCTCAAGTGGTAGAAGCTCTTGGATTGTAAGCTTTGAGGATGTAAGATCTCTCATGTTGTAAGATCTCTCAAGTTGTAATAATTTCCAAGTATTAATGTATGCTTTGTAAAGCATTTTGTCTTATCTTTGCCTCTATATTGTTATGTTTTTCATTATGAGTTGGTAAGGGTGGTGTGGCCCTTCATCAGGGTTTTATCCCCACCAGGGTTTTTCCCTTAACAGGGTTTCCTTAAAAATGATTCTTGGTGTTCTGATCTGTGTTGCATTTGAGGTTTCATATTTGCATTTACTATTTTGATATGAAAAGATAAAGTTTTATATTAAGGACATACAACTGATTCAACCCCCCCCCCCCTCTCAGTTGTATCCAACAATTGATATCAGAGCTATTGGTCCTCAGAGAGAAAGCTTGACCGCTTGAGGTGATCTAAAGATGGCTTATACATGAAGGATAGTCCTAAATTTGATGCTAAAAACTTTGACAGTTGGAAGAACAAGATGAGTACACATTTGTTCTGCCTAGGAATTGATTATTGGATGATTCATCCCTTCTCTTCTATGGATAATGTTGTAACTCTTGTATATGAAACCTTCTTATCCTCCACCATTATGCCTTCAAAAATATATATTCTAAATACATCTTCACATTTATCTAATATTTATCCTTCAAAGAATATTTTTGTTCTTCTCATATCCTTGTTTAATAGGAGATCGTTCTCATGTTCTCCAATTTTCTTATCAAGTAAAAGACTCTAAAATTCCATTTTCTAGACTCCATCCTTGACTTCTTCCTCATTTCCTACTATAGTGTTGTAAATATTGTCCTCATACAATTACATCATCACTTAGTCCCTCCTTTAGTGCTCATGATTTCATTCCCCTTGATTTGACTAATCTTGCTCAACCTAAGGATTGATATTGAAACCATAATAGATTTTTGGCTCTCTTGACCTTTTTCCAACCCTCTAGGACTAAACTAGGGTGCCTAGCACTTAAGTCCCAATGAAATATGGCACTAGGCACTCCAAAAAGGGCCCAATTTTGAATATGTGAATAGTTGAACAATAGCAAACACAAAAAATCTTCTACTTAAGTGTCTAATGAAAAATTGGGGAAGCTTGACAAGCAACTGGAAAAATTTCTACAATTTATGACTCAAGAATGCTTGGGTGGAGAGGTAATCCCCTCGATTAAAGGTTTAAGGAGGCTTGTTCAAAATGATGAACATGGTGTGGAAATTTTACATGGAATATCTATAATAGTGGATGCAAATGCTACGAATGTGTCTTGTTGTGCTAAGGTGTTTGGATATTCAAATCCTCCAAATCATTTTGATATTCCCATTCCTACATCTCTTCCTAATATTCCCACATACACATCTTTCATCCTAGCTACCTCTACACAAAATACCTTCAACAAAGATGAAATCAGTCACACATGTTTGAACAACTAATTGTTATCAACACTATAGAGAAAGTGTTTGTAATCAGTTCATTCAATATAATTCAGTATTATCATTATTTTGGTTGGTCGTTTGCAATTACTTTTCAAGGGCTCATTTTGGCTTATGGTTGTTTTTGGTTAAGGATTATTGTAGGTTTTGGAGTTTTTCTTTCCCTTGTTGAAGCTTAGATATGTATTATCGTTTCTCATAAATAGGCTTCTATTGTTTAGTTTTGGGTTCTACCCAATGGGGCTCCTATGGAGGTGGAGTTTGCCTCTATTGAGGTTGGGTGTGTTGAAGGTTTGGCTCATTTTGTTTTCTTTCTTTCTCTTTCACGATTCATATGAAGGTGAATAATTTCTTTTTGAAAGAGGCTTATTATAACTTTATGTGGTCTTCTCTTTTTTGTGGTTGCTCAAACTTGGGGTGGAATTGTAGTTGGCTCTCCAGTTTAACGATCTCTTCCTTTTCTACTCCTATAGATGTGTGCTCCTTTTCTTTTGCGGTGGAAATGTGTTACGCGGGAGGGTTAGTTTTTTGTTGCGGTGATGTCATTGTTTACTATTGGATGGTTTTGGAAACCAGTATCAAACCCAATGTGATGTTTTGGGAAGCCTTTCAAAACCCCCTTGTAAGTTCACCCCTCTCGTGTGGGGTCGTTAGTTAATTGTATCTTGTTTTGTAAGTAGCCTTAAGATGTGTACTATTAATGGCCTATTTGGCCCGTAAGCTATAAATAGCTAGATGTGGCCTCTCTTTTGTAAGCAACCTTTTGGTTGAGTGTTGTTAATGGCTTTCTTGGGTTGTGTGTTGTAAGTGGCCCATTTTGTGGCCTTTTTTGGGCTTTGTTTCATGGGGAGAGCACTCTTGTTCTACTCTTGATCTTAATAAAAACCAATTAGTATATATGCCAAAATTAAAACATGTAAACTAAATGTCAAATGTAATGCCCTAAAATTTTAATGCGAAAATGGTATATAAGCCATTTTTAAAATTAATTCTATTAGACTAATTCCATGCTTAAGATGACAATTAGTGTGGTTGCTAAGTAGTATCGCCTACACACAACCTAAGAATCATGTAACAATATTTGTTAAAATATTAATCTATAATTTTAAATATTATTATTTTAATTTAAAATCCAAGGAAAATTGAATGTCATGTACATTAATAATTACATAAAACATAAGCACATGTAGATAAATTCATACAATAACCTCCCTAGTACCACCTCGCTTAAATCTCCAAAGTCACCTTATATCTTATGTGACTGCATTATACTCCTTATATCTCCCCAAGTCATTCTCCCTTATGTCTCCCAATTCGTTGATTCAATCCACCACATAGCCACCCGACACATGTAGTCTACATAGTCCACCCCACACATGTTGGCCTTGGGAACTATTCATCCAAGATTTGTCCACCATCATTGACAATAGTGACCACCACTTCACGAACGAATCATTAACCTACAAGGAATCAAACACATGACTTCCCTATCAACAAGGATCGCAACATCTCTTGCATTGTGAGAACAACCCCTACAATGATAGTTTTCTTACAATTATAGTCTGTTGATAGATCATCACTATATATGTAAACTTTACAACTCATTGTTTGAATATATGACAATAGTATACATACATTTATAATTATCATTTGAATCCATTATTCATCCATGCTCATTAAATTAATTAATCCATAGTTGTTAAATTAATTAGCAACTCATATTTACATGTATATATAACCCTTCATATATAATAGTTCTTTAATTTGTCCTTATTTAAAGTCAAATGCTACGATTATATATGTAGTTCCTATTAACGACTTTAGAAAAGTATAACTTATTAATAGCTAAGAAATCACACTAAATGAGAAGAGGTGCTTACACACAATCCTCTAAACCCCTAGGAGTGATATTAATCCCTCTCTTGACACCGGCACACCTTTACGCTACCACGCGGTCCATTAGAAGGGGAACCAAAAATTTTGAATCCTCAATAAGTAGTACTGAATACAACTATAAATTTATTTGCACGTCAAAATCAAAAGCCATGCAAAACATAGGGTAGCGTATGTGTGCGTGCGCGGGAGTGAGTGTGCATGAGTGAGTGCGTGTGTGTATGTATGCATGTGTGTGCGCTTGTGGATGTGTGTGTGCATGAGTGTGCGCGCGCGTGTGTGCTTGTGCCTGTGTCTGTGTGCAAGTGTGCATGTGCATGTGTGTGTGTGTTTCTCTCTGTATGTCTGTGTGTGCCTATGTGTGCATCTGTGCGTGTGCGTGTGTGTGTGTGTGTGTGTGTGTGTGCATGTGCATGTGTGAAAGCACGCATGTGTGTGTGTATGTGTTCAAACATATGTAGCTTGTACAAACACACAACACTTCACATATGCACTTTGTTCAAACACACAAACATAAACACGTGCCTCACATAAAAATGTTTACCAAAAAGTTACTTCAACCACACACAAAGTAAACACTCAAGTTCAAATACACCAAATTAGAAACACACAAAATGAATACCAAAGTTCACAATACTTTTCACTATAGTTCAAACATGCAACATAGGCAAGTGTCAAAGTTAATACTCTATTCACACAAAGTGAATTTGAAAGTTCAAAGATATAACCACATACCAAATTACAACACAAAAAAATGGTTATTAAAGTGAAGTAACATTTCAAACTAGTTTGTTCACACACACAAAAGTAATACCAAAGCTTAAACATGTTTTGCACAAATTAAGTTCAACCACACACAAATTAAATATTGGGCTTCAATACACATGTAGTAAATGCCAAAGTTAAAGCACACTTCACACAAAGTTAGCTCAACCATAGAATGTGAACATAAAAAGTTGAAACATTTTTTAAACATATAGAGTGAATATACACCAAAGTTCAAACATGCATATAAAGTGAGTAGCAAGTTAGAATGCTTCCGAAAGTGAGAGTGAGCAAACACACCCATCCACACAAATTTAAAAACAGTAAGAGTAAAATTTATATACGTTAATGGTAAAATAATTTCACACTTTACAAGAAGTTAGTTCAAATGCATTCCCCCCCTCTCCCCTCACTATATAAGGGGGATATCAAAGTTTCCTCACACACTTCAAACAAAGCTCGAAAATACAATAAAAGAATGCAAGAATTAAAACATGCACACAAAGTGAATGCACTTCATGGAAATGAAAACAAAGTGTCAAAATTGAAGCATACAAATTAAATGTTAAATAAAGAAAGTGTCAAAAGTCAATTCCAGGATTCAAACTCAAGTTTCAACAAACAATAACTAAATCAAAACTCAAAAACACACTTGATACCAATGATAATATAATTCTAAAATAAAACACTAAACAAATATGTTTAAATTAAAGCTTGACATGATAACACAACACTAATTATTCAAATACTGCCAAAATTTGTTATAATTAAATAATATAATGGTACTTTATAATTACATTGCACCACAAATGTTAAGTTATTACGTTTAATGAGATAAAATTTGAAGAAATTTTAATTTTATGCTGTAAAAAAAGGTATAAAAACTAAAAACATTAAGGCAAAGACACTAGGCCTAAAAGAATGGTCACGGCTAATGACTATTCTTTGCAGCCTTAGGAAGGGGGCAAATTCAACCCCTCCCAAATAAAAATAATGGTATTAAATAATAAAACAGTTTATATATCAATTTACTTGTAAGTCATTGTCTCAATTTACATATTAGATTTACTCATGTCATCAATTTCGACAACTGATTCAAAAATGCAACATCATCTACAGTTTCAGATATTAACAATTGCATTATCTAGTAAACTGTCTAAATTTACAAATTACATTCAGTTTTAATAGTTGACTTACGATGCAATATATTCTCCAGTTTTAAATATTAAATATTGCATTTGGTAACCCATTCAAAATTTGAAACATTCTTCTAAAATTTGTACATTACATCCATTACAACTACCTATACAAACTTCCAAACATTTCTGAACACTGGCTCAGCTTGTCAAGAACCCAACATCAACCATGGTTTAAATTTAAATTAATTTTCCTGTCAATAAACTATAATGATTAGATATATAATTATTAAAATAAAATCGACACAAGAAAATTCAATAAATAACTTTAATGAAAATATATGAATACATACACAATATCAGAATCTTTTAGATGCACTAAAGCTTTTAAATAGAATAAAAATCTGACCACATATATCTACCTAACTCTATTATACAAATATACAAAATAATAGCCTAGACAAAGTATGCTCTAATTTAAAAAAATTAGATATATTTATTTTATTTTTAATAAATAAATGCAATGTTAGAATAGTATTTCTGGTGTCTGTCTTAAAGCACACCCCACAAAGCAAAAATGTTTACATTTCTGGTGGCTGTCTTAATCCAAGAGGGTGTTAATGACGATGAAGTATTTGCAAGTAGACGCTTTCCAGTAACAATCTAAAACCTGAAAATTAATTCAGACCATTGATTTGTGCAAGGAGAGTTTGAATAATGAAAAGGATGCAAAGAATTGAAGAGCCTCTCTGAAGATTTTGAATGTTTGAGTGCACAGATTGCTATTAATGGTTAATGAAAAGAAAAGGGACAAGTTAGCAAAGATGAATAGATTGATGATTGTGGTAATTGTGGTAATATGATTTTAGTTATGCTCATCCTTGTTCTTGAATGTGGGCATTCATTGCATTGCAGGGATTCGTATCATATCCAGATGTAATGTGTAGAACATTTATTGACAGTGAGTCAAAATTCCTACATGTTGATTAGAATGAGAAGTTTGGGGAGTCACCCTGTCCAACAGATATTTTATTTTAAAATGCAAGGCTGACTCCCAATACATCTTCTACCTTGCACAGAGCTGTCACACCATTCAATCCTTTTTCATTGTAACACAAACATATGTCTCAACTCCTATCCCACGTTGTCAGCTAGAATACAGAGGGGAGGTTCACAACATAGCTCTTTTAGGTTTGGGCTCAGTGTGTTGGCTTCATTGTAATAGCATGCATGAGAGTGGTTGGTTTGTGATTGTGGAATTTAGCCAGCAGAGGTAGTCTTTTTATGAATGTATATAAAACATGGATTACTCATTACACAACCAGTTTAGGGACGTCTCATCGCTTGCCACAGGACGGTACGAAAGTAAAGAAATAAAACGAATGCTATCAATGGGAATATGAAAAACCTCTGCAGCTCTTACATTGTAAGGATAGTCAGGATATGGCACATGTGCATCCATCATGCAAAAGGATAGAAGAAAATTTGTATCGAGAAAAAGTTTCAGAGGCCTCCTCCTCCTGATGTTAAACAGATAAGACAAGGTTTTGGGTCAAATCAGAAGTCTGCAATTAAAAATGCACTTGGAATGGTGCAGGTTTCAGGCTTCCTCTTCCTAGTTAAAATCAATCAAAGAAGTTGCATGCCTCCTCTTCAAGACACAAGAATTACTCCTGAAGAAGCAGCCCAATTACAGGACAAACATCATCTAGGAGAAGAAGCAGAAGAGCAATTGCAGATTATGGAGTAATAGAGGTCATTGAAAGTGATGATAGCAAGCATGTAACGTACAAAGTATTTTCGTGTTTGGAATATGTTTATGTAATGAGTACAATTTGTGGTTCAGGTAGTATTTAAGTTAATGCAATTTTTTTCTCCTGTTTTGTGATAGACTATGAAATTTAGTTCAATTTAGAAGAATTGTCAAGGTGAGAAGCTTTCTTTAAAGGATCAGTTCACAACATAGAGAATGAAACAAGACAGATTAGGATTGTTTTCAAATAACACATTTGACAAGTCAAGTTCCAGAAGGAGGATTGTTTTCAAATAACACATTTAATGCATCATTAATGGGAAATACCGGCCTGTGGTCAGAAAAATACTTAGTGCATGCATGTCCAAAATAGGGTAAAAGAAAGAAATCGCGACTTACAAAAGTGATGTTATCTACTGTTTGAATGATTGCATTTTTACTGTGTCAGAAATATTCATCACATTAATTTGATCTTGCAGACTTCATGTTTCGAAGACTGAGATATCCAAAGTTTACATATCAAGATCTGGTCAGCACTACAAATGGATTTAATGGGACAAATTTGCTTAATGTGGGTAGCTTTGGGTCTGTTTCTTTTGGGAATTATAAGAAATGATATGGTAGTTGCAATCAAAGTGCTCAATTTAAAAAATGAAGAGCTCCAAAACAAAGTTTTAAGAGTGAATGCAAAATCTCATTAGAGTTATAAGTGCACGTCCATACCTTAACTTTAAGGCTTTGATTCTTCAGTTTACTAAAAATGAGAGCTTGGAATAGCATTTGTATCCTGAAAGTAATGAGAAGAATGTTTGTGGACTCAAAATTAATAAATGTCTGAACAATGCTATTGATGTGACCCATGGCATGGAATATCTACATCGTTACTGTCCTACCAAAGTTGTTCACTGTGATTTGAAACCCTGCAATATGGAGGATTACATCTCTCTCTTCAAGATCTGGGCCGGCATGTTCATAGCCTGCCTATTATTGGAAGTTGCAACTATGTAAACTCCAGACATCAAAGATACACATAAGTTTTGATGCACTAAACAGAGGGGAAAGGCAGACTTTCACGGATATAATGTTCTTTTTCGTGGCAAATGCACTGGAAACTCATGACAAGTTTAGGAGGACAAGTTTGTAGTATTGAAAACTCATGACCATCTGCGAGACTTGGGAAGAGAAATGTCTGCAGAGCCTAATTCTCCTCCTTGCCACTGGTCTCCCAAACATCATAAATATTTTGTCTACTTATTCCATGCTTATTTTGAATCTTACCTTTTCATTTGGGCACAAGTCTGGACTCTTGAAATTTGTCTGTGAATACAGGAAACAAAAGGGTTTGAAAATATCCTCACCCAAAACAAATGGAGGTGTTTCCATTCCTTTTATGACACATCTATGAGTTCACAAAGCACATACTTTATTAGCCAATCGAAGGAGTGTGCTGAAACACCATCTTGTTCATTATGGCTTCAGCTTGATCTGTATCGCACGGAACTCTTAAGCATTTCTCGATGGATCCCTCTTCAAAATTTGAAATGTTTAAGCATTAGTCATGGCTGTCTAAAAGACTGTAGCAGAGAAATGTTCAGGTACTTTATTTTTCTGTATTTAAAATTAATATTTGAATTCCTTATGCTATGGTACTATATCTAAGGATTTCTTATAAATGCAAGCATCAAAATATGAATGTATTTTGAATTGCAGGCACCGTTCCAGTCGAAAGTTCTACACATGCATAAAACCACTTTGAAGGAGTTTCTGGATTTCTCAGGAATATTAAAAAAAATCTCGAGCGGGTATATTGTAGAATCTGGTTTTGGCATTTATTAGAATCCCTCGGAGTATATTGTAGGAGTCTGGTTTTGGCATTTTCCACATTACATATACTGTCTTAGAATGACAGAGGAGATAAGACTACTTTTAAATCTTCCAGTTTTACAAGTTTAGAGATTTAAAACTTCTTCAAGCTAAGTGACGAACTGGTTTTATATAATATTCCCATGGCACTGGTCTTACAAAATTAATTGATTCCTTGAGCACATCAATTGACATGAGAGGATCTATTGGCTACATAATGGCTGGTAAGCCTTGTAATCAAGAACAAGATTTGGTATGTAGCTTTGTCAATTGCAGAATATCGATTGGGCATGAACATTTCTACAAAAGTGAATGTTTATAGTTATGGCATTCTCTTTCTAGAGATGGTCCCAAGGAAGAGGCCAACTAATGCCATTTTTCTGACGAGCTGAACTTTCCAAAGTGGACATGGAACACGATGACCAGCATTATTGGCCTGCTATGCACAACTGAATTCCCCCAAAGAATGTAGTGATAGCTGCCTATTCAAGCTGATTACGTGTGGTATTTGAAAGATGATGACAACAACAAGGTACAAGCTGTACTAATTCCAAAGGCTAGTGCGTAGTCTTATGCAATCATTGCTACTACACCTGATACATTGTAAATTTGTATGTTGTGAATTTTGTTTAAGGTTTATTTTCAAAATGTACTGTCTATTTAGACATTAGAAAGTACTTTTGATCATATCTATTAATTAATCATCATAGCTATTAGTATTAATTAGATCAAACATCAAAACAGAATGTGTATTTATTTCTGTCTGGATGGATGTTGCCACAAATGAATTGGGCAGACAAAGAGGAGTACATGTAGAGGGGGCAAACAATTTTGACACCTGGTATGCACCTGATATAATGTTTTTTTTCCATTGATTGGGTATATGGATAGTGTCTCTTTGTAAATAATTAGTACATTGTGATGATTTCTCTATTTCTTAGTTCCTGCCGGGAACTATAGCGGAGGGGGTGGTATTAAATAGTTATTAAACTGCTTTTCAACAGAAAATGACCATTCAAATTTATTGCACTATTATCTCTGTTTGTTATGTGCAGCAGTTAATGACCATTCAAATTTATTGCACTATTATCTCTGTTTGTTATGTGCAGCAGTCAAAGTTGCATTTTTTTAAAGCAAATATTAATTTGAATTTTTTTGGTGCTGTGTTATTGGACTCTCTTTCGGTTGCAGAATGGCAGAGGGGGTTTTTAGATTTACGATGCCAGAGAACGTACATTTCTTTAGGAACTTCTCTGAACATTGCAGGATTGCAGAGGTTTCGATGCCAAATATATTTAGCAATTTTGTGGTTGCGTAGAAGTCCACCTATTTCAGAGCCAGAAGAAAAGATTTCAAAACAAGAGAGGGCACAAACGCACAGATGGCAGAGAAAACAGGTGTCAGGCAATTGGTGAGTGTTTAATATTTGTTGCATGCAGGTGAGAATTTAACAAGTTCTTAACATTGCCAAAATATTTCTGGCAATTTTTGTGTAAGAATTTTTAACCATCAATGTTTCGGATCGTACTCCATGATCCATCATCAAGATGAAAGAGGGAATCAGAATGCAAAAAATGAACAAGATGCAGACCAAGGATTCCAAGGACTAATAAAAAGGAGAAGAGAGGGTGGGGGAAAAGAAACATGCAAATTGAAAGACGAACACGAATAAAGAAAAAAACAAAAGGAACCAAAAAATACCCACAAAGAGACCAAAAAAGAAATAAAATATAATGCAAATGCCCAATACAAAAATGAGAGAAAACATAAAAAACACAATACAAAAATGAGAGAAAACATACAAAAACACAATAAAAGAAAGAAGAGAAGGAATAAGAAAAAAAAAAAATAAGAGAGAAAATAAGAAAGAAAAAAAAAAAACCAATAGACTACCAAGAGACAAAAAAATCATACAAGCAAATACAAAAAAAACTACTAAAAATTAAAATAAGAAAGTATATATATTGCTTTCAAGTTCTTAACATGTTTTCAATTGCTTGTGGTTCATGATAGGGTGGAGGAGCACCCTTGCTGGATGGCCACTTGGGCTTGAAACAATGCATCTAAACATGGATGTGATGAGAGGAACACAACAAGATCCATTGGTTTTATATACACCTAGTTTCTCTTCAATCTCAGTGTCTTCATCAGATTTTGATAGAGAGGTAACTTGATTGATTTTAAGAGATTCCACATATTCATAGGTACGGCCAACCTGGTGAATTTTCATGCCATCTTTTCCTTCCTTTTCTATTTTATGGCAAGGATAAAAATACTAATTAGCTAAATTGCACTCAATTGTTGAAAGGTGGTCGGAATTTGGTGGTCTCACCAAGTTTTTCACACCAGAAAATGTGGTAGAAACATATTTTTCCATTTCTGCAAGCATGTTTGAGCCAGAGTTCTACACAAAAACTCCAATCTTAACAGCCAGTTTAACTCAACTTTTTGAAGGGCAGTGCTCTGCAGACGACATCAGCCTCTTCTCTGAAGCAGTTCAAAGGTAGAAGGAAGCTTCTTTTTTCATTCTCAAACCATAAAATACATACTTCACCATCTAAATAATGTGTACCGATGGGAATTTTTTAGGTGGCATTTATCTGGTAAACAGCATTGCATAAGAAATGAAAATCTGCGTCACGGTTTTATGCGTTACAGTCAATCAAATTGCAGAACAAGGAAGTCAGAGACATGGCCATGACGTATTACTTTACCTCCAATATTTAGTACATATTATATGATTTCTTCGTTAATTTTTCCAACAAAATATGATTTCTTGTTTCATGTCTGCATAACTATATTCCTTAATCATGTATTCATCTAGTGGGAGGTTCTTCTTTCATCCTACTCCCAAGAAGCAGAATGGAAGAAAATGGAATAGGTTCATTCTAGAAAAGAATATACAGAAAATGGGAAAGAATCAATGGGTGTTGAAACAGCAATTTTAACATCCATGCCTTTTACTGGTGACCTCTTTTTTATGAGGTTCTTGTGAAATTTGAAAATGAAATGCTAAATTTTATTTGTAGTTTAGGACAAGTACTAGATTATTCAGCCCTGAATATGGTTCTATTAGATTTTTTGTTATTGCTTGAGAGAATTACCTTGAAACTACATGTTTAAGGTTTCGTTTGGTTGTTTAAGCCAGAAGGACTTTTTTAATGCATTTATTGTTCAAAGCCTTTGCTTGGGACTCTGCAATTTTCCAAATATTGATTTAATTAAATTTCTTCTCAAAGTGTACTTCAATTTGAGAATTGCCTGGAATTTTCATCTTTTTCCTTTTTTGAATGACAGCTCAATCAACCTTTGATTCTCACTGACCAGTGGTCTTGTTAGGTTTACTGATATTTATATCCTTGAATTCTATTTGGCTAGATTTGTTGACTTCCAAATATGATCATGCAGTCTGGAATCTACCTCTGTAAACAAAGTCACTCTCTGTTTTTCTTTGGTCCAGATCATTGAATGAGTAATCTGTTTGGTCTAAACAACCTGCCCAAGTTTCAAATCTGAATCTTATTCCAAATTCTGTGTACAAATGTTATTCCCAAAATGACCTACCAATATCAAACATTGTAGTGGGTAAATGCTAAATATCCAAAGCCATGTTGTTGTCTAGGAATATCATCTATATGGTTATGCCAAGTGTTTGTTGCTCTTGTTCTGGTAAATTCTTGTTCCATATCAATAAGCCCCACGACAAGCTTGGCTGCTTCAAAATTCTCCAGCAGGAGATCGCTGTAAGCAGGCATTTTACACAATCAGGGGATTACACCTAGTAAAATGAAGAATCAACTCTGCCTTGCAGAGGCCATTTGATACAGGTCAAGCGGCTTTACAACTTTTCCCTGAATAATTGAGCATCTTCTCTAAAGATAGGTCCAACATGGAGGCAATCTCTATGTCACCACATGGTGAGATATTACTCCTCATATAGCTTCAGCTTCTAAGCATACACAAACCTAAGATGTTCAATGTACACAAACATATATGAAGCTCAGATCATTTCATTTAGTTATTCAGATATGTGTCATAGGAAAGTAAGTAATTGTCTCATCTTTGTTGAATTTAATGGGCAAAAACAAAATTCCAGCGCCCGTGTTATGCTGGTTTTGACTAAACTTATTTTTCTTTTTCTGATAGCTCTAATCCTTTTATTAACTGTTTAACATCTATTTTGTATATGTAAAAGGATTTAGCATCATTTCAAACTTTCCGTATCTAATAAAAAACACATGTTTTGTAGATTTTTGTTTGTGGCTTGTGTTTCTTTTTTGTTTCTATGGCACCCTTCTGTGTATTTCTTCCATGACAAAAGTGTCACACTTGGAACCCTAATTGGTCTGAGGCCTAGCTGCAGTACACAGAATGCAAGGAACATTGTACATACTGAAGATCGCATGGGTGCTATTGCAAGAAGAGCAAGGGATTTCAGAAGGGTAAGACCGTGGAAATCAATTACAAGTTGTATGCATTCACTTCAAGACTGCAGAGCAGTGTCCTGTACCTTGCACACTTACTCAAGGTAGAAAAAATGTCAGTCCATGGTTGTCTGGGGAAAATGTAAACTATTCTTTCACTCTTCAGCATAATGCAAACAAATCAAACAAAAGAAAAACTGTTCTTTCAGTCTTCGGCAGGAACTTCACTACCCTGCTGCACTTGTTTATATAGAACCTGTTCCCACCATAAACAACTGATGTGTTAATTAATAATTATGATACATCAATTGTTTAAGTTCAATGTATTGTAAATATACAAGAAACATAGATGATTGCAGAAGTTTTTCCAGTTATTTATTGTGTTTAAAATGATAGTGATCTCTTGGCCTTGAATAAGCTACAGCCTCCTTATGACCTATAACAGAGGAAAAAGTAAAAACACATTGAAGCAGTCATTGAAAGATTTGAAGAAAATTAAAAAGAACACTATCGTTCATCGAGACAACAGTTCTTTGTTGATGGTATTCTGCTAATAATATATTTTTGTTTATCAAGAGTTTAGATTTGGTGGATTTTAAGACTTGAACACCATAATGAAAATGGGTAAAATAATGTCCTGTGAAAAATGCCCCTCAATCCTTTAAGGAAAGAAGATGATTATTGTTACACCGAATGCTTATCTACAGACTGTTACAAATGATTATACTGTCAATTCACAAAAAAACTTGTGCCAGACATGGAAATAATACAATATGCAAACTCAGAAAATTATTGGCATTATGGCCAAGAACTTTCTTCATTTGTACTAATACCTTAACTGATAACTCCAATTGGTTGTCACAAAGAACAATTGGCACATTATAAATAAAAGTCATCTTCCAAAAGAAATGTATTGTCATAGTCTAGTGAGGGAAATCCAAAATCAGAAATAACAAAATATTGTGTGCTTGTGTCTTCCCAATCAGGGCTTTGAATAAAAGCATTGAGGTTGAATCAGAATAGCTTCAAGTTGAATCATGCAACTCCATATTAATGTTCAACTTTTGCTTAGTTCTCTCATGAGCCCTTTCCTTGGCCTTGGCTATATGTTCAACTCTTTCTCTCTCATTCTCTTTGTGCTTTCTTCAAGGTCATGAATGAGTCACTCATCTCTGCAACTTGTGGTCTTTAGGAGACTATTGATTATAATTGTGGTCTTTAGGAGACAGAAGATAGTATGTTTTCTTCTGTTTTCATTAAGTATAATTGGGTTTGATTCTGGTATTGCTAATGTAGAATCCCAAAGAAAGCATAGAACTTTGCCATCAAGAAGTCTAAGGTATTCTAAAATCAAACAGATCCAAGAGGTAGAGATGTGCTCAAATGGTTAAATTTCATTCAAGCAATGGGAACGTTAGATTTTTGGCTTTTTTTTGTGTTAATGGCACTTGGCATGGGATCGAGACTTGTACAAACAACAATATGAGTCAGATAGGCTCATCTCTAGCTTACACATCTACAGAGATCAGCAAGTTAGTGTCTTTGTGGAGCATATGGAATTTTGTTGGCTATTTTAGAGCAAGGCCAATATTCATAGCCATAGCCTTACTTGTACTCACTGGTGGGCATTTAATTATTGTGTAGATGGCATAATTTTCTGATGAGCTGAACCTTCCAAAGTGGGCGAGGTCAGCTTTTCCCCAGAGGTATGGATGATGGCTGCTTATTCAAGCTGATTAGATGTGGTATGGAATGAGTTTGAGTCGTCACTATCAATGTCTTCTCTGCATTGTGGCCATTCAAATCTTTTTGCAATCCCTAATCTGACCCTTACAATGTTATCATGGATCCTAAGTCATGTTAATGATATATTTTAAGCTATGTACATACACTCCTAATGTGCTTGTTCACTCCTTATGCTATATTTTAAGAGATGATGAGTAGAAATTAAAAGTAATATAAAAGTCGTTAAACTGGCCACAAGTGGGTTGTAACTTATGACTAGTGAGCAGGAAAACATATTAAACAAGAAAAAAGAAATACATGGTCTTTCTAAAACAGGTCATTCTGTCAGCTAATTTTCATGGACTGACTGTCAATCGCCCATATATAAAAAACTTAAGCCATACTCTTTGTACTCAATATATGCACTGAGTGCTTCAACACATTGTATATTGTGCCTGGTACCTATAGTGTGTCTTCAAAACTAGCTATGTCCATAGATGATTTTTGTTTGTAGCATACATTCCACAAATTAACGAGAAATGTTGAAAGGAAGGATTACTAGATTCCAACGTAATGATGACAGATATTTAATGGGCGATGACAAATGTTGAAATGTCAAAGATGGATAGAAGATTTTGAAATGAGAATTACACATGGTGATACAAATAATTTCAATGCAAGAAGATGTAGGGAGTAAGTCAATTGACAGCCACTATCTGAGATATTGGTACTGCGTGTTTTGTCTAAGAGCTTTCCATTGACACAACGGAATCTTCTTCAATGGAGATATTTGGATTGTTTAGGAATTTACTGTCATAGCTCAGAATAACGAAGAATGAATGAATGTTGCAACCTCCTCAGAGTTTCTCTTTCCATTAGCACTCTCTTTACATGGTTTGCACTGTATTTATACTTGATAATACCTAAACAGAATATTAATGTTGTTCGTTTTTTTGTTTGTTGAGTATATGATTACCAGTTCTTGTTAAAATTTATACTTGATAGTGCGCATAGTTAAGCCTCATAGGAACATTAATGTAAGATTGTGGAATTTATCCAGCAGATGAAGTTACTTCATGCATGTATGTAAGACATGGATGGGCTTGACTTACATCATGCCCTTAGAATTTGTGTTAGGTATTTAGGTTTGTGCCTTCCTTATCCTTATTGTTGTTTTGGTGCTCTTCCTATAGTTTCTCTCTTGTTAAAATGGTCCACATTTTGGAGATTCCCTTAGTGTTAAAATCTAAACCTCACTTCCTCACTCTGATATTAGAAAGAGGAAAACAACATTAGAGCACAATAAGTTCTCAAACAACTCACTGAACCTATCATTCTCAATCTCAGTTCCAATTCATTTAGAATATGGGATTCATATAAAAGACTATGGGATTAAGATTTAAAAACAACTTCTAATATAAAGAATAGCTATTAGGTAGGAAGAAAAAACTTTCCCTAGCTTCCATTAGCTTCCATTAGATCCCATATTAGGGAGAGAGAAAAAGAATATTAGAGTGCAATAAATTCTCAAACAGTTCATTCAGCCTATCATTCTCGAACTCAGTTTCAATTCATTTAAAGCATGAGATTCATATAAAAGAATATCAGATTAAGATAAAAAAACAGTTTCCAATGTAAAAAATGGCTAGTAGGAAGGAAGAAAAAACCTTAAAAACATACTGAATGAAGGTGCTATTCTTTCCCTCCTCGTCGGTGGTTTTGTTATTCAATCCAAAATGAGTAGCTCCCTGTGACAATTCCTCCATCCTTCCTTGCTCTGCACTACCACGCTTCTTGCCACATATTCCTGCATAGATCAATCATCTCAGTCTACAATTTTTCAAAAATATATTATTGATGGGAGTTAAAAAGAGCTTACAGCCAGTTGCAAATCAAATATATTCAAAATAGTCTTGTAATAAACAGGGGCACCTAGTCACAAAATGGTCAGCAAAACAATCTAAAACATCACATACATTAAAAATAATTACCTAGAACAAGAATTTTGACTCCATCAATTGTGGCTTCCTTATTCTCTGCCTCTTTCTTTTGCTTTCTCTCATCCTTTGTTCCACATCTTACAATGTCAAATACAAAAATCAACCAAAAAATAAAAACCAGTCGTAGAACAAAATGGGCAGATGGACGGAACAAAACCCTTACAGAAAGACATGATAAATCTTAAGAAAAAAAACCAGAAAACTCTAATAAAAGACATTTAAAAATATAACAGGGACCAAAGAGGGAAAGAAAATAAAAGGGCAAATAATTAGAAAACACAACAAAATATTGAAAGAAAAGGAAGAACACTATCAGTAATTGTTCAAGAGGCAGATATTTATAGACGAGGAAAACGCACTCTGTTTTTTCTTTATTCTGCTTTTTCTGCTTTTTCATGCTTTTTACATGCTTTTTGTAGTTTTCCTGGCCTTCCATTTTTCTGCGTTTCTTCTTTTTCGTTCATTTTCCTTCCTTTCTGAGTATTAATTATAATGTATTAAACTTTATAGGCACACACAGTGGAATTACTCATGTTTATTAATTATAATGTATTAAAATGTATAGATATTTTTAAAAATTATTTATATTTATTAATTATAATATAATCAAATTTATAGGCACTTTCTTTGTGAAATTATCATTTTATTAAGAGTAATGTATTAAAATTTATAGACATTCTCTTAGTTGAATTATTCATGTTTGTTAATTATAATATATTAAATTTTATAACTATTTTTCTAGTGGAATTATTTATGTTTTTTATTAATTATTTGGGATCTTATTAGCAATAAATTTTTCTTACAACTGAATATATATTAGTCATAATATAAAGATAAATGTGGTGTTTTATTAGGAATTTTAATTATTTGTATGTTTAAAGCGGAAAAACTAGGGTGTTGTCCCTTATATACAACAATCCAAAGGGTGCCTAACAAAATATTAACAATTACAAAACGTTAATAACACTCTAACCAAACATAAAAATAGTCAACATAATTTCAAAACAGTTAAAACATACCAGTATCCATGTTTATAGTGACTACTAACACTAACATTATCAACAGTACTAATCAAAAGAGTAATAAAAGTATTTAAGTGGGGCCACACAAGGCCATACCAAAATAAACTATCATTGCAAAATATAACAGTACTAGTGAAAACAACAGAGTTTAAAGCAAGGCCACAGGGGCCACTAATAGTAATGCAAAAGAGAAATAGGGATCAAGTCCCTAGGTATCCTTCGACTTGCATGGCTTGGTCAACATTCTCATTGCCCAATCCTTTGTAAGGAACTTATAAAGTTCCTTGTAATTGTCATCCTCCACACCGAGTGTATCCTTTTGTAGTAAGCACAATATGACCTAGTCAAACTATGCATGATATTTCGCGTAAAGCATGAGACATCTTGAAGTTGCTTGTCCATATCTGCAATTCTTTTCTTAATTTTATTTATCTCTTCCCAAGTATATATCCTTGGATTCACCACCTTCACCACTGAGAGTAGCCTTGCTCTTGCCAACATTGGGTGACTTAGCTTTCTCATCAAGAGCCACATTTTTGGTATGGTTGAGGGATTCAATTTTGAGGCTCTCAAAAATATGGGAGGAACTACTAGCAGTTGCAGAGTAGGCATCCCTCTCAAAAAAAATTTCCTCTTTTCCATTAGACTTTCTTTATCTACCCTCTACAGAATCTAAATCCTTCAAATTATTCCTTTTTTTCATAGGCTTGGTGGCTAATCTAGTAGATTGGCAGGGTGTGCTAGTTTCTTAGGTAGCTTCAATGTCTGAATCCATCTCTTGTGCTTTAAGGGAAAGGTTCTTAAGGTATTTTTTCTTGCTAAGTCCAGGGAAATCCATTATACTAGCAAGGTGGGTGGATGAGACAAGGGCTTCTTGGACCATAATAGCTCTAGGGGGGCATAAGGCAATGTGAAAATCGTAGAACCGAAAAATGAGGCCTTGGTGAAGGATAGTTGACTTCTTTCCCTAGTTTTTGGCCTTGACAACTTCCTTAATAGAATTCTCCAAAGAATGGAGAAGGAAGAACAAAAAGAAGATAACACTATGATTTCTAAGGTGATTCGAGAAAAGCATGTGATAAAACTAATAAATGTCAAATCTTCCTTGAAAAGTAAAATATTATTTTACCATCAAATGCATTTGGTCCCATGGTTCAGAAAAGTTGTTCATAGTTGTAGCCACCACGTAGCTTAATAGGGTTTTTCTTGTCTCGATAAAATTGGTTAAGGCTTTCAACATCTAAAACCCTATAGGTTTTCTTCCATTTTCTCCTCCTCGTCAAGAAACCAGTGGCTTTTACAATAAGTCTTTCATTAACTTTGAAAGAAATGTTTCCCATTGACACATATCTCTTAGCCCATGAGGAGACAAATTACAAGGAGATATTTTTGGCGTGCCCCATCAAATACTCAATAAAATGAGTCACACCCCTTTCCTTATAGATGTGTCAAATTGTAGGGTTCTTGAAATCATCATGTTTATTGGACTCTACACACATTTTATCCCCCCATGGTGTCGTAAACCAAAGCAAAAAGATTACTGATATGTAGAAAACCCAAATTGAAACCAACAAAGGAAAAAGACACTTGGGCCCAAAATAAGTGAAGGTAATATGTGCATTCATATAAATTTTTGCTATCTTACACTTTCATCTCCAACTTGGCCACTCCCTCATGTGAATAGTTTATTTCCATTATAGAAATAAAAGGCATATGGATTTTGGATAGATTTTATCTAACAAAATCTTGCAATCTAGTATTAAAATTAATGCATCTCCCTTCAAAAAAGGCCCATTAAAATTGATAACAATAATTGACCATGTCAACCGTGCCGACACATCATAGAGAAACAAGGGGACAAGTTGGCAATGAACATACACAATGCCAGGCCTTGTAATATGATTTGAATCTTGAAAAGATAATGGGTAACTTTTTAAAATTAAATCCCCTCTATATTGGTAGAGCAAGGCTAATAATTTCCACAAGAAGCCACAATAGGAAAATGTATAGATGTCCATTGAGGATAAAGAAGCTTTCTCTTTCCTTAGCAGGGACTTCAAATTAGGGGGCAAACAACGATCCTCCCTCCAATATTGCAAACCATCACTAGCTAGGCCCATGAAAACCATTGAATTAGCAATTGGATTACCCTCTCTAAAAGTATGTGTGTACTAATAAAAGTACCTTCATAGAGTTAGCTTGAAAATAAATGAATAAAATAGACTAAATACCACAATTAGTGAGCTATTAAATGCAAATAAAACCAATAAACACTGTATGGATCTCTATTTAAGTATGCTAATGATAAGCTCTCCGCAAGCCTCCATTAGTGATAGACTTAAAATGAGAAATGAATATAATATTAAGCTAATTAAGTGAATTCCAAATTGAAACTATGCTCAAAATAGCCTAAAATTACCTTTCTAGCTCAAAATCTCAAGAGGTTTGATGCAATTCTCAGATTTGCGCATGATTTCTCATTGATTTATGCCTTGCTTTTATAGATTTTGGCAAGTGTAGGGGGTAGAGTTGAGTTGATCATGAGTGTGTTAAGCTTAGGTCCATGGCTCCAACTTTAGGGACAATTTAAATGGATTATCCTCAAAGCTTGGGACAAAGAGACAAGATGAATGGTCAAGATGCTCTCACCTTATGTGTGATTGAGATTCGATGTGAGCTTGATCCTTAGATCCTATTGGCTGAGGCATTTTCCTCCCATGTGGTGTTTGAGAGAAAATAAGGATTTATTAATTGAATTAAATTGATTTGTTTAGCCATGTGCACCCCTTGAATGGGTCGATTTGATTTAAATTGAACTATACAATTAATTAGATTAATTGCACAATTAATTGATTTATCTTGATTTTAATGATTTAAATTGATTTATTGGCTTTTGATTTTCAATTAAAAATTAGATTTTGGTTTGATTACAATTATACTTTGATTTTAGCTTGATTTCAAATTATTGCTTTGATTTTGCCTTAGTTGCCCACATGATTTAGTCCTGGCCATTTTTAGGTGATTACAAATGTCCCTCTTTAAATTGATGTGCGAAGTGTGATCGGTTCAAAGAATGTCCTAATTATTTCGTTGCAGAGTCACTGATTTAATTGATGCTTGATTTGATGTTGATAAAAGATGCAGATAGACGATGATAGGATTAATGAGGTTCTGATCAATTGAAGTCCTTGATGGTCAATTTGATGATGGATTGTTGATATGATGCTTGATTCAATGTTTTAATGCCCCACTTGATTTATTAGCAAAAAAATTTCCATTAAAAGATTATGTCCCTGATTTGATTAAGCCGATGATGTCCTTGTTAGAATCCGAGTGTATGCCCCCTCAAAAATGAAATGAAATTTGATTTGGGTGAAAGATGTTGCGTTTATGATCTTTTGCGTTGAAATATAATTAAATTAAGTGTGAATTTTGATTTCATTTCCGATATTGAATTTGCGATGCTTTGATGACAAATGCCCTTGATTTGGCTGAATGGGTGTTAAATTTGGGTCACGGGTCATTTTCTGGTCAAAAAAGCCCCTTTTTAGGTCAAAATGAGCTATATATAAGGGTAAAAGGTCATTTTTACTATTCATTTTCACCCTCCACTTTTACTTTTTCACTCTGACCTACTGACCCTTTTACGATGGTGATCCTGATTCAAGAGCATAGATTCGAGTGAGGTTGATGATACCAACACCCGCCTAGCTATGGACCTCCGGTATGTACCCCTAGCAACTTACTTTGTTCGATTTCTGCATTTAATTTTGAAAATTTTGGATTTTTTTGGTAAAAACCCTATTTTTTTATTTTTACTTTTCGCTATGCATTCAAGCATTTTAGCAGTGTGTACAAGTATGTTTCAGCACATCCATAATTTTCTGCAGCGCATCCAATACTTTTCGATGCACGTCTTAGCGTGAAACCTAGGGCAAGATTTCGCCTTTACAATTTTCTGTTGAGCTTTCAAATTTGATTGTGCATTTGAATATTTTAGCAGTGCGTACAAGGTAATCCTGCAATGTGTTCTAATTCCTGCAGTGCTTTTGGGTTGTTTCTATGCTTCCAACACTTTTCATTGCACTTTTGATATTTTTAGCAACGTATTTTTTTTTTAGTGCTTTTAAGCCATGAAATAGCGCGTACACCCTATTTGGAAATTTTTTTGGACCTTTCAATTAGTTTTTTTGTTCGTCTGATGTCGTCAATTAGTCGATTGGCTTAGGTATTGAGTCATGTTTATAGCAAGTCATGTGATGTCAGTTCTAGTCACTTGATATTGAATTTGTGATTTTCAATCTTGATTTAGATGGTTGATAGTGATGATGAATTTTTCATCCTCTTTGAATAGAATCAGGAAAATGGATTGTGGTTTGATTTGGTTTTGATTAGTCGATTGACTTATGATGATCTAATATGTAATGATTTCAATTTTTCATGTGTTTAAACTTGCTTCTGTAGGCTCAGCTTCAGAAGCTAGTTGTCCGAGGTTTGTTTACCTTACCTTTTGACATGATTGACGAGCTCAACAGGTTGAAGCGTCAAGTGATTGGTCGATGTGGATTATCTTTCTTTCTTTCTCTCCCCCGATTCCACGTGAATCGGGGTCTTCTCACAGCTATGGCAAAGCGTTAGCACTCTAACCATAGCACGTTCCACTTGTCGATGGGGGAGATGACCATCACCCCCGAGGACGTGTATCGGTTGCTGCGGATCCCCACCCATGGGGAGATAGTGTACTATGATTAGGTCTACGATGACACAGTCTGTAGATGTCTCTTTGGTGATGAGAGCATCTTATGGGCACAGTTTCCTTCCTTCCTAGTACTTCTAGCGGTACTAAGGGTTCTAGTCGGTGGGTTTTTGGTTCTAGATCGGCGACGACATGGTTTTTATATCAGTTGGGGTAGGATACTAGAGGACATGATCGCCCATCCTCGCAGGTTTGATTGGGGCTCGTGCGTGCTGCCCCAGCTATATCATGAGCTACATGATGTAGTATACTGGCGCAGTGCTACTCTTTCTGTTGGAGTGGTATTACTATGGCTGTGGACTTGGGAGCATATTCCCATGACTCGGCCTAGTGTAGTTCAACATCAAGATGCAGGGTGGCCTTTTTCTTTTATCTATGAGGGGATGGTTGTTCAGGCCCACTTGGGCAAGGTATATTACTGGAGACACATTATTGATGATATAGATCAGGTGGTCTAGAGACCATATTTGGGATGTGAATCATGGCCTAAGGATGCATCTGAGATTCCCTATATGTGCATGCCTCGATGGATGATAGGGTGGACGCCCTTGATTATTGAGAGATTTTATTTCCATAGGGTTCTACGACAGTTCGGCTGGCCACAAGGGATGTCACAGGGGTTGGCCTTGTATGCCCGAGTACAGGTTGAGAGATCCCTTTGGGGTCCTCAGATAGAATACCAGACAGCACGGGATTAGTTGTTGTAGCTTCCTCACCTAGCATGGGATATGAGGGAGCACATTGTTGATGCCAGTATGACTGATGATTACGCCTAGTGGTTCTTACAAAACCCCTTTCCTAGGTTCACTAATCATGTCAAGCCAATACTAGGTATCGAGGAGCAGTCTGATGATGATGGAGGTGATGGTGGCAACAGTAGGAGATGGGGTCATCGGGGATGATGAGCAGGTAGAACGGGATGAGGTGGTAGATTTTTCATTCCTGGGATTGTGGTCCCCTCTCTTGCCAGAGGTGGAGTTTGTATGAGAGGTGGATGGGTTAGGGTTCAATGTGGTCCCTACAGAGCTTTGCATTAGTTTGGTGTGGATAGACTAGCTAGATGGGGCCAACATAAAGTATGAGTATACAAGCAGGTTGCACTACAAGTGGTTGCAGACATGGATACACAGGACGCCCAAATTCTAGTGGATCAAAAATAGGCACCCTCGACACCTCCTCCTCCATAAGGTCCTCTTCCTTCTAGTCAACTTCCATCTTCTTCATCTCTTCCATCTTCTCCCATGGCTCCTCCACCACAGGGTCCTTCTCCACAGGCTCCTCCTGCATAAGTACTAGTATAGGCTCTTCTTGCACCAGCATTGGCCTCCAATGTTCAATCTTTACAATCTGAGATGTCATAGATCAGACAATAGGTTACACAGCTCAATACCATGATGCAGACAATTATGGTTTCTATGAGTCAACATGGGCTACAAGAGAGCTCTAGTCAAGGTCCTGATATAGGTCCTGGTACTGATGGTGCAAGTGGTTCTGGCAGTTGATACATATTATTGAGCCATTTCTTTGATGTATATTATGATTTGTTTGTATGATATCGAGACATTGTACTCATTATTCTTTTATTAGATGATGTTTATTTATGATCGACACTTTTATGTTTGGACTTTGATTCCATATATTGATGATGAACATTGATGATACCATAGACATTATTTACTTTGATATATTTACTTTATGTGATATCATTATGTGTTGGACTTTCTATTTCAAGTGCTTTATATGATATGCAGATCTATGTGATTTATCTCTATATGCTACGTTTTTATTCTTTTCAAATGTAGTTTATGATATGAATGCACATGTTTATGTTTCGATATGGATGTGGATGTCTTATTTATGACATAGAGTAGATGGATGCATTTAATACATGGTTTATTGTTTAATGATGTGTAATGATGAATATTTAATGGTTTAATGATTAATTATATGCGATGATGTTTATGGATGCATTTATATGATGTTATGGATGATGTAATGCAATGTAATGTGATGGATGATTAGTGAGATGTAAATGTAATGGATGGACTATAATGTACTTATATGATTTAATGTATGGATTTAGTGAGTGTAATGATTAATGTTATGATAAATGGATGCCATTAATGATATAATGATTAATGATTTGTACTAATGATGTGATAAATGAATAATGTATGATGGACTTAATGCAATGCAATGATCTAATGCAATGCAATGATGCACTTAATACACTTATACTCCTAAATGTAATTTTAAAGTTTTAAATGTAATGAACCCTAATGAGTGTACCTTAATGAATAATGCAATGTACCAATGAGATGAAATTAAATGTATTGTTTAAAATGAACTTAATGCAATGTAAGTAATAACCTCCTGATGTGAACTAAAATGATTTATGCAATGAATGCAATTAAAATGATGGGAACTAAAATGAATGTAATCTAATGCAATGCAATTTTAAAATGAACTTAATGCAACTTTAGAAAGGATCTAAAATGAATGTAGACGATAAGATGATAAATGAACCTAAATGTAAAAATAAAATGCAATTAATCTAATGCAAGACACCTTTAATTTTGATTTTTGATTTCCAACACACTCTATCACATAAGGTTTTTGATGAATGTTTGATTTTGATTTTGATTTAACTCCACCCCCTTTTTTCTCTTTTCAAATCAGTTTTTGAGCTAAGAAAAAAAAACAACTTAAATGCATTTAATCTAGTATGGATGCAACTAGTTGTCACTATTCACATATTAGGAGCTTATATTCATCATTGAGCAGTTTTTGAGACCTAAAATTAGTACAACCATCACTAGTTCAACCATGATGATATGAATACTGACTCCCTTTCCATGTTACATTCCAGATCCTAGTACAACTATCACTTATTGAAATCAATCATGAGAGTATGAATACCGCTTTCATCAAATTCAATGTTGTAAGTGGATTTTGATATTGTGATATTTAACATCAAAATATTCAAGGTATCCTGTTGTGTAAACAAACAAAGATCTTGGTTTTTCCCTATGTACATGTCCTCGATGATTCTTTGATGATCATGTCTTTAGACAAATGATACATACTTTAAGACCTTGATCTTAAGACACCCATTTAGAAATCAATAAAATATCATGTTTTCATCATTTTTTATCTGGTCTAAGACTTCATCGATTTGCTAGAAAGATATGATTTCATCAATCAAGTCATTCCTTAGAAAAAAAAAAGTTGCACTATTTTTCAAATCCATATTTCAAGTATAGTTCCATCTATTTCATATTTTTAATCTTGATAAAGGTAAGGTCTTTGTGAGATCTTGGATCAAAAGTTTGCATTTGTTTGATTAGTGTTAGGATTTGATTGTGTAAGTGTTTCACTTGTGTTTTGATGAATTGATTTTGTGTCAATGATGTTTTCTTTGATCAATAGATTTGCCCCCAGTTTGATGTCGTTGCATTTTGGAACTTGGGACATTTTTTTGACCTGGGATGAAAGCTTTAGGTATTTGCAAATGCAACTGTGGGGTTTTATTATGCAATATATACAAATGATGATGAATGCAATATTTACAAGGATGACAACTAGGCATGAGATTGACTTGGACTTTCAATGGTGTTTGTTTACCAAGTTTTCACCAATTGAATTGACTTGCTCTTTTTTCTCGTTTCTCAAGCTTTTTCCTTTTTTTGCTACCATGGTGCCTATTTGCTAGGTTTTCACCAAGGCACTTTTTCTCTTTTTTTATTTTTTTGTATTTTCTCTTTTCAATTTTTTTTTTCATATCATCAAGGCACCTATTTGCTAGTTTTTCACCAAGACAACATCTTTTTGAGGATCATTTTTGAATGTTTTTGGCTTTCTTCATGCTCAAATTTCCACTATTTTTTATCTTTTCTGCATTTCTGATTTGTTTTTCTTCTTTTCTATTTTTCAATGTTTTTGAAATTTTCAAGATCTCTTTTGACTATGTATAATAAATAGGATGCTCTCTCATCTGATTTTTTGATACTCTTTTTCTTTATACCCTTTCATCTGCTTCATATGTAGAATTTCTTTAGGTGTATACTATTGATGGGTTCTTGCAACTCTTCTCCCTCATAATCAGCTAGTTTATAGGTACCTGTTCCAAAAGAAGAGGTAATCACAAAAGGTCCTAGCCAATTTTCTTCCCATTTCCCTTTCTTCTCTCTTTCTACTTGATTTTTAGGGTTCTCTCACAAGACTAGATCACCTATTTGGAATGTTCTTGGTTTGATGTGCTTGTTGTAGTTCCTTGACATTCAATTTTGATACACTTTTAAATGGTCAAAGCCTTGTTGTTGTCTTTCATCTAGTAGCTCCAATTCTTGTAACCTAGCAACCCTATAGTCTTCTTCACTCAGTAATCCATGTAGTGAAACTCTTATAGATGGGATTTCTACCTTCGAAGGCAAAACTGCTTCAGTTCCATAAACCAGTGAAAATGGTGTAGCTCATGTTAGCATTCTGATACTTGTTCTATAAGCCCATAAGGTAGGGTTCATTTGAATGTGTCAATCTCTACCCGAATTATCCACCGTTCTCTTCAATATTTTTAAGATATTTTTGTTTGTGGCTTCTGTTTTTCCATTACCTTGTGGGTAATATATTGAAGATGAGTGATGTACCACATGGAATTTTGTACATAATTATTTCAAGTCCTTGTTCTTAAAATTTTTTGCATTATCATTTATGATGGCTTGAGGGATACCATACCTACAAATTATGTGGTTTAATATGAACATAGAAATTTTCTTTCCTATGACAATGGATAATGGCATAGCTTCTACCCATTTGGTAAAATATTTAGTTGTTGTAATGATGAACTTATGACCATTTGATGATGGTGGATAAATCATCCCTATTAAGTCCAAACCCCATTGATAAAAGGGTCAAGGTGTAGTCATCGGATGCAGCTCTTGTGCTAGCACATGAATCAGGTTCCCATGGTATTGACATTTCTGACAAGTCTTTGCAAAGTAACAAGCATCTTTCTCTATAGTAGGCCAATAATATCCTATCCTAAGAAGTTTCTTTGCTAGGGTTAAACCATACGAATGTGACCCACAAATTCTTTCATGGATTTCTTGTAAGGCTAAAGTTGATTCTTCCTTCTCTAAACACCTTAAAAGCATTCCGTCTAGACTTTTATGATACAATGTGTTGGATACAAGGGTGTAACAAGAGGCTTGTCTTATGAAACTTTTCTTTTGGTTTTGGGTTTGGTCCATGGGTAAAGTTTGGTCTTTTAGGTATGTATAAATGGATCCATACCAAGGTGATTCATATCCCACTAATAGGCAAATGGTGTAGGAATGGGAGGGGTCAAATGCAGGATGTCCAACTTCTTCTACCAAGAATTCATATCTGGTGATTTGGTCTAGCATTTGGAGAAGTGAAGCTAATGTAGCCATAGCATCTACTGCTTTGTTCTCGTCTCTTGGTACTTGTTCAAAAGTTATCAATGTGAAGTACTTCTTGAGATCTTCTATCATGTTTTTGTAGGGTATCAACTTATCATCATTGGTTTGATACTCATCATTTATCTGATTAATGACTAATTGAGAATCTCCAAATATCTGTAATTTTGTCACCTTCCATTCCAATGTTAATTTGATGCCGATAACTAATGCCTCATACTCAACTATATTGCTTGTACATGGAAATAGTAACTTGTATGATTTAGGGATCGTTGATCCTTGAGGAGTAATTAGTAATATTCCTGCACTTGATCCATGTTGGGTATAAGAGCCATCAAAGTATAGCTTCCATATCTTTGCTTCAACATTGATTATCTCTGAATCTGGAAATTCTACTTGAATAGGATGTTCATCTTGTAAAGGTGACTCTGCTAGTTGATCTACTATTATGTGGCCTTTGATTTCCTCTCTATCCACATATTCAATATCAAACTCACTTAGAACCATGACCCATTTGGCCAATATTCCCATGAGGGCTATCTTGCTTAAGAGATATTTCAATGGATCAATTTTTTCTATGAGTCTAGTCTTATGAGATAGCATATAATGTCATAGTTTTTGGGAAGAAAAAACTACTGCCAAACATGCTCTGTCTATAAATGTGTAATTCAGCTCATATTTTACCAAAGTCCTGCTTATATAATAGATGGCTTTTTCTTTACCATTTTCATCCTCAGAGCCAAGAGTGCTCCTAAAGCATGTTCTATTGCTAAAATGTACAAAATCAATGGCTTTCCTCTTATTGGTGGCATCAAAGTAGGTGGATTCATTAGATACTTAATAAGTAATGTGAATTCTTCTTCACACTTTTCATCCCATCTAAATACTATGTCCTTGTGAAGGAGTTGAGTAAAAGAGTGACATTTCTCCGCCAATTGTGATATGAACCTCTTGATTGACTGGATTATACCTTGAAGTGATCTCATTTGGCTTACATTTTGAGGTTCCCCCATTTCCATAATTGCTTTTACTTTTGCGGGATCTACCTCTATTCCCTTAGCTGAAACTATGTATCCTAGCAATTTTCCTGATTGTACACCAAATGCACATTTCTTAGGATTGAGACTCACCTTGAACTGCTCCAACCTTGTGAATATGTTTTCTAGAATAGGTAGATGTTATTCTCTTGAATGAGATTTTGTAAGTATGTCATCTACATAGTCCTCTAGGAATTTATGCATCATATCATGAAAAATAGTAGTCATTTCTCATTGATATGTTGTTCCTGCATTTTTGAGACCAAAGGGAATAACATTCCAACAAAATGTCCCCCATGCACATGTGAATGTCATTTTATCTTGATCCTCAGGTGCTATTTTAATTTGATTATAGCCACTAAATCCATCCATTAGATTATACATATATGTACTCATGTGTGATTACTGACCCTAATAGAAATAATTGGATTTATGAATTACACACACAAACACAAACACAATATTGTTCAATATGATAACCTACATCAGAATTTATCTTGTTAAAAGACATTTTAATTAGTAAAGTTACATCTCTAACTATCTTAAATTTCTTATTTTAATGGAGTTTGTGATTTTAGGGCAAGACATAGGGCAATTCCAAAGAGGTGACATTGCATTAGTTTTTTTCATAGCACCAAAAATATTGCAAATCTGGGTGCGATATTAATGGACAATCAACAAATCTACTCAATACAAACATGACCATGACAGTCTCCAAATTATACATTTGACTCTAAAATTGTAACTTTAGAAATATTAAATAAATAAGGTAACAAATTATTGATGATGCTTTTGATTATACTTTAACATACACAATTTTAAATAAAATATAATAAAATTATAAATTGATTTTATATTTTTAGTCTTGAAAATATTTCAAACTTATTTTATAAAAAAATATCATTTGAAATAACCTGCAATGCTCCCAATTTCCCAAACATAAAAAATATCAAAGAAATAAATGTTCATGCAATTTTCAAACACTTGAACTAAAAAAAAATAGACCAGCTAAATTTTCAACACAATTGATTATAATTATTAATTTTTAAAATTGTAACCCTTAAATCACACACTTATATTAGTTTTGATTTTAACTAGGAAAAAAAGCAAAAAAAACACACCCTAATTTGAACATTGTCATTCAAAAAGGCCATAAAGCACTACCATTGCGAAAAATCAAGAAAGTGTCTCCTGCCATTGAGAAAAGCTGAAGGCTGCTCCATGGCTTTCACTTGCTATAAATATGATTATGGATGGAGGAATATGAGCCGAAATCAATGCGGAGATGTATGGGCCCATTTGGCACCTGGAATTAACCTAGAATAGGAGTTATTTAATGCGAGAATAAAATAATTTATTGTTTGTGGCATTTTTTGAATTCTCGAATTAGAAAACTAATTCCCATTTTTGGCCCAATGCTTGCATTAATTAATTCCAAAAAAAACTTGGAATTCATTTTATTCCAGGAATAAGCTTTTCATGGATTCAAAATTACAACAAAATGTATAAGTTTTCTGGGTCTGTGTGTGAACGGTTAAGAGATTATAATCTTTTTTTTTTATAATCTTATTTTTTTTACAATTTTTTTTTATAATTTTTTTTTAATAATTTTTTTTATAATCTTATTTTTTAAGTTAATAATACATATTTTAATTTAAAAATATATAAGTTAAAAATACATATATATTTTAATTAAAAACCAACAACAAAAATGATAAGTTCAAAAATAAAAAATAAAAATTAAAAAAATATAAAATAATCCTAAGTCCAATTTCACATTATGGGATCCAAACGCAGAATAGATTATTCCAGCTTTTGTTTTGAGAATTAATTAATCCGAGAATAGGTCCTTATTCTAGAATAGGCCTATTCTGGATAAGTTAATTCCATGCACCAAACGGGTCGGACTTGATTGTGAAGAGGGCATGAAGGGTTTCATGGAAGTTGAAATCAATGCAGAGTTGTATGGGAATTGATTGTGAAGATGGCATGAAGGGTTTCATGGAAGTTGAAATTAATGGGCTCCTCAGTGTTCTTCCCAACAGCAGAATGAGTACTGGAATTGTTCTTCCCAAGAGTGCTGAAATTCATTGCAGCACTGGAATGGGTGTGTGACCAGAGAGAGTTTGCTGATTATGGATTGGAGGAGATGGAAAGAGTTCTAAAATTGGGACTCTTATCTTCTCTGGACATACTTAAGGGCTCATGAAGGGTTTCGTGAAAATCAAGTGTTGGGCATGAAGGGTTTTGTTGCAGCACCATGGAAATAGTACTCTCCTAGAATTTAAGAACAGATTTATGGAGGTGCATCTACATCTAACAATAAATTTAATAATTCATACTTACATGTATTTTGTCTCACTTTTTTTTTTATAAATAGAGTATATGCTATATATTTGCTTCTGCAACTTATCTGATATCTTATATGTTAGTTTTACTCTTTTGTGTTTTAATGTCTTGATTCTTTAAATTTTGTTTTATTTTTTTTGGGAGCATTACTCCTGATATGCTCTATCATTTGTGGCTTTAGACTTTGTCAAAATGCTATGCTTTTGTCTTAGAATCTCTAATTTTTAAATTAGCTCACTGTCCTAAACTTTTACTACCATCTAGGATTCTGATTGCTTTTGATTTCTACCATTCTTTCCACTAACCCTTGTGCTCTGTTTATGATCCTTGGATTATTGTGGACTGTTATTTATTACTCTCATCCAGATGGCTATTTTTTAATTTGTTTTAATTTATAACTTTGTCATATGCCCTGTTAATGGCCTCTAATTATAGTTTTCTGACCCATAGTTCTCATACCTTCATGGTAGGTTTGTTCACTATACTGGTTCAATTAACAATGTCTTCCAACAATAAATATATACTTGAGCCAAGGCATGCAAGTTTAGTGAATTGAGTATGGTAGACTTATTACTTTAAGAAATAGTTTTGAAATTGGGACTCTTGTCTTCTTTGGACATACTGGCATTGTTTCCATGAATATCAAATGTCTTCTCCATGGAAACCATGGAGAGTGGAGGGGATGTAAATAGTACTGGAAAATGTATATCTGGTGTACTCTCCCAACATCTAAGAATAGAAACTTAGTGTCTACGTCTAACAATAAATTCAATAATTCATACTTACATGTATTTTGTCACTCTTTTTCTATAAACAGAGTATATGATTTACATGTACTTTGTCACACTTTTTCTATACACAGAGTCTATGATATATATTTGCATCTGCAACTTGTCCAATATTTTATATGTTAGTTTTACTTTTTGTGTTTTAAAACTTTTAATGTCTTGATTCTCTGAATTTTTTATTTATTTTTTTGGGAGCATTACTCCTTAGAAAAGCCAGTTTCAGTAAGGTCTTGTTTTTTTGATATGTATCCATTCTTTGTTACTTCTTGTATTTCAGCTTCTGTATATGCATATCTACTCCTTTTTTTGTCAAGAGTTTGAGTGAGGTAGTTGTCCAACATATTAGCTTTTGATATTATTGTCAGACATTTTTGCTTCTTGATGTGGTCCTCAGAAGTGCAATCAAGTCCCTCTTTTTCATGTAGGGTTATGTGTGTTGTATAACTGAATTGCAGGTTGATTAGAATATTTTCTATTTAATTACATTGTTTCTGCCATTTTTTATTATCATATAACTTACATTTATCTAGATCTTTGTGTGTAACTTTTAATTAGTTGATAGTTAAGATTGAATACAAATTTTTAATATTATCCAGTATCTACTTTCAAGTAGTCTGTAATCTTTATACTTTATTTTTTTACTAAAGTTCTTATCTTATACTTTTGTTTTTACTAGTTTTTACTATTGCAATATTAAAGATAAGGAGGAGGATGAGAAAATAACCAAGCAACTAGTGGAAGCTATAATGATCTGTTTATCTGAAGTTTCAAATAAATGGTAAGTACCCTTTTCTATTTTATAAAGAACTTGATAATTTTGCTTATTAATTACATGCTAAGCCACCACTTTCAAACTACTCTAGAATCTAGGAAGAAAATTTGAAGAAAGACATTAATGCTTATATCAAAATAAATAGTATAAAAGTAGAAAGTAAATAACCATAATAATTTTTATACTTGGTGCAACATAAAAATACTATATTGTGCTCCCTAGTTGCTAATATTTAGATGATAATAGCATATTATATTCCCTAGTACACAACATTACCTAGGCACCCATCGAAGTCATCCCCTACTCTTTCTCCTTTAAATTGTCCTCTATACCATGATTATCCCCACCCTGATTTTAGGTCATATGACAAGTGACTTGAAGATGATTAAATCCTTTAGAAGATGTAAGAGATTCTATAATACTAGCAGCTTCGACTTGTTTGATTAACTACACCTTTCTCCCATGTTTTAGACATATCATGTTCATCTGATCTTCTACTATGTTCCTATCAAGTTTAGCCTATTGTTAGGTCTATCTTCTTTATCTCTTTAGTATGCAACTGGAAAATTGTCCTTTAGCCTATAGTGGATGTTAATGTCCTTTATCTTTTTAGCAAGAAGAAGATAATATTTTCTCTCTAAATGAAAAGCACTACATAGCAGTCATGCCATTCAGCCTATAGCCTATAGTGGATGTTAATATCCTTTATCTTTTTATAGAAAGAAGAAGATAAGACACCTAGTAGACTCCCATGAATAGCGGTTATGCCATTCATGCCTATTTCCTCTATAAATGCAAAGTAAAACTACATACAAGCATTGTTCCACATAACTAAGAATAATACTAAACCTTTGGGTATGTAATACACAGGAATACTATATGGGCAGGGCTTGTTGGTATAGCTCTTGTTTCTAAATTTAGCCTAAATGAAGGTATGTCTGTATGGATGGATGAATGAATGAATTTTTTTTATGTATGAAGGTATGAATGAATGCATACATGCATCTGTGTATTGATGTATGAATGCATGCATATGGAAATATATGCATGTATACATATATTTGTACATTAAAATATGGATAAATGAATGCATGTATCTACACATGAATGCAAATACATTGAGTGAATGAATGCATTTGTGTGTATGTATGGATAGGTAGTTAGGTAGGTATATATGTATGTGTGCATGTATCTATGCATGGATTATGTGTGTACATACATAAACACACACACATGCATGGGTGTAATATATGTGTGTGGATGTACATACGTATGTATATATATGCATATTTATATGTTACATATATGTGTGTATGTGCAAACACAAATATGTGTGTCATATATATATATATATATATATATATATATATATATATATATATATATATATATATATATATATATATATGGGTGTAATATGCGTGGATGTACATACATATGTATATATATGCATATTTATATGTTACATGTGTGTGTACATATATACATGTATATATACACATATACACTCATATATATACACACTTATTGATATATACATATATGCATATATATGGGTGTAACTTATGTGTGTGGATGTATGTGTCATATACATATATACATATACATATGCACATACATCAATCAGTATATACATCCATATATGTATTACATATGTGCATGTGTGTGTGAAAATTGTACCTGATTTGTAGACACAACACTTTAGTAAAATATTAGAAGTTAGCAAAAATCAAAATCGTGCAAAATTGAAATCTAATTTAACCAAGCGATTTACTACCTTCTAGTAGGTGCTAGATTGATGTTCTCAGATTGTTATCGAGATCAGTGACCTAGACGACACCTAAATGAAGGATTTGAATGTAATTGATCTAAATATTAATTGAATGCAATTAAGCTATTTTTTTGGATTTTCTATGCAATATGAATGATAAACTTGATATGGAATCTATGCTAATATGGAAATTGATATGCTAAAATGATCTAACAATGATATGAAAAAGAATCTAAATGAATGTAAAAAAAACAAATTGATCTCACAATAGCCTTGATTTGCAATAAGCTTTGATTCTCCAAATTCCAATTCTCCAACATGATTGTGCAAAAATATGAGATGCTTTGAGATGAGCTGAGGCTTTAATTTTATAGAAATCCAAGGCTTTGGAGGTGCATGGAAAGAAGCCATAAATCACTCAGATTAACTCAGCTTGATTTTTGAGTTATCTGGTAATAAAGATAATTTAATTCACAAAAACATGCAAATCATGCAAAAATAGCTTTTTAACTCAAATTAGAGTTTAGATCAGCTTTTTGAACTCCAAAAGGATGTTGAGTTCTAAAAAGTCAACACTTTGCATTGATTTTCTAATTTGGAGTTTAACTGTTTCTTTTGAATGTGCATAATAATTATGAATTAAATAAATAAATAAAGTGAGTTATGCTCAACTTAACTAATTTTTGAAAATAAATAATTGATTTATGGATTAATCAATTATTTAATCAAACTTTTATTCAAAAATAATATCATTAAATATGACAACTTGCTTTTATTAATTTAATCGATTAATAATAAATAGAATTAAATTTAATTACATAATTAAGTGGCAAGATATTAAATCTAATTAATTAAATATGAAAATATTCAATTAATCAAACTTAGGATAAATGTGATTTATCGCTAAATAATCATTAAATTAAAGATAATTAAGAAAATTAAGAATATTGCTAGGAATATTCCCCGATGCAGAATTTAAGATAATCAATTATGATTCGATGATGTTTAGATGTGCCTTAGATTAGGACTTCAATGTTGATTTCATTCGATTTGTAGATGTAGGAGGTTAATGAACTTATAGCCCATTTTTGAGGTATTACAATATACATATATACACACACATAGATATTGTCTATATGTATGAATGAATGAATGCATGTATAGATAGGTAGATAAATAGCTAGATATATAGCTACATAGATAAGAAGATATGTAGATAGTTTAGATAAGTAAATTAGGTAGGTGGATATGTAGATATGTAGAGAGTGGATATGTGGATATGTATTTAACTCTCTACATAAATACATATCCACCTAGCTAATTTTCTTATCTAAACTATCTTTATATCTTCTTATCTATGTATCTATCTTGTTACTTACCTATCTATACATGCTTACATATAGACAATATTTGTGTGTGTGTGTGTGTGTATATACACACACACACACACACACACACACACACACACACACACATATACATGGATGTAATATGTGTGTAGATGTACATACATATGTATATATATATATATATGCATATTTTTATGTTACATATATGTGTGTATGTATATATATATGGGTGTAATATGTGTATTTGATGTACACACACACACACACACCCACACACACACACACACATATATATATATATATATATATATATGTAGATATGTGTATATATATTACACATATATATGTAACATATAAATATACATATATATATACATATATATGTATATATATGTAGATATGTGTATATATATTACACATATATATGTAACATATAAATATGCATATACATACATACATACATACATACATACATACATATATATATATATGTGTGTGTGTGTGTGTGTGTGTGTGTGTGTGTATGTATATGTATATGTATATATGCATATTTATATGTTACATATATATATGTGTGTGTGTGTGTGTGTGTGTGTGTGTGTGTGTGTGTGTCTATGTATATCTATATATATATATGTATATATATACATATATATATATATACATATATGTATATGTATATGTATATGTATATGTATATATGCATATTTATATGTTACATATATATGTGTAATATATATACACATATCTACATATATATACTTACATTTATATATATATATATATATATATATATATATATATATATATATATATATATATATATATATGTACATATGTATATATACATATGTACATATGTATATATATATAAAGATGTAAGTATATATATGTAGATATGTGTATATATATTACACATATATATGTAACATATAAATATGCATACACACACACACACACACATAGATAGATAGATAGATAGAGAGAGAGAGAGAGAGAGAGAGAGAGAGAGAGAGAGAGAGAGAGAGAGATGTATTCTCTTTAAATCTCTCTCAAGTTTATCCCTCATAGCTTCTCTCTACCTAAGCATTTATTTCATAGTGTGTAGTATAAAAAGAGGATTACTTAAAAGTCCCCAATTCACAACACATGTTGGAATACAAAACCATCTCAAGACAAAGCATATTAACAACACCAAGCAAGTAGGATGCTAATGGTAGATTTTTGCTTTTAGAGGTTTTATCCCTTTGCTACTTAGAATTGAGTAGGGGATAGATGAGACTAATTAAGACACAAATGATCTAATCAAACTGAAAAATATGTGTAGAATGAGATTAGGATAAATTTGTGTGCACTTGAAATTGAAATGGGAGAAATGAAGAATTAGATCTGCATTTTTTATTACTTGAATCCCAACAAGAAATGATCTAATTTCAGATTTGAGTTTATGCAAATGACTAATAAGATAGGAAATGGTCTAATTAGGTTAAAAAGAATATGTAGAAAAAACCTAGGATAAATTTGAGTGCACCTAAAATTGAAATGGGAGAAATAATGTCTCAGATCTAAATTTCTAATTTTCAGAATCCCAAAAACATCTAAAGTATGGAAAGTTGGAAAGAACATCTAAAGTTCTATCATGTATGGTCTATGAATGTTGCACTATCCTACTTTTAGGTCCATAGATTTCACATTGATGGTTCCAAGTATTTGGTGGACATGTTCTTGACATTTTTTTAGTGTTCCAGTTTGGATATCTTACGTTGGTTATCTTTGAAAGTGAAGTTATGTTGTTATGAGTGCATTATTGTTGGTTGTGTTGATCTTTGGTTGACTCGATGTATTGCGATGATTTAGTTCATAACTTATTGGTCCATATATGTTTTAGAGGAAGAGTTAAGAGGTTAATATTGATCTTTCCATGGCTTGTTGTGCTTTGCATAGAGCCGTGTGCATCAAAGATTATTTTTAGCTGACTAGTTAATGTGTTCCTATGCTTTTCTACATGTTATGTTTGGTGTCATCTTTAGAGAGCGTTGTGCTGATCATACTTTGATTAAATTATTTATGGGAAATGTGATATGATATATTTGGGTCCCCTTTATTTCTTGGGGTGGATTATATAAAATAGCATAAATGAAATACATGAAATCTAGGCTACATTCAAGAACATCAAGTAAATGTACATGAGCATAATCAATGTAGTAAAGTGGAATGAGCTCGTAAGCTCCAAGTCCTGTAGATGGAGGAAGTTTTTCCCTGTACGTTGGTCCCTAATAGTGGTATAGTAATGTAATGACACCCTACCACATGGAACCCTACCACGCTTATGGAGATAGTAACCTAACCACAATTACAAGGTATACACACAAGAAAGGAATGACTCTCACATAAACTAATCAAATGCATAATTTCATAGGATTTCACAAAGGTCTAATGCAATACACAAGGATACAAAATATAAATGCACATGGAGAATACTCAGCAACATGTGATGCTATCTTGCTTGTTGGTGAAGAGGATACTCTTATTTGGAAATATAATGCTAATGGTTCTTTCTCGGTCTCTTCTTTGTACAGGCAGAATTTTGAAGATAGCCCTGAACCTTGTTGGGCCAATGCTTGGTACAAGGGGTTAACACCTAAAATTAATGTTTTTTTTGGATCTTATTGCAAGATAAAATCTTAACTATTGATAATCTAAGGAAAAGGGGTCTTTATTTAAGCAATAGATGTTGTCTCTGCAAGAGTGATTAGGAGAACATAAATCATATGGTTATCCATTGTTCCTTTGCAAGGAAAATTTGGGAGAAATTTCTTGATTTGATGAATATGGATTGGGTTTTTGCACAGGATATTCAGGAGCTTTTCACATCTTGGAAACCGCCTACTAATAATAAACTCTTATTGTCCTTATGGAGCTTATTTCTTCCCTATATGTGTTGGGGGGTTTGGAAAGAGAGGAATGAGAGGATTTTTAGAAATAAGGAGTCTAGATGGGCTGTTGTCTTCCACAAGATTAAGAGAATTCTTTTGGAGAATATTGGGATGATTAAAAAGTATCAGGAAGTGAAAGATGATTGGGAGGTTAAAGTCTACAAAAATTGGAAGCTTGAAGGGAGGAAGGTTCAGGATACGAAGAGAAGTCTAAGAAATGAGGCCAGGTGGGACTGTCCCCCTAAAGGCTGGATGAAAGTCAACTTCGATGGTGCCTCTAAGGGCAACCTGGGAATAGCTGGTTGTGGTATAGTTATCTGTGATAAGTATGGGAACTGTAAAGGGGCTAAGGCCATTCCTATAAGTTTCAATACCAACCATGTTGCTGAGGCTAATGCTACTCTTTATGGTTTGTTGTTAGCCAAGAAGAAAAACTATAGGAAAGTTTGGGTCGAAGGGGATTCCCTAAATATTATTAATTGTCTGAAGGATACTTTGACCCCTTCATGGACAATAGCCAATGTTATTAGTAAGTCTAAAAACATTATTGATTCTTTTTATAAGTGTATTATAACTCATAATTTTAGAGAGGCCAACTCGGTGGTTGACTGGGCTGTGAATGTGGCCTGCCAAAGCCAAGTGGATATCGAGTGGGATGATGGTTTTGTCCTCCCTTTTGAAGGGATATCATTAATTGATAAGGATTGGGTTAATAGCAGGCAACACATTCTAAATGGAGAGAAAATTAATGAGTAATGAATGCAGAATTTGGAGTGAATATGATGAAGGACAGTGGGGGATTATGAGATGATAATTGCTTCCATTTGGCATGAGTTATGGGTCATTCGTAGGGTTAAAGGACTTCATTAAAACTTTAAGCCTAACCTGCAGAGCTTTGTGAAAAAATTTGAGAAGGGTTTCCCTGACTATTACAAAGCTATGGGAGGTAAAAAGAAAAGATGTGAACTAAGAAACTGTAGCAAATGGAACCAGAACCAGGAGGTGTGGAAGATTGTTAAAGATGGGGGCTTGGCAGTTTACTTGGAGAAGCTACATGGAGGAAAAGTTGATGTGACCAAGAACTTCATCAAAACTTGGAACAAGGGGAGTGTCATGGTGGGAACGCAAAGTATGGAGGTGACATAGGAGATAATTGTAGAGGTGACGGGTCTTAAGATTGAAGGTATTAACTTCTACAGGGATAGGAAGATCTCAGACAAAGCTTTGGAGGCTTTTGCACCAACGGAGTAGGAGAGGAAGCACATGGTAAAGGTGGATAACTCTTACTTTAATCCTAAGAGTATTTCTAGGCCGTGGAGACTGGTCCTCTTTGTGATTACTAGCTACATTACTCTTGATGGGTGTTATACCAAAATTTACAATCATCATTTGATTTTACTGAACCATTTTAGGCATGGGGTTAAAATCAATTTCCCCTTTTATTTATTGAGTTCTGTAAATGCCTCTATCCTCAGTTGGAAGAGGGATCCGGAAGGTGACCATGTCTGTTACGATGGGTTAATGGTCCTCATTTATGAGGTGTTGAAATCAAAGAAGGTGGAGAGGCCTCAGTTGAATAGGAAGGCCCTAGAAGAATATGACACAGATGGTAAGGAGTCAGAGGAACCCTTTATGGAGGAAAATTAGGATGAAGATGGGGATACTAAGGAGTACCAGGATGCGGTTCCCAAAAGAAAAAATAAGAAAACTAAGGTGGAGGTTTTGGTCACCGAGATGGATATGGAGGAAGAGGAGAGTAGGGAGAACAACATCAAGAAGAAGGGTAAAAATAAAATGGAGCACATTGGGAAGTGCACTAGAACCAAGAAAGGGAATAGGAAAATTGCTAAGAGGGTTTTCATCACCTCTGATGAGGGCTCTTCTTCTTAGAAGAATATGCATGATAATTAGGAAGAGTGGCTGGAGAATGACCCCATTATGGAGGAGAGTAAGGGGATGGACCAAAATGTTTTGGTTGAGGAGAATATTTTGCATGATGTGGCTCAGGATGTGATACTGTTTCAAATAGGGAATACTAAGAGGGGGGGGTGAATCAGTATTCTACAAACTTTAACTTTTTCCCAATTATGGATATAAAAGATTATCTTAACATATGCATAACATAAGAAGCTAAACAAGATTCATAGCAATAAAACTAAAGAACTCATAACACATTATTTGTTCTCGAGGAAAACCTGGCCAAGGGAAAACCCCGGTGGGGATGGTAACCACAAAGATCCACTAATCAAAAGTATCATGTTAAAGATGTTGACTCTGTTAGGAGTCTATTACATGCATATAGTGTCTCAATCCTGATTAAGGGACTATAGGCCTTGTTAGAAGCCTCAACCCTGTTAGGAGTTGGTAGTACAAAATGTGATTACCAGATGAGCCCACTACCCAAACAAGTAATATACAATATTCACTGATTACAAAAGTAGGTTAAGGTACATAAAATTATACTTCTTGCATCAATATCTCTTTGCTTCTCTTTCACTATCACTATTACATACATTTGTTACTTCACCCTACTTACAATTACAACTTTACATATCTTTATACAAGTTATTAAGATTAATAACTTCTAGTCAGCTATCATATTACAAAATATCTTTATCCAAGCGTTAACATCTAGGATGTCATCCCTTTATATTGTTAATTCATTATTTTGATAAACAAAATAATCCCTTAACTCTTTATCTATTCTGTCTTCATATTTTGTCCTGTCGGCTTAACACTACTTTAAGTAAAACTGTCATAACTTCTTCCATACATGCTGTACTAACTTGCGCTCTGAGGTGAGTCTTCAATAGTCACCATAGAGTCTATGTTCAAGTGCGCAAGCACTGAACTTACTCCAATCAACATCGCAAACCAAAACTATCATCAGGTTCATTAGTAAAAACACACTATCTCATACTTAGACAATTTGTATTGCGCTCTAACATACTAGCTCTCTAACCTGTGTGATCTTCATGTAGATCATATGCTTCCATAATGACAACATCTATGTAACCAACTCAGCCAAATTGCCAACAATCTCCCCCTTTGTCATTGGTGGTAACATATGAGAAAATTGGCTAAGTCTTAGACTCCAAAAATTCAAAATTGTGGCCATAATAGAAAATATGTATATACTGTCCTTATGACTTCATTAATCCTCTTTATATACTATACTCCACCTAAGAGTATGTATCCTTATCAATTTTATTCTATATGTCTCTCCCCCTTTGACAACAATGACAAAAAAAAGTAAGGAGGGTTACAAAACTGTGTTCTCAAAAAGTTATACCTTAATTTAATATTGCAAAGCCGGTAGGCTTGCAACACAATCTGCAAAATTGATCTTCATAGCCTCTAACTCTTTCTCCCATGATTTCTTAATTGAATATGCCACATTGAGTAGTGCACACAATCCATAAGATGCAATCTCACATGCTTGGAGATTCTCATAACTAAACTTCTAAAAAGATGTCTTGGCTAAAAGACATTCTTCCAGTTGCCCTTAAATAGTGCTCAAGTTTATAGAAATGTGCTCTCTTAAAAGAGTGAATCTCTTCAGCTTCATGTCCTTGTCATCTTGCAAAACTCTCATTTGATCATAGATCTTTCAAATTTTCTACTCAATATCAAATACCTTCACATTGGGCCTTGAAAGAAGGTTTGTCTCATTCTGAATTTCTGCTTCCTTCATCTTCATCTTCTGAACTTCCTTTGTAACCAAGTTCTCTAATTTTGTACACTGAATGTACAGGGTTTTTCCTCTTTCCAAATTCTTTCTCAAGTCCTTTATACAGATATCAAGGTTATTGATATCATTCTTGATATTTTGACTAATGTCCAAAAGTGTTTTGGCCTCATAAGCTGCTTGAGCTTTCATCTTTGCTATATCAGATAGATTTGTAAACTCATCATCAAAAGTATTCATTACTTTCTTTTCTCTCTCCAGAAGGTCATCTTCTACAATTTGTGTAGTAATAATACCTTGTAATTTCTCAGTAAGCTCCTTCAGGTATCCTTCAAGACTCTTTACTTTCTTGTTCTTACCAATGATCTTGTTCAAAGATGTGATCAATTCCATCTGATCATCATCATCTACTTCCTTTCCCAAATTCTCAATCATAGAACCAATTTGAGTTTTCTTGCTAGTCTCAGGTGTAAGACTAATTTCTTCTTGAGTGGGAACAGGTTTTGGTTTCTCTATCACTTTAGGTTCTACAACTGTGGTTTCTGTCTTCTCTTCTCCTTTGGTAGTATCCTACTCTTCAAAAGCTGAATTGTCAACAATGTTTTCAAGATTCTTGAATAAGTTATCATCACTATCCAAGGTGATCTTAGTTCCTTCAACATTCATTACTTCGTCCTCAATATTTATGGCTGGTGGAGAGGGAATGCCCTCTTGTTTTGCTTCTTCTTCTTGATCTTTGGATTTTGCTACAACTGATGATCCTCCAACATTCTCTGACATTATCTTAATGATTGCTTGCTTTGTTTCTGTGTTAACTTCTTCATACCTACCTCCCATAATCTGAATAGTTCTCTTCTTGGTTCTCACATGGGTGCCTAAATCCTTCATGATCTGATTGAAGTGTACTTCATCTCTCACAACACAAAGTTTTCTTACAAGCTTTTCTCTAATAGCTATATCTTCTTCTAATGCTCTCTTCTTTTTATTTACAAGTTTCTTGTACAAGTCATCAGGTATCTTACCCTGAATTGTATCAAATTTCTTATCAAATAAAATCATATGCTTCAGCACTGCATTTTCTAGATTTAGTCTTTCTGCATAATCATAGAGATTATAATATTTGTTCATCTTTGTGAAGTCTCCATCTTGAATGATCTGTTCATTAACCTTCTCAACTCTAGGTTTCCAAGTTTTCTTCTTAACAAGAGCACTTTCATCATCTTTGATTTCTGCAACTTTCCTTTGAATTGGTGGGACCAATGTCTTCTGCCTCTTACCCGGTCTAGTAGCAATCTCTTTTAGTCTTTTGCTAGGTGTGGAGGAGGTTGATCTAGTGGATATTCTTGCTTCTCGATCCTTCTCTATTTTTTCCACTTTCACCTTAACTAGTGTTTCCTCTTGTTGTGTTGCAATTGATGATAGAGGTGGAACAGACAAAACTTCTTTTTGTCCAATATCTCTAATTGTTGCTGCTATTTTCTTGGCTACCAAGAACTCATGCTCAGTCATCCCTGTATCTTTTAGAATTTTCTTGATAGTACTCTCAACTATTTTCTTTGACTACTTCTCTTCAAGGATGGTCTTTGCGGAGTTGAAGTTCTCCTCAAAGGTTCCAAACCTATTACAGTGAGTGTCCAACTTGCACTTAAGTAATCTGCTCACATACTCTTCTGTCTCAATCTCATATATCTCATAGCCAAGAGGGTCTATGAACTCTATTCTAGGTTCTATTGCTTCAATGTAAGTAAAGTTAGTATCAACCATTAAACATATCTCATTTTTATACTTCTCCACAAGAGACTATGGGATCCTTGATCTGCTAGATATCAAATTCTGAAATGATTTAATTACCAACATTGTACTTTCATTCACTTTATCAATAACATGCCTCCTATACACTTGGTTAATCCTTTCCATTGTAGTTTGGCCATCATTCCAGTCATTTCCAATGGTGAATGGAAATCTTCTCAATAAATGAAAGAACATATAAGTGATCAATGATGAGAATCTAAACTATGAATACTTAGTCTTCTTTATCTTCTCCAAATTCTCAAACAACTGTATCCTCAAAATCTCACACATGTCAAATTGTACTTTATCAACACATCAAATAAGTTGCATGTATCATTCCAGCTGCCATGTCATCCTCTCTTGAGTTAGCACAAAACTTAGTTGTTAGGATCTTACACAAGTATCTAACATCATCTTGCTGTTCTTGCTAATTACAATTCCTCTGCCATTGTAGGATGAATTTGTGTTGTCTATGACTATTTTCCTCATGTTTTTCTCATTCAAAGGAACGGCTCCAATTTTAGATAGTCTAGTTACCTCATGAATTAAATCAACTATGATATCTATCACTCTGTCATCTAACCAAAACTTTCCATTGTGAATTCTGCTTAGGATTATCTTGGTACATTCTTCATTATCAAATTCATATTGCAAAGCATACTTAACAATCTCATTATCTTTCAAATGCTCAAACCCTACTTTCAATGACATGTCCTAATTATAGATTTTCTGATATTCCTCTGTGAATTCACTATCACTGATAGTCTCTAGTTTACATCCCAGATAACTTCTAACATTCTCTAGATGTAAAACTTGTATGTGACTGAATGTGACCTCTAAATCAGGCACAACACAACATGGTCATTATTCACTTGATAGAATTTGAGAGAGAGTATGAAGAACTCAATCCAAATTCCATGGTGAGGCGACCTGTTGCCTCCTATGTGAATGGGGTGTTTGAATACTCTCAGAATGAGAGCCAACAGCTGGGAGACCAATTCAACAATGGAGGATTTGAAAGCAAATATGAGCAAAATGAAACTAAGCTAAGAATGAATGCAATTAATCTAGAAAACTTTGAAAGAAATATGAAATGCAGATTTTTATTTGATTTTGAAATAAAGATGATATTAGACTAAGAACAAGTAAGCAAATTTAATCTAAATGTGAAATGCAATTACACTAATATGAGAAATTAAACTAGATAATGCAATAAAAGAGCTTTGAAAATAATGAGATATGAGACTAAAAAATGCTATAGTGTAGATGCTCTCAAAAATTGCTCTTTCTTGAATGAGAAAAAGAGGTTCATTAAATAGAAAAGCTCGGGAGAGGAATGAAGAGTTTCTTGATTCGAAACTCCTGACCCTTCATTCCCATATTTAGACAAAAATGCAAGAATTACTTAATAAAAAGAATGGAAAATGCCACACAGGTGACCTTTCGAATATCAAGAATTATCAATTCAAAAAAGTGTGTCCATTCGAATATCAAGTAATTATTAATTCCTTTTTATGTGTATTAGCCAAAGGGGGTGGTTTGATTTAATTTAATTTAAAGCACATAGGACTTTACAATTAAATTAATGTATCATAGAGATAATTTAGCTAATAAAGTCAAAGAGACTTAGGAATTAATTTTAGTGTTTGATTATTGCAAATTAGGGTTTTTGCAATTGACATCAAGTCAAATTAAGTCAGGTAGGAGAGAGAAAATTGCCTAGGGAACTAGGACTTTGGTGATGTAAAATCGAGATAATGCACCAAAATTGATAAAATTAAATAGGTGCCAATTTTGGGGTATTACAAAACTATGTCTGGTACGGATGATAAAGCTAACCTAGGATCATCTTCCAAGGGTTCTACTGGTTCACTTTTCATCTTAGGCCTATTCTTATCTCTGACATTGCGAATCAAAGAAATATCCATGATTTCCTCTAATTCCTTAACTGATTTAAAGATCTGCCAAGTAAAATACCTTGATTTCATGATTTAGGGCTTGCATAGATTCGGCACAAAATTCTTCACCAAATCCTTGCAAAATGCTTCCAATCATTGCTCTTTAATCTCCTTAACACTTTTATTCACTTTGATGATCAAATGATACTATCCATGACCTTTTATTAATTCAATCTCACTTAGATCTGACATCACATTCAATTCTTTTGCCGCTTCTTTCCAAAAAGCTGATTCTGTTAACCTGCAAAACTTAAAACTTCTTGCGATCTCGCAAAACAAAATATTTTTCTTTGTGCTCTTAACCATAGCATTAGAACATCATATACTACCTTGCATTAATTGCGTAAGACTCAATTCATCATATATCAAATTCTAGACTAATCTAAGTTCCTATTCTACTATAATTTTCATGAATTAAGTACTTTGAGATAGGTCAGGTAAAGATTCATTCTTACCATTTGATACAAGTCACCTTTCTGACTGCCTTCAGTGCTGAATATGTCTCCTTGATCTATGCCTTTAACAAACTTCACTTCATTTGAGTTACTACAACATCCCTTCTGACTGTTGCTTCCATCTTTATTTCTTCTTGCCTGACTTCTAGGGTTAGGATTGGTATGAAAAACTCTATTGTTCATTCTGCAAAACCTTGCTATATGTCCAATCTTGTTACATATCTGACAAACTATTCCATTGTTTCCATATCTTGGTCTAGGCTGATTTATTTGTGATCTACAATTTCTAGCAATGTGTCCAACCTTGTTGCATCTATAACAAACTACTCCATTTCTTTTGTTCATATCTTCAGTAGGTTTCTTATCTGCATGGTTAGTATTTCTAAACATTCTACTATTATTGTTATTCTCAGAAAATTTAGGTTTTCTACATTCAATAGCTCTATGTCCAAAACCATGACAATTATAATAATAACCATTAAGTGGTTTAAATTGCTTACTTGTGCAATCTCTCTTCATATGACCAACAATATTACAAGAAAAACATCTACCTTTGAATTCTCTTTGCATACCTCTAGGTGATTCTTCTTGCTTAGGTGGTTCTTCTTCCTTAGGTGTATCTTTAGATTTGTTAATCTCATCAGACTTCTTCTCATCTATGCTTTCAGATATTTTCAGATCTGGTTCCTTACTTTCTTCATTTGCTTTAAAAGTGTTGAATCCAAGACTAGTCTTATCATAGAATGGTTTTTGATAAGATATTTGTTCATCAATCTTCTCACTAGTTGAATATAGTCTTTCAAGTTGCTGCTTAGATTGAGTCAGTTCTCCTTTCACAATTGTATTGTATTTCTCAAGTTTAGCATATTGCAAATTGACTTTCTCAAGTTCAGATGTTAATTTACCGAGTTTAGATTTTAACCCTTCATTTTCAAGCTTAAGATTTTCATTCTCAGATTTTAGATTTGCTTCATTCTTGCCATTTCCATCTTTCAGAATTAGCTTCAGATTTGCTATCTTCAGTTCATGTTTAAGGATCTCATTTTCTTTTTCTAAGTTGTCATCACAATCTTCAATGTGAATTTCAGATTCCTTTTCAGATTTTAGATCTTCCAACTTGTTTTTAAGTATCTCAATGAGGTTTTTTGCATCATCATATTTTCCTTTCAGAGTATCTCTTTCTTTAGTAAGCATATCAATATGTTCAAGAGCTTCTTCAAGATTCTTCTGTAGCTGATCCATATCCATAGATATCTTACTCAAGCTGCTAGGCTTTCCTTGAATGATTCTTTTCCAAGTAACTAGGCTCTGATACCAATTGTTAGAAATAGGGAATACTGAGAGGGGGGGTGAATCAGTATTCTAAAAACTTTAACTTTTGCCCAATTATGGGTATAACAGATTATATTAACACATGCATAACATAAGAAGCTAAACAATATGTGTAGCAATAAAACTAAAGAACTCATAACACATTATTTGTTCTCGAGGAAACCCTGGCCAAGGGAAAACCCTGGTGGGGATGGTACCCACAAATATCCACTAATCAAAAGTATCTTGTTAAGGATATTGACCCTGTTCGGAGTCTATTACATGCATATAGTGTCTCATTCCTGATTAAGGGACTATAGGCCTTGTTAGAAGCCTCAACCTTATTAGGAGTTGGCAGTACAAAATGTGATTACCAGATGAGCCCACTACCCAAACAAGTAATATACAATATTCACTGATTAAAAAAGTAGGTTAAGGTACATAACCTTATACTTATTGCATCAATATCTCTTCACTTCTCTTTCACTATCACTATTACATACATTCGTTACTTCACCCTACTTACAATTACATCTTTACATATCTTTATACAAGTTATTAAGATTAATAACTTCCAGTCGGCTATCATATTAAAAAATATCTTTATCCAAGGGTTAACATCTAGGATGTCATCCCTTTATATTGTTAATTTATTATTTTAATAAACAAAATAATCCCTTAACTCTTTATCTATTCTATCTTCATATTTTGTCCTGTCGGCTTAACACTGCTTTAAGTAAAACTATCATAACTTCTTCCGTACATGCTGTACTAACTTGCACTCTAAGGTGAGTCTTCAATAGTCACCATAGAGTCTATGTTCAAGTGTGCAAGCACTGAATTTACTCCAATCAACATTGCAAACCAAAATTGTTATCAGGTTCACTGGTAAAAACACACTGTCTCATACTCAGACAATTTGTATTACGCTCTAACATACTAGCTCTCTGACCTATGTGATCTTCATGTAGATCATATGTTTCCATAATGACAACATCTATGTAACCAACTTAGCCAAATTGCCAATAGATACATATTGAGAAGGATGGGCAGGAGAAGGAAAAGGCTAATATTGGGAAGGATAAGGTGGAGAGTTCCAAGGAGGAAATGGAGGGAGTGAACAAGAATTTCAAGAATCTGGGTTGTCTTGCTTTCCTGATTAATCTCAGTGATATGAAAAGCAAAATCACATCTATGAAGTCCCATATTCATCATCTTCAAAAAGAGATTGGGATCCTTAAGAAGATGAATTTGGGGGAGAAAACCATGGGCCAAAGTATTGATGATCTCATGGAGACAATCGGTAGGGCTGAGGGGCTCACTGTCTTTAATGATAGAATTATTGCAATGGAAGAAAAAATTGATAAAGGAGAGGGGATGGATAAAAGAATTTAGATTATGGAAAATAGAGTGGACAAGTTGGAGAAAATGGTTGGAAACATAGCGGAGCAGAGCTTTGCTATCCTTAAGGCTTCAACAGAGCATGTTAAGATGCTGGTGGAAAAACTAGACCAGGAAAAAGGGGAGCAGGTGATCACCGAGGTCAAAGAGGATCACGGTCCCAGTAGGAGGACTAGATCTAGGTTCAGGATTCTGGAGGATAACAAGAACAATGACATTGAAGAACTCAAAGTGTCCTCAGCTAATATGTAGATGCTAGCGATCAAGCGACAGACCTTATGAAATGTATTTAGCCTGCAGGTTGCTATCCTATTGTCTTTTTGTTGTCCTCTAGTTTTTGTTTTGTTTTTATTTCTCTTTAAGGACTTCGTTATGTGTCTTTTTTTTGGTGTTGTTGCACATTACTATTGGATCTTTAATGCTTATCATGTAATTCTGATGTAAAAGGTTTCGGGTCCTTTCAAAACCCGCTTTTACGTAATCAAAACATGTGATGCAATGACCAAATACAATCAAGAACCCACATTATCATAACTTATACTTAGGATACTACTCAACTATACAGGCTAAGTATAGGGACTAGTGGAGTGCCATTACTTGGCTCACAGTATCCCTAGTAACATTGAGTCTTTGATCAATATACACAAAAAACCAAACTCGGTAAGTATCTTTAGTCAACAACCTTGGGTGGCCAGATAGTATGTCTTCGATCAACATCCTCAAATGGCCATCTACACTTGACTTACCTTCAAACAACACCCTCATCTATCCAAGTAGTCATTCACTCATCTCACTAAGTTTTTACCCTATTTTAATTTAGTAAGTTTTCACTTTATTAAGAACTCTTTCACATGGCCTATACCAACCACTTACAGGTTGAGGTTCACATAAGTAGCCATAAAAGACTCAAATTCATAGAACACAAAACATGGTAAACTTTATTGGTCTCAACACCAAGAGCATAGGTCACTCAGACCTCACCACAAAAGCATAGCTCAACTACATGCCTGAATGCGGTCTCAAACACCCCACATCCACATATCACATGTGAGCTCAACCTCAAGCATGGAGTGTGCCAACACAAAGGAAAAATAGTAACAATAAAAAAGAGAACACCAAATTCTTAGGATCAAGATTCCATAAAATTATGAGAAGCACTCAATCAGTCACAAACCAAGTACGAGACTCCTAAGATCCTGCCAAGTAAGCATAGCTCAATTATGTTCAAGGATGGTGTCTCAATACCTACATCCACATGTCACATGTGAGATCCACTTAAGCATGGAAGGTGTCATTACCAAAGACATGATCAACAACCTAATAAATCAATAAAGGAGGATATCTCAACTCTAAAACACTCAAGGTAAGAAACTGAGTGGAGGAAAAACCAAGCCAAATAACAAGTTACTCGATTTGCCACTTTTCCAAGAGCATGAGTCCCCATGGAATCCATAAAAAATCTCATTAGAAAAAGAGGGATCAAAATGCCCAAAAGTAACAAAATGCTCAAATTCTATCAAAATCTAACAAAGGTAAAAAATTAATATTTTGGCATTGAAAGAGCACTTTTGGATCGAGATATACAAATATTTGGAATGTCCTATAACTACGATCATCCTACTTATTGTAAAAACTCACAAAATTAAAATCCATTGGTCTAAATCCACCCAACAATGCATTTCTCAATTTTTATTTTTGTTTTTGAACACTTCATGGAAATCTGATAGCATAACACTTCTAAAACCCCAAAAACCAAATGGGAAACCCGCCCAATCGGGTGATGAAATCAAACACAAATGTGGGTAATACTAATTCTCAACCCACACATCTATTGCAATTGATTTCAAATGAAGAGATAAAGTATAATAGAAATGGTCCAATTAAATGGACTTCGACTATGATAAATTAGTATGCAATAAAATTAAATTAAAACCCCAAACTCATTAAAAATAACCTTTAATTAAATCTCTTTTACGACAATTGCAGGAACTTTAAATCAAAGAATGAAGGTTTGAGTGAGGTATTGATTGTTTTCTTCAAACATGTAGAACCCCTACCTAGGGCACCTCGAGAGCATTAAAAATGTGATAACTCAACCTTACCATAGTGAAAATTCTAAAAGTTTGTGGACAAGACTATATTGATGTTTTTTATAATATACCAAAGTTAAAGTTTACACATGGTATTATCTAACTATTATTCTAAGATCTATTTTCAATAGTTTGTCATGACAACAAAGAAGGCAATTTAATATTTGTATAATCTATCAAGGGCTCGCCACATGAGGGTATGCAGATAGGTCTTGTAGAACTATTCCAATAAGTTTTAGACCATTACATAACATTTGGTATGATTCATATTTGACTATTTTGAGAGAACAATGTGTGACTGATTACATAATGAATGTTAGAATGATCATAAGTTAGGATATTAGAATGAAGAATTAGAAGGATTATCCCATGAACTAATTGCCTAAATATCTCTTTTATACCTCCCCAAAGGATAGTGCATGAGCCACATGCCTCTTCTAGATAATCACAATCACATATGTAACAGAGAAAGACAAAAGAAACTAGGCATCCGCATAGAACGTAACCCATGGGCACACCTAAATAGGTGTAGCATCAACTGTGGGAGGCTTCACAAAGATGCATACATGAACACGTGTCACCTAGGGAGGAGGTCTAAGGAGGTCAGATGATTTGGGAGGTGAGGAAGGAGGTGGCCTACATCCATTCATAAATTCATTCATCTATACCTTCATACATATATTCATTCATTCATACCTTCATACATACATTCATTCATACATACATTAATACATGCATACACTAATACATGCATTCGTTCATCCATACCTTCATACATTCATCAATACCTTCATATATATATATATATATTTGTCAGTGTGTGTATCTGTTACACATATATACATATATATATGTGCATATATATATATATGTGTGTGTGTGTGTGTGTGTGTGTGTGTGTGTGTGTGTGTGTATACACATGTATATATGTATAATACACACACATGTATATATACATATACATGTATATGTATATATATTATACATACATATATTTACACATATGTATACATATATACATGTATATATATGTAAGTAATGCATATATATGTATGGATATATGTGCATAAGTATTACACACACACACACACACACACACACACACACACACACATATGCATATATATGTGTGTGTGTGTTACACATATATACATATATATGCATATATATGTATACACATGTATATATGTATAATACACACACACATATATATATACATGTATATGTACATATTTATTATACATATATATGTGTACACATATGTATTATACATATATATGTACACATATGTATACATATATACATGTATATATATGTAAGTAATGCATATATATGTATGGATATATGTGCATAAGTATTACACATACACACACACCTATATATATATATATATATATATATATATATATATATATATATATATATGTATGTATGTATGTATGTATGTATGTATGTATATATATATATATATATATATATATATGTATGTATATATATATATGTATGTATATATATATATATATGTATGTATATATATATATATATATATATATATATATATGTATGTATGTATGTATGTATGTATGTATTACACACACACACAATATACATACATATACATGTATATCTATATATTATACATATGTACACATGTATACATATATGCATGTATATATATATATATGTAAATAATGAATATATATGTATGGATATATGTATGCATGTATGTGCATAAGTATATTTATGTATACACATGTATATTTGTGTGTAATACACACACATATACATCCATACATATATTCATATATACACATCCACATATATATAATATACATACATATATGTATGTATATACATACATACATACATACATACATACATATATATATATATATATATATATATATATATGTATGTATGTATGTATGTATGTATGTATGTATGTACACAGATACATATACATATATCAATGTATGTACACACAAGTGCATACATACATACATACATACATACATACATACATACATACATACATATATATATATATATATATATATATATATATATATATATATATATATATATATATATATGCATTCATTCATCAATCTTCACATACATGCATGCATAGATACATGCACACATCCATATCTACCTACCTACCTCTCTATCTATCCATACATACATGCATTCATTCATCGATATTTTTATTTACAAATGTATATATGCATACATATATTTAAATGTACATGCATGGATATGTACATTCATACCTTCATTCATTCATCCATACATTCATACCTTCATACATACATTCATACTTTCATACATGCATTCGTTCATCCATACATGTATACCTTCATACAATTATACATTCATTCATCCATACATTCTTTCATTCATACATTCATTCATTCATACATACTCCATTCATCCATACCTTCATTCTTTCATACATTCATTCATACATACTTCATTCATCCATGCCTTCATACATACTTCATTCATCCATACCTTCATACATACATTCATTCATTTATACATACCTTCATACATACATTCATTCATCCATACCTTCATGCATACTTCATTCTGTTGTGAAAACTGGATCATCCTATAGAGATAATATATACTCGTTTGATATTGTAGAATACAATTGCCTTCTTTATTGATTGATTCTACAATAACAATAGGGTATATGTATATATTGAATAGTCATGTAATGAATAGACATGATCGTATATACTTATGGTCATGTCACTTCATTACATAACTATTAGTTAACATATCTTAACCAATAGTTTATTCATACTTTGTATAATATATATATATATATATACACACACACACACACACACACACATATGCATATTAATATATACTTACTTTTCAATTATATTATATAGTATATATAAATATATCTATATTTATATGCATATCATGATTTCTCATCGTTTATTAAACACAAACAAACAATACTTTAACACTCCCTCTTGAGAGAGAGTTTAATAGAATTTGTAGAATCTTTTCATATCATGATATCCGGCACATCCGGGATAGACCCTTTCGGGAGTTGATCATGATAGGCGTCAAGATATCCGACACATCGGGGACAGACCCTTTCGGGAGTCGATCTTGACAAGTTTTTACACACCAAGTAATAACATAAGCAACAAGATATCCGGCACATCCAAGACAGTCCCTTTCGGGAGTCAATCTTGAAGCCTGGTTAACTATTTTCAAGATCGTCACCTTGAAATAGTAACCCAACACACGTGAAAGATCGTCACCTTTCATAACACAAAATGAATGGGCCCATAAAGTCTACCATGACTTCTGACACTTCGGGACACACAATTTAATGTAGTCTCGTCATGAAAATAGACTTGAATATCATGATCTCCGCACAGTCGGGGGTTTCGTTATTACACATCCAGTAATAACAAGAGTCAAGATCTCCGCACAGTCGAGACACACAATTAAGTAGTCTATCTTGACACTTTGGTTCACTATTATCAAGTGAGGAAGGCTTCCACCTTAAACTTGTCTATCAAAGACAAGAATCATTTAAGATACAAAGTGATAGATCACTAAGGCTGAAAATCAACATCAAGAATACTTCCTCTAAATTAATATGACCATGATCCTGGGTTGCCATCTTAATTTGATCTTCTAGCTTCTCCCACTGACATGAAAGCATAGCCTTCTCACATGGTAATTCATCATAATTCTCTGCTACAGTTTCTTGATCACTAGGTAACCAACAAAACATGATCTACTCCCTCTGAATCAAGATCTTCGAATGTCCATTGATGCAGATCCTTTCGCTTCCTCTTCTGTCACGGAGGCATACCCTGTTTATATGCTCATCTCAGTGTTACTGCAGGATGTGACTCCATACCTTTCTTCCTAAGAGAATCAATGTCTCATACATGAATAATCTGAATAGACATAAGGTTGCCGACTCACATTGACTAGCATACGATGCATTTTGATCTTTTTCAAGGCCACAACATTAACACTCCCTCTTGGACTTGAATGAAGATAATAAAGGACCTCTAATATGATGTTCATCTCAGTGGACTGTAGTCTCAAGATGTATGGAATGTCTCAATTAGAGATTCTATCGAGGTGCTCCCACTTCTATAATCTCATAATTGTTTCACCTTCAACTCTATCTCAATTAATATGAATGAGTTTGTCACAAATTGACTGAATCATTTGTTCCCTTAGAAGCCTAATTTCACCAACTTCTTGACCTTTATGAAGATGTCAGACTCCCTCTAAATTAAAAATTGACTGAGTTATGTCTTCTAACTACTCCCTCTGAAGCTCAAATTCATCAACCTTTGATTCTTTAGAAATGTTAGACTTCCTCTGAATCTGAACTTAATTTCCTCTGAAGATAAGGAAATAGACTAGATATCCATACTCTACTGTCCATCTGTACTCAAATCAACTGTTATAACTTTCCCTTCTATGTGCTCGAAAGAGAATCCAATTCTTCGTGTGCCAATATTGATATGGTTTGCAGATATGTGTAATAATAATATCTTTAAAGAATTATGTTCGCAACCTTTAATAGAAGATAAATATAAGAAACATCAGGGCGATACTCTTCCTACCCTCAATCTACAATTAATAAAATACAAGGTCCCCACTGAAATGTCCCCTATTTGATAATTTACGACTTTGAGACAATTGCTTGTATGCTTGTATACCAATTATAATGTCCCAGTCTTAATGGCTGCTGTTTAAATGGTAGGAATTATTGTTTCGTATTCTCCTTCTTGTTGTAGGGTTTGAGAATGATCCCTTCCTTCTCTAATGATCTTATATACACTTATTTCCCCCGGTCTAGTGTTACTAAGTATCAGTCTGTGATGGCATGCATGCATACGTTCTGTTTCAATAATTATATAATCTCTTGATTGCATCTTTAGACTGCGATCAAATAATGTCTTAATCCTCTTCGATTTCCAAGTTTTGATAAAACTAAATAAAGATCCTCATCTTTGTATATGGAGACTAGGTTAATGTAATGTTCAGTATTCTCTTTATTGCAAAAGCAATCCTCACTTTTATGCATTTTTCATTGAAAAACGTAAACATCCACAAGTATCCAATTGGAAAACTTTGTATGCATCTTGTTGGGGATATTATATTTTCTGTAATAATGGCAACCCTTGGGTTCCTGGTTGGACGAACTGCACCTCCTAAAATGCTACAGAAATTGACATACTTGGCTCTTAGGCATGATGATCAAATAAAGCGTGTGGATACAGTTCAGGCATACATAATTGGTGTCTTATATTTGTAGAGGTGGACATAGAATTAGAAGAGCATTTGCCACTGAAAGTAGGTCACGTGATAGGAGAGAGCTTGCAAATCAAGATTGAAAGTCTACCAGAAGTTGAGTGTGCATTTGTTCATCTTGATTTTGAGTGTGATCATAAGCTAGAACATTCGGTCTTGAATAAGTTCCCCCCGATCGATGATAGTGCCCCGTTGAATTCTTTCAAAGAAATGACTCTAATAGTCATCGTATATAAGACACTTGGCATGAATGAAATAGGTAGATGCTGCGATCTTCCAACTGACGTGTCTCTTCAAAAGTAAAAACTTGTCACTGTTAGTATATGGCATAAGACTACACCAATCATCAAACGTATTTTATATTTTCATCCTAGTGAAGCACGATAACTTTTTCCACAACCTCCGTTTTGGTGAGACAACAATACTTTTGCTGCTTGAAGGTTATAATTCAACTTGTCACCTTCATGTAGATTTCACCATTTAATGCGTGATTCATTTCGAGTGCATCAGTGAACAAAATTTTCTGGGCGGCCTCCATATGGAAAGCATCAGACACGATGCTTTGCTTATTGGAGACTTATATTTGGTCTCTTTACCCTTCGATATGAATGAGTTCACATACACCGCCACTGGCCTTATGTCGTGATTGGTCTCAGGCTGGTAAGAATCGTTTCCCTGAAGCATAAGAGTTTTGTATCGGCGTCTAATCTTCATAATTCTTAAAAGTACATGTATATGCTCTATGGGCGCTATGCCTTTATCCCGAATTGATGGAGTCAACTTCCATTCTAACCTGTACGTTGGATATGATTTGTTGATTATCATATACATGTACATATTTATTTTATATCATTATGTATTCTTAACTCGTGGTTATCACAAATCCCCAAGAATGTCGAGTGATAGATTTAGTCCTCCCCGCAAACATATATATTTTATAGGACACAACTATCATGGTGAATGACTTTAGCCTTCTAATGATGTTGTCACAACCTCTCCCAGAGATATTGTGATTGGTCTACAATATGACATTGATATGAACTCATAGTTGATAGAATCCCCTCACTTCTACCTTCAATTTCCATATGCCGCTGTGTTTTGGTGTTCTTCCTGAATTAATGGAGACGATAGCCATATTAGCTAGCCAATTAATATTCAATTCGTCTCCTTCCATTTATTATGCTCATCTATCAATGGGCCCGATTGAGAATGTTCCTTTCCTCTCGGCTGGTCTATCCTCTTTGTTATTTGCTTTCCAATTTCCCCTTAATTGAAACTAACGGATTCCTCTTTTGCCGCAACTAGTATCCTCTTGATTTGATGTGCTGTCTTCTCTCCAAAACTTTGCTTGAATATATTTTCTCTTATAGGTTAGGCTCTGATACCATGTTGTGAAAACTAGATCGTCCTATAGAGATAATATATACTCGTTTGATATTGTAGAATACAATTGCCTTCTTTATTGATTGATTCTACAATAACAATAGGGTATATGTATATATTGAATAGTCATGTAATGAATAGACATGACCGTATATACTTATGGTCATGTCACTTCATTACATAACTATTAGTTAACATATCTTAACCAATAGTTTATTCATACTTTGTATATATATATATATATGCATATTAATATATACTTACTTTTCAATTATATTATATAGTATATATAAATATATCTATATTTATATGCATATCATGATTTCTCGTTGTTTATTAAACACGAACAAACAATACTTTAACACATTCATCCATACCTTTGTACATTCATTCATTCATACATACCTTCATTCATTCATACTTTCATACATTCATTTATACATACATACCTTCATACATACATGCAATTTCATACATTCTTTCATTCATACCATCATACATTCATTCATCCATACTTTCATCCCTTCATACATACCTTTATTCATCCATATCTTCATACATTCATTCACCATCCATACCATTCATACATTCATTGATCCATACCTTCATACATACATTCATTCATCCATATCTTCATTCATACATTCAATTCTTCCTTCATTTACACTTTATACATTAATTTTACATACATTTACTTATTCATACCATCATACATGCATTCCTTCATTTATACTTTCATACATACATACAAACATTCATACTTTCATGCATACAAACATTCATTCATTTATAACCTTAATTTCATAAATTATTTCAACCATACAATTATAATGCATGTATTAATGCATTCGTACATTCATTTATTCATTCATTCATCCACTTATACATTCCTTCATTCATACCTATATAAATACTATTCATATCTTCATTTATTCATACATTCATGTCATACATACATACTATTATAATACATGCATTCATTCATACCTTCATAAATACATTCACTTCATTCCCTCATTCAAACCTTATACATACATTCACTCATACATACCTTCATACATACATTCATTCATAAATAAATAATATAATGAAAGACATTTGGTTAATGTCATTATTATTAATGTAAAAGAACACCAAACACTCCATAATGGTTAAATAAAATCCATAAGACAACTAATTAATAAGTTATTTACATGCAATACTAAATACATACATTCTTTTATTCATTAATCATTAGCTCTATTAATCAATTTTTGTAAATGTAAGGGGATGTAATTATCGTTTTATAATTTTATTGATTGTATCTATAAAGGATATATTTACAAAACAATAATTAAAACACTTTGATTAATTTTCCAAAATATTTAATTGAATAGAAAAATTATTTAAGTAAAACAAATTTTATAAAAATACATATTTGATTATAAAAATTATTAATTAAATTAAATTTTAAAAAACAACAACTAAAAATTATGCAAAAACAGAACAAGAAAGACCTCTTGGAGGATGTCCATGCTCATCCTCAAGAGTTTGTGGAGAGGCAATTTATTTTTTTATTAATTATAATTGTTAAGCAATGTCTATAAGAAATTTAGACATTGACTAGTACACAAATTTATTTACAATAAGATACAAATATTTTTTACTACTTGGCATTTGTTTTCATATCTTTTACTCCTTGACATTTGTTTTCGTATCTTCTAAACCAAATGAACCCTGCACATTTCACCCTTATCATTAACAAACCTTTTAACATCAAAATTATCAAATGATACATACATAATGTGTATTATTTACTATCCAAAAAATACTTTGTTCCACTTGCATTTAATATATGAAATACATATAAACATATATCTCAAAACTGTGAATATGAAATTTAACAGAAAGAGGAAAAAATATACTGCACCCAACACCCAACAATTCCTCAAGAAATAAGTAGACTATTCTTCAAACAAATAAAAACATATTGCAATAAACAATGACTATAAAGAAGGAAAATTAATATCTAAATCTGTTTATATTAAAATCTTCACACAAATATAAATTAAATTTTAAAAGACTGTGAAATGATAAAATGACATACCTATAAAAGCACATTGAAAAGATCTAAAAAAAATCTGAAACATCAACATGCATGTAAAAGCATATAGAAACTAGAGTTTGGTATGGATTTGATGTGTGTAATACTGTAGCTCAGCAGTCTGCTCTCAGTATGTAAGATTCGTTTTGGTCTTTAATGAAGGACAAATCTGGGCGATTTCTTTGTCTTTTTATATTTATTTGATGTCTGTAATACCGTTCCTAATATGTTTCAGAATTTACCGTGAAAACCATGTTTTATGTACTAGGGTCGTGGTCTTAAGGAGGGCATAGCTTAAATCATTATAGTGGATGTTCCACTATAATGATTAAAGACAACTAAGATGTGAATCTTCCATATTTTATAAATGTTGAAAAAATTAGTTTGGAATTCTAAGAAGTGAATGGTTTTGTTCGATCAGTTGACATGTAAAAGTGAGCATATCTGAAAGAAAGAATGACAATGCATTGCAGAAATCCAATCTGCATTACTGTGTTATTTCAAAGGGTTCCTTGGTAAGAAAGCAATTGGGAAAAAATTACATCCATCCAATAAAATGAAGAATGGAGTACATGTTATGCACAGATAATAAAAGGTTTAAAGGAAAAAGAGCAACATCTACTTCTGCCCTGCATATCCAATTTCTGATCATACGAGTTATATTATTGTGTGAAACAAACTTACCCAATTTCTGATCATACTTTGGCATCACTCCTTACAGGCTTTGTTATCAGTGTAAGACAAACATACTTTTTTATCTGTACAAGGAAAACATCGAATCTAACATAAGTGTTTCTACAATAACAACAAACTTTCTTCTCTGTATAATGACAATAGGCTTTCTCATCTGTAAGAAAAATAAACATGATCCAAACATGCTTAAAGGAAAGAAAACATCAAATCTAACACAAACACATTTAAAACAAGAAGAATAGAAGATGATTGCACTGAAAAGAACAGAAGATGACTGCACAACAATGAGAAAGAGAGCAGACCACAGAATTTGAGACTTAATATTTTCAGCAAACTCTATCCTTCCTTAACCAAATCAAATAAAATGCACTCACACTACCTTAGAATTTTCCTTTCTTTAATCTAATTTAGTCTTTTTCCTTTTACTTTTTGTGGCTGGACAGGGAAATCTACTGAAGTTCGTTGATAAATGTAGATTTAGTTGTGTCAGATGATAAGAATAAATTAAATGATTTTCTACTAAATTAGGCAACACTATTTTTATCTGCTGGTAGAAGTTGGAAGTTTTTATATTTTTTCAGCTTTATTTGTTTCTTAGTCTTCAAAGTTAAATAATTTATATATTTAATTTAATTTATGTTCAACTTTAGACATATAGCAGCAGTCTACAAAACAGATACATATAGAAGAAACAAGCCCTTACTGAAACTGCTTTTTTCAGGAGTAATTCTCCCAAAAAAATCAATTTTTTTCCAAAGAATCAAGACATTAAAACACAAAAAAATAAAACTAACATATAAAATATCAGATAAGTTGCAGAAGAATATATATATCAGATACTCTGTTTATAAAAAAAAGTATGACAAAATACATGTAAGTATGAATTAATGAATTTATTGTTGGATGTAGACGCACCTCCATGCCTCTCATAAGAGTCTGGGAGAGTACACCAGGTAAGTTTTTCAGTACTGTTTCCATCCCCTCCACTCTCCAAGGTGCTGCAATGAAACCCTTCATGCCCTCTTCACAATTCACAATTCAAACCAGAGTTAATCATACACCCAACCACGAACTGTAAATCTAATTCCAAATCGACCAAAGAAAACTTCAAACCAGAAAAAATGTTTGTTACTCTCCACACTGGATCAAACAACAAACACAGAGCACCATTTGAACATATCTATAAATCAAAAACAATAATAAAAATACCCACATAATATCTAAATTGAATGTAGAAGTAGAAGTGTATAATCTGCTCGTATAAAAGGATATCAAACCAGAAGCTGGGACAAGGAAAGGATGCAATAATACAAATAAAGGGCAGATGCCAATGGTGGTGCCTCTGTCGAACTCATAAAGCGTGAACAGAAACCCAGTTACATTGTAAACTCAATCCATCCATTCAAAAATAAAAGATCTAAAAGCATCCATTAGAAACCCAGTTACATTGTAAACTCAATCTTTAATTTAAACATAATTTACAGAATGTAATTCACAGAATTTAATCCAAAAACATATACAATCATACACCCAATCCATCAGAAACCCAGTTACATCGTAAACTCAATCTTTAATTTAAACATAATTTACAGAATGTAATTCACAGAATTTAATCCAAAAAACATACAGAATCAAAACCCAATCCATCAGAAATCCAAGCACATTGTAAACCCCAACGTTAATTCAACCCAAAAAAATCCAGTACATACCTGCAATTCGTTCATTCAAATGTCTCATCCTCAACATGAGCAAAATAATGAGAATCCATTGATCAATAATCAATGGAACTACTCCTCGTCCTCCACTGAGTAACCCATTGATTTCGGCTCCCATTCTTCCATTTATAATCAATGATGGTAGGAGACGCTTTCTTGCTTTTTCTCAACTGTATAATAGTGCTTTCTTACTTTTTCTTCAACGGTATGATAGTGCTTTCTTGCTTTTTCTTCAACGGCAAGCCTTTTTAAACCTCAATGTTTAAATTAGGGTGTGCTTTCTTATCATTTTTTTCTCATTTTTTTCCCAACAATAATAGTTAAATTAAAATTAATACTACCAATCCTAACTTCTAAGATATGTGAAAGGAGTATAAAATGTGAAGAGGTGCAATTTAATTAATGTAAAATAGAAAAAATACTTATTTTTTACTATTATACATAAATAAATCATCTAATTTTTATTTATCTTTTCACTTTAACATATAATCTTAAACACCAATGGAAATAACTACTTATGACAATCATAAAAATCTAAATGAAATTTAAAATTAAAGATCTAGGGTAGGGATCTTTCTCTCTTCTTACTGAAAATGATAAGACTTGATGGAACTATTGAATTACCTTTTTCTTCTTTTTAAAGTAAATATTGTTGTTTTCTCATACTCACAATTCTCTAAGCTTCCAAAGTTGGGTTTTTCCCCCTATTCACCTTCATTTTTCCCATTTAAAGTAGTATGTTTTTTTGTAAAAAGATTTGGAGATTTTGAAAATTTATAAAAGCAACTAAAATAAATAATAAATATTATTAGAAATTATAAAGATTGTATAAAACACTATTTTTGTTTTTATTTGTTAAAACCAATATAAAATAAAAAGTGAGATTTATTAGAAAATTACCTAGTTTACAATCCTTGAATAGCCCACTACTTATTATTGGAAATTGTGTGGGTGTCTTGCTTAATAATTCTACACTTTGCATGTAGGACACTTGTATTGCCTTTGCTTCTACATTTATTTATTTAATGTATACAAGCCTTCTAATGCAGTTTCAAGAAGGCTTGGGCCCGTGTGAGATGTACTGCAAATCCATGGAACACCTGGTTGTAATTGTACAAAATCCTCTAAGATCCATCATTGCTTCTAATTAATTCATCAGAGATAAATATCATCCTTTAAGATTATTGAGAGATGATGACATCTAGGAAATGGAAGTTTGGACTTTATGATTTTGATTTCTACAAGGTGGGATTTTTTAAGGGGGGATTTTGGATGGAAAATGAAAGGTTAGCGATTGAACATGGGTTTCATGAGTGGAGTGTTTATCTTTATAAAGGTTTTGAGGTTGGAAAGAACATGCATTAGGCATTGTGTTGTAAGTGAAAATCTTGCTTTTACTTCTTCATTATCTTCTCTAAATGTACCAGAGAAGATAATTTCAACAAAGTCAGATTTTGAAAGGAAATTGAGATAATATGATTTTGATTTCTACAAGGTGGGATTTTTTAAGGGGGGATTTTGGATGGAAAATGAAAGGTCAACGATTGAACATTGGTTTCACGAGTGGAGTGTTTGTCTTTATAAAGGTTTTGAGGTTAGCAAGAACATGCATTAGGCATTGTGTCGTAAGCAAAAATCTCACTTTTTTATGGCCAAAGAAATCTACTTTTTATGGCTACTAATTCAGTGTCTAGGAAATGTGTGTTGGATATAATTTGATCACTATAATAGTGGCCATGCTACCAATGGTAAATTTGGGGAATTTTGTTGGGATAATTTTGTATGGAGTTTGCGTGCTTTTATCAGAATACAAATAGGTTAAAATAGAGGATACAATCCTTCTCTTGTTCTATTGTCTATGCGAGCCATGTGCATTGTGCCAGGACTACGAAAACTTTAAAAATAGAGGATATGATCTTGCTCTCAGTAATACATTATGAGGATTACGTTAACCATTTGAATCCTTGTATTATATACTATGAAGATTTGAAAATACCTATATTATTGTTCAAAATGATTGATTATTTGTTAGTAATTTATCATTCAAGTTATAGTATATTAATATAAATAATTTTATAGTAAATATAAATACAATTCTACATATCTTGCACCAAAGTAACAACAAGGAGTACTCTACTGGATTTTAAAAAATGGAGCATTGGAGACCAGGCTCGACGCTCGGGCTTGCACGCAGGGATGGACGCTCGGATCATTTTCAGGGGGATTTCAGGACCTAGAAGGTACACAATGGAAGGGTCCCTTTTTGCAGACATGCTGGTAGGGATTACAGAGATGTCAGATGGCCTTTTTGCCCTTCTACACAACACAGATTTGCGAGTTTCTCCAAGGATAGATTGCAGGACCGATCACGCAGGGATCAGAAATATTTCAGGATGGACAGTTCTTTTGGGCATAGGAGCAAGGGAAATAGCTTTAGCAGCCACCCAGTCAAATGCTTCACTTCTATGGCCTTGGGTGGGCGTGTGGATTTTAGTCATGTGGCGCAAAAGTTTTGGAGGCCTAAGATTGCAGTAGATTAAGATAAATTTAAAGATGAGGAACCAACGATTCAACAATGCAGAGTGGTGGGTCTGAATATCTCTAATCCGTCAGTTTTGGAAATAGTAAGTTTTCTTAAAGACCATGCTTTTTTCTTTAAATGGGGGGGCTCATGGCTTGCTGTTAGCAAGATTAAGGTTTGTTGTGAAAAACAGTGGGGTTCTGTTAAAAACCTAAAAGTTTTGGAGAATGGGTTTCTAGTTGTGGTCAGGGATAACTTTAAGGAACTCCCCCTCTCGAAAAGTATAAAATTGTGGCGAATCACATGTGTTTTGGGGGGAAAATTTTTAATAGTGATGGCGAATTATCTATCAAAATATGGATATTTATTGGCGAATTTTTTAATAGTGTACACAATTTTTATAAAAAAATGGCAACTATAATTTTTTTAATACAATTATTAATATTGATGGTGAATTATGTGTCAAAATATGGATATTGGTTGGCGAATATTTAAATAATGGATACTATTTTTATAAAAATATGGAGAAACTATTTTCCAAACATTTGAATTAATATATTTGTCATGGCGAATGGTTTTCAAATATTTATAGTTGGTATGGCGATTGAATAATTCCGGGGAGATTTTTCACTAAAGGAGTTAACACACCCAATTCCCTCTGAAAGAAACCTTCCACCATTCATCTCTCTTAATCTAATGGTTGTGATTTGATGTTGAAGTTGCATCGGGTCCCACTCCCATCACTATGACACATGACACACGTCCATTGGATTTACAACATATCAATGGCAAAGGTGAATTTCGGGCCTATTGTTGGTCTTCATAATATTTACGAAAAAACCTTGGTGGAATCATGACACGTGGTATGACATGAGAGATGAATGGTTGGAGTTGTATTTTGGAAGTACTATTGGTTTCAAAAAGCTTTTCTGAAAACTCATTGCGAAAACATGACACGTTGACGTGTAATTTGATGAAAAGATTACGTGGTATGTTTTATAAAGATTACATTACACATTGTATGTTTTAGAAAGTTTACGTGTAATGTTACCATTATAGTAATAAGTATAATTATATACCGTTACAATTTACATTTAACGAAAGCTTTTTAACATTACTCTTAGTAGCAGAGCTAAAAAGAACTGTTGAACCGTCGCGGAAGATTTTGAGACTGTAATTTGTGAGAGCCTTAGAGTTAGCTATTCTAACTTCTATCTATCCAGATTTCAAAGTTTAATTTCGAGTAAGATATCTAGCTTGATGCATCCTGATTTTGTAATGTCAAAAATTTAGTTTAACTTGATTTTGAAATTACAATTTACAATTGGGGTTTTCTTAAATTGGGGTTTTCTGTGATTTTGTTAGTAAATATCTGTGTTGTTTCATTCTTCGAAAGAACAATGGGGAAACCAAAAACTCAAGACCAAGGGAAAGCAGATGGGAAAACTTTAATAGACTGCAAAAAACTAGTAGAAATCCCTAGTTTCACTGATGAGTATCACAATGTTTATGATCCTGTTATCGACGGTGAAAGGAGACTTGTAGAAATTAAATATGCATTGTGTAGTAAGGCAGTTGGGCCAAAGAGGCCTGATTTTATAAAATTTAACCCAGCGGTAGGTGGAAAAACCAATAAAGTTGCTTCGTGGGATGTTGGTTTGGGTTACATGCTGTTACCCAAAGTTTTCCCTTGCCTAGAAATTGTCTTGATTTGTGCAAAAAATTATGATGAAGAAAGAAAAGCAATTGTGAATAAAAATAATCAGGAAGAAATTTTATCAATAACCGAGAAAGAATTTCTCAGTTTGCTAGACCTAGGGTTTGACCGAGAAAACTGTAATGTCCATATTGACCTGGGATTGTTGGTAGAGAAATATGAGGCAGTCCCACCACATGCAAAAGATTCATTTATAAAGGGTCTAATAATTGCAGATGAAAAGGGTTCATTGGGTGAGAACCACAAGCCTCCTTATGCTTTTAACATTTTTGTGCCATGGGTTCAGGATACTATATCCTCGCTAGCATTTTGCTTGGGACTAGAAAATAATAGGGAAGTGGGTGCCAACATTCTTCAATTCATTTGGGATATCCATTGTGTCAATGAACCAGTAAGATATAATTTTGTTGGACACATGGTTCAATCGATGCAAGTACAATTAGCATTTATTAAAAGGGGTAATTCTAAGACATTTAGGTTCACAACCTACTTGTGTTGTCTTCTGCTAGCCAATCATGCTACAATATTAATGAGCAATGACAACAAGCTTGAAATTTAGAGGGAGGCACCAACAGGTACTCCAACTCCAAGTCCAATATATAATTGGACACCTCAGATAAGAATGTATGATAATAGAAGTAATTATATTTATTTTGTAGACTTCTTTTTGGTACCATTGTACAAAAAAATAACAAGCACTCTAATGCCTTGATTGTCTGCTTCATGTAGGGATTGCATCCAACTTGGAAGCACAATTCAATTGGCTGATTGGTACTTAATGGAATAATACACTATAATAAGGTTTTATGGGTTAGAACTGCAACCCCACAAACTTCCAATGCATGTAACAGACAAGGTGTCTGCAGTAGAATATGTAGTACAACTAGAGAGCACAGATAGACTCTTCACAGGCCAATCGAAGAAGAGCATATTCCCTTCCTTACCTTTCTCAATTGGAGGGTTAACATTTGAGAGAAAGGCATTCAAAGTGGCAAATTTTTTTTAAGATATTTTTCAATTTGATTTAGAGTGGTACTGGAAGTATGATCCACTCAATGTCATTCAAACAATGCTTGTTGCTAATAAGAACTCTGCAAACTTATTTCAACATGAAAGTAAACCATTGCTAGAGAAGTTGAAAAACAAGGATAGCTGGGATGACGTTAGAAAAGAGTTGGAGAAAGTTTTCGGTGAGGAAAAAATTTCAGTTGAACAGTTGTCATCACAAATTATGACAACAATAAACCAGGGCATTGTACAGCCTAGGATGTCCTACAATTTCTATGAAAAAGCTGCTTAGCCATCAAACAAAAAAATACCAAAGAGCTTAGCAGAAGCTTGTAAGGATAGAAAATGGACTAGAACAAAAATGGATGATTTTTGGAGTATGAGAAAGGATCTTGGTGAACCAAAGACCAGTGAAGATTTGGATGAAATAGATGAGGATATAGAGTTTAGAAAATTATGGAATTTGGAGCATCCTAAAATGGCATACGACACTGAGGATGAATATCCAGACATTGAGGATGATAATCCACCAATTACATTTACTCCAGGGACTAGGAGTCAGATTGGAACCACCAAGGAATGACATAAAGCATATAGCAAAGGGGCAATCATTATGGAAAAAATGGGTTATAAAGGTGGTGGTTTGGGTCCCATAGGAGAAGGTGTTTGGAATACAATTGAGATAGAAAAAAGTGCGTATGATTGTGGTGCAGGCCTTGGGTCTTCTATTGTCACTGGTGCCAGTGGGACTGGCCAACTAATACAACAAGCTCCCTCTCTAAAGAGGGAACTTTCTAGTACACAGAATCCCATAGAAGAAGATAGTGTCAAGAAGAAAAAGCTTTCTGGTTCCAGAACACCGACAACAATGACATTCGATCCTAAAGAACTGTTTGCAGTTTCAGGTTCAGCAAAACCCTCTAGAATTTTAAATCCTCAAAGAGCATTAGTTAGATCAACAAGCATTGCAAGCTCTACCTCTAGATCACCTTTCAAACATTCAAATCCTTCTGCAACACCAGATTTTTATTTCAAAGATTTCTATAATAAATTTGCAGAAACAAGAACCAAGAATAAGGAAATAAAGAAGGCATTGCAGACTCGTGCCCTTAATGTAGCTGTACAGGAACAACCCGCATCCAACAAGGTTATACCAACATATGACCCAAAAAGAGACATGATGGAGTTCATGGTTGTTATTCCACCACAAAAAGATGGAAACCCACCAAAGAGTCAGATAGATCAATCTGAATTTCAAGTTAGCACTCTCGAAATGGATTTTTCCAAAGTTAAAAATATGGACAAAATCAATGTGTCAAAGTCTACAAACCAAGTGGTCTACAGTGCACTACTAAAGCTGGAAAGAGAGAAAACTAAGCTTGAGAAAAATATAGAAAAGTTACAAGAAGACATTGGCAATGAAAAAGAAAAGATGAAAGCTTCAAAGAACAATTTGAAAGAATTATAGAAAAAGATTAAAAAATTGACCTCTACATCAGCAGATATAGAGAAGGAATAGGAGCAGGAAGAGGCAGAGCTGAAGGCACTAAGGGGAAAATTGGCAGAAATTAGTAAAAAACTAGAGAAGAAAGACTCAGTTCAGTAAAGTTAGTTAAAACCGTGGAGAGTAATGCTGCCTCCAACTGGGAATTGCAAAAGCAATTGGAGTCTCAGGTGGATAAAGAAAATCATTGGGAACACAAAGCAGTGGAAGAGAGGGAGAATTTTGAAAAAATGGTAGAAGAACTAAAGAAAGCCAATAATATAATTCAAACTTTAACACATTTGGAGCCAAATATTGGTGACGTGTAATAGCTTGTATGAGTGGTTTGAAATGCTTCAAAGTATGAGAGTATGTTATTTGAAGCTCCATAAGAACATTGAACAAAACATGGATGTTGTCAAGAAAGAAAAGGAAGCAAAAGATATTATGCAACAACTCTACAGTAAGAGTGATAGTTATCTATCAAACAAGGGAATTAGCAACCGCCTTGATGCCTCAGTAAAGGTATCAAGTATCATTCGAAAATGTGAGAAGCTAAGGGAAGCACAAGAATTGGATGACAAAGCTAAGAAGAAGATCACAAAGATGGAACAAAGGAAAGCGAATATGGAAAGTCTTGGTTTGCCTAAGGGATTTGACGCAAATAACTTCATTGGAAGAGAAAATTACAAAATAAGGTTGCAGGACAAAATAAATACTGATTTACGCTTTCTTCCTACAGACATATCTCCTAATACATTCATGGATTTCATCAAACCAGTGAGAACTTTGAATGGAGTTTTAGAAGCAACAGTGATGTCAAGTCACACTTCCAAATATGAATTGCTAATGAAGTTGCAGGAGTGTGACTATACTATGAACCAAATTGTTCTTCCATCAGAGGATGTTTGGACTGGCCTACAAAGATTGCTCTGAATTTTGAACTACTATAAATTGTAATATATTGCAAATGAATACAAAAAAAATTGTGCTCTATCTAATTTTCATGTTTTCCAATTCAATGTATGTTGAATTACTCTATTTTATTTAGTTATTCTTACTTGATTTACTCTATTATATGCTATTGGAATACAAAATTTCATTCAGGAATTTCAAATTCAAATATGAATGATCATTGATGATACGATACAAAGTTACAAAATACACTCTACAGTAATAATACTCTTTGTTCTCAAATTTTAATGATGAAACATAATACATTCTTGCTTTTCTAAAATGAACATTGAATGATAGGATATAGTAGTTAATAAGTTCAAAAAATACCTATTGATTGCTACTGATAATTTAGCAGAAATTTCCTAAATTTGCCAATTCATCTTTGCATCGTCATCATCATCCAATTCTAGTATTCCAGTTTCTTCATTGTTCTCTTCATTTTTGTTTGTGCCTTCTTCACTCTGACCTCTGCTTCTCTGACTCCCATCGCCACCTGTACTTGTCCCACTCAGAGTCATTGTCAGAGATTGGTTAATGGTGTTGCCCAACCCTCTTCTTTTGCATCTTTTCTTCCATATTTCCATTGTTTTTTGATAAGGAAAAGTATTGACATCATACCTAGATTTGTAGACCCTCAAGCCTGTTTCCAAATTCTTGTCTAGTTTGTTTCTTAGCTTTGATTTTAGGAAGCCCAAAGCACTAAAAAATCTCCCATCCTCCATTGAACCCAATATCATGGTCTGACATAGATCAACAATCTTGAAGAACTCTGAAATTTCTTCACGCAACATTGTGCTCTATTTTAGTTATGTCCAAAGCCTTGTTGTCGAGCCCTCTTCATGTGGGTTATGCATTACTTGATATTGATGCCTCATAGTCTTTGCAAAAGTGTTTGCTTGTTGTCTAAGAAGACCCTCATCTAAAATTCCATTGATACTCACTCCATTGAATTCTACAAATTTGCAAAATTCCTTTATCAAAGTCATTAGCCTATTACGATAATCTGCCTTAGAGTTTAAGTGCCAATATTGAGGAAACACAATTGCCATGGCCTCAAGGAGTTGTTCATATGGGAATCGGGATCTTATTTTAGAGGAAACTTTATAGGCTATGTCCCTTGCATTACCTACTATAGACTCGACGATCTTGGTAAACTCTTCCCTTATAACTCTTGTAGCTCGCTTCTTTGGGGCACTATAGTACATTGGTATCTGAAATCCCCTTACAGAAACACATAAATCCCCATTTTCAATGATCTTTAAATAATTATCAGGATTGTCCAAATCTATTAGTTTCCGCCAATGATTAAATCTTTCATCAAATAAATTTAGGTCATTTTGAAAGAGACTATCGAGGGCTTGGCATGACATTTTACGCAAGTGAGCATATTCTGCAATATACAAGGCTCTTTGTTGGGGTTTTTTCATAATGAATGTCATTTCTTCTAGCATGGGAAGAAGAGATGCTAAAGTCAAAAGTGTCTCTATATTGCTTAACCTCTGAAGCAGGTCACCACATCTCTAATTTTCTGCATTGTCCCAATTTTCGTACATCAGTCCAATCAAAGATTGATATTCAGAAAAAACTCGATGCGCTAGTCCATCCAAAGAGATCCATCTAGTATCAACATCTTTAAGAAGCTTGTTTCCATTGGTAATTCCATTAGAAAATTGCTGAAATTCCCTAAAACATTTGGGACTTTGACAAAAATATGAGTACAACTCTCTTACTAAATCTTCAACCTTGTTTACTAAAGGAAACTTCTTCACAACTCTAAAAGCAAGATTCATCCTGTGAGCCATACAGTGAATGCCAACAATGTATGGTGAACAAGAAGCCTGCATCTTTATGCAAAGACCATTCCTTTGACCTTGCATTATTAAAGCTCCATCCGCTCCAACACAGATCAACTTCTTCGCTATTGTCAATTCATCCATACCTCCATATTCCATTAATTGGTTCTTTACTAATTGAAATAAAGTTTTTGATGTCGCATTGTCCCTCAATTTTGCAACAGTTAGTAGATGTGGTTGGCGGGCATTATTCTGTACAGTATAAACATGCATGCATACCCATGATGTATTATCTATTGCCATAACTTCATCTAAGGACAATGCAATAAAGGTTGACTCTTTTATTTTTCTCTGTACATCCTCTATTTCAACCTGGGCAATACAACTTGCCAATTCCCATCCACTGTTTATTGACCAATGAGTGACAGGATAGTTAGGAACTTTCAGAAAGTTTAACACGACTCATTTTTGGATAGTCTATCATTGGACGCCCTCTACTCAAAATATGGAAAACATTACTTAATTGAACAGCTTTTCTGCGTTCTTCTACTTCACTTGCTTTTGCAAAAATAGCATTAATTGAACCTTGAACTTCACTAGGCTTCGTCTTAAATTTATGAAACAAATAATATTTTTCAGCATTCCTTTTATGTTGACATTGCTCCTTTGTTTTATATCTTACCACTTTTATTTCCTTTCCATCAACAGTTAAGGTTTCGTAAACCTTACCAACATGTTTCTCTATGGTGTCTAGTTTAAGCTGCAACTGCTTTTCCTTTTTATACTTCCAACTACAAATCATACATCTGCATTCTACTGGTGGCTCACCTACAATTGGATTGTCCACAGGTTCAATGAATGGATGCGTTGCCGCCCAATCAAATTTAAATCTCCTCGACATCTCCCATTGATGATCAATTTTTTCTTTTGATTTTCCTCTCCCTTTAGTGTTACTATTAATTGAACCATCATCATCACCAAAGTCGATCGCTTCATCCTGGTACTGGTTGTTGACTTGAAATTCTTCTTCAAGGTCATCTTCATCAGAGATATTAGGTTCCACAACTTCATCACTAGATTTATTAGGCTCCCCAATTTGTTCATTAGACTCCTGTGTATGTTGAGAACCTTGAAATTGTATAGGTTCCTCTGATGATGTACCTTCCTCACTTTGACCAACACTATTGCATCTGACCGTGCCAAAGTATGAAGATGTATTTTTGTATTTCATTGGCCTTGGGCTCTCTTGGACATCTCCACCTGCAATAGTCCTCTTCCTATTTAACTATGACTGTGACATCTCCAACAAATAAGGCTACAAATAAAATTTTACTTGAATAAGATACTACAGACTGGTAGTCATTCACTACCGATCACAAATGCAATTGTGAGCTCAAAATCAACTAAATCTCTTGAAGTCTCCTTCTCTCTGGCATGTTTCAATAATGAAACTCATATCTCTTAAATAGACAACTACAAGTAAACCATTTTCATATCAACCATCATATTTTACCTCACAATATCCATCGTCCATTTTGGTGAAGGGTCCAACCGTTGCTTATGATAACAACTAATATTTGGCGAACCCTGCGTATTTTCAAATAATTGACTGGGTAAATAGGGTGGGAATTTGGGGCATGATTAAGTATGATGCATGACAAATTGGGTCCTAGTGTAAATAAAATTTTTACTTGGGACAATGGGCCTTTGGCGAATGTTGATCCTCGATGAAGACACCCAATTTAATTTGTGGTGAATAAGAGTGAAATAATAATAGAAATATGGGCGAAGAACCCAACTACCATACTGAAATTATGTAAAAATAGTGGTGAACAATCCGACCACTATATGATCATTTTATAAAATTCGGGCGAACCGGTCAACCACTATACAAGCATTTTATTCACCAAATTCTATCCACCGATCGGGACATATTCGCCAATTGGTGAATAATCACCACTAAAAAAATCCCTGGTTGTGGTGGTAGATAGTGCTCAGGATAGAGATTGGATTTTAAGTAATGGGCCTTATTTCTTAGAGGGGAAAGGTTTTTATCTAAATCAGTGGGTTCCTAACTTTGATCTGACAAAGGAAACCATATTTACCTTTCCTATTTGGGTGGGTTTGAGAAACCTTCCTCAGGAGTAATAGAATGCCAAATCTTATCAATGTATAGGGGATAAGCTGGGAACCTATGTTAAAGCTGTGGAAATGGTGGATAAAGTTTCTCTATAGATGTTCCCAATAATTTGCATTATTTGGAATAGTTGCCACCCGTTACCAAAAATGGTGGAGTTGGTCATGACGGAAGGGGTTTGGCGGAAACCTCTTTCTTATGAAGAGGAGCTTCTGGTTTGTGAGATTTGCCTCAACAAAGACCATGACTCCTCGGGGTGTATGGATTCAGCTCAAAGCAAGGGGAAGGCTCTGGAGGAGTCTAAGTTATTAAATTGGGCTTTGAGGTTATTAGAGAAGCAAGAGGAAATGCAGGAGCGGTCATGCACTAATCTTCTATCTTTGGCAACAACTTGGGAGTGTCAAAGTATTCCTGGTTATCGGCTAAATGACACTATGGATCCTTTGGTGGTGGAGGAAAAGGGTAGGGAGTAGCCCATGGCTGATCCTTTCATTGGGGACAGTGCTCAAAGTTAGGAACTATTTCCCTTGTCTTTGGAGGCTGGTTTAGGTTTATCTGTGGCCCTAGAAATGAACACAAATGAAGTGATGCCCACTGAGCAAATTGAGGAAGTGGGTTTTTCTCGGGTAGATGTTGGGGGTGTGTGGACGAATCCTGAGAACCATTTTGGTTTCATTCCTATGAAGGATCTTGAACTTCCTTACTCAGTGGCTGCTAAGGTAGAGGCCTCTGATGCAAAGTTTTTTAAAGACATCCAAATATCTCCTATCCGCAATTTGGACTTTGGCCAAGATTCTAGTGAGGGGGAAATGGATTCCGATATGGAGAATGAGATGGATGGGGAACACGAGGAGGACCTTCTTGGTTTTGATGGGTTGCAAGGACTCTTAGAGATTAGAAATATTTCTCAATCATAGGCTACAAATTCGAAAGTCAGGGTAGGTGAACAAAGGAAAAAAGGATGAAAGTCCATAAAGTCTTTGATCCAAATAGCTGGTAGTGCAGCTGGTCAAAGAAAATTGAGATCAGGAAGAGAGTATGTCTCTTCCTAGAAGCAATGAAGCTTCTTTCATGGAATGTCAGAGGTTGCAATGCCTCTAACAAGCTTCACTTGATCAAGCGGGGGTTAGATCAAGCAAGGTCGGATGTAGTGATGTTTCAAGAATCAAATTTCAAGCAAGAAAGTTTAGATTGGTGTAGTCGATGTTTTAATCATTGGAAATGCTCTTGGGTCCCTATTATAGGTGCTTCTGGGGGCTTGGGGATTTTATGGAAAGAGGAAGTGGTGGAGATGGTTGTGCTACAGAATAACCCACACTGGCATTGGTGCAAAGTGACTTCAAAACAACTCCATATGTCTTTCAATATTATTGATGTTTATGGTCCTACTCAGAATAGAGAGAAGAAGTTGCTAAGGTGAGAGCTCACAGAATTAATGGGTTTGTTAACAGGGGAACTGGTAGTGCTTGGAGGGAACATTAATGCGATTCTCTACCCGACAGAGAAAAAAGGGGGTAGAGGATGGATGCTCCCAAGCTAGGTTGATTTTAATAACTTTGTGGTTGATAATGGCCTCTTTGATGTCCCTTTTAAGAACGGGGAGTTTACATGGACAAATAGAAGATCAAATTTTGTTCATATTGCTGAGAAGTTGGATAGATTTTTTATTTCTGTAGATTTGTCCAAATGTAAGTGGAATATGGACACAATCATTTTGCCCATTCATGGTTTAGATCATTTCCTTATTGCTTTGAATATGCGGGCAGAAGCAATGCCAGATAGATACCCCTTTAAATTTGAGGTAATGTGGTTTAGGAGTGAAGGTTTTAAGGATCAAGTGAAGCAGTGGTGGCTTCAGTCTCTGGAATGTGAAGGTAATGTAGCTTTCTCCTTTTTCAAAAAATTGCAATATTTAAAAGAGCAGCTTAAGATTTGGAATAGGGTCCACTTCCAAAATCTTTTTTTAGAAAAGTTAAAGCTAGAGGAAGCTCTGAAGGTTTTAAATGAAAAAATCATAAGCCAGGGCATGGGGGCTGAGGATTTTGAGGAGGAGAAAAAACTCAGTCATGAGTATGTGGAAATCCCTGCTAAGGAGGAAGTGTTTTGGAGGTAGAAATCAAGAGAGACATGGTTAACGGAGGGGGACAGGAACACCAAATTTTTTCACAACTCAGTGAAGGTTCGTAGAGCTTGAAATAACAATTTTTCTATTGTTGATAAGAATGGGTTGGTGGTGGAAGATCCTGAGGTTATTAACAAGGCAGCAATTAGTTTTTTTAATGATCAGAGACAACGTCCCTCTTGCCCTCCTTCGGTGGAAGAGGAGATTTTAAATTGCATACCGTGTAGGGTGTCTGTCAACCAAAATAAAATGTTGACTGACCCTGTCTCTCTGGCAGAAGTAAAAAAGGCTATTTAGGGGCTAGGGAGGGACAAGACCCCAAGGCCTGATGGATTCCTGACCCTCTTTTTTTAGGAATTTTGGGACTTGTTAGGAGATGACATTTGGGTGGTGGTGGAGGAATCTCGAAAAGGTGGTTTTATTCTCAGAGATTTCAACAACACATTTATTGCCCTTGTTCCAAAGCAGGATAAGGTAGCCTCCTTTGATGATTTTCGTCCAATTGCCCTCTGCAACACTATTTATAAGGTGATTTCTAAGGTGATAGCCAATAGATTGAAGAAGGTTTTAGAGGTGGTGATTTCTATAGAGAAGAGTGGTTTCTCTCCAGGGCGTTCTATTTATGAAGGAGTAATTATTGCTCATGAGTTAATTCATTCGATTAGGATGAACAAATTGGAGAAAATGATGGTGAAGCTAGATATTAAGAGAGCATATGATGAAGTGGATAGGGACTTTTTGACCAAAGTTTTGTAGAGGTTTGGATTTGATCATCATTGGGTTTCTTGGGTGAAAAGTTGTATTAGCACCCATCATTTCTCGGTGTTAGTAAATGGTAGTCCTCAAGGGTTTTTTTCCTTAGAAAAGGGCATATGTCAAGGGGACCCTCTTTCCCCCTTCCTATTCATTATTTTGGCAGAGGTTCTTGGGTGGCTAATCTCCTCTAAGAGGAGTGCTAGTTTATGGAAGGGTGTGATGGTGGCAATAGGTGTGGATGTTGTTATGCATCTTCAATTTGTGGATTACACTTTTTTAGCTGGAGATGCTTTCGGAAAGAGAGGCTAGAGTAATGAAAAAGACTCTGGATTGCTATGGGTTGGTCTCTGGTCAGGTTATTAATTGGCATAAGTCTAAGATTTTCTTTTTCAACATGCCCTTGTATACACAGAGATCAATTTGCAAAATTCTTAACATAAAAAAAGGATCTCTACCTGGGAAATACTTAGGTATACCCCCGTTTCAAGGAAGGAACAAAGCATTTTTTTGGAAGGATTTGATGTCAAAATGCTTACGGTGTTTGGATGGATGGAAGGGCAGATGGGTCACTACTGCGGGACGTATCTTAATGCTTAAATTGATTGTGTCTATGGTGCCTATTTTTTCTATTCTTTGTTTGAATATCCCGAAGAAGGTGATTGGTGTGATAGAACAGAAGTTGAGGAAATTCTTTTGGAGTGGCTCTTCTGAAATTGGGAAACTGCCTCTAATAGCATGGAGGAAGATTTTTCATCCTAAAGCCTTTGGGGGGGCTAGACTGAGGGATTGGAATGTTATGAATATGGCTCTTAGTGCAAAGCTTTGTTGGCAAATTTATAAATGCCCAAATTAGTTATGGGTGAAAATTCTTAAAGCTAAATATTTAGATAATGGGACTAATGAAAGGATCTTCACAATCAGGAATCTAATAAGTGGATCAGCTATTTGGAATTTTATTATTTCCTGTAGGCATGTCATCATGGATCACATCTCGTGGAAGATTGGTAATGGAGAAAAAGCTCATTTCTAGAATGACTCATGGAATGGTTGTCTTACTTTGAAAGATGATGAAAGACTCGGAGATTTAGCAAATTTTCTTTGTGACAGATGGGGGTGCAGGGTTAGGGACTACTTGAGGTGGCAGGTTACCCCTCGCAGGGGATGTTGGATTTGGAAAGACTTTAGGGTGGATGTTCTCTCAGTTGGCCAGCAACATTTACTTGAGGATATATTCAAGATGAGAGAGGTTTGTATGGTAAATGAGGAAGATTTGGTGTTTCAGTGAACCCACAATAGTGGGTTACACTTTTTTGCTTGAACGGACACTGAACTCTACATTTTGAAAAAAACTTTCAAATTTGAATGCATATTCTCATTAAACTATTTGGAATCACAAGATGAAGTAAATTAGAGTATTTTAGGATTTTCTGTCTAGATTCTAAATATATTTTTATTTTTATTTTTGAATTTATTTGATTTGTTTTTTTTTTCTCCCACAAAAACTGGTATGTTGTTGAAAACGCCATTTTCAAAGAGTTACATTGTTTTCATAGAGCATAACTTTTTTTCTAAAATAGATATCAATGTGATTATTTAGAATTTAGTTTTTTAACATCCATATGGAGGGCATGAAATTGGTTTGATGACATTATCTTGATTATTTCATTTTTTATTAACGTGTGAAGTTGACTAAACTGTAATTTTGACATACCTTGACTACATAGCTTATAATTTGTTGTGTATTTGTCAAATTTCATTTTTATTTTTTTAGATAGAAAGAGAACTTCAATACCTAGGGCATAGATATTTTTAAGAATTTTTTTTCTCTCATTTACTATTTTTCCATAAGTGTCAAACATAGAGGTAGACATACGGTGAAATATCTATGTTTAGTAAAACTAAAAATACAAAGTCATAATAGACTTAATATATATTAACATTATAATCATTGGAAAGATTTTTCTCAATAATACCTTACTACATAGATAAGTTTTTCAAATGGATTCATTTGATATGCCAAAAGATAAAGTCAAAGTGTTTTTTTGGTCAGCATTTTAATAAGTGCAAAGGAGACTCCATTGTAGTTATGAATGATGAGTATAGATGTTATATCGATGGTTTTTTTATCTAAGAGGCTTTGAGCTAACCATTTGTAATAAATTCCTTCAAATGGAACCTCTCAAGGCTTAAATAATCACATTTTATTAAAAATCTATTATTTCAGCAAAAATCAACATGTCTAAAAAAGTGTAACCCACTATTGTGGGGTCACCTGTTTTGGTGTGGTTCTTCTTTAGGTGAGTCCTCAGTTAAATTGGGTTTCAAATTTCTTTCTTTGGAGGAGGGGGATAGGTTTGTGGCAGCGGATTTATGTTGGAACAGAGATTGTCTTCCAAAGGCAGGGGCCTTTTGTTGGTTACTAGTTCAAAATAGAGTTCTAACTGTAGAAAGGCCGAAGAAGTTTGGTTTTTGTGGTCCAACAAAATGTGTTGTGCAGTTGTCAGGAAGAATCAGCTGATCATCTTTTCTTGAGATGCTCTATAGCAGAATAGTGTTGGTTGATGATCCAACAGAAATTAAACTAGGTTGGCCCTTGGATGTCTAACTTAAAGGACTTCTTTGGTAGTTGGCCTAGGGTCAAGATGAAATCTCTTCTTTCTTGTCTTTGGGTGATCATCCCTTCATTGGTGGTGTGGGAGATTTGGAAAGAGAGGAACTGGAAAATTTTTTAGGATACTGTGGAACTTGTGGAGTGACTTCTTTGGAGAATTGAGCATGCAATTTCAGAGGTAGTGAACTCCATACTTTTAAGAAAATCCTCTAGGAAATTACTTTTCACTAAAAAGGATGGAAGATTGTTAGATAAATGGCACAATATAAAGTTAAGGTATGCCCATAGTTCCTCTAGCAATGGGGGAAGTTCTAAGGGGAAGGTGAAAGTGGTGTGGATGGTCCTGGATTGTGGTTGGGTAAAGGAAAATTTTGATGGAGCCTCAAAAGGGAATCCTAGGCAATCTGGTGTAGGGATTATCTTTAGGGATGAAAAGGGTGCGGTTTTGGCCTTTGGTTCTAAACAGTTATCTGATGGGACAAATAATTTGGCCGAGATAAAAGTAGCCTTATGGGTGATGGAATGCTGAAAGGTTGTTGGTGTTTCAAAGTTGCATTTGGAGGGGGATTCGTTAGTGATTTTGGAAGCTATTAGATAGAATAAAGTGGAGGCATGGCATCTCAGTAACTATGAGAAGCACATAAAGATGTTGCTATTAGAATTTGAAGATTTTAAAATTAGCCACATTAGAAGAGAGAGCAATGGGGAGGCAAGCTCTCTGTCTAAATGTGCGGTGAATTTGGAACCTGTGGGTGTGCAAAACTTTGAATTATGTGACCACTGGGAATTCATGCGGGAATGGACCCCACTTGGTGATCGAAGAAGCTCTTGCTAAAAATTTAAGATTAAATTTTCCATCAGGGCGGCTGACATGGGCGAGTAGAGCTAGGGATGATGTAGAAAATCTATGATGTATTATGGTGGATCATTTGAAGGGTATGTTTTTATGATTGGCGGCATGGTAGTTGTAAGTAAGGAGTGTTTTGCAGAGTATGGGTGCTGTCGAAATGTGTGTAGTCTTTTAAAAAAAAGGTGAGAGGATGGCTTCAGCTTTGTTATTCAGGTTGAAGGTGACAAGTGAGGTAATGGAGCCTACCTTCACCTTCAAAATAGGCCTGCAACAAAAGGCGCTATATGGCCCAGTGGTGGATTTGAGGTTGAAACATTTTCTCAAATGCCCGTCAAATGGTGTGATAAAGGCAGTTCAATGCACCTTGGGGCTGCTCTTTCAAGAAGCTCAGCACCATTGGAAAATAAATGCTGACATCACGGTAATGATCCTGGCATGGGGACTGGAGTTGGATAATGAGGAGGACTCAGTGAAATGGGTAATGTCTTCTTTATTTCCAAAAGAGTTGATTGTGGGTTTGGATTCTTTGCTGGAATGGGCTTTTATTGGGTTTGGCTTTAACTTTAGTGAGTTCTTTGAGGACCCTCTAGAAGGATGGGCAAAAGGTGTTTTCTCTTTCCTATGGTGGCCCTCAGGGGTGGATAAAGAGGAGTATAAATGGCGGATTGCAGTAGAATAGGCACAATTAAAGGAGGAGATCAGATGTTTCAAACAATCGGGTAGATGCAAGGTGTGCGGGTTTCTAGTGGGTCATCCTCGCAAGCGCCGCTCTACTATCCCACGCCGCAGAGGATGAGTGGTGTGACTGGTCTAGGCATAGCGAGTCATTTTGTTGGTGCTCTACGCAAATTTTGAGAGGGTCTAGTTTCATTTTTTGATTACAGTAAGAGTAATGACATGTTGCTACCATGCTCTTTTTGTTAAAGTAGAAGGTCTGTAGATGTGTGTGTTTTTTAATAGATAACAGTGCTATGTAAGGGTCTATAAATATCGATCATTATATCGATTATGGTAGTTGATGAGATGGTTGAACTGGAAGGGCACCCACCTATTGTATATTTCTTGTTTAATTAATAAAATATTATTATTACTGAGAAAAAAAAAAATACAATTCTACATATGTTGTAATTAAACATATTAATGCTATAATAATAATATATAAAAATTGAAACATAAACAATATTTATTACAATTCAATTTTCTTCGTATTAATATTTTAAAATAAATATCATATCAATAAATAATATTTATTATTTTAAACAAATTTAATTATAATATTAAGAATAATAATTTATTTTCTCATAAATTATAATATATCTATTCATAATATTCTTAAATATTATGTCAATCAATAATATTTATTAACTTAAACAAATTTAATTTTACTATTAAGAAAAAGTAAAAAAATTCATAAATTGTGACCTATTTATCATAATATTCTTAAATAAACTTTATTATAAAAACTAAAATATTTTATTAGAAGTAGATACAACATCTAACTAAATTCCTATATTGTTTATCCCTCAATGTCCATACCCTGTTCAAAACCTTCCATTTTCACATAGACTAGGAGGATGCTAGAAAAGTTTGGAGAGTTTGGATTTATACACAACAATCACATTTGGATGTATGCTTCTAAATCATTTTTGACAAAGTCTTGTGATCAAAGAATTCTACAAAACATTATTTTCTTGAAGAATCACTCGAACAGTTCGTGTGCCTTGTCTATGCTTCTACATTTTGCACAAATTTATACAATATTAATTGTTCGAACTATAGTATTATCTAATTCAACTTTTGGTAGTAAAAGAATTATTTTTAGTATAAACAAGAAAGTAATTGTGCAAATTTTTTTTACCAATCCATTTAGAATCCTCAAAATTTTTTACATATCCAATTTATCTTTGGCAATACTATACCATTGGCCTCAATGTATCCACAAGTTATAGGGGTACAAAAGATTTTAGAATGCATCTATTTGCCCAATGTAACCAATCATTTATTTTCCCAAAAATTGGGAAAATAATCTCTAACACATCTCATTTAGCACGTGAAATCTCAAGAAATGGGGATATTTTTATTTTGAATCTTATAATATTATAACCCTCTCTCCAAATATATTTTATGATTTCCTATAGCTGCATTCCTTGTGTGAATGTAACCCTCTTTTTTCATTTGGTGAAACAATGGGATTCCTCTCCATTCAATTATTCTGCAATATGGTTGTGTTATTTTTGAAGAGGCTTCAATACTGTTTATCTATAATAGCAATGTAACAATCTAAACCATTTGATTCAACTGATTATTCATTTTCCTTCTTTTGATCTTTTCATTTGTACATTATTAAATGTATAGCATTTATGACTAGGAGTAGGCTTGAGATTCTCCATTGCTCAGTCTCAAGAATGACATCCTCTTTACTCTTTCTTGTAGGTACATCAAGGATGCGGAACCTAAAATTCCATCATCTCATCAAAGTACAACAATCCACCATAGCCAGAAAATGGCTTATCTCTCCCTGCTCCTTCTGTCTTAACTTCTATATTTTTAATCTTTCTACTATATATTTTTAATAGCATATCCACGGCTTGTGTGGATCCATTCTTTAGATTTAGTTTCTTTTGTAAATCATTTGTATTTCACAATGAAGATGAACTTATATCTTTTGATTTGAAACATAAAAATAGTTTTGTATATAATTTCTCTTCTGTAAATCATGGAAGATTTTTTGTAAATATTTATGCATATAGAATGAGAAAAATTTCTTTCATTTGAAAAGAATGTCTCCATTTTCTTCTTGGAAAAAACTAATTTAATTTTAAAATGGAAAACTACAAAACACTTAAGCATTTTCTTTTGGTTCTGAAAACTGATCAAAGTATTAGGCAAAATAGAATGAACACTTTACGAACTTAATCAATTCTAAATCAACTCATAAATTTGAGTGTGTATTGAAAATTAGTAATAATAACAACAAGAGAATGATAAGTAGGCCCAAAGAAATTTCCATGTTGCACTAATCCCAAGAGTGAATTTTACACCCCCTTGGCCCCCAATGGCATAGAAATTGGACATCCATCATATGGTGATCTACCTAGTGGGATGCTCATCTTTTCCCTCCATATTCATGTCTCCTTATTCACCTTCTTATGACTATTATTTCTCCAATAATCAACCATTGTAGAGGTTGTAAAGGGAATCTCAATAAGATGTCGAGAATGGGTGGGAGGGTCTATAGATATATTTATATCAGCACAACCCCAACTTATCACCCCATGGAAGATCATGGAGTCCATATAGTCTATTAATTCATCCATGAATGAATCCACGTAGAATTTCATATCAATGGTTTACCTTTGTTATAATTTTATTCCCATGTAGACCATGCAACATCATTTTGAAGAACTGAATCACAACTACTCACATTGGAAATCCTAGGTCATCATAGGTTGAGTATAACTTTTACACCACTTGAGTCCTTCAAGAATATGCCCCGTACATTTGTCTACTTCCATGAAGTTATGCTAATACATGCAAAATAGAGGATACCAATGCTACCTTCTTGAGACTCTCCCATGTTCGACCCTCTAATAGTTAGCCAAAACCATGCTACATGATTATACACCCTATGCCCATATGATAGTAGGGGATGCCCATAGCCTCCTATCTAAGCCTAAGAGAGAACTTTATACCCCTTTGGCTCCAAGTAATAGGCATGTTAGGCATCTATTATGGGGTGGTCTACCTAGTGGTATGCTCATCTCCACCCTCCCTATTCATGTCTCCTTGTCCATCCTATTATGACTATGATTTATCCAAAAATCAACCATTATAGACATTGGAAAGGAAATCACAATAGGGTTCCTAGAAAATCCTCTTATCTAAGCCCAAGAGCATACTTTTATGACCCCTTGGCCCTAAGTGGAAAGCACATTAGACATTCATCATGGGGTGGTCTATGTAGATGGTGATCTTGTATATGTTCCCCTTTCTTGCATTTCCTTATTTTATCTATCTAATTTCTTGTTGGGTTATAAATATAAATTAATATTTTAGAATATGCATTTCACATTTTCACAAAATAATTATTGATACTACTATTTTATACCACTATACTTGTGGAATATAAGATTATTACAGTTTATATGTTTTTAGTTTATTGTTATAAATTAGATAGATCTAACCTGATGTAATTTTCCTCTTGTAGGTTGATTTATGTTCTTTTGATGAGTTCCTATATTGATTGGTTAGATCTTAGAATGAGTGCTTGATCGCTTGATATATTATGAATTAATTTTCTCTTTAAGAAAACCTTTGCTAATTCAATTGCTTTCCTTGATTTGATGAATTGATATATTAGTGAATGATGATTTAATGAATCTAGAATTCATAAAGTGATGAGTGATGATTGAATGAATGTGGAATTCATAGATAAATAACTAATGATTTAATGAATGGGAAATTCATAGAGTGACAAGTGATTTTGAATTGATAGGTCATTTTTTGTATTGATGAGTGATGATAGCTCATCGATCCTTGAATACTTGGAATGATTTATTATTTACACTTTATTTGTTTAAGGGTCACCACCTCTCATAAGAACTAAGTCACATCTTTTTATTGTTTCCTGTGAGAATAATATATTATTCTCCTAAATTGATCTTCCTTGGGTCCTCATTAAATCAAAACATCTCCCATTTATATCTTTCAAGGCCAGGGAGAAGTCACTCATCTTCATCATGCGTGCCCTTGGCAAAGAGTCATATCCTTTCATAATTTCTACTCTTTGATAAAGCACAACCCTTCATCATTTCTTCCCCTTGAAAAAGTCACAACCTTTCACATTTAGCATCCTTTGAAAGAGAACAACCTTTTAGAACTTTTTCCTTTTGAAGAGTCACTTCCTTCTTTTCTTCTGCATTAATTCTTTCTCGATTCTCACTTTTTCCCTTTATTCTCCTTCTTCTCTCCTCACTTTTAAATGAAGTGGCTCATATTTCATTTACTTTCAAACCATCTCATAATTTAATATCTCTTTCTAAATCCTTGTATAATGTTTTTGATAAAGGTAAAAATAGGTTTTGAAGGGGTCCCGAAACCCTGTACAATAAGGTTACTAAAGATATTCAACAAAAGCCCACTAAACAAGATGAACACTACTTACAATGTTTTTGAAACACCAGGTTTTGAAGGGGGCCTGAAACCCTATACATAACTAGAACTTAAAATAAAACTATAAAGGTTCCAAACAAAGAACACCCCATTCAACAACACAATAAGAAAGGGGACTAAAATTTTGTACCCTTCTTGTGGGATCAAAGGGTCATGTCAAAAGAGGATGGATGTCTCTTGGAATATTTCCCTTTAACAACAATCCACCCATCTTCAACTCTAGTTGCAACATGCTGCCAGCATTGCAAATCTAAGGCTGAAGAATCAACACCCAGTAGAGGTGTTGGAATAGCCATTGATTCTCCCTGCAAGGGACCACCATTACTCCCAGATGAGGGATAAACAAAAGGAGGAATAGAAACATCAAAACTAGAACCAGCTGAAACCACAGTAGGGACAGTAGGAAAAACACCCATCAAGTAGCCAAAAAAGGCCCCAACCTCATTTAAAGGAGGAGGACCAGTAGACAGATGAGCATTTCCAGCCAGCAAAGTAGGAGAAAGAATAGAATTAGCGAAAGGACTAGCCGAGTCAGGACCAGTAACAATTTGCTCAACCACTTGCGAGAAGCTCTGGTGGAAAGACACCTTCTCCACCGTATAGTGTTGAGAGGAGGCACCCTTCCACCATGAAGCAGACTTTTTAAATCTCTAAATATCACATTGAGAAGCAACATGCCCAATCTTAAAGCATCTTTTGCATCTGAATGGGATACCTTCATAGTCCAATTATTGAATCCAGCTTCTACCCTGTGGAGAAAAAAGTTTAATCTCTAAAGGAAGGCCTTTGGAGATATCAATATCCACTAGGATATGAGCATAAGTAGAGTGAAGTAACTTTGAAGATTTTTCATCCACCATTAACATTTCCCCAATAGCATCCCCCATCATCTCAAAAATGGGATCAATCCAGAGATGGAGGGGAAGATGAGGAAGCCTTACCCAAATAGGTTGCAAATCAAATGATTCAGAAGATGGAGCAAAATCAGGATTCTAGGGTTTCAACAATAGCATAAATCAATCATCCTAGCTAAAGAAATTTTCACACAAAATAATTTTTCTATCCTCAGTAATTTCAAATTTAGCCACAAAAAAACCTTTAGCCATTGGGAAAATATGGACTGTACCAGAGATAATGGGTTCCCAATGGATGGAAATCCATGAGTGAAGATTAGGTAGAGAGGGCCAGAAGCCCTTGAATCTGCAAATCAACCCATGGTCTAAAAATATTAAAGAAGCCACATCAATCTCAAAAATAATATCGTCATCCAACTTCATAGCAATATGGTTGCAAACCGGGAAGGCACTGCGAGGAGTGCCCTCCAAAGCTAAATGAGTCTTGGGAAAAGGGGCCACAAAGGGCTGATCTAGTAACAAGGGCACCACGAGGGGAGTGGGATCAACTATAGCCTTTTGAGCCATAGTAGACTTTTGCACCATAGTAGAAGCCCTAACAGGAACCTTCACAATAGCAGAAGCCCTAACGGGCATCATCACATTTGCAGAAGCCCTAATGGGCACCGTTACATCAGTAGCCTTGTCGGTCACAAAGGAGGCAATGTCAACGGAGGTAGAAGCCATGGAAAACATGAAGGGAACAAAGGGAGCATCAAGAGAAGTAGTCATAGCTGCAACTAATGCCTGAGCCTGCAAGGATGCATCCTAAGGTGAGAGCACAACAGGAGCAGGAACAGGAGACATAGTGACCCTTTTGTTGATAAAGTATGGTTATTAGAGGTAAATCCTTGTATAATGTTATGTTGAAGTTGATTAATGTTACTATTTTTTTAAACTTCCTCCCATTAAACCTATTGACCCTTCCAAACCATTCCCAACCTCCTATGATCTCAAATATTTTTACCAATACCATGATAAACATGACCATGATATCAAGAAGTGTTTTTGTTTGAAACATATTATCGAAGAACTCATAGCTTCCAGTGCCATAATTATTGAGGATGTGAATGATAAAGGAAATAAATCTCTCTCCCCCAAACCAAAACTTTCATATCTATAAAAATCCTTTCCTTCACATTCTACCAATATAGTTGAGCAAAAAAACTCATTTCCTTCTATTTATATTGCTGATCCTAGTAACCTAAGCCCCATAAATGTTGATGCTACATGTAGTACGACCAACAATATTGTTAATATCATTGACCAATCCAAAACTAAATGCAAATCTAAGCGTAAACTTAAAATATTCATTACCTTTCATCCTAAGGAGACTATTAAGGCACCTAATGGCCCTCTTTATATTTCTATAATATTTTATAATAATTTCTCTCAAGGAGTGCTTATTGATTCTACATGCATGTTGAATGTTATAATTAAGGAACATCTTTTTACAAGACAATTCCATCAAGAATAATATGAAAATTTTGATGTGATGATTAAGAATTTTAATCATTTTAGTTGTCCTAGCACTGGTTCTATTACTCTTCCCATTAAGGTTTGTAAAAATTTCTTAGATGTCACCTATTTCATTATCACAACTTCCATTCAATTATAAGTGAGACCTGGACTTTATTCTCCATGAAATCTATTTATTTTCCCATTCATAAGTTTTTGAAGTCTCCCCATAATAAATAAATTGTCATGATCAATTATGGTCTCTTTCAGTATTTAGTGAGTTGTGGAATCTTTGACCTTGACCTTTTTTGGCCTCACATGCCTCAACCATTTCAACCTCACCAAAAAATATTCTTCCTATCTTATCACTACTATAAAGATGAAATAATTTGCAAATTGAGAATGCTAAGGATATCCCATCTCCATAACTTGGACCTAGACTCCTTCCCACACCTTTCATTCCTCATATTTATGCTTCCACTCCACCTCTTATATCATACAAACATGCAACATCTTATTTATCTCAACTTAGTAAGTTTCCTTTCATTCCTCATACTAAGGAAGAAAAGGAGTTAATGTTGATTGATCCTAAACCGTTTGAAATCTCAAGAAAAACTAAATAAAAATGATGTTCTCATGATCATTGTTGTAGATGTCATGTTCAAGCCCATGATCTTACTTCCCAAACTATTTCCTCCACTCAGACACTTCATGATTCTTTGATTCTATTTTATCAACATATGCATAGCCCAAGGGAGAAAGAAAATCTTAATAAAATTAAATTGTCTAAACATGATAATGGTTCTTTTTGTACAAAGAATCCAATATTGGATAGTTTAGATGATGAAGATACTCTTGCTAATATTAATTATGTACACAATATAAATGATGTTGATCCTAATGATTCTAATGATATGTATGAGTTTATTTAAATTAACCATGAGTTATCTTCAAGGTTTTCTAAAGCGTCAAAGCTCACTAATTTCGACAAACAAAGTGAATCATCATTAGAGCATGGTCCTTATTTGGAACTTCCAATAGCTCCATTTACAATGTTCAATGTTTCTCCTCTCATGTCTTGTCCACCATCCCTAAGTATTGTTTAGAAAGAAGGGTTGGCAGATGATAAACGTGAATAGCTTCTCTTGTGCAGTGGATTCTTTTATGTTTGCTTGTTCATAATGTGTTTCCCTCATGATGTGTTTCCTTTTACCTGTTATTATTTTACATTTATTTTAATGACTCATGTTTCTCCATTGGTGCAAGGTGACAAAGAGATGAAACCTATCATGACATTATCTACTTGTATCTCAATTCTTTTATATATCATATATATGTTTTGTCGTTCATGTGTTGTTCTTGAAAATGACCCTTTGTGTTGTCTAGGAGATGATGCAAAGCATGAGAACCATCTCTTTTTTGTCTCTATAATGTTGACCCAAAAATATGTTTCATTTTTATCTTATGGGCTCTTTTTCCATTGTGCTCCTAGTTCTCCTACCTTTGGAGGATGAGGTCAATTCATTACAATTATTATTGTAGTATCATAAATTTACACCCTTTTGTAATTTACCATTATGTAATGTCCCTATCTTCATCTAGGATGTGTATGTGCCATAGAGACATCTTCCCAGTGATCACTTGTCCAACTAATTTAATGATGTGTAGTGAGTCATTGAAGCATTACAACTACCACCTTTACAATGTAACACTTCTAGATAAATAAAAACTAAAACCAGTTTATAATTTTATAATATTTTATTTAAGATTGTGCATGTTAAACTCAGAGTATAATCAAAAGAGTCATCAAGAATTTCTTAAATAATTGGTTACCTTTTTTGTGTTGTTCAACATTTCTAAAGTTGCAGTTTCAGATAAAAATGTATAATTTGAAGACTGCCATATTCCTCGAGTAGATTTTTTAACTCTCCATTATTACAACCAACTTTGCAAAATTTTTGGTGCTATGAACTTTACAAAAAAAATTATTTGTCGATTAATGTAATATCCCAAAAATGGGCTTCAGTTCCATTAACCTCCTACACCGACAAATTGATCAAAATCATCCTAAAAGTCCTAACCTAAGGCACATCTGCACATCAAGTTATTGAAACCCTAATCGATCCTATCATAATTATGCATTGGGGAATATTCCTAAATATTCATAATTTATCTTAATTATCTTTGATTAAATATTATTTGGTGATAAATGATTTTATATTATTTATCCTAAGTGAAATTGATTGAATATGTTGAATATTTAATTAATTAAACTTAATTTAGTCACTTAATCATTTTAATTAGATTTAATTAATATTTATTCCTTAATTAATATTGTTTATTTGATAATAAATCAAAAACTCAAAAATAATTGATTGAATATTCATTTAATTGATTAAAATTGAATGGTCAGATTTAACATAATTTTGGATAAAATTTGATTAAATAATTGATTAACCCATAAATCAATTATTTAATTGATTAAATCAGTTAAGTTGAGAATAAAACACATGAAAAGCTAAATAAAGTCACAATTATCTATGCAAAAATTTAAAAAGAAGTTAAACTCAAGATCAACTCTGGGACTCAGTTTGTTAACTTTCTAAACTCAACATGTGATTGTGAGTTAAAAAGCAGATTGGAGTGATCTCAACTTCCAATTATGACTTAAAAAGATGATTTTCATGATTTGCACAAGATAACTATTTCTAAATCCATGATAACTTACCAATCAGTTTGAGTTAATTAGGGAGTGAATTTTGGTTTTTCCATGAGTTCTCAAACCTAGATTTTCTATATAAACTATAGACACCTAAATTTGATTACATAAATTCAGTAATTTTATTTAGATTTCTCTGAGGACATCATATTAATTAAATATTATTATTTGGTTAATTTATGTCATCCCCTACTTAATTGATTTTATTAATTAACTATAGTCCAATTAATTATCTACATGACAAACCTATAGTCTGATAATTAATTAACCCTTATTCTTCTATTAATTTAAATAGATGCACATATCTAATTAAATTAATTCATAAAACCCCTTTTTCCTCTCACCTTGAATTAAATAAATATTTAATTCAACTCCTAACCCCTTCACACATGCTAATCACCCTTAATTAGCTAATGACCCATGATTAGATAATCTAACCCTCCACTCATTCTCTCTCCTCCCATCACATCCTCCTACATTTCCCACTTGCCTCCTAATCCAAGCCTAATCACACCCTAAGCATTTGCACAATCATAATCCATGGATTAAGAAACCCTAAGCCCAAAAAATTCAATCCTCATGTCACATCTTCACATCCCCCAATTCTCTCGCCTCATGTCAACCTTAAATTCTCTTACATCCCTCTTACACACTCCATCCTTCTCTTACACCTTTGTCCCCTCTCACATCTCCCAAAATGGTCACATTCTCCCATTCCTTCCAACCTCTCCCATTGTGACACTTGTCACAATGAGATGCATTTGAGAAAGCACAATCCATGTTCTCTCTCTCAAATTCATCTTGGCCCTTCCTTAGGTTTGCATCTTGACCGTCCATTCACTCTCCCATTTGCCTATAAATTAAGCCTCCTTCTCCTTCATTTTCATCCACCATTTGAGCAAAGTTATAATTCTAGTTTGAGAATAAAAAACATCCAAAGAAACCTCATAATGCCAAAATCCTCCCACACTTTGAAGCTTGAAGCATAGTTCATGAGCACACATCCAATCTATTGGACAAATCATCTACATCTTGGAGGCTACTTGAAGGTTTGCATTTCCTTTTGGTTCTTTAGCTTTCATTTTGTTCTTTTCATAAGTATTTATTTAACTTGTTCCGTTGAATTTTAATCTTGCTTTATGTTCATTAACACTACATTTTAGGTAATACATAAACAACCCTCGATCCTTCATGTAATCATGTGTGCAATTTTGAGAACAACAACGATATATTGTCGAGTTCTTGCGAGATTATGCAACCATTTTTGAGATCAATTACTATCATTTATTTTCTAGTTTTTGCATCCATAACTTAGTTTCAATTCTTTGTTATCAAGTTTTAGATCATTTTCATATAGTTTTTATTGTTATTGCATTGAAAATCACAAAAACATAGATTAATCTTACATTCATTTCAATAGATTTCGCATTCAAATCCTTCATTTAGGCATTGCATTGTCACTGATCTTGGTCAAATCTGAGAATACCATACTCACGTCTTCTAGAAGGCAGTAAATTTCTTGATTGATGATACATCTATTGATTGTTTATTTTCTTATCATTAATCTATAATGTTTTACCGAAGTGTTGTGTCTTCTGAATAGGTACAATTTTCACACACATTTTTGGCATCCACCGTGGGGCCTGATATTGGGTTTCCATCTCATTTTTCATCAATTTTCTAAATGGAGAATCCATGAAGCATCTCTTTTTATGAGGTGTTAATGAGTCATATATAGAGGCTATTGACTTGATGGTTAGAGGAGATATCACTCAAAGCACCTGGAATGAAATTAAGAGGATATTTCTTAATTATTGTAGAGCTACAATGATGAAAGGAAGAGGGCTTAGACAATCAAGTGGAAAAGCTAATGGTTCTAGTGTCTCAAGGATGTAGATATCCAATCTCTTGTTATCCAAGAAGAAGCATGAAGAAGCAGAGGCTATGTTAGCTAAATTCTGTTACCAATGTAGGGAAAAGAAAAGGAATTGCAAATGCATAATAGTTGCATGCTTGGAGGCTCAGTCGATGCCAACCAAATTCAAGGCTATTGATGAGAATGGATAGATCTTTTATGTTTCTCAATGGAGACCATGGGCCTAGAGACAAGGTATGCCTCCCGACCCTTTGCAAAATTATGGTTTCAATAATAATCAATGGTAAAACCAAAATTCTCAAAATTTTGGTCCCTAAGGTCAAAAATAGAATAACAATTAGTCTTATCAACCTCAACCACAATGGAGTAACCAATACTAGAAACATAAACCCCCTCCTAATCCATCATAGCAGCCCAACCAAAATTGGCAACAAAATAACCAATGGCAGCCTCCACAAGGTAACTAGCAACAGTCACCCCAATGGGGTCCGAATCATCCTAGCCACCCTAATCAGCAAGCCATTATGCTACCTTCTTAGAAGAAAGCTATAATGCCTCCACCTCCTACAACCAATGCCAACCCTTAAAAGAAAACTTAGCTTCCTTCTCAACCTTCACCAAATCCTCATAATAGGTAGCCTAATCGGCAGTAGAATTATTTTATTATGGTAAATGATATTCACCTAAGATCAAGAGCTACATTACCTACACCAAAAGGTCCCATTATAATTGAAGTTACCACTAAGAATGATAACCATGAGAAAGAACCTATTATTCCTACACAACCTACTATAGTAATTAAGGATTCACCATTTTCTCAAAGGCTCACACAGTCCGTACCCCCAAAATAAAGTCTAGTTGCAAATGATCTATTCAACCAACTAAAATAAATGAATGTGCAAATTCCTTTGTTAGATTCCCTCAAGGAAGTCCCAATATATAATACGTCTATCAAAGAAGCTTGTATTAAACAACTTGGTAGGAAGAAGAAAGACCCTAAGATTGTTCATATTCTTAGACAACTCTCTAATCTTATGTTGAGCAATGTCATTATCCCCAAATATTCTAATCTAGGTAGCCCTATTGTCACCATTTATATTAATGGAATTAAGATCCAGAATGTTTTGATTGACTTAGGAGTATCCATTAATGTATGACAAGGGAAGTCCTATTAAGGCTTAACATCATTGGCTTAAGAGAGACTCCTACAATCCTTCAGTTAGATGAAAATTCCACTATAAGGCTTGATGGAATGGTAGAGGATATAATTATAACACTTGATTCATTAGACTATCCCTCAGACTTTGTGATATTATCTCCCAAAGCTACTCTAGGTGGTTATACTTTAATCCTAGGAAGACCTTGGTTGGCCACCATAGATGCCTGCATAACATTCCTCTCTGGAAAGATGACTATATCTAATGGAGTTAGCACTAAAAATTTGACTCTATATTCTCCTTCTAAACCTCATATTGAACTTGATCAAGCTATTTGGCTTGACCTTAGTGACATTAAATTAGAGTTAAATTTAGTACATAAATTAATGGTCATTGAGTGGAATCCATTTATGATATCCCAAGAAGAGTGACATACTTGTTATCATTATTACCAATAAATATGGTGTTGAACTTGTTAGCGAAAATTTTCATGCCTTTGAGATATATTGAAAAAATGCCCTAGCTTGAGAAAATGGGTCCTTTTATTCTTCGTAGAGTTTCATAAAATTTTGCTTGCCTAACTGTTAAAAACCCTTCTTATGATCTAATTGTGCATTACTTTTCCATGTCACTTAAGTCTCTTATTTAGCACATGGTTATTGTTTCTCTTTTTCTCCAAGTCTCGAGAAGTCTAAAAATTAAGTATAATGATCTGAAGATTAAGTGACTGAATAATGTTCTCTTGTTTATCCCTTAATCTCCAAGTCTCATGCAGTTAGTTGTTTTCATCTAGCGACTTGGTGAAAAGGATTTCTCCAAGTCTCCCAATGACTGGCGGTGATCTATTAACCTTCAGTGATCTAGCGCAGTGGTTTTCTCATGATCTCGCAAGGTAGCAGTTAAGTCAAGGATCATTCAAAGATCAAGAAATAAAGGAAATGAGTTTTAAAGGGAACGATTATCTTGGGATCTTGTGAAGTAATGGTGAATTATTTTTAGATTCAGAGATTCAGTGATAAGGTGAAAGCTTTGACAGTTTGTAGTTATCTCCTGATCTCTCAATGATGATAGTTAGTCACTTAACATTTAGCAACTCAATGATAAAGGTTTTCTCTAAGTCTTGGGTTTTGACGGTTAAGTTATCTAACATTTGGTGACCTGGTGACAAGTTTTAAAACAACTGACAGGAAAGGCTATCTCCAGATCTCCAAATGTTTGAAAGTTAAGTTAATGCATTCAGTGACTTGGAAAATGTGGCTATCTCTCAATCTCCAAGTGTCGATGGTTAGTGACTAAACATTCAGATTCAACGACAAGGTTAAAAGGAAAAATGAAATAAGGTTATCTCCAAGTCTCACAATTTCATGGTTAAGGCATGAGATATTCAATGATTGAGAGATTACCATAGATAAAGATCAAGATCAATGGCTATCACTAAGTCTCGAGACAAAGTTTGGTTAAGAAAGTATCTAGTGACTAAGAGATTCTTGTTATCTCTAGATCTCATAACGAGACTAGAGTTAAGGTTAATGTTTAGAGATTATGAGAATGATGTGGTCACTAAATCTCCTAATCAAAGATGAGTTAAAGTAAATGCCTAGAGACTAAGAGATGTAATGGGTTGCTGAATCTCCTAATAAAACCATGGTTAAAGAAAAGATCCCGAGATTATGAGAATTGCTTCAGTCACTGATTCTCATGATTAAGTGTGAGTTAAGTTAAAAGCTTAGATATCACATGAAGCCTTTGATCACCCATTCTCGAGATGTAACCCTAGTCGAGATAAATGTTCATAGATTGACGGATATGCTTCAGTCGCTGAATCTCATTATTAGACTCAGGTTAAGTAAAGTTTTAGAGATCATGAGGAGTCTTTCGTCACTGAATCTCCAAAAGAGATGTGGTTACTTTTCATGACAAATAAAGAAAAGGAAAGCATCTGACCTGCAAAAGTACATGTCAACTTCACACACCACGACTAACTAATTTTAAATTGGTTATATGCAGAAGTGAATGCTGAGGTGATTGTGTAAGGATTTTTGTGATCTCAAAATTTTTTAGAATTCATTGCATAATGATATAAGGACAAGACTGCTTCATTTTCTTACACTTAATAGATTTTCATTCTTTCAGAGAGCTAAAGCTAAGAAGAGCCTTGCTGAGAGATAATGCAGTTCATTTGTGAAGGATGATATTTCAGTGCTGTTTGCAAAACAAAGCATATTCAGTCTTCAAAATGAGTCAGCCAGAGTCGAGTAGAATGTCATCTAGTGAAGGAGCCAAAGAACAAGGAGATGATCAGAAGGGAAAGCCCAATTATTTAGAGGAATTCATTATATTGCTCCTGAGATCAACTCAAAATAAAAAGGTAAACAATGAAACCTTCACTGATTCAATGGAAAATTGTAGGGATACAATCACTCCTACATATTCAAGCTATCACCTTTTCAATTATTTTTATAGTAAAAAAATCAAGCAAATCCTTGTATGTAATGCCTAGAAGTTAGGCATGGAAAAAATCATAGTCCTTGATGTCTTCCTAGATGTAGATTTATTGATTGAGTTGGCTAGAAACTATGACCCTATTTCAAAGACCATTAAGAGGGGTGACAAGTCTACCTTGTTTACTCTTGACTGAGGATCATTTATGAAGGCTTTTGGTGCCTATGCCTCTTCCTCCACAAAGATTGACCTAAGGAAAGATAAGGAGAAGTATGCCAAGTAGTTAAACTTGGTAAAGTCTCAAATTACCTAGTTTATGCCAAAGAAAGGGAAGTACATAGCCCCTCTACCTACTAAGATGAATACACCCTATGAATTTAAAGACCTCCATTTCTACATGAAATACTGAGCATATAGGTTGTGTAGGGTGCTGGGTATAAATGGAGATGCAGAGAGGATGCCTAAAAAATTATTAATGATCATCCTAGACATACAAAACTCACATATAAATACTGACTATGATTACATCCAATATGTAATTGATAGAATGCATGAGGGTGTGATGGCCATCAAAGAGGACACTCATCCACCCAGATTCATGCATTAATCTCTTTTAATGAATTTGATCATGTTCTTCAATATTGACCACATGGAGGTGAACATTCTAAGACCAAGAACAATGACAAAGGGTCAACCAAACTTAGTACAACTCTGGTTGAGGGTTTTTTAATTTACTTCCAATGAGAACAATTTTTGTGGTTTCCAGAATTGGATTTTTAATCCAATCCTGAATTTAATAGGTAAAAACATTGTGAGGCTTCCTTTCAAGGTGCTTAGGCTGCTAAGACCTTGTCAATATGTTGATGAGTGGCCTAGTGATCACAATTGGGGTGATTTATACCTGGGAAAGACTTTTATTTTGATTAGAGTTTATGGTTTCCCCTAGCTTTCTCATGTACTCCCAAGGTTTGTGCCACCAAGGGTGGCCTTGATGGAATTTATATTGATGCAGGAGCATCTTGGGTCACTGGCAATCCTGTGTCACCAAAAAGATTTTAAATTTTTTATGTGTTTCTCAGTTCCTTCTTTGACCAAGTTGGCTCGGTAGTTGGTCGATTTCCTTTGGTTATCGAGTTTGGTTGATTATCTCCTAGGCAGTTGGTTGTTTCTCTAGCACTCAGCAATGCTTGTTTGTTGCTCGGTCACCCCTGCTTACCGAGTGGTTTAGTTTGAGTTTCGGTTGAGGCTGACTTATGCATTGATTATGGGTTGTAGATTTAATGCTGGTATCCATCATTGGGAAGCGTGTGGTTTCAAATCTAACTGTTCCTTCCATTGATTATGGATCTGAAGGCTGACTCAGTTTGGTAGCCTCTTGTATAAGTATAGATGTTTGGTTAGAATTTAGGGAGTGAGTTTTTGGAGATAGAAGGAAGAAGATAGAGATTAGAGATTGTTGGCAGATCCTCACATGTTGGAGGACTTCTGTAATTCATTGTAATATCTTCCCATAACTGGGAAGGCCTTACAGCCTAGCATGTATGAATCAATTTGAGTTAAAATATGAATGATCCTACTTTCTCTCTCTCACTGTGTTGTGTTTGCTTCCGTGTGTTGTTGAGCAGGGCAGATTTGGTAGGGTGTGCCACTATTTTGGCCCCTCCTCTCTATTCCTTTGCATCATATATGGCAGCTCATATGGACTAATAAGGAGCATCTGGCCCCACACATAAAGGGTACATTTACCCCTTGGTTGTTTAAGGTGACAAAATTCACAATAGGGAAGAGGGTTTTATTGGAATCAACATGTGGTTGGGTCATTTCAAAATGAACACAATAGATTTTAGATATTTAAACCATGAGGACTTCATCAGGAACACCAATAAGATGATGATTCCCAGCATCAACAATATCCATGACCATGAGGGCTAGATGAAGAAGATATTGTAAGAATTCTACTAGATGAAGATGAAGCTGGAAGAAGAGAAAATAAGTTATATGACCTCCTAGAATTAGAGGCTCAATTAAAAAAGGCTGGAATTTCCTTTGGTGGGTTTTTCCCTGGTCTCCCATACATCACCAAAATAAACAAGATGATAGAGATGTATGAAACTCTGTCTGATCAACTAGAGGCACATCTTGATGAGAAGCTGGAAGTCAAGAAGCAATACTCATCTTCTGAGTTCAAGGAGGGAAGTGATGGATCATATGAGGAGGATAATCCTCCTCAAGCAAATGAACCTTCTAGTCAAGAACAAGGACAAGAAGCCTCAGAGATAGGGGATGAAAATGAGCCTCCTCAGAAGAGGCAAAGAATTCAAAGGGGAGAATCATCAAAGAAGAAAGGTCCAGAGAAAAGGATTGATAGAGTGGATGCCCTCATTCTTGGTGATAGGCCCTACCATCACCAGATAAGGAAGAAAATAAGGGAAGGGAAGGAGAAAGAAACCCAAGAGGAGGTGGAATTGTCCTTCCAAATGTGAAAAGATGAAAGGGAGCCCTACCAAGAAGAACTGCTCCAAGATGATGAACTCATCAAAAGTGATGAATTTAAGAATTTTATTATAAGGAGGAAACAACAAGAGTTGGGAAATCAAGTTCAAATCATAGATGGGACTGACCCTATCAATGAGGCCTTGGAAGCTCTAGCCACCTCTGATCCTAGCTCAAAGAGCATAACTGTGGATGAGGCTAAGCAGCTAGTCAGGTCAAGTGGAATGTTACTTGTCCCAGGGTGGGATCTGGCTTCTGCATTCATCATAGATCAAATCAAGAGGTAGCCAGAGGCCCAATTGTCTCATGAGACACAAATTGGAGACAAGATAAGGGGATGTGGATATGATCCTAGGTCCCAAACATTAGCCACGTGGTCTCTTTCGCTAAGGAATCAAAAGCCTTCTCTTGTCACTGTTCAAGAGAAGATGGATGAAGATAAAATAATTTTGACTATGCATAACACAAGTGACCTTAAAGTCGACAAGGTCATCACACATTTTTCTCATTTAAATGAGGCAAATACTGCACAACTCTCCAATTGATATGGAAAGTTGTTTGATGAGGCTATGATAATGGAAAAGGATAGGGAGAAGATTCTGATGAAGATCCAAGTCATGGAGGAATAAATTGAGGACCTTAAGGTCAAATTGGAAGAAGCCTCTAAGGTTTCTACCCCTCCAATCCTTGAGATTGAAGATCCTATACCTCTAGTGGCAGAGGATCCTTATGTAGCAGTTGAGAGATTAGATAAGGACAAGAAACAAGTTACACTTAGTGACCTATCACACATAATGCAACATAGATATGAGGCAATAAAAGGAAAGATGGATTAAATCCATAATTCATTTAAAATGTTGCATAAGACCAATGAGAATGTCAAAGATGCAATGGCTACTTTGGAGCCATTATTTAACATATGGTTCGATAGGGGGTCACTTTTTAAGAAATTAGAGATGTTGTAGCCCCACATGATAGATATCCCTAAGTCAGTTGGTGAAGTTGGAGAGAAGATAGAGTTGGTTAGTGCAACCTTGTCCTTTTTCAAAGGGAAAGAAATCCAAATCTGGTCTAAAATGGAAATGTTCAGTCCTGGTTTTAGTAAATATATGCCTCCACTACATAAATAATATGGTGATATCAAGAGTATTGAGGAGTGGAGAAATGACATGGATGAATTACTAACAGGGCCATAATCCTTTCTAAATAATGATGGTACTTTGAATATGGATAGGTTTAACCATGTCCTGGATGACATGTTCAAAGTAGAGACTGATTTCACAAGGTTTGTAGCTGACAACAAGGCCATAACAGACTCTAGGTGGGACAGGAAGGTAAAATAGTTATAGAGTTCAAAGGAGTACACTTGGCCAATAGAGGAGGAGGTTGCAACATGGGATAAAAGAAAAAAGCCCGAGAAAAAGAAGCATGCAACCATTGATTTGGAAGCAATGGAGGAGGACTAGGCAACATGTGGCACCTGATCATTGTGCATAGGGAGGGTAGTTATCATAAAGAGGATAATGTATGTTAGTCGGATAGCGGTCATTATCCATGAAACAACTTTTGAAGCTACCTTGAACACATGTAGATAGAGGTGCCACTTGTTGAAGATTTGATATGATTGAGAAAGATATTCCTCCAGTTCATTCTCCATGTTTTGTAATGATTGTAACTATTTTTTGTCTCCTAGTGTCTTTCTTTTCCTATCCATCCAAAGCTTGTTGCATCTTGATTCTTCCAATATTCCAAGATGGCTAGTGAATACTATATATAGTAGGTTGTTGTATTTGCAAAAGGATGGTGAATTTAGCAACTGAATAGAGAGAATTTTGATCTAAAATTTTTGTTTTGGCATTATGCCATTTTCAATGTACTGATACTGAAATTTTTTAATGAGAATACACTAGAATTCCATCTCATATTTTTCAATGTCTTCTTGTTGTGATCTTGAACTCTTATATGCTAATTTTGCAAAGAAATTTAATGTCTGGTTTACAAAGTAGATTGTGAAGTTATTTTTGAGTTCCTTTCAAGGGAGCGGTAATTCTTAGGGATAATTTTAGAGAATTCATAGTTCTTCTAAGAATTTGATGTCTGAGTGTGAGAGTGAAAGGAATAATTTGCAAAGCACTTATTTTGGGTTCTGGGTGTGTTTGAGTTAGATTTTCTGTAAATGTATGTTTTATTTGACTCTATGCTCTAGAATAAGACACTGATTTGTTCTTAGGAAGTAGTTCTTCATCATCAATCAACTTGTATATGATAAAATATTTTAGTCAATGTTTCAGGGATACTAATGCATAGTATTTGTGTTGAATAAATGCAAATAAGTTTATTGATTCCTTTCAAGAAGTGAATCCTAAGGTGCAACCACTTGAGCATCAAGACTTGAAGTGTAGTAGGACTAATCCATTAGTCCTTGTTAATTGGTCCTTTTTCTTGTCTGATTTGGAGTGGGTTTAAAGATTCAGAGATATTAGTTTTTCATACAAAGTGTAAATCTACAAAAAATATAAAAAGGAAGCAACAAAATGGCGACATTAGCTTTCAAGAATCCCTAGCTAGTATTGTGCAAATTTCTATGGTGTGTTTTAATTCATGTCTAGGTTCCCATATTTCTCCTATTATATTTGAGATTTTCTTTAAATTTTCAAGGTTTATCTTCAAAAAATTTCCATTAAATGTGGGTGGAAACTCAAAGGGTTAGAACCAGTGTGTTTACATCACAAACCATGGACAAAATAAGGAACACAAGAGATTTTGTTAGGAGACACCTGGAAATTAGTCTAGAAGAGTTACCTAGGCCAGGAAAGAAAAATTGGCTTAGAAAAGGTGGAGAGTCTACTAGTACACCTGTAAGAGAACAGAATGATGCTGAAGATGGGGTACTACACACATCTTCTAATGAATCTTTGTATAAGAGTTCTAAATTTGATAGTGGTCTCTCTGGAGATAATTTTTATGATACCCCAAAGGTATTATTTCAAGACAAAGTCATACTACTTGCAAATCAAAATGTAAAGGCAAGAAATGAGGGTTATGTGCCAAGTATACATCAAGATGAAGTTATTCTTAAAAGGCAACCCATGGAGCCAAGATGGGTTCATTTACCATATCAAAATATCATTGATATGGATGTATCATCAAGCTCTAATGATGTTATGATAGACCCAACTAATTTGGGTTCGTTGAGATTGCAACTAGCAGAGCAAGATGCAATATACAAGAGGTTACAGAAAGAAAGAGAGGCTGAGACTATAAATGAATTAATGGAAAGAGAGTCTCTACTTAGAAAGATTAATGAACTAAAAGAGAGAAACAAAATATTTCTTTATGCTCCTAAATATCTGCAGCTTGATCTCTTTGGTGACCTTGCTACCCTGAGAAGTGAGAAGGAACACCTATTGCAGGACCATGAGTTTGAATGAGAGGGCCCTATGATTAGACAAGTACAAAGTTATGCTTCTTAGTCTAAAGATAAAAATGTAAGTGAAAGTACTAAACTTGCTGTTTTTGATAAAAATAAGGGAAAGCAAAAGATGGTTGGGATTAAAATAAATGAGCCTATGGTTAGACCAAAAATCCCACAACCTATTTCAAGTTTTGACATAGAGATGGAAAAGGGAAAGAAGGAAAGAGATGATCTAGCAAAGGAATTGGAAAAGGATGAAGTTGAAGCATCTATTGCAGAAACAAGAAGGAAGATCTAGTTCTTGAAGGCTTCATCTGCAAACACTCTTGGACCATCTACAACTGAAATAGGTATGCCATCTGCAACTTCTAATGTTTCTCCACTTGGTAATATTGATGCTCATAATTTTCTTTCTGCCTCATCTACCAAGTTAAATATTGACCCTAGACAAAAGTCAAATGTACAAGTAGGTGGGGGTATAGCTGTTAATGTTGGTCCTAGTGGAAACACAAGATTAAGTTTTCAAATAAGACCTATGCAATTAGAAGGGTATAGGAAAATTAGTTTTTATGGGATACTAGGTTATCCTAATGCTATTCCAACTGAGATAAGAGATAAGGTAACCAAATTTTCTAGTAATAATGCCATTAGTTGTGAAGAACACCTTAGGTTGTTTGTTGACATGTTGAATGACTATGAAATACAACATGAGGATGTAGTCATGAAACTATTTGTTCAATCTTTGGTAGAGGATGCTAGAGATTGGTTTAAAAGACTCCCTGACCATTGTATTGATTCATGGGATGATTTTGAAAAGTGTTTCAAGGAACAATATGGTGACAAGCCTAATGCTAGTTTCATGCTAAATGAATTTAACAACATAAGGAAGAATCATAATGAGTCTGCAACTGAATTTAACATGAGGTTTCAAAAGGGTATGCATAAATTATTTCAGGTTATGAGGTTAGATGACAATGTCTATCTGAAAACATACTTCAATGCCTTTTATGGTAAGGTTGGATACCTACTAAGAGACAAAGAACCAAGAACTCTTAGAGATGCCTTTAGGATTGCAGTGAAAATTGAAAATAATATGAAGATATCTAGTAAATTGGGTGGGAAAAGAGATGACCCTAAGTTGTTTGGGAACAAGAACTATAAGAAGGACAGTGAAATAATTGTTGGAAATAAGAGGCAAGAAGAAGACAAGTTGGATAAAGTGCTAACTGCACTAAAAGACTTGAAAGCACCTAGCAATAGAAATGATAAAATTTCTGCTGCAGAAAAGCCCCATTTTGACAATAATTTCAATAGGTAGAATAGATTGAAAAATTACCCTTATAACACCCAATGGAAGGATGACAAACATATTGTCCTAAATGCAAAAGGAAATAATGACAAGGTCATACCTAATCCCTTTCAAAAAACTTTTTTGAATGTTTTAGAAGATACACAATAGTGTATGGCTTGTCAGTCACCTCATTTTGTAGAACATTGTGTGGTTGCACGATCCATAGCTACATACCAAGATGATGGTATTGAAGAATTAGATCAAGAAGAAAATAATTATGACATTGGTTGTAATCTAATTGATTCATATTTGGGACATGAAGATGTTTCTAACATAGATGAAGAAATTGATGTGTGTTTGAAAAGACATAATAGAGCATTATTCCATCAAGAAGTCTTTTCTGATGATTTAGAACATTGATGAAAGGACATGTAACATGACCTCTTCCTCAGAGAAAGTGAATTTAAGAAGACCCTCAAAGGAGGAAATTGCTAGGATCACTGCAGAAATGGTAGCCCAAGTGCAAACCAGAAGCATGACTTCAAATGATACCACTGGCAAAGCTACAAGTATGTTCATTAAAAACACCAATTCCAAGGAACCCACTAGGAATAAACCAAAAAATGATAATGTAGCAAGAATAAAAAATGTAAAAGGTAAGAAGTGGGAACCAAAGGGAGTTGGAGATGTAAAGATGTCTAATGTTCATGAAAAAGACATCCAAAAGGAAATTGAGAAGCCAGTTAGTACAATGGCCAAAACTAAGAAAATGAAGGTAATGACAACAACTGATGTATCTAAAAAGCAGAAGGATACCGGAGAAATAAAAATTGAAATTCCTTCTACTCCTATTGATATCTTGTTAGTGTTGTCTTAGATTACTGTTAAGGTTCCCTTATTAGAATTATTAAGAATCCCTAAACATAAGGATAGAGCTTTAGCATGGGTAGATAATGTTCATGACAACAATGTTTCTTGTAATACCAATGAGCCCCAAGTAGAAGCCAAAAAAGAAATGGAAGTTTAGGGAGTGGTATCTCAAATACCACCTATGTATTTGGACAACTCTGTCAATGCTTGCCTTGAAAACATAGATCCATTTTTCCTAAGTATCATAGTAAATGGAATGACAGTAAAGAATTGCATGATTGATTTAGGAGCATCAAACACTATTATGCCTTTTAAGATCATGGAGACATTGGGTCTCAAGGTTGATACTATTCAGGGTAGATGTTGTGCAATGGATCAGTGAGAGGTGCCAATTATTGGGACTATTAATGCACTACCCTAAAAACTGGTAGGCTATTCAAAAAAGGAATTGACGATGAGTATCATGGTAGTAGATATTCCTCCTCACTATAGGATGCTATTATCTAGGAAATGGAGTGTTTCTATGGGTGGAAGTCTGCAATGTGACTTGTCTTATGCAAATTTCAACATAGATGATCAATCTGTTAAAGTTGAAAGAGAGCCAAGAGTTACCCATATGATTGAGAAAAATATTGATAATGAGATTACATGCTTTGTAGATACTGATATCAATGCTTTTAGAGTAGAAGTCACCGTGCTTAAAAGAGAACCTATATTACCTCCTATCACTATGGAAATAAATGCTAAATCTGAGAAAGGTGAGTTATGGGTAATGTATTTTGATGGTGCAGATTGTAAAGATGGTTCAGGAGCAAGTATTTTACTCATTTCTCCTGATGGAAATACTTACAAGTTCTCTTTCACATTAATCTTCTTATGTACAAATAATATAGAAGAATATGAAGCATTGTTAATACGACTAAGATTGACATAAAAACATGGAATTAAATGTATAAAGGTAGTTGGTGATTCTAAGTTAGTAGTGTCTCAAGTGAGATTAGTTTATGCTTCTAAGAACAAAAAGTTGAAACAATATAGGAATTTTGTTTGGGATATGATTGAAAGTTTTGATGCATTCAATGTTGTATGAAAGAATAGAAGCAACAACAAAATGGCTGACTTATTATCTAATACTGCAATCAATCCTAGTGAAATCACTTTTGCAAGCATTTATAAAGTTGAAACTCGGACTAGACCTAACATACTAGACAATGTTGAGAGCTGGTAGGTTTTTGAAGATGACCAAGATATCTTGAGGTTTATGAACTATGAGGATAAGTATTATGGTCAGGAATTGGACTGTTCAGCTTTAGTTGAGACTGCAGAAGGAAGAGAAGTTGTCCTTAGAAATGAAGTTCTACAACTCAAAACTAACAAGGTTCCCAAAGGAGTTATTGTTTTAGAAACTTTGTTTGATAGTCAAGATAGAGTCCAAATGGATACTAAGAAGAGAGACTAGATGGACCTAGAAGAAATTAATGTTGGTACAAAAGAAACACCTAAAAAGGTGTACATTGGAAAATAAATGTCTCAAAAGATGAGAAAGGCTATGATTGAGTTATTAAGAAAATTTAGGCATGTTTTTTCATGTTCATATGATGACCTAAAGATTTATAGAGAAGATTTTTTTCAACATATCATTCCTTTGAAGAAAGATGCTAAACCTTTTAGGAAAAAATAGAGACCAATCAATCCTACCCTAGCACCTAAAATGTAAGAGGAACAGATGAAGCTAACATGCTGGAATTATAGAGCCTATCAGACATTCTTCTTGGGTGTCAAAATTAGTTCTTGTTAGAAAGAAGAATGGAGATATCAGATTATGTGTAGACTTCAGAAATTTGAACATTTCTTCTTTGAAAGCTAATTATTGGTTTCCTAATATGGAGGCAATGCTAAATAGGGTAATTGGGTTTGATATAATGTCCATGATGGATGGTTTCTCTAGTTATAACCAAGTGATTGTAAAAGAATTAGAACAGTTCAAGACTTCCTTTTCAACACCTTGGGGAACCTAAGTATATGTGAGAATTCCATTTGGTCTATAAAATTTTGGTGCCACTTTTTAAAGAGTAATGGATGTTGCATTTCTTGAGTTCATAAATGATTTTCTTGTGGTTTATCAAGATGAATTGACTGCATATTCTAAGAGTAAAGAAGATCATTTCTAACATTTAAAGAAGATATTTGTAAGAGACCTGGAATTTGGTATTTCTCTGAACCCTATGAAATGTGTATTTGGTGTGACTAAGGGCAAATTACTGAGCCACTTAGTTGGAAAAAAAGAAGTAAGAATTGATCCAAAAAGGGTAGTGGCCATTGATAAGATTCAAAAACCAAAAATATTAAAAGGAATCCAATCCTTCTTTGGCTAAGTAAACTGCTTGAGGAGATTTGTTACAAATTTTACTGAGATTAGTAGGCCTATATCAAAAATGTTGAAGAAAGGATCTGAGATCAAATGTGATGGTGAGCTTGATGAAGCCTTCAAGAATATCAAACAGGAAATCAAGGATGCACCTGTTCTTAAGGCACTTGATTATAATATTCCAATGCATATATCTTTTTCTTCTTTTCACACTATTGTTGCAGTCTTGTTAGAGAAAAATAGTGAGGGTTTTGAACAACCTGTTGCTTTCTTTAGTAAGTCCTTACAAGATGCTGAATTAAAGTATGATTTTAATGAAAAGAAAGCTTATGCACTTGTAAAGGTTGTGAAATCTTTCAAGTGCTATGTCATGGGAGCAACAATGATTTCTTTTGTACCAAGTGTTGTAGTTAAGGAATTTTTTTCACAAGTATCTGGGAGGAGATGTAGATGGATAAAAAAACATTTAGGAGTTTAACATTGATATCTAGATTACCAAATTGGTTAGAGGTCAAGGATTGGCAAAGTTGTTGGCTTAGTTTAATCTTGATGCAAATCAAATAAATCAGATGGAAATTGATTACACATGTGATATGGATGATTGTATCTGGTACCAAGATATTATTTATTATTTGAGGAATATGAAGTGTCCATTAGGACTAGATGATGGAAAGAAAGAGCTCTATAGTTGCAAGAAATTAAATATGTTATCATCAGATCCAAATTATGGAGAAGAAATCTAGATTGCATTTTTCTGTAATATGTAGATGAAAATAAGGATAACAAATTGCTGAAAGAAATGCATGAAGGAATTTGTGGTGGACACTACATGGGTAAAAATACTACTCAAAAGGTTCTAAGAGTAGGGCTTTGCTGGCCCACAATTTTCAAAGATGCAGAAAAACTGGTGAGAAATTGTGATGCTTGTCAAAGATTTTCTAGCAAGCTAAAGTTTTCAAGAAATGTACCATTGAAGCCAGTGGAAATGCAAGCCCCTTTACGATAATGGGGAATGGATTTTATTGGAGAGATACCAAACAATTCTAGTGGAGGGAATTCTTGGATTTTAGTTGTCACTGATTATTTTACAAAATGGGTAGAGGCTATTCCCACAAGGAATGCAACTAGCAAAGTGGTGACTAATTTCTTATTGAATTACATTGTTACTAGGTTTGGTTTTCCTGAAAGGATTGTCTGCGACAATGCAATGTGCTTCAGATCTAATGAATACAAGGAATTTTATGAAACTTTAGGGATTCAGATGTCATATTCATCACCCTATTATCCACAAGGAAATGGACAACCAAAATCGACAAATAAAAGTCTGATAAAGATTCTCAAGAGGATCCTTGAAAAGAATAAGAGAGCATGGAACACAAAATTATCATTGGCCATATGGGCTGACAGAGTAATTGTTAAGAAGACAATTGGGTGTGCACCATTTGATTTGGTATATGGAATACATGCAAGGGTGTCTCAAAATAACTTATTAGAGATGTACAAGTTTGTCCAGCTATATGATGAGGACTTAGATAATGAAATAAAATTGAGGATTGAAGACTTGATTAAATTGGATGGAACCAGGAGAGAATCAACTTCAAATAATGTTAAGATGTAGCTGCAAGTCAAGAAATTGTATGAAAAGAAAGCTGAAGAGAGAAAATGTGAATTAAATGACTTGGTGCTACAATGGAATGTCAGATTGGAAGACAAAGGAAAACATGGAAAATTTGATCCAATCTAGTTAGGGCCATATTTGATTCATGCAAAATGGGGACCTGATTCATACATTGTCAAAGAACTCACTTGTGATATTGAAGAATTTCATGTTCATGGATAGTTCTTGAATAAATGCTTCTCTTGAAGGTATTTTATTTCTATGAACGGTAGTTAGGTTTTGTATATGTTGTAAATTCTGTAAAGGTGTGGTGTGTTTCCTTTCTGTCTAGTTTGGAATTTGTAAATAGGTTTTTTCCCAGTGCTCTTTGTAGCTGTCATTATTTTTAGGTTTGTGGTCTACTCTCCTAGTAAATTCTAAGTTCTTGCGTGGGCACAAGTTACCCATCATCCCTAGAAATAGCCATTGTTAGCCAAAATTTTCATGCCTTTGAGATATATTGAAAAAATGCCCTATCTTGAGAAAATAGGTCCTTTTGTTCTTCATAGGATTTCATAAAATTTTCCTTGCCTAACTATTAAAAACCCTACTTATAATATAATTGTACATTACTTTTCCATGTCACTTAAGTCTCTTATTTATCACATGGTTATTGTTTCCCTTTTTCTCCAAGTCTCGGGAAGTCTAAAAATTAAGTATAATGATCCAGAGATTAAGCGAATGAATAATGTTCTCATGGTTATCTATTAATATCCAAGTCCCGAGTAGTTAGTTGTTTTCATCTAGAGACTTGGTGAAAAGACTTTCTCCAAGTCTCCAAATGATTGGCGGTGATGTCTTAACCTTCAGTGATCTGGTGCAGTAGTTTTCTCATGATCTTGCAAGGTAGTAGTTAAGTCAAGGATCATTCGGAGATCAAGCGACAAAGGAAATGAGTTTTAAAGGGAACAGTTATCTCTGGATCTTGTAAAGTAATAGTGAAGTCTTTTTAGATTCAGAGATTCAACAATAAGGTGAAAGCCTTGACAATTTTTAGTTATCTCCTGATCTCTCAATGATGAGAGTTAGTCACTTAACATTCAGTAACTCGGTGATAAAGGTTTTCTCTAAGTCTCGAGTTCTGACAGTTAAGTTATCTAACATTTGGTGACTTGGAAACAAGGTTTAAAAGAACTAATAGGAAAGGCTATCTCCAGATCTCTAGATTTTTGAGAATTAAGTTAATGTGTTCAGTGACTTAGCAAATGTGGTTATCTCTGAATCTCCAAGTGCCAGCGGTTAGTGACTAAACATTCAAAGATTCAATGACAAGGCTAAAAGGAAAAATTAAATAAGGTTATCTGCAAGTATCACACTTTCACAGTTAAGGCATGAGACATTCAGCGATTAAGAGATTACCATAGATAAAGATCAAGATCAATGGCTATCATTGAGTCTCGAGACAAAGCTTGGGTTAAGAAAAGTATTTAGCGACTAAGAGATTCTTGTTATCTCCAGATGTCGTAATGAAACCAGAGTTAAGGTTAATGTTTAGAGATTATGAGAATATTGTGGTTGTTGAATCTCCTAATCAAACATGAATTAAAGTGAACGCCTATAGACTAGGAGATGTATTGGTCATTGAATCTCCTAATAAAACCATGGTTAAAGAGAGGGTCCTGAGATTATGAGAATTGCTTCAGTTGCTGAGTCTCATTATTAAGTGTGAGTTAAGTTAAAAGCTTAGAGACCGCGTGAAGATTTTGATCACTGATTCTTGAGATGTAACCCTAGTCGAGATAAATGTTCAGAGATTGAGAGATATGCTTCAGTCGTTGAATCTCATGATCAGACTCGGGTTAAGTAAAGTGTTCAGAGATCATGAGGAGCCTTCAGTCGCTAAATCTCCAAAAGAGATATGGTTATTTTTCATGACAAATAAAGAAAAGGAAAGTGTCTAACATGTAAAAGTACATGGATTAGTTGGAAAAGGTAAAAAGTAATGGCCAATCAGCATAAATTAAGGGTTTTTATCAATTTTTGAGGGTTTATGACATAGGAAAATAATGATGGCCTTTTTAATTTCCTTACATAATTAAATGGACATGTCAACTTCACACACCATGACTAACTAATTTTAAATTGGTCATATGTAGAAATGAATGCTGAGGTGATTGTGTAAAGATTTTTATGATCTCGACAAATTTTTAGCATTTATTTCATAATGATATAAGGACAAGACTTCTACCTTTTCTTACACTAACATATTTTTAGTCTTTTAGAGAGCTATAATTGAGAAGAGCCTTGCTAAGAGATAGTGCAGTTCATTTGTGAAGGGTGATATTTTAGTGCTATTTGTAGAACATAGCATATTCTATCTTCAAAATGAGTCAGCCAGAGTCAAGAAAAATGTCATCTAGTGAAGGGGCCATGATCAGAAGGGAAAGCCCAATTATTAAGAGGAATTCATTACATTTCTCCCAGGATCGAATCAAAATAAAAAGGTACGTGATGAAACCTTCACTAATTCACTTGTAAATTGTAGGGATCCAATCACTCCTACATGTTTAGGTTATCACCTTTTCAATTATTTTTATAGTAACATAATCAAGTAGATCTGTGTATGTAATGCCTGGAAGTTAGGCATGGAAAAAATCATAGTCCCTGATGTCTTCCTAGGTGTAGATTTATTGATTGAGTTGGCTCAAAACTATGACCCTATTTCTAAGAACATTAGGAAGGGTGACAAGTCTATCTTGGTTAGTCTTGACTGGTGATCAATCATGAAGGCTTTTGGTGCCTATGCCTCTTCCTCCATAAATATTGACCTAAGGAAAGATAAGGAGAAGTATGTCAAGTAGTTAAACTTGGTAAAGTCTCAAATTACCCAATTTATGCCAAAGATAGGGAAGTACATAGTCCCTCTTCTTGCTAAGATGAACGCACCCTATGAATTTAAAGACCTCAATTTCTACATCAAATACTTAGCATATGGGTTGTGTAGGGTGTTGGATATAGATGGAGATGCAGAGAGGATGCCTGTAGAATTATTAATGACCATCCTAGACATACAGAACTCACATGTAAACACTAACTATGATTACATCCGGTATGTAATTGATAGAATGCATGAGGGTGTGATGGCCATCAAAGAGGACACTCAGCCACCTAAATTCATGCATTACTCCATGTTAATGCACGTGATCCTATTCTTCAATATTGACCACATGGAGGCGAACATGTTGAGACTAAGAAAAATGATAAAGGGTTAGCTAAACCCAGTAAAACTTTGGTTGAGGGTTTGTAATTATACTTCCATTGAGAATGAGTTTTGTGGTTTCCAGAATTGGATTGTTAATCCAATCCTAAATTTAATGGGTAAAAACATTGTGACACTTCCTCTCAAGGTGACTAGGCTGCTAAGACCTTGTCATTATTTTGATAAGTGGCTTGGTGATCATAATTAGGGTGATTTATACAAAGACAAGAAGCCTCAGAGATAGGGGATGAAAATGAGCCTCCTTAGAAGAGGCAGAGAATTGAAAAGGGAGAATCATAAAAGAAGAAAGGTCTAGAGAAAAGGATTTCCAGAGTGGCTTCCCTAATTCTCGGTAATCGGCCCTACCATCACCAGCTAAGGAAGAAAATAAGGGAAGGGAAGAAGAAAGAAACCCAAGAGGAGGTGGAATTTCCCATCCAAATATACAAAGATGAAAGGGAGCTCTACCAAGAACTGCTCCAAGATGATGAATTCATCAAAAGTGATGAATTTAAGAATTTTCTTATATGGAGGAAACAACAAGAGTTGGGCAGTCAAGTTCAAATCAGAGATGGGACTGACCCTAAAAATAAGGCCTTGGAAGCCCTAGCCACCTATGATCCTATCATAGAGAGCATAAGTGTGGATGAGGCTAGGAAACTAGTCAGGTCAAGTGGGATGTTACTTGTCCTAGGGTGGGATTTGGCTTCTGCATTCATCATAGATCAAATTAGGAGGCAAGAAAAGGCCCAATTGTCTCATGAGATACAAATTCAAGACATGATAAGGGGATGTGGATATGATCCTAGGTCCCAAACATTAGCCATGTGGTCTCTTGCCCCAAGGACTCAGAAGCCTTCTCTTTTTAGTATTGAAGAGAAGATGGATGCAAGTAAAATATTTTGGACTATGCAAAACACAAGTGACCTTGAAGTCTCCAAGGCCATCACACATTTTTCTCATTTAAATGAGGCAAAGACTGCACAACTCTCCAACAGATATAGAAAATAGTTCGATGATGTTATTGTTAGAAATTGCAATTGAAGCAATTGTTCTATTGTCATTGATGTCAAACCTTAACTGGTAAGACTGTTTCTATCTAAGAAAGTAATATATCTATTTGATGTTAGGAATGAATTCTAAAGTGTTTGGCAGCCATTCTGTAGCAGTTGTTGTTGCATTCATGACTATGATTGTCATTGATGTCAACACAGTGAGTTACCGAAGACTTGCAGAGAAGCAGATAGAGTTTGGATTAGCGCACGTGGGTTATTGTAGTTGGAGCTATGTGATGTTGAGGTTATACTCTTTGATATGTAATATTTCTATGGTTAAGAGTGTAGACAGTAATTCATTGATTCATGGAAGTTATGATCATTTTGGTAGAAGCAGTGTTCAGGCAGTGTTCCTAAGTAACAGTTTGTGGAAATCGGATGATATCTCCTAATCAGGATGGAATCTAGTTTTGTGCAGTTAAAGGGAAGTTGGAGACACATTGATAGTGATGTGGATGATAGCAAAGACTTCAAGGTCACATGAGTGAAGATTTATTGTATTTAGGAGCTAACAGTTTTATGTAATTTTGGTGTAGCATGTGGAAACTTTTATTTTGTAATTGTATGCCGATTCATTTGTAATTATTTGAGTGTGGTATAAAGGAAGGAATGTATTTCCTTTTTTTATAGTTGTAGCATGATGTTGTGATGTGAAAGTATGGAATTGTAATGAAGTTGTAATGATGATGTGTGATGTGCTATGCATGAAGTGAAGAATAGAGCTAAGTATGAAAGTGAATATGTGAAGGAAGACATGCAAAGTACAGAGATCTGAAATTGAGATTTGATGTAACAGTGAGTGCGGTTTGGCACAGTCAGAGAAGAGGTAACATATTATTCTATTGAATAATGCAAAGATTATTTAGATAGTGTATTCAGTGATCTTACCCTGAAGCTGTTTGGGCAGTGGGTCCTTTTGTCTTCCATAACTCTTAACCGAGTTAGAATCTTTTAACAGGGATTCAAAATATCCTAATAGGGATTCATATGTACTGAATGTATTTAATAAGACTCCTAACAGAGTCCATCCTCTCACAAGGAATATTCATATTAGTGCATCTTTTGTGGGCATCATTCCCACCAGGGTTTACTCTTTGATCAAGAGGTTCCCTAGTCAACATATCTTGTGTCGTTGTGTTATTGTGTACGAATATCTTTCTATGGTTGGTAATTATATTGCTATTATGGTTTAATGTTGTTGAAGATGATAAAAGTTATAATTATCTGATAACTAATTCACCCCCCCCCTCTTAGTTATCTTGGTGGACTTTACTTTCTAGCAATTGGTATCAAAGCAATAGGTCCTTGAAAGAGAAGTTTAATAGCTTAAGGAGATCCATGGTGAATTTGAGGAAAGAAAGCCCTAAGTTTGATGGAGTAAATTTTGACAGCTGGAAAGAAAAGATGAAGACACACCTATTATGTTTAGGACCAAGTTATTGGTTGATTACAAAGAATAATAAGACTATCATTGAAGAGGACAATCTTGAAACATGTACTACAGAAGAGAGAGATCTATTCATGTGTAACATACTTGCAAGAGAAGCACTTTTGATAGCACTATCAGAGAATGAGTACAGTCAAGTAAAATATTTGAAAAAATCTCATGAAATTTGGAATGCTTTACACTCTACTTTTGAAGGTGATGAACATGCAAAAAGAGTTAGATTACATAATTGGATATGTGCATTTGAAGATATAAGAATGTTGGAAGATGAATCTGGTAGAAGTTATATTGGTAGAATGTTAGAGATCATTTTAGGTATAAAATCTTGTGGAGGAACAAAGACAAAGAATGAAGTGATATAGAAAATTTTGAGGACATTGACTCCTGTATTTAAGTAGGCAACACAGATGATTGAACAAGTGATACCTTATACAACAAACTTTACAAGAGAGACTCTTCTTGGAAGATTGGAAGTAGCAGTAATGAACTTGAGATTATCAAGAGACTTACCTAGAATGGAGACATCATTCAGTGCTCTTAGTGTTCACCCTACTTTGTCAAGAAGCATCAGTGTGAGTGGAGATTATGTTGGTAGCAACAGATCTAGAAATGAAGAAGACAAGAAGATTGAAGAAGGTATTGCCTTGCTTGTGAAAAGAGAACCAGACGGTAAGAAAAATTTTAAATGTTAGACTTGTCAAGAATATGGTCATTTTGCATCTAAATGTCCTAAGAGAGTTAAAAAATACAGAAGTAATTTAAAACCTAGAAGATCTAAGGAATGTTATTATGCTAATGATGAAGATCTTGAAGCTAGTATAGAAAGAACTTTAAGTGAAAGTGATATTGAGAATAATGATGACATAGGATTTGTAGCAATTAAATAAGAAAATCTTGAATCTAATGTTAAGGAAGAAAAAGCCTTAGTTTCTCAAGTTGAAAAGAAAGGTGATTGGATTATAGGTAGTGGTTGTTCACATCACATTATTGGAGACATGAAAAAGTTCATAAAGTTGAATGAATATGATGGTGGAGTTGTTAGAGTTGGAAACAATGCACCTTGTTTGATTAAAGGTATAGGATCTATTACTCTTGATGGAAAGAATAATACTGATGATGTCTATTTTGTTGATGGATTAAAACATAATATTTTGAGTGTTGGACAATTAGTTGATAAGGGATATCAAGTTTGGTTTACTGAGAAAACTTGTGTTATAAAGGATAAAGATGGAAATCTGATTGGAACTAGATCTATAACCAAAGATAATGTATTTCAGTTGAATCCTACTAAGATGACATGTCTGATTATAAAGATTGATGACAGTTGGTTATGGCATAGAAGGTTTTGTCATATAAACTTTGATAACATTGTGAAAGTAAGCACTACACTTGTAGTGAGAGATTTACCTAAGATTATGAAGCCTACTAACATGATTTGCAAAGAATGTGTAATGGCTAAATAGAAGAGAAGTTCTTTTCCTACTAAGAAGTTTACATCTACAAAGAAGCTGGAGATTGTTCATACAGATTTGAGTGGTCCTACCAGGACTAGAGGATTCTATGGAGAAAGGTATTTTATGATTCTTGTTGATGATTTTACAAGAATGATGTGGATTGCATTTCTTAAAGAAAAATCTGAAGCATTTGATAAGTTTAAGATTGTTAAGAATAAAGTTGAGAATGAATCTAGAATGAAGATTAAATTTTTAAGATCTGATAGAGGTGGAGAATTTACTTCTAGAGAGTTTAAAAACTTTTGTGAAGAAAATGGCATTAAAAGATAGTATTCAGCCCCTATAACACCTGAACAAAATGGCATTATAGAAAGAAGGAACAGATCAGTGACAGAAGCAGCAAGAGCTATGTTGTTTGAGAATGATTTGGTGAAGGTATTCTAGAGAGAAGTAGTGAACAAAATAGTGTATACAATGAACATAGTACAAATCAGAGCAGACATAGACAAGACACCTTATGAATTATGGTTTGGATATGCACCCTCAATTAAGTATTTTAGAATTTTTGGAAGCAAATGTTATATAAAGAGAGATGATGATATAGGAAAGTTTGATCCTAGAAGTGATGAAGGTATATTTCTTGGATATTCTTTGAAAAGAAAATCATTAGATGTTTCAATAAAAGAACTAAGACTATTGTTGAGAGCACAAATGTTAAAGTTGATGAAAAGTTCAAAATTCAGGAAAGAATGCTTGATTATGAATCTAATGAAGAAGCTCATCCTAAGCCGAATACTGGAACTATTGAATTGTTTTATGAAACTGACAGTGATTTGTTGAATGAAAGCCATATTGAATTTATTGAAGAACCTACATCTAAAGAGAGATCTGAGACAGTGACACCTAGCAAGAGTTTGTTAAGAAATCATCCTTTTGAACAGATTATTGGGAGCATCAAAAGAGGAGTTCTTACTCAAAATAAGGCACAAGAACAGTTATGTTTGATTTCTCAAATTGAACCTAAGACTACTAATGAAGCTTGTGAAGATGAAAGTTGGACTAATGCTATGAAAGAAGAACTAGATCAGATTGAAAAGAACAAGACATGGAAATTGGTCCCTAGACCTAAAGACAAGAATGTTATTAGAACTAAATGGGTATTCAGAAACAAGATGAATGAACAAGGAGAAGTAGTAAGAAACAAAGCAATATTGGTATGTAAAAGTTACTCACAACAAGAAGTAATTGACTATGAAGAGACGTTTGCACCTATTGCAAGAATTGAAGCAGTTAGAATGTTTTTGGCATATGCAACTTATAAGAAATTCAAAGTGTATTAGATGGATGTGAAGTCAACATTTCTGAATGGAGAATTGGAAGAAGAAGTCTACATTGAGCAGCTTGAAGGTTTTCCTTTAACTCAAGAAGGAGACATGGTATGTAAATTAAAGAAAGCTTTACATGGACTTAAACAAGCACCTAGAACTTGGTATGCAAGACTAGATAAGTATTTGTTAAAGTTGAGATTTATAAAAGGTACAACTGATAGCAATCTATACACAAAAGAAATTGAAAATGGTTTGTTAGTTATAGTTATTTTTGTTGATGACACTATGTTTGGAGGAGAAGATGAAGCTAGTGACAAATTTACTGATGAAATGAAGACTAAATTTGAAATGAGTATGATTGGTGAAATGAAATACTTTTTGGGATTACAGATAACACAAAACAAGGATGGTATTTTGTAAGTCAGACAAAGTACTTGAATGACTTGTTGAAAAGATTTTGAATGGAGGATTGTAAACTAGTTGGAACACCTATGGTGACTGGACATAAGTTATCTAGCACAGATGAGACTCCTGAAGTAGAATAGAAGAATTACGGATCTATGATTGGAGGATTACAGTATTTGACTCATACAAGACCTGATATAGCACACTTAGTTGGAATTGTAGCAAGATTTCAAGCTGAACCTAGAGAATCACATTATGCAGTAGTAAAGAGGATATTGAGATATTTAAGAGGCACAATGGACTATGGATTATGGTATGAAAAATATGATGATTTTACCCTATGTGCATATACAGATGCTGATTGGGGAGGCAATGTTGATCATAAAAAAAGCACCAGTGGAGGAGCATTTTTCCTTGGAGGAAGATTAGTTTCTTGGCTAAGCAAGAAGTAGAATTGTATCTCACAAAGCATAGCAGAAGCAAAATATGTAGCAGTAGCAAACAATTGTAACCAGATAATTTGGATGAAGAAGATGCTGAGGGATATTGGAATAAAATTTGTTGAACCTATTGTCATACATTGTGATAACACCAGTATAGTTAGTATGTCTAAGAATCCTATGTTACATTCTAAGACAAAACATATAGAGATTAAGTATCATGTTGTAAGAGAGAAATTTGTTGAAAAAGAAGTTAGACTTGAGTACATAAGTACAAAGGAGTAGATAGAAGATATATTCACAAAGCCTTTACCTAGGGATACATTTGAGTATTTGAGAGGTATGCTTGGGGTTATGCCCCAACCTACTTTTGAGAAGTGATACAATTGGTTGCATCCATCCAGTGGTATATGAGGCCTATCTTTCTTTTGGACTAGATGATGGTACTTCCTCTATGGGGGAGTATGTGTAGCTGAGCTGAGTCATGGGGACTCTAGTAAATGTATTTTTATGAAAAGTGTCTTTTGAAATTGAGTTTTTGTTGACTTAGTGATGGAATTTCTATCATTGATGTCAATGGGGGAGAAATATGCATGAAAAACAATATGAGAGAACTGAATATGATAACGAAGCAAGATTTGATTGATGAAGAGGATTTGAAGAAGCAGTGTTGCAGTATTGGATTTTTGGAACATTGGATGTTTTTCATCTATGTTGCCATCAATGCCAATGGGGGAAATTGTTAGGAATGAATGCTAAAGTGTTTGGCAGCCATTCTGTAGCATTTTTTGTTGCATTCATGACTATGATTGTCATTGATGTCAACACAGTGATTTACCGAAGACTTGCAGAGAAGTAGACAGAGTTTGGATTAGTGCACGTGGGTTATTGTAGTTGGAGCTATGCGATATTGAGGTTATACTCTTTGATATGTAATATGTCTATGGTTAAGAGAACATATAGTAATTCATTGATTCATGGAAGTTATGATCATTTTGGTAGAAGCAGTGCTCAGGCAGTGTTTCTGAGTAGCGGTTTGTGGAAATCAGATGATATCTCCTAATCAGGATGGAACCTAGTTTTGCATAGTTAAAGGGAAGTTGGAGACACATTGATAGTGATGTGGATGATAGCACAGACTTCGAGGTCACACAAGTGAAGATCTATTGTATTTGGAAGCTGACAGTTTTATGTAATTTTGGTGTAGCATGTGGAAACTTTTATTTTGTAATTGTATCCCGACTCATTTGTAATTATTTGAGTGTGGTATAAAGGAAGGAATGTATTTCCTTGTTGTATAGTTGTAGAATGATGTTGTGATGCGATAGTATGGAATTTTAATGAAGTTGTAGTGATGATGTGTGATGCGGTATGCATGAAGTGAAGAATAGAGCTAAGTATGAAAGCGAATATGTGAAGGAAGACATGCGAAGTATAGAGATATGATGTAACAGTGAGTGCAGTTTGGCATAGTTAGAGAAGAGGTAACATATTATTCTATTGAATAATGCAAAGATTATTTGGATAGAGTGTTCAGTGATCTTACCCTAAAGCTGTTTGGGTAGTGGGTCCTTCTGTCTTCCATAACTCTTAACCGAGTTAGAATCTTTTAACAGGGATTCAAAATCTCCTAACAGGGATTCATATGTACTAAATGCATTTAATAAGACTCCTAATAGAGTCCATCCTCTCACAAGGAATATTCATATTAGTGCATCTTTTGTGGGCATCATTCCCATCGAGGTTTACTCTTTGATCAAGAGGTTCCCTAGTCAACATATCTTGTGTCATTGTGTTATTGTGTATGAATATCTTTCTATGGTTGGTAATTATATTTCTATTATGGTTTAATGTTGTTGAAGATGATAAAAGTTATAATTATCTGATAACTGATTCACCCCCCCTCTCAGTTATCTTGGTGGACTTTACTTTCTAACATTTGATTGTTGAGTTGGATTAGGGCAAGGGTGATAACAATAGCACCTAAGGAAAGGTTGAGTTATCTTGATACTTCAATGGGTACTTGATTATGTGGCACAATGATAAGATAATGTATTGTTTATCTAAGTGAGAAGAAAGACTAAACAAGTAGGCTTAACTGAGAAGAAGTGAAGAAATCTAGTTTAAGCCAAGTGATGCTAGTGTTGACCGAGCTAGTATATGCCGAGTAAATTCAGTGTTGATCGGACATCAGTTTATTGTTGAGGAAGAAAGAATTAGCTGAGGGAAATAGTTTTGAGTGTTGACCGAGCTAGGCAGTGATGACCAAGGAGTTGAACACAGTATTGACCAAGTGTCATTAATTTACATTTGAGGAAGAATTCAGATTCCTAGCTGACATGTTTGAATTCTTGGATTATGTAAATCATGTTGAATTTATTTATTGAATGTATGGAGCATTTAATGCACAATAAACCATTTTATTGTGATTCCATAAAGAGATTTAGAGATGTTTCTAGAAGGATGGATGAAGAACATAATGTTGGAAGGATTTGATGAATCTAACCTAACCCTAAGATCTACGGAGGAGATTAAGTGGCAAAAGATGGATCTACCTATCTAAGAGGTATTAAGGAAACCTAAGTGTGAGGTTGAAGTAGTATGCTAGAGTTGTTATTGACTGAATAAGCAGAAAAGGTTGAAGGAGAAGGAGTTGTGATTGCTTGAAGCGAATTCTGAGCAGATCAGCGATGGAAATGGAAATGGATCTCAGTCAATAAGCCAACATATATATGTAAGAATTAGATTTGTTATTTGCAAAGTGAGTTGTATGTTTTTAGATCAAACACTGTTGTTACTTTCTAACCATTGTATCAGTTTAAATTCTTTAATCAAGGTTGACCTAGCAATCATTGTATAAATCCTTTAATCAAGTTTGCATTCTAATGGAATGTACTTAAGTCCTCTAACAAGGTGCACTCCTAATAGGGTGGTTGAAATCTTTTAATAGGGTCACACCTAGCAGTGTGTTTTTAAACCTTTGATAGGGTTGGCTTTTCACAGAGCTCACTTCAGAAGAGTGAAATTATCAGTAGCATGTTACAAAGTGGTTTTTCCCAAATTGGGTTTCCACTATAAATCCTGGTTTTAATACTTGTGTGAATGTTTTGGTTTGAACATTTCTATATTTTGCAAGTTAAATACTATTGGATAGTGGATTGCACTATTATATGTTTCTGATATACATTCTGTAATGACTAAGTAGCTATTGGTTGTTAGATCTAAGTTGTTGAAGAGCTTAAAAGTTTAATTTATACATATGGACCTAAGAACAACTGATTCACCCCCCTCTTTGTTGTTCTAAATCATATTAAAAATTGGTATCAAAGCTGTTGGTGCTTAAAGAGAACACATTTAAAGGTACTTGAAGTAAATGATCAAGATGTATAAGAAGGAGGTATCAAAGCTGAATAAGGATAACTTCCTTGCATGATAGAGTCTGATGAAACTGCATCTAGCTGGTATTGGTGACTCAACGAAGTATTATGTTGAACATGACTATGTCCCACCTACTGCACCCTTCACTCCCGAGGAGATGAGTGCTAAACAAGAGCACAATCAAGCAATGTTGGAGATTGCATCTGCCTTAAGCTATCCTAAATTTGAAGACATCAAAGACTATACAAATGCAAGGAAAATGTGGGATACTCTTGCAAACATCTATGGTGGTGACATAAATGTACTAAGGGAAAAAACTAAAATCCTAAGAGGTAAATTTGATGAAATGAAAATGCAAGAAGGTGATAATATTACTCAATATTGTGGTAGGATAAAAGAGGTTGTAAATGCAGAGGAGCTAATGGAACTATTGACGATGAGACTATTATTGGAAAAGTATGGAGAACTTTGCATCCTATTTATGCCATCAAAATTTTAGCAATTCAAGAATCTAGATGTAACCCTAGTAATGCTCTAACACTGGAAAGTCTTGTTGGTAAGCTTACTACTTTTGAGCTTTATAATTATGATAACTTCACTATTGCTAATGTTGAATCTGCATTCAAGTCACAAACAGTTCTGAATAAGTCTAAGAAAGAAAAAGAAAGATGCATCAGTGAGAGTGAAAGTGATAGTGACACTTCTGATGAAGAACTAGAGGATCTTGAAGCTCTTATGGCTAGAAGATTGAAAAGAGGAAAAGGCAAGTATAAAGGTAAACTTCCTATCATATGTTTCTCATGTAACAAAGTTGGTCATATAGCTGCAAGATGTCCTAACAGGGATGACAAGGATGAGGAAAGAGATGGCAAGCACAAAGATAAGAGAGAAGATAGAGGTTACCGAAGGTACAAGGACTACAAAGATAAAGGTAAGAAATCTTGTTACATCGGTGAAGAAGAAACTGACACTGATAATGATGATTTTTAAATTGAAGTAGTATATGTTGCTATGAAAGATGAGTTTGATGAAGATGAGAAAATTGCACTTGTATCCTATGTGAGCAAAGGTGACAAATGGATTATTGATAATGGTTTCTCATGCCACATGACTAGTGACAAAAGTAAGTTTGATACCCTAGATCATTACAAAGGTAGAAGTGTTAAGTTTGGTAATGATGCACCATGCCCTATAAAGGGTAAATGATTAATTAAGATGACTAATAAGATCACTTGTGAAAATGCTTATTGGGTTGAAGGTCTTAACTATAATGTGCTAAGTGTTGCACAACTTAATGGCACTAATTACCAAGTGTAATTTCATCACAGGAAGGCTAAAATATTTGATGCCACTGGTGAACTAATTGGAAGTGGAGAACAAATAAGAGGTAATTTGTTCTATCTAGACCTATCTAAGGAGACATGTTTGATTGTGCAACTTGATGATATATGGTTATGGCATAAGAGACTATGTCATGTTAACTTTGTCAATCTGGTAGATATTAGTAAAAAGATGAAAGTGAGAGGACTATCAAGATTGAAGAAACTTGATAATGTAATGTGCAAACAATGTCAATTGGGTAAGATGACAAAGTCTAGTTTCAAGAGAAAGACTTTTACTTCTGGTGAAAATGCTTTAGATTTGGTTCATACTAACCTTTGTGGACCTATGGGTGTACAAATCTATTGTGGTGCTAGATACTTTATTATGTTTGTTGATGATTACACTAGAATGCTGACTATAATGTTTTTAAAAGAAAAATCTGATGTATTTCAGTTATTTAAGTGGTATTTGTCTAAGGTTGAAAATGAGACAGGTAGGAACCTAAAGTGTCTGTGATCTGACCGAGGTGGATAATTCATATCAAATGATTTCAATCTATTCTGAAATGATAGAGGAATCAAGAGACAAATGTCTGCACCTAGAACACCTCCACAGAATGGTATAGCAGAGAGAAGGAATAGATCTATCAGGGATTGTGCAAGAACAATGATGATTGAAAATAATGTTGCACAAAAGTACTAGAGAGAAGCTGTAAATATAGTTTTTTATACCTTAAACCAACTGCAAATAAAAAAAGGTACAAATGTTACACCTTATGAATTATGGCACGAGTATGCAACTAATGTAAAATACTTTAGAATTGTTGGGAGAAAATTCTATATACTAAAAGACAATATGAATGGTAAGTTTGATGCTAAAAGTGATGAGGGCATATTCCTAGGATATTCCACAAAGAGTAAAGCTCACAAGTGTTTGAACTCTAACACTAAAAAAATTGTGGAAAGTGTAAATGTGAAGGTTGATGAATATGCAGAGAAAAATGAACAGGAAAGAAAGAGAGAACCAGAAGATTATAGATATTTTGTCTATATAAAAGAAGGAGAGGCAAGTGAAACACTTGTACCTGATGCAAAGTCTCAGGTAAGAAATGTTGAGCATCAGGGAAATAATGTCGAGCAACAGGAGGATGCTGTCAAGTATCAGGAAGAGGTTGTCGAGCATTTAGAGGCCAAATTTGATAATCTTATTGATGAACCTGAAGAGAGAGGAGAAAAGAAAGCAGAACCTATTTTGGTAGAGTGTGTAAGGAGACATCACAAACCTAAACAAATCATTGGAGATAAAGAAACTATAGTTCTAAACAAAAGCAAGTTATGAGAACCTACATATTTATTCTGTGAATTCGAGCCTAAGACAACAAGGGAGGCACTAGAAAATGAAGACTGGACCAAAGACTTACCTAAGGAAGCTCATGAATATATGAGAGGAAAATTAGGGGTTATTCCCCTCACTGAGGCTACCTAGTCAAGCTAGGAGCACTGCATCAAATGTGCTACAAAGAGTATCTGACAAATTGATGCAAAAAAGGTCACACTTTAGGAGCAACCTAGAGTTGTGAAAAGTACAGCAAAACTGATAATCATTCACAAGAAAATATGGTAGAGGGAGAAATATTGTTAATGAACTGACAAGATGACATCTACATCTGACAGATGAATGTTCTAGTCGTTGCTTTGGCATTATTATCAAAGAGGGAGATGAGTAAGATGAAAACACATGGTGAGATTTCATGGAAGATAAAGTAAAAGGGAGAGATTAAGTGGAAATTACTGTGTGGACGGTCAAGCAAGTGAGGCTAAGTGATTCAGAATCAAAATGAAGCTAAGGATATTAAAAATGTTTCTGATGCAAAGACAAGTTTTGGATTGGTTGGTGAATTATGTGTTATTCATATGGTGTTGCCATCAATGCCAAAGAGGGAGATTGTTGGAAACTGTAATTGAAGAAATTGTTGTATTGTCATTGATGTCAAACCTTAACTGGTAAGATTGTTGCTATCTAAGAAAGTACTATATCTATTTGATTGTTGAGTTGGATTAGGGCAAGGGTGATAACAATAGCACCTAAGGAAAGGTTGAGTTATCTTGATACTTCAATGGGTACTTGATTATGTGGCACAATGATAAGATAATGTATTGTTTATCTAAGTGAGAAGCAAGAGTAAACAAGTAGGCTTAATTGAGTAGAAGTGAAGAAATCTAGTATAAGATGAGTGATGTTAGTTCGACCGAGCCAGTATATGCTGAGTAAATTCAGTGTTGACCGAACATCATTTTATTGCCAAGGACAATGAATATGTCGAGGGAAAAAATTTCAAGTGTTGTTTGAGCTACACAGTGATGACCAAGGAGTTGAATATAGTATTGATTGAGCATCAGTAATTTACATTTGAGGAAGAATTCAGATTCCTAGCCAACATGTTTGAATTCTTGGATTATGTAAATCATGTTGAATTTATTTATTGAATGTATGGAGAATTTAATGCATAATAAATCATTTTATTATGATTCCATAAAGAGATTTAGAGATGTTTCTAGAAGGATGGATGAAGAACATAATGTTGGAAGGATTCAATGAATCTGACCTAATCCTAAGATCTATGGAGGAGATTAAGCGGCAAAATATGGATCTACCTATCGAAGAGGTATTAAGGAAACCTAAGTGTGGGGTTGAAGTAGTATGCTAGAGTTGTTGTTGTTATTGATTGAATAAGAAGAAAAGGCTGAAGGAGGAGTTGTGATTGCTTGAAGTGAGTTCCGAGCAGATTAGTGATGGAAATGGAAATGGATCTCAATCAATAAGCCAACATATATATGTAAGAATTGGATTTGTTATTTTCAAAGTGAGTTGTATGTTTTCAGATCAAACACTATTGTTACTTTCTAACCATTGTATTAGTTTAAATCCTTTAATCAAGGTTGACCTAGCAGTCATTGTATAAACCCTTTAATCAAGGTTGCATTCTAATGGAATGTACTTAAGTCCTCTAACAATGCACACTCCTAACAGGGTGGTTGAAATCCTTTAACAAGCTCACACCTAGAAGTGTGTTTATAAACATTTGATAGGGTTGGATTTTCATAGAGCTCACTTCAGAAGAGTGAAAATATAAGTAGCATGTTACAAAGTGGTTTTTCCCAAATTGGGTTTCCACTATAAATCCTAGTGTCAATACTTGTGTGAATGTTTTGGTTTGAACATTTCTATGTTTTGAAAGTTAAATACTGTTGGATAGTGGACTGCACTATTATATGTTTCTGATATACATTCTGTAATGACTGAGTAGCTGTTGGTTGTTAGATCTGAGTTGTTGAAGATTTTAAAAGTTTAATTTATACATCTAGACCTAAGAACAACTGATTCACCCCCGCTCTCTATTGTTCTAAATCATATTAACAGTTATGATACTGGCAAAGGACATGGAGAAGAGTCTGATGAAGATCCAAGTCATGGAGGAATAAATTGAGGACCTTAAGGTCAAATTGGAAGAAGCCTCTAAGGTTTCTTCCCCTTCAGTCCTTGAGATTGAAGCTCTTGTACCTCCATTGGTAGAGGATCATAATGTAGCAGTTGAGAGATCAGATAAGGACAAGCAAGAAGTGACCCTTAGTGCCCTTTCACACATAATGCAACATAGATATGAAATAATAAAAGGAAAGATGGATTTAATCCATAATTCATTTAAAATGTTTCATAAGACCAATGAGAATGTCAAAGTTTCAATGGCTACTTTGGAGGCATTATTTAGCAGATGGTCTGGCAGGGGATCACATTTTGAGAAACTAGAGATGCTACAACCCCATAGGACACATATCCCTGAGTTAGTTGGGGAATTTGGAGAGAATATAGAGTTGGTTAGTGCAACCTTGTCCTTTTTCAAAGGGAAAGCAATCCAAATCAGGTCTAAAATGTAAATGTTTGGTCCTGGTTTCAGTAAATATATGCCTCCACTACATAAAGAAGATGGTGACATCAAGAGTGGTGAGAAGTGGATAAATGAAATGGATGAATTACTGATATGGCCAAAATCCTTTCTAAATAATGATGGTACTTTGAATATGGACATGTTTAGTCATGTCCTAGATGATATGTTCAAAGTAGAGACTGATTGCACAAGGTTTGTAGTTGACACTAAGGCCATAACAGACTCTAGGTGGGGTAGGTACGTGAAACAATTATAGAGTTTAAAGGAGTACAATTGGCCAACAAAGGAGGAGGTTGCAACATGGGATAAAAGTACAAAGCCCAAGAAAAAGAAGCCTACGACCATTGATTTGGAAGAAATGGAGGAGGACTAGGCAACATCTGGCACCTGATCATTGAGTACAGGGTGGGTAGTTATCATAAAGAAGCTAATGTATGTTAGCCAGATGGTGGTCATTATCCATGAAACAAATTTTGAAGCTACCTTGAACACATGCAGATAGAGGTTCCACCTGTTGAAGATTTGATATGATTGAGAAAGATATTCATGCAGTTCATTCTCCATGTTTTGTAATGATTGTAACTATTTTTTGTCTCCTAGCGTCTTTCTTTTCCTAGCCATCTGAAGCTTGTTGCATCTTGATTATTGTAGGATTCCAAGATGGCTAGTGAATACTATATATAGTAGCTTGTTGTATTTGTAAAAGGATGGTGAATTTAGCAACTAAATAGAGTGAATTTTGATCTATAGGTTTTTTCCTGGCATTATTCCATTTTCAATGTACTGATACTGAAATTTTTTAATGAGAATACATTGGAATTTCATCTCATATTTGTGAATGTCTTCTTGTTGTGATATTGAAATCTTATATGTTAATTTTGCAAAGCAATTTAATGTATGGTTTACAAAGTAGATTGTGAAGTTATTTTTTATTTCCTTTCAAGGGAGGGGTAATTCTTAGGGATAATTTTAGAGAATTCATAGTTCTTGTGAGAATTTGATGTCTGAGTGTGAGAGTGAAAGGAATATTCTGCAAAGAACTTATTCTAGGTTCTGGATGTGTTTGAGTTTAATTTTTTGTAAATGTATGTTTTATTTTTCTCTATGCCCTAGAATAAGACATTGATCTATTCTTAGGAAGCAGTTCTTCATCATCAATCAACTTATATATTATAAAATCTTCTAGTCAATGTTTCAAGGATACTAATGCATAGTATTTGTGTTGAATAAATGCAAATAAGTTTACAAATTCCTTTCAAGAAGTGAATCCTAAGGTACACCCACATGAGCACAAAAACTCGAAGTGTAGGAGGATTAATCCCTTAGTCCTTGTTAATTGGTTCTTTCTCTTATCATATTTGGAGTGGGTTTAAAGAGTCAGAGACATTAGTTTGTCATACAAAATGTAAATCTACAAAAAATGGAAAAAGGAAACAACATAACCATTTTCCTATACTGTTCATAATTGATCTTTACAAACCATATTGTCTCTGCAAAGTTCACCTATACTTCCTACATAAACTAGTTACCTTCATGCATTGCTACCACATGAGATTAAGTCACCTTCACTTACATAAGTCATCATGTTGGATAAATTAGTCAAGGTAGAGATTTCCCTAGGTAGGGAGTTGAATGTTAACAAGTACCTTACTCCTGAACACTCAGCAAGAATTCTCAAGAACCTACAAGATAGCCAACAAGATTTTGCTTGGGATTACATAGATATGAAGGGATTGGATCCAAGGCTTTGTATCCACCGAATTTACATCAGTCCTGATTGTAAACCAATCAGACAACCTCAAAGAAGAAAAAACCCAACACTAAGAGATATAGTCAAAATGGAATTGCAGAAATTACTTAACACTGGTTTTATTTATCCCATTTATGATAGTCATTGGGTCTCACCTTTGGTTATAGTTCCTAAGAAAGTAGGAAAATGAAGGGTGGGTGTGGATTATAGGAATTTGAATACAACAACAAAGAAGGACCACTTTCCATTGCCTTTTGTTGATCAAGTCCTTGATGACCTAGCTAACAAAAAGTACTTTTTATTTTTGGATGAGTTCAGTGGATACAACCAAATACAGATAGAACCTGAGGACCAAGACAAGACAACATTTACATGCCCATGGGGAAAATTTGTCTATTATGTCTTACCTTTTGGATTATGTACCACACTTGCTACTTTGTAGCCAGTACTCACAAATGGGTCATGGTGCCCACAAAGTTAAGGGCTAAGGATCTCCATTCCTAAAAAAAATTGACCTTGGCAAGTCGAAGAGGTCCATGGTACATCATGTTGGGTAGAACTAAAACTAGATATTGGTTTCCCTTGAAATTTCAGCCACCTATTATTATGCATCCTTTGTTAGGAATGAATGAAGATGTGGATGAGCATGATATGGCAGTAGAGGTGAATAGGTGGAACAAGTTGGAAGAAGACAAGGGCTACCTAAACTAAAAGGAAGGAGAATTTAGGTAGCGGATTGCAGAGGACTTGCACATGAAGGCCAAGATCAAAAAATTTATGCTTGTAGGAGGACCAACAAGACCTTAAGCTGGGGGAATGATGAGTCATATTACTAGCATGTTTTATGATGTTTTTCTGTGACTTGTTAGGGTGATTTTATATAGTTTTATGTAAACTAGGACAGTGTTATATTTATGGTTTTTATATGTGCAAGTGCATGGTCAATACTTTAAAATATTTTATAGTTCAATAGGATATGTGATCTAAGTTGGAACTTATGGTTACAACTTATGAATATAATATGGCAAATGAATTAGTATGTGTGTGTGTGTCTGTGTGTGTGTGTGTGTTATTTAATGTTCATCTCTCCTAAGTTATTTTGGGTTAGGATTCCTATAGTCGCATATCATGCAAGAGTTAGTCAATGAGATAATGTCTTTTCTGATTTAAATGATCCAAATATATGTGTTTCTAATTTGGCATGTGTTACTAACTCCATACAGGAACAAGTCAATGGTGCATTCATTTGAGCAGAGTGGTGGGATTGACAAGATCAACTCTATAGCTGAAACAATAAAGACATAACCACGCATCACTCTTCTTTGCAGCGGTCAACTAGTTTTTTATCATACTTGGGTGTAGATTTAGAAGCACAACCTACTATATTCCTAGAAAGACTTGTTCTCGAAATTTATTGATCCTGTTGCATAAAATTATGAATATTAACTAATCCTCATTGTTGGAGTGATCGTAGTTTTAGGAGTTAGTTTCTTAGTGTTTTCTTATAAATAAGTTGTTGACTTAACTTTCAAAAGATGAGAGAAATTTAGGAAAGCTATTGTAATTCTGTAAACAACAAATAGAATTTAGTTCTATTTTACTTCAAGTGTACCTTTCAATGAATGAATAGAATGTACTTTTCAAGTTCTATCTTTTTATCTTGATCACATCCTATTCACTCATCCAAGGGGGCCCACTTGGTGAGTGAATTCTATTGTTAGTTAGGATCTATTTCATGCTTTCCCAGATTTAGAGAGAACTCTGCTATTCCTATAGCCATTGGTAATAGAAATAACAGGATGTTCCTATAGAAAAGGTAGATAGAGTAGAACCTATTTGTGATTACTATTTTTAGTAGATTAAACATATTCCTTTCTCCTAGTTTAGCATTTCAATCTTTCAAGTATTTTAAATTCAATAGTCTAGATAAGTGGCAATGAAGATAGTTTGAAGCATATACTTTGCAAACACTATTTCAAGTCTATGTCCCTGGTTGATACTATAAATGAGCTAAATGAGTTAATTAGTTATTGTTAAAGATGTATAATCTTGAATGAATGATTGTTATGCTCTAAGTTTCTAAGACATTTATTTGGCTGATCACTATACACAACAAATCAATAAAATCTATGATTTATTGCATGTTTTGAGTCCTTATTTCATTGGCTTCCATTTTTTGATCATTGGAATAAGTTGTGGAATGTTCCTAATGTTTTTTTGATCCATTAGTAGAGGATTGCATTCTGTAATATCAATCACATTTGCAAAAAGGTTTTAACAGTAAGTTTTTCCATTGTTCTCATTAAGGAAAATGGAATAACAATTCCCATACTATTGTAACTATGACTTGGAGATGGATTTTTGACATGTAAAATATGTATTTGTTCCTTACATTATAGGATAAATTTTTTAAATGTAGGTGATTAGTCAATTGATCAAGTTGTTGTGTTTGGAGGCATGAAATGGCCTTGAGATGGGTGACTATGGAGGAACAATAGGAGATCTATCCATTGGAGGACCCTATTTTATTCTTGAAGTTGTTCAAGGACAGCAAGGTGATGGTGTAACAAATATCAAAGGTTGGAGGAAGCATTGGAAAGTGTAGCATTGCACCAACCCTAGTTTATAGGGGTTTTTAGGGCAAATTTGGGGCTTTTATGCTTGCAAGGGTCCAAGTTCCAAATTGATTGAATATTTGGTGGTTTGGAGTCATTTCCTTAGACTTATAAAGGTTTCATGGTCATTTAGCATGTTTGACATATAGTTCCTTTATTAATTGCACACTCTTAACCCTTGAAAACATGGCATAGTTAGGTTTTGGAGTATTTTGTCCAAAGTACCTCACTAAAATCATTTGGTATGTTCAAGTATGGTGAAAAGGGTATCTATAAATGTAATGGGTTGGTTTATTCTTTTTTAGGGTTTCAAAGTTATGTTCCTTTAACTACTGTTGGTGACCTTCTAGGAGGGTAATTAGGCCTAGTAGCCAGTTTGAACGAATTGATTGTTGGGAGTTGGCAAAAAGCCTAAAACTGATTGAAAACCACTAAAGTCACCTTGTTTTACCCTTGATCACCCCCTTTTATAATTTTTAAGGTTCTTGAATTGTTTGGAGAGAATTTTCTATTTGGGGTGCCTTGGAGGCTAGTAGTCTAAAAGTGCCTAAACCACTCAAATCTAACCATTCTTGGGAGCCTTGTCCACCTCCCTGCTACACACTCTGCATCAAGTGGTATCAGAGCCTAGGAGCATCCTAGGTGAAGAGGTTGGAAAAATCTTCTGGAGTCTTTGGTGTATTTTATCCTTTGTTGAGGCCTTGGAGTGTCCATTTCCTTCTTGAGTGTTCTAGAGTGTTAAGAATGGGAACACTAAGAGGGGGGGTGAAGAAGTGTTCTACAATTAATGTTTTTCTGTTGCTTGAAACTTAGCCCAATTACTTAAATACTAAAATGAATAGTAAAGAAAATAAAACAATCAACCATAACATATAATACAAGATATATTTATGGGGAAACCTTGGCCAGAGGAAAACCCCGGTGGGAATTAGCACGCACGAATGATTGCACTAGTCTTATGAACTTGCTAGAGTTTTTTTGCCCTATTAGGAGAAGTCATTACAATGCTGAGTACAATGACTCTATTAGGAGTCTTGAAGAACAAAATCCTATTAGGGGTGGATGGCTCACTGCTAGAGCTCACTACTTAATGAAGAAGGCTACAACCTCCTGGTTATCAGATACACACTATATCTGGAAGGGTGAACTATTGTTTTGACACTGTTGTCTGATCAGTTCCTTTTGTGCATTGTTTCTCTAACTTATTTTAGAGCTTTATCTCATGCTGACTAAACTCGCATACTTATGCTCTTCTTTCTTCCTATCATCCATGCTATCTCCTTTAAATACAAAAGAGCATGTCATATATATACATGTTGAATGGGCATAACCAAAACTAAATACTATGTCGGCCTAAAACCTAACACATACGACACTTCCAATATAATTGGCTCAAGTGTGTTTACATACAATGATAATAACATGTTTTCATTACTATTACAATAGGCACATAGCCTTTACAAAACAAGATGATACACGCTAAACAAAAAAACTTCCTGTCAGCTTCATGCTCTATTCTGTACTGTCATGAACTGTCAGTTTCACTTAGACTTGATGTAACTTCTTGATACTATCATATCTGATCATGCGTTCTTAGACTTAGCATAATAGCATACTCAAAATCTTAAATCTAAGGGCGCATACCAAAACTTGATCATACACATGTGCGTCGATTCTTTGATCATCAGGTGCTTCACTGTCTACACTGTCTTCCATACTTGCCAAAATATGATCTTCAAAGTTTGTGCGCTAACTATAAAAACTTCATATGAATTTTTTTCCATAATGACAATACAAAACTAGTCATATATTCTTAGTAAAGTCAACTTTCCAACAATCTCCCCCTTTGTCATTAATGGAAACAAAGGAATATGGCAAAGTTTCTTAACTTAACTTTACACAAAAACTTGCTATCATATAATCTTACCCTTCTCCACATATTGTACATAATATACTATTCTATCTCCCTTATACCATAAACACTACTCCCACTTTGACATTAATGACAAAGGTGCCAAAAAAAAATGAAACTCTAAATTTTTACACAATATATACATCAAGATATGCAATCTGAAGGTCCTTGATTTCTCACTGCTTTTAGTGCATCAACTATCTAAAGATGGGTGCATAATGCATATGTTAGCTTCTCCATCTTTTCTAAATCCATGCAGGGGCCTTGATCATAAGTTACTATTGTAGCATCTATATGCTTGATGTTCTGATTCAGTACATCTAGTGAGTGTGCTAGTGCATTTTTTAGTTGTGCTTGTCTAGCCCTTATCTTTGCAATCTCTTTTTCTGCCTTCTCTATTTTATCTATCTGTCCTTGATAAACATTATTGCACATATTTATGTCTTGAGAGGGATCTTCAATTGATTTTCTTACTACTTCCATCAGAAACTCTACTTCCTGAATCTTCTAAGAGTGGTTTGAAGTGAGTTTATCCTTGTTTATGCAATCAACTATCATCTTTCTTCCTTTTTCTGCTAACTCTTTCATCATTTCTTGACCAATATTAAGAGAGTTTAGATCAAGTGAGAAATTGTCTATCAAATCATTTAGCCTTTTCTTGTTGTATTTCTCTTCTACAATTTTTGTTGTTGAGTCTTCTAGACTTAAAAAGTTCTCTTTGAAACTCGACAAGATACTGCTAACATCATCCATTGAGTGAACACTAATCAATTTCTTATCCTTAGGCAATAAGTTATTTAGTATGCTAACTTATTCCACAAATAGAGGATTCCTCATTACTTGTTTTTCTTTGGCTTTCTCCATAGCCATCACACTTATCTTTATTAGATCCTCTTCTCCCCATGAATCTAAACTTGTTGTATCAAGATTCAAACTTGACAACAATGATATTGAGAGTTTAGGACTAAGAAATAAGTCTGCGCTTTGACTTATATCCATAATTTCACTCTTTATCTTTATTGGGATCTCAACATAAGGCTCTTCTTTAAGTTCATCTTCCTTCCCATTTTCTTGTCCTGGTATATCTTCAATTGGGACTTCTTCTTGTTTCATAGGTGTTTCTTCATCGCATAGGATCTCAGCTTCTTCAGTACTCACAAATGCTTCTTCAAAATTATCTAGGTCATTATCTATTTCCGCCATGGATATTTCAACATCATCAATCACAATTATTTCATCTTTTGTTTTTAGTACTTCAGTAGATATTGTAACCTTGGGTGTAGAATCTTGTGGACTTGTAAAAGGTACATTAGGGATCTCTGATTCTTTTTCTTTCTTGGAGGGAACTTGGGTTGCAGGCATAGTAGGAGGGTACATGTGTCTATCCAAAAATACTTGCTCAAATTCTTTCTCTGTCTCCTTCGTAATCAACTCATAATATTTGTTCATTATGTGCAGAGTTCTGATTTTTGATCTTAGATGAGGCTTTACCAAATCTAACAACAATAACTTCTCTTCTAGTGAACAAATAGGGAGGTTTTCATCCAAAGTATTTTCTCTAATTCTCATATCCTCCTCTATAGCTTTTCTTTTCAACAAATCAAGTATATTCCATACATTATCAAGGATGACTATCTTAAGTTCCAAAACTGACTTTTTGAACTTAAGCATATGCTTGATAATCATAAAATGAATTTTTGATTTATCAATCTCATGATATTTGTCATAGAATTTTGCAATCTGATCTATCCTGCCTTCATCAACAACTCTAGTTCTTAAAACTTCCAAATTCAGTCTGAATCCTACCTCAGGAGGTTCTTGAGTGTTCTTCACTTTCCTTCTAGTTGTCCTTGAGGATGGGTGGTTTGTGATAGTTTGCTTCTTGCTTCTAGACACCGTTCTTGGCTCTAGAGGTGGAGTGGATTCTAGATCAACTATGATAGAAGGGGCAGAGGTTCTTTCTCCTATCTTATTCTTCTTCTCCTTCGGATCATCACATTTTTCTATTTTGATTTCTATAGATGAGGGTGCGCTCTCAATTTGCATAGAAATATTGGCTTCCCTTGCTTTGTCTATGTCTTCTTGGGTGACACCATGAATTTTTAGAATATCAGAGATAATTCGAGATGATTTTCTCTTAGTTGTTGCACTGTATAAAATAGAATCAACTTGTCTTCTCTTCTCTTCATATGTGCCCCATCTAGGTTCATTGGGATCCTTAGGAACAGATAGGAGGAATTTTTCATAGCCTTCCAAAATATGCTCCTCTACTTCATAACCAAGTGGATGAATCCACTTTGTTCTAGGCTCAATTGCTTCCATGTAGTATCTATTTCCACCATGAAGCATATAGTGTCCTTGTATTTCTCCACTATCTTCTTAGGTATTCTGTACATTTTTTTCATCTTGATCCTGAATGTTTTAATTTCTAGATCCATATAATCCTTTAAGGTTCTCTCAGATGTTGCCTTAAATGAAATTTGAGGCAAGGTAGTGTAAGATGAAAAATATGGTTTTGAATAGGGTTTAGAATAATGCACATGAAAGAGACCCTAAACCAATATTTTACACATACATATAAATTATAATGATATGGAAAGTAAATATAGGAGACTAATATTGAAATGAAGATAAAATTTACCTACCTCTAAAAAAGAATTAGCTGGAAACCCTGTCAAATACTCTTAGAAACTATTGACTTTCGAATCCTCAAACTAAAATTATGAGATCTACAAAACCTAGAAATATTTTTCTTTTTTGAGCAAGGTTGACCTTGACCTCAGGATACAGGTAAGATCTTACCCAAGGGCACAATCTTACCCCTTCATTTCCAACCTTGACCTGCACTACTCTGACATAAATTCTATTCGCGGATCCTGAAAGTTTGTCAAAAAGGGTATCTAGATTTGCACTAATATTCATTGTCTCACACTTGTACCTACAAGAAAAGGGTTTTGTTGTTGGGTGAGGGGTTTTCCTTGGTCAAACCCTAGTTTGGAATCAACCTTGAAACGTAATTGAAATTGAGAATGCTAGCAAGTAGTAGAAGTAGATCTAATAATGAAGCCATGATATTCAATAGATATGCAATTGTATTTGAAATGTAAACAAGTATATTGATATGAAAGCTTGGACTCAACAATGTAAATCAAAACCATAAATTTAAATCAAAACCTCCATGATTGTATGCTTGGAATCCACCTTGAAGGAAGAAAGAATAGATCTTGAAGATGAACAAAGGATCTTGAAGGAAGATCACTCCAACATGATGGATAGATCTAGGGTTTGAATGTTGAATCTTGAATGCTTGAACCAAATCCCTTCAAAGGCTTCATGTGATAGACTGAGAGCTCATAAGAAAACATATAAGAACAAACTTTGTGAGCTTACTCAAGATAAATGAGACATAAGAGGTTTAAAATTATCTACTTTTTATGATCCGACTTAAGATTTGTGTGCAATATAATATCCTACTGAATCTTTCAGTCATCTCAAGTAGACAATGTACCTTATGGAATTGTAGATATAGCCTATGAGATTGTGAAGAAAAACATGAAGGTAGAGCTATGTGAGATCTTTTTGAAACAATTTGATGACAATATGAATAAAATCAAGAAGGAAATGACAAATACTTTGAAGTTTAGATCACTACTGGTATGTATATTTTTCTACTTCCAAAACTTCTTTCCATCAATCAGTTGTGTAGTGAGGAATGTGAACTTACTAATTATTTACTAGATAAATGAGTTTATTCAAAGTTTAGGAGATAAAATTGAAATGATTATGAATGATTACTTTTCAAAATTTCAAGAAAAAATGCATAAGAAGTTTAGAATTCCACCACAACTAGTGGAAAAATATAAGGATACAATATGTTTTGAAGTAGACACTGACACTTGTATAGTGAGGGATGTGGAGCCAAGAACCATCTGGTTACCACCAATGGGTTATGAAATGGATATTGATAATGCATCATTACAGATTGAAGGTTTATTAGAGAAACCAACTGACAAGAGAGCCAATCAGTATGACACATATGAGGAAGTAAAGTATAAAATAAAACTAGGTATATTGATACCTAAGGCATTAAGGAAAACCAATAGGATGATTAGAAGTTTGTCAAAAAAATTGGGAGTTACTGCTAAAGAAGATAAAGCTGGTCCTTGAATGATTACGGGGAATAAAATTAGAATAAAAAAGGAGACCCCTAGCCCAATCGGTGCAAGACCATTAACAAGGTCTTCCTCCACACCGAGAGAGAAACAAAAATTAGAGGTAGAACTACAAAAGCCTAAAACCTACATGAGATAAAATAAGACATCAGGTAGACCGAGAAGGAAGTTGAAATTACAAGAAGACAGTGAAACTGAATCTGAAGATGTAATTCAATTTAGAGTTGTGAAAAATTAGACACCAAAACTAAAGAACTTAGATGAGTCAATTAAAGTACTTAAGAAATATGGAGGTTATTTTGGAATAGAACATCTTAAATATGAAACTAGAAATGAAGAAGATAAATAAAAAATGAAGAAGCTACTGTGTTTACATTGCACAAGTTTAGGAATACTCTAGTTGAGATGGCCTATCGAGTATTAAATAAATACTACATAGATGCAAGATAGAAATATGCCTTGGCATATGAGAAACAAATGAGGGAGAGATCCCTAGCTATCACTATTCCTGAATTATCCACAAGAGGAATTAAAGAAGCATTAAAGGAATATTCTAAGAGATTCCTAGTCAAGGGAAGAGCACTAAGGATAATGGTCGGTAAACTTGAGGAAGTTCAATAAGAGACAAATGATTTAAGGAGAAATATATTCTTTCCCAACCTACCGACATAAATCAAGGAACCCCAAGGGAAGTCAAATCTCATTGATTTGACAACAGATAAAGAAGAGGTCATCATTGAAGACATAACAAATAAAGACCCAATAGAGGGTATTGTAGATGATGAAAATGTAATAGCAACCGAGGACAAGGATACTAAATAAATGAATCTTGATGATTCAAAAAAAGAAAAAATGATGGATGTAGATCTTGTTATTAAACAAATACTAATTTTTCCCAAGATTGAAGAAGTTATCTTGGAGGCTACAAAAGATGTTCCAATAAATGTGGAAGCCCTCGCAGAACCAGAAAAGGAGAAAGAACAAAAAGAAACTATATAGTCGGTCACTCCTACTGAGACCATTGATCCCCACCAAAAACAAGAACCGGTGAAAGAGAAGGAAACTGATAAATAATAAGAGAAGAAATAAGAAAAAATAAGAGAATAAGGAAGAAAAGATACTACTACTCCCACAACTTATGATGTGAATTTATCTACTAGATAGAGTGCACAAGCCACAAAGAATAAATCAAAGAAGGGAAACCATGAAAAGGAGATAATTGACTTAAGCCAACCTATTGTTATACTAAAGGTTGACATCTCCACCATGAGCCTCAAGGAATTATCTGAGTTTAGAGATTTACTCAAGAGGAAAGATGCACAAGACAAATTGCTTGCAAAGAAGCATAAAATAGATGTACTTGAGAATGTCAAAGAAATAATACAGGAAATAGTACCAGATGCAAATATCAATGAGAAAGGAAGTATATATAGTCAACTAAGTGAACTGGTAAGCCAAATTAATAAACCAAGTACTGAGACCGCAAAATATTTGATGCAAGTGCGCATAGAAAGAAAATGGAAAATAAGATCATTTAAGAATTACTTCAATCAATATCACTTGACAAGGGAAAACTTTCTGTACTGGAAACTAAGTTGGAAAAAGACTTGCTAGATATTCTTTCATTATTTCATAAAATATGTTTGATTTCTAATTTCACAAAGGATATAAAAACAAAAGATGAAAATGTTGAGAAGGAGTTGACTAAGAAGCTAGTTAAGGTAACAACCAAGCCTGATACTTTCAAAGTATACTATCAAAGGATGAAGCACCAATTGGTAGTGCAACATGAGTTGAGGAAAGAGGAGAATAAAATTAGACTGTATCTAATGGAGCTGCAATCATTTTTGATGCCACAGATTGAGTCACTACAGAAGCATACTCACAAGGCTAAAGACTTAGTGAACACCCCAGATGTAAGTGCTAAGGATAACATCATAAGTATAACAACTAATATAAGTGAACAGATTATAGTGTTACAGACACTCAAGGATTCATGGAAGGCCGCACTGAAAGATGCATAGGAAATTTATAAATTTATTTTTTCCAAGATCCCTCCACCGGATAAATAGTAAGTAATTTTTTTGGCATTTTTGTTAAAAAAAGGGTTATAGTAGATAAAGGGATAGACATATGTTGTTGTCTAAGTAAAATAAAAAGGGGATAGTACTAAACATATGGCTATATTGTATAGTTTGAAGAGGATTATATGTATAGAAGATGGATAAATATACATATAAGAAGTATTTCCATAGGGAGAGCAATAGACTTTACAGAGGAATGTATACATGGTCGAATTTGGCTAAGGACCTAAGGACGCAAAATTTTGATGACATTGAAGGTTTTTAACAAAGATACCAGACTAATGTCAAAGGGAGAGATTGATACTCCTATAGAGTTATTTTTTTGTCATTATTTATGATTAATTCATAATGATTGTCAAAGTCATTCGATAAAGAAGGAAAGTCTATTCTATAAAAAGAAATAAAGGAAAGAAAGTTTGGTAAAGGCAAAGGAAGTCAAGATACCAAGCAAGGCAGAGCAAGGAAAACTGAGCAATGAGCACTGAACAGTACTGAGCTACAACATCTATTGAACTGAGAGAAGATAAATATTACCGAGAAAGAGAAAAACATATTACCGAGCATCACATGCCAATAGAAGAATAATCTATAGATACATTGAATCTAGACACCGAGAAAAAATGTTTTACAAATATCCAAGAGATTATTTGTTAGAACATTGGAGATTTAAATATAATGATTGTGTATGATTACAAGTTGAGATTCTCCAATGAGAATTAAATGTGATATATGCATTGGAGAAGTAACCAATGCTAGCACCGCTTAAGGAGAAGATTCTAGAATGTTTCCACCTCTTCTAGAATTGAATATAAAATGGATCAGAGTGTGAAAATCATAGAGAGTGTGAGTCTATGATACAAAAGAGAAGTTGTAGAGAGAAGGTGTTGATCATTCAGAGATAATTTTGAAGGTGATGATAAAAAAAGCCACCGAGTAACAAAGAAATAAAGAGTAGAGTGTGAGTGTGATACAGAGTTGAATCTACCGAGTACAAAATTGATATTGTGAGTGAAATATAGTATTAGGTAAACTGTTATTGAGCATATTGAGTCTGATAAGCATAAGTTGATACAAGTGTTATAGAAAAAATTATTACTGATTAAGTGTGTAATCAGAATTGTAAAATCTCTTAGCTGAGTGTGTTAGAAAGCAAAGATCCCCAAGATAACTGAGAGGGGGGGGGGGGTGAATCAGTTATCTGATAATTAAACCATTTATCAACTTCAATATCAGCTTCAATAGCTTTAAACCATATAATCAATGCAGTAACCAACCATAGAAAGATAATCATACACAATGACACAATAACACAAGATATGTTAACTAGGGAACCTCTTGATCAAAGAGTAAACCCTGGTGGGAATGATGCCCACAAAATGATGCACTAAAATGAAAGTTCCTTGTGAAATGATGGACCATGTTAGGAGTCTTATGAAATACATTTAGTACATATGAATCTTTGTTAGGAGATTTTGAATCCCTGTTAAAAGATTCTAACCCTGTTAGGAGTTATGGAAGACAGAAGGACCCACTACCCAAACAGCTTCAAGGCAAGATCTTTGAACTCACTGTCCAACAGATCTTAGGATTATTCAATAGAATAATATGAAATATGTTACCTCCTTCAAACTATGCCAAAACCACACTCTTTGCTACACAAGATCACAAATCTAGATCTTTGTACTTGGCAAGTCTTAATTCACCACTGAATTAGCTCTATTTTTCACCTCATGCATATATTCACATCACAACTTTCACAATTTCATATCACAACTATTACAATCCCATCTTTCAACAAAGAAAACATTCCTTCCTTTATACCACACTTAAATAATTACAAATGAGTCGGCATCCAAATATAAAATAATAATTTCAACACGCTACATCAAAATTACATAAAAACTGTCAGCTTCCAGATAACAATAACTTTCCAATCATGTGACCTCAAAGTTTGTGCTATGAACCACATCAACACCAATGAGTCTCAAAATTCCCTTTAACTGCGTAGAATTAGATTCCATCGCGGTTAGGAGATATCCTCCAATTACCAAAAACTGCTACTCAGGAACACTGCCAAAATACTGCTTCCACCAAAATGCTTATAAATTTCATGAATAAATGAATTTATTTTTGCATTGTTAACCATAGGTTAATAACACACCAAAGAACATACCATCAACTGTGCATAACTCAATTTGCAATATAACATGTGCGCAAAACAAAACTGTGCCTGCTTCTCTGCTAAACTCCAGAATAACACTGTGTTGACATTAATGATAATCATAGTCATGAATGCAACAACCACTGCTATAGAATGACTATCAGAGACTTCAACATTCATTCCTAACAATCTCCCCCATTGGCATTGATGGCAACATAGATGAAAAACATCCAATGTTCCAAAAATCCAATCATTGCTGCTCAACTGCTCTGTTGCTCTTCATCAATCAAATCTTCCTTCATTTTCCTATTCAGTCTCTCCAACAAATGTAGTTCCTTAATATTTTTCATGATTCTCTCCCCCATTGACATCAATGAAAGAAAATTCCATCACTATGTCAAACAATAGCTCAATTTCAAAAGACACTGTTCAGAGAATATATTCACAAGAGTCCTCATGACTCAGCTCAGATACATATACTCCCCCATAGAGGAAGTACCAACATCCAATCTAGAAAATAGATAGGGCCATAAACCACTGGATGGATGCAACCATCTACATCTTTACTCAAAAGTAGGCTAGGGCATAACCCCAAGCATACCTCTTAGATACTCAAATGTATCCTTAGGCAAAGGCTTTGTAAATATATCTGCTATCTGCTCCTTTGTGCTTATGTACTCCAGTTTGACTTCTTTCTCAGCAACTTTCTCTCTTACAACATGATACTTGATCTCTATATGCTTTGTCTTAGAATGTAAAACCAGATTTTTTGACATACTAATTGTACTTGCATTGTCACAATGTATAACAACAGGCTCATCAAACTGAATTCCAATATCCTTCAACATTTGCTTCATCCAAATTATCTGGTTACAATTTTTTGCTGCTACTACATACTTTGCTTATGTTGTACTCTGTGAGATACAATTCTACTTTTTTCTCAACCAAGAAACTAATCTTCCTCCAAGAAAAAAGGCTCCACCGCTGGTGCTTTTCTTATCATCAACACTGCCTCTCCAATCAGCATCAGTATATGCACATAGGATAAAATCATCAGAAGTTTCATACCACAATCCATAGTCCATTGTGCCTCTAAGATATCTCAATATCCTCTTTACTGCTACATAATGTGACTCTCTAGGTTCAGCTTGAAATCTTGCTACGATTCCAACTGAATGTTGTATATCTGGTCTAGTGTGTGTCAAGTACTACAATCCACCAATCATGGATCTGTACTTCTTCTGCTCAACTGCTGGTGTTTCATCTTTACTAGATAGTTTATGTCCTATAACCATAGGTGTTCCAATTGGTTTACAATTCTCCATACCGAATCTTTTCAACAAATCATCCAAGTACTTTGTCTGACTTATAAAGATACCATCTTTCTTTTGTGTTATCTATAATCCCAAAAATTATTTCATTTCTCCAATCATACTCATTTCAAATTCTATCTTCATTCCATCAGCAAATTTGTCACTAGCTTCATCTTCTCCTCCAAAAATAATGTCATCAACAAAAATAACCAAAACTAACAATCCATTCTTAATTTCTTTTGTATATAAGTTACTATCAACTATTCCTTTTGTAAATCCCAATTTTAACAAATACTTATCCAATCTAGCATACCAAGTTCTAGGTGCTTTCTTTAGTCCATACAATGCTTTCTTTAGTTTACATACCATGTCTCCTTCTTGAGTCAAAGGAAAACCTTTAGGCTGCTCAATGTAGACTTCTTCTAATTCACCATTCAGAAATGTTGACTTCACATCCATCTGATACACTTTGAATTTCTTAAATGCTTCATAAGCCAAAAATATTCTTACTGCTTCAAGTCTTGCCACAGGGGAAAAAGTTTCTTCATAGTCAATTCCTTCTTGCTGTGAGTATCCCTTACATACCAATCTTGCTTTGTTTCTAATTACTTCTTGTTCATTCATCTTGTTCTTGAATACCCATTTAGTTCCAATCACATTTTTGTCTTTAGGTCAAGGGACCAATTTCTATGTCTTGTTCTTTTCAATCTGATCCAATTCTTCTTTCATAGCTTTAATCCAAAGTTCATCTTCACAAGCTTCATTAGTAGACTTAGGTTCAATTTGAGAAATCAAACATAAATGTACCTTCTTTCTAGTCATAACTCCTCTGTCCAAACTTCCAATCACTTGTTCAATAGGATGATGTCTTGATATATACCTATTAGGTGTCATAGTCACTGATCTTTCTTCAACTGTAGATTCTTCTTTATTTTCTTCAACATGACTTTCATTCAACAATTCACTATCAGTCTCAAAAAATTGTTTAGTAGTTTCAATGTTAGGCTGAGGGTTAGTTCCTTCATCAGATTCATAATAAAGCATTCTTTCCTAAATTTTAAACTTCTCATCAACTTTTACATTTGCACTTTCAATAATAGTCTTAGTTCTCTTATTGTAACATTTATATGCTTTGCTTTTCAAAGAATATCCCAGAAAAATTCTTTCATCACTTCTAGGATCAAACTTTCCTATCTCACCAGTCATATGATGTGAACAACCACTATCTATAATCCAATCAGCGTTCTTTTCAACTTGGGAAACTAAGGCTTTCTCTTCCTTAACATTAGATTCAGAATTTTCTTCCTTAATTGCTACAAATCCTATGTCATCAAAGTTATCATTATCACTGTCGCTCAAATGTCTTTCAATTCCTGCTTCAATTTCTCCATCATTTGCATAATAACATTCTTTAGATCTTCTAGGCTTGAAATTATTTCTATACTTCTTAACTCTCTTAGGACACTTAGATGCAAAATGACCATATTCTTGACATGTCCAACATTTAAATATTTTCTTACCATCTAGTTCTCTTTTCACAAGCAAGGCAATACCTTCTTCAATCTTCTTATCTTCATCAGATTTGGATCTACTATTGCTGGCATAATCTCCATTCACACTTGTACTTCTAGAAAAAGTAGGTTTGATGTTAAGAGCACTGAATGTTGTCTCCACTCTAGGTAGTTCTCCTGATAATCTCAAATTCACCTCTATTGCTTCCAATCTTCCAAGAAGAGTCTCTCTTGAAAAGTTTGGTGTACAAGGTATCACTTGTTCAATCATTTGTGTAGTCTGCTTGAATACTGGTGTCAATGTTCTCAAAATCTTCCATATTACTTCAATCTCTATCTTTTCACCTCTACAAGACTTTATTCCTGCAATAATTTCTGACATCCTACTAATATAGCTTCTAATAGATTCATCTTCCATCATTCTTATGTCTTCAAATGCACAAATCCAATTATGTAACCTAGCTTTCTTTGCATGTTCATCACCTTCAAAAGTAGAATGTAAATCTTTCCAAATATCATAAGATCTAGTTAAACCTTTTACCTGACTGTATTCATTCTCTAGAAGTGCTGATTAAAGTGCTTCTCTTGCAAGTATGTTACACATGAATAGATCTACCTCATCTTTAGAACTTGATTCAAGACCGTCTTCTTCAATTATAGTTCTCTCATTTTTTGTAATCAACCAATAACCTGGTCCTAAACACAAGAGATGTGTCTTCATCTTTTCTTTCCAGCTGTCAAAATTTACTCCATCAAACTTAGGGCTTTCTTTCCTAAAATTCACCATAGATCTCCTTAAGTTGTTAAACTTCTCTTTCAAGGACCTACCGCTCCGATACCAATTGTTAGAAAGCAAAGATCCCCAAGATAACTGAGAGGGGGGGGGGGTGAATCAGTTATCTGATAATTAAACCATTTATCAACTTCAACAACTTTAAACCATATAATCAATACAGTAACCAACCATAGAAAGATAATCATACACAATGACACAATAACACAAGATATGTTAACTAGGGAACCTCTTGATCAAAGAGTAAACCCCAATGGGAATGATGCCCACAAAATGATGCACTAAAATGAAAGTTCCTTGTGAAAAGATGGACCCTGTTAGGAGTCTTATGAAATACATTAAGTACATATGAATCTCTGTTAGGAGATTTTGAATCGCTGTTAAAAAATTCTAACCCTGTTAGGAGTTATGGAAAACAGAAGGACCCACTGCCCAAACAACTTCAAGGCAAGATCTCTGAACTCACTGTCCAACAGATCTTAGGATTATTCAACAGAATAATATGAAATGTGTTACCTCCTTCACACTATGCCAAAACTACACTCTCTGCTACACAAGATCACAAATCCAGATCTCTGTACTTCGCAAGTCTTCCTTCACCACTGAATTAGCTCTATTTTTCACCTCATCCATATATTCACATCACAAATTTCACAATTTCATATCACAACTATTACAATCTCATCTTTCAACAAAGAAAACATTCCTTCCTTTATACCACACTCAAATAATTACAAATGAGTTGGTATCTAAATATAAAATAATATTTTCAACACGCTACATCAAAATTACAAAAAAACTGTCAGCTTCCAAATACAATAACTTTCCAATCGTGTGACCTCATAGTTTGCACTATGAACCACATCACCACCAATGAGTCTCAAACTTCCCTTTAACTGCACAAAATTAGATTCCATCCCAGTTAGGAGATATCCTCCGATTACCAAAAACCACTACTCAGGAACACTACTAGAATACTGCTTCCACCAAAATGCTTATAACTTTCATGAATAAATGATTATTTTTTTGCACTGTTAACCATACGTTAATAACACACCAAAGAACATACCATCAATTGCACATAACTCAATTTTCAATATAACATGTGTGCAAAATAAAATTGTGTATGCTTCTCTGCTAAACTCCAAAATAACACTGTGTTGACATCAATGACAATCATAGTCATGAATGCAACAACCACTGCTACAGAATGACTGCCAAAGGCTTCAACATTCATTCCTAATAGAGTGGATCCTAATAGGTCTTATATTATAAATCCTTTAACAAGGTACATATCTTAGATTAGAGTTGTAAAATCATTTAGCAAGGTAGACTTAATTGCTCTTTAGACTCTTAATAGGGTTAATACTCTTAATAGGGTAAGCTATCATAAATAGCTAACATTGTAGTGTTAGGAATGAATACTGAATATGTCCTATGAGGGAGTATTTGAGTAGTCATGTAGCAGTTGTATGTTGCATTCATGACTGTGTTTGTCATTGATGTCAACATATTGATCTACTAGAGATTAGTAGAAAAGTAGACAGTGTTTGAATTAGCAAACGTGGAAAATTGTAGATCAAGCTATGTGGCATTGATAAATTATTCTTTATTGTGTCCTGAGATTATGGTTAAGGGGATGTATGGAAATTCAATTATTCATGATAGTTATGAGTAATCTTGTGGGAACAATATTCAGACAATGTTCCTAAGAAGTGGCTTGTGATAACCGAATTATATCTCCTAACTAGGATAGAATCTGGACATGCAAAGTTGTACAAAGGTTGAAGACATTTTGGAGGTGACTTGGATGAGATAGCATAGGCAGAGGTCGCATGTGTGAAGATTTATTTAGTTTGGAAGCTGACAGTTTTATGTGGTTATTAAATATTATGTAACGTGTAAAGATTTATATTTTGTAATTGGTTAAGCCTACTTGGCCGACTCTATTATAAATGATTTGAGTGCGATATAAAGGAAGGATTGTTTTCCTTGATTGTAATGAAGTAGAGAGATATATGATGCTATTGATGTTGTAAGAGGATATGCGAATTAAGAAGATCTGGTACAGAGATCTGGTGAAGTATTTGGTGTGATTTTGGCATAGATAGAGGAGTGAAGAGAATTTGTTGAGATCAGTAATTATTGGTATTATTTTGTTTGAATAATATAGAGATCAGTTAGACAGTGAGTTCAGTGATCTTGCCCCTGAAGCTATTTGGACAGTGGGTCCTACTTTCTTTAACTCTTAATAGGGATTCAAAGTCTCCTAACAAGGACTGATATGTACTAAATTTATTTAATAAGGCTCCTAATAGAGTCCATCCTCTCACAAGGAATTTTCATATTAGTACATCTTTTGTGGGTACCATCCCCACTGGGGTTTACTCTCTGATCAAGAGGTTCCCTAGTTAACATATCTTGTGTCATTGTGTATGTTTATCTTTCTATGGTTTCTGTTTATATTGGTTACATGGTTGAAATCTAATAATGGTATTTGATGAAGGGTACTCCCTTTAATACCACAAACACATAACAGAAACAAAGAAACAACAACAATTTGCAAGAACAAAAAATATGCTTCTTATTATCTCCACAAATGTGGAATTACAATGTGCAAAGCCACATGGGCATCTTCTTTACAATATTCTAAGGGACAAAGCCTCAAATTAATAACCAGAACTACTCTTAACTGCTCCGAACTACTCTGAACTGCCTAAGACAACACTACGAGCCTTCCTTATATAGGCAATTTCAACCGCCCGAGAAGGTTCGAGAAATTTAGCCTTTAAGACCGACTACACATAGAATTATTTTATTTTTACAATTATTACAATAGGGTCGGCTCACAACAAATACAAAATATGTTTTTAGATAACCCAACTTTCGGAGGCCATAAATTTTTAACCATAGCTCTGTTTTTCTATTATAACCACTTTTCAGAAATGTTAGGATGTGATCTACATTGCTTAACTAGCGCAAGCTCCAGTCAGCTGGGGGTCGATCGTGATCTGGAGCCTCTAAGGCCTTCAAAATTGAGCTCAAAGATTTTGTACCCAAAAACCTCAATAACTTCACTGATACATATGATATGATAATGAAACTGAACTGGTAGGCTAATATGACTAAGATGAACCTCCATTTGTAAAATCAAAACATTCTGAGATCATATGACCAACTTACTAAAAATAGTAAGTTTCCATAAATAGCAGCTCTGCACAAGATAATCCTTATTGAAAAGAATCTAGAAATATTTTTGGGTGATGCAAGATTTCTCTTACACCCAGGATGCTCCTACATCAAACACCCGGGGTAATTTGAGAAGTGACCCTGTCACGTCTCAGGTGTGAAGAGGAAAATCAAGACGGTTAACCTCCTCCCTTGTTAGCCATGATGAATTTTCAATAGTTCATCCTTTCCATTTGACTAGATATTCTTCATATGTCCTATTCCTTGTGCTTCTGCCAACATGACTATCTAGTATATCCTCAATCTCCTTGGTATCTGAACTAGTTGCTAGAATATTCCACTATGCTTCTATGATCTCATTTTCAACACCCCCTTCATGATACTCTATTAAATTTGAAATGTTAAATACTGGTGAAATATTCAGCTTAGTAGGAAATTCTACCTCATAGGCATTTTTTGAATCATGCTTCTTCAGTATCTTACATGGCCCAAACTTCTTCATTTTCAACTTGTTATATGTACCAACTGAAAATTGCTCCTTCTACAAATGAACCATGACTTCATCCCCAACCTAAAATTTCTTATGCCTCCTTTTCTCATCTGCATTAGCCTTATACTATGCATTTATCTTGGTAATGTGCTTCCTCACCTCCTCATGGATGTTCTTCAAATGTTCTACAAAATCTTCAGCTTCAGCACTACTTATTTCTCCTTTATCTATCTTCCTCAACTCAGATGCATTTCTGGGACTACTTCCATATATAATCTAGAATGGTGATTTACCAATGCTCCTATTGATAGAATTATTGTATGCAAATTCCACCTATGGTAAAATCAAATCCCATCCTATTGGCTTATCTCCAACCAAACATCTCAGAAAATTTTTCATACTCTTATTCACCACCTCTATCTTTCCATCTGTTTATGGATGATGTGATGAACTGAACTTCAAATCTATCTTTAACTTCTTCCACAATGTGCGCCAGAAATATCCAACAAACTTAGTGTCCTGATCTGAAACTATGCTCTGTTGCAAACCATGTAGTCTCGCCACTTCTCTAAAAAATAATTTTGCTATATGAACAACATCATTAGTCTTCTTGCAAGGAATGAAATGTGCCATCTTTAAAAATCTATCAACCACCACAAAAATTGAATCATGTCCTCGTTGAGTCCTTGGTAAACCAAGAACAAGATCCATACTAATATCCTCCCAAGGCTTCTCTAGTACAGGTAATGGATGATACAACCCTGTATTCTGCTTTACTCCCTTTGCCATCTGATATACTCTACAACTCTGTACAAACTTCTTGACATCTTACTGCAACTGTGGCCAATAATAATTCTCTCTAACCAAAGCAAGAGTTTTATCACAACCAAAATGTCCATCCAATCCTTAGCTATGCTTCTCCTTGATGGATTATCCCTCATAGAACTTCGTGGAATAAACAATTGAATCCCTCTGAATAACATACTATAGGTTTTGAGCAATAAAAATTCACAAAACCTGAAGATCACCTACATACGAAAACCTATTACAAGGAAGTAGAGACAAGAAGAGGGCAAGGGTTTGACTCAAAAAATGAAGAAAAAAATATCTTCAAATAATGAATGAATAAAATATACAATGGATCATCCTTATAAAGGAAATCAAAAGTCTTGAAAGGCAAACCCTAGTGCATGTAATAATTGGTTAAATTATTACAAGTCTAATGCATGCAAGTTTATATTTAAAACAACTAGTGCATAAGTTTAAAACAACTAGTGCATGTGTGTTTAAATATAAACAACTAAAGAAAAAGAGTTGACATCTTAACAAAGGATTAAAGTTAATTAATATAATTAATACTTTACTCTAACACATACTATCCTGGATGATGAAATCCAACCACTTTGTTCTATCTAGAGTAACTGGTTCTGTACAAGCTTGATAGTCCCAACTAGTACTGAGAGGGGAGGGGTGAATCAACACCTCAAAAAAAAATTTCTCTTTAAATCTGGTGAAGTAAACTTACAGCAAAAAGGAAAATAGATTTAAGCATATAATAACAACAAGTAAACAATCACATAGTGATGCTAGATTTATCACGTGGAAACCTAGTTAGGGTGAAAACTACGGTGTGAGGGGACCTCACAAATTTTGTACTCTTCTAGAGTACGCCCTATTAGGAGCCTTCCTAGTTAAAGGATAAAAATGTACTTGTTAAATATGACCCGGTCAAGGGATTTGTTACAATAAGGCCGGTTAGTGCATGCCTGGTTAGAGGACTTTGAACACCTTGAAAGATGTCACTCGGTTTAGGGATTTTGATACAAGGGACCTATTAGAGTCCACCCAAATACTAGGATTTAACTATTGTAATTGCTAGAAAATAATAGAGAGATGACCTTTTACAAATGGCTTTGCATAGCCTGATAAGATCTTTGTTTGTGCTCAACTAAGAAGCATCACCGATCACTGCAGGTGTCTTCTCTACTTTTGTGCTTCTCTGCACAGTCTCCTTTCTCACTTCTTCTTTCTTCTTTTCACCCTAGCTTTAGTAGCTTATAGGTTCACTTTTTTTCTTGGAAAAATAAATGAGGTGACTTCTACTCACCTTAGGCAAAAGAATATATAGAGCCCTGGCCCTAATTGTGCTCAACATGCATGACCTAATTTCAGATCCTTCTCGAATACATCAGTCAGTAGAGTACCAGTTTACTGAGGAAACATCTGGTGCATGCCCTTGCTTTATCTTCCTAATGAAGAAAGTAGTAGTTGTGTGCCAAGAAACTTTCCTTCATAGGAGATAACACTTTGTTTTAAAGCCACTAATTCTGGCTTTAAATCTTTTAAACGTACCTCAAATTGATCACCAAGATAACTCATAGTCATTTGGATTTACTGTAATAAATCTCATTCAAAGAGTTGGTTGGAACAGATAGTTGACTATGACTTCCTTGGTTCATACCAGAGTCATTAATATATCGATTGAGCTCTTAATGCTGTAAACAGGTAAGAGTCTTTGACCTATTATAGTCCCTTCCTTGGCTTATCGATTGCATAGTCCTCAGTTTTCTGTCCCTTGCTTGGCTTACCGGTTGCATAGTCCTTGGTTTGTTGTCCTTTTCTTGGTTTATTTGTACTTGTCTACACCGGTTATAGCCCGGTCCTTGGTCGATGTTGGAGTCCTCTTTTCCTTAACTGTGTACATTGCCTGGTGGCTAAGGCTTTGTATAGTGACTGATGGTATTTGTGTATATTCACAACTGTCTTGTATATTGGCACCATCGACCAAACCACCCTTCTTTCATATAGATATCCTTGGATCTTTTGACTTAGTAGAGATGACAAGTCTCTATACTCTTTTGCCAATCGATAACAATACTTGTACTGGTAGTAGGCTTACCGATTACCATCACTTGATGCCAACAATCTCCCCCTTTTGCGTTGATGGAAAAACCTCAAAAGCTTGATGGCCATGACCAATCACAATATCACCAGGTTATACTTGTATCTCATTGTTATTACTACAGCCTTTTGATTCTTGCCAAGCTCTCCCCCTTTTTGACAATAATGCCAAAGGCTAGTCAGAAAGACTACCTTTATGTAATCTGCCCCCTATGAGCACTATTCTTTTTCATCAGTCCAGAAAAGATGAGTTGTAACCCTCTGTTGAAGCACAATGAACTGATGATCTCCTTTCCAGGTTTACTGAAGATCATGAAGGGGTATCACCCCTAATTTACCTCTAAGATACTCAAAAGTATTCTTCGGTAATGGATTGGTGAAGATATCAACAATTTGTTCCTTGGTAGGAACATACTCTAGTCTCACCTCCTTGTCTTGTACCAGCTCTCTCAAGTAATGATACTTGATGGCAATGTGCTTTGTCTTGGAGTGCATAATAGGGTTCATGGATATGTTAATTGCACTAGTGCTATCACTATATAGCTATTGGTTCAGGTATCTATTCTTTGATTCCTTCTAGTAGTCATTTTATCCAGATTACCTGTGTGTAATTGATTGTTGTAACAACATATTCAACCTTTGCAGTAGATTGTGAAATACAATTTTGTTTCTTACTTGTCCAAGAAACAATTCTTCCACCGAGAAAAAATGTACCACCATGTGTGCTCTTTTTGTCATCAATGTTGCCAACCCAATCTGCATTAGTGTACACTTTTACTTCAAATCCTCTCTTGTGAGGAAACCATAAGCCAAATTCCTCGGTTCCTTTTAGATACCTGAATATTCTCTTTACTGCTATGTCTCTTTAGGATTAGCAGAGAATCTTGCCACTATGCCAACCGCATGTGCAATGTCCGGTCTACTGTTAACAACATACTACAATTTTCCTATCATGGACCGATACATTATTTCATTTACTTCTTTTGCATCATCTTCCTTTAATAACTTGAGGTTAGTTATCATTGGGGTTCCAACCGGTTTAGAATCTTTGAGTCCAAAAGTCTTAAGAATTTCTTTTATATACTTAGACTGAGAGATAAAAATACCTTCTTTTAGCTAATGGACCTGTAGTCTAATGAAAAATTTTATTGCACCTATCATAGACATCTTGAATTCTTTCTTCATCTCTTTAGCAAAGGCTTTGCTCATCCTATCATCTCCTCCAAAGATGATATCATCCACGAAGATCTCAATAATAAGATTTCCATCTTTTTCAATCTTGAGATACATATTGTTGTTCTTCCCGGTTCTTGTGAATCCTATGGTCAGAAGATATGAATGAAGTCTTTCATACCATGTCCTTGGAGCTTGCTTAAGTCCATAAAGATCCTTTTTCAACTTGCAAACCATACTATCATCATGTGCAGATGTGAACCCTTTCGGTTGTTCAATGTAGACTTCTTCTTTTAGAATTCCATTAAGGAATGCAGACTTGACATCCATCTGATACACTTTAAACTTATTGTGTGCAACATAAAAAATAAGAATTCTCACTCCTTCCAGTCTTGCTACTAGTGCAAAGGTTTCTCCATAGTCTAGTCCAGCTTCCTGGGCATATCCTTTGTAGACCAATCTTGCCTTATTTCTTACTACTTTCCCTTCATCATTCAACTTATTTCTGTAGACCCACTTGGTCCCTATGACATTCTTGTCCTTGGTCTTGGCACAAGATCCCATGTGTCATTCTTCTCAATTTGCTCAATTTATTCCTCCATGGCCTTGACCCAATTTTCATCTTCTAGGGCTTCCCTTGTTGTTTTGGGCTCTATACAGGAAAGTAAACATATATTCCCTTTTTCCTTTTTCCTAGTCAAAACATTGACATGTTTTTCACCAATAATGTTATCAGTAGAGTGATATGTGACATACCTTGGGAGAACCAAGCATTGTTCCTAGACAGGCTCTTCTTATTGACCAATTTCTTCACCATGATTCTAAACATCTTCTTGTTCACCACCCTGTACTTCAGGTGTAGTTTCCTAAACCAGGTGATTATTCTAATGGTGTTCTTCTTTGTCTTCAGTAGTTGTTTCATTGAACTCAAAGACATTTTCTTCACTTTTCTCTTCAAGACTGTCATGATTGTTATGACCGGTCTCCTTAATCAGTTTTGAAGATTCATCAACTTTTACATTCATGCTTTCCATTATCTTTCCTGATCTCTTGTTCAGACACCGACAGGCCTTACTTTTGGTAGAGTAACCCAAAAATGTTCCTTCATCACTCTTGGGATCAAACTTCCCAGAATACATATCTCTTTTGATGTAACATTTACTACCAAAGATTTTGAAGTAACCTACACTGGGGGTATGCTTAAACCATAGTTCATAAGGATTCTTACCAGTTCCCTTATTGACTTGAACTTAGTTGAGTGTGTAGACAATAGTACTGACACCAAAAGTGGTGAGGGAGATTCTTTTGGATCAATAGGGTTTTAACACAATCAATCAGATTCATGTTTCTTCTTTCTACTACACCATTTTGTTGTGGAGTCCTTGGTGCAAAAAACTATCTTTTTATTCCATGTTCCTCACAATAGTGAGTGAACTCTTAAGAGGTGTATTCACCTCCTCTGTCTGACCTTAGGCACTTCAAGCTTGTACCGGTTTCCTTTTCCACTCTAGCTTTGTAGATTTTAAACATGTGGAAGGCTTATGATTTCTCTCTAAGATAGAGTGTCCACATCATTCTTGAGAAGTCATCTACAAAGATCATGAAGTGCCGGTCTCCATGGTAGCTCTTTATCTTTATTGGTCCACACATATCTATGTGCACAAGGTCTAGAACACTTTTAGTAGTAAACATCTTACTATTGAAACTTTCTTCGATTAGTTTTCCTAACTGATAGTCTTTACAAACCCCACTGATGGGTTTGGTAATCTCAGGGAGTCCTCTAACCAATTTATTTTTGCTTACTTTGATGATATTATCAAAGTTTATGTGGCAGAGTCTCTTGTTCCATAGCCAGCTACTATCTTCTTTGGAGATAAGATAGATTTTGCTTGATTCTCCTTTGACTAAAGCAATCAGACAGGCTCCTTCCATTGATTCTAGGTAGAACAGATTGCCTTTTCTCTATCTACCAGTTGTAACATGGGTTCCAGATTGAGTTTTGAATATACAGGAACCTTGCCCGAATTCCAACTGGAATCCTTTATTGTTCAGCTAAAAAACACTCATTAAGTTGTACTTGAGCCCTTCAACTCAGTACACATCTTCACAGACAACATTGTTGTAGAGAGAAATAGAACCTTTACCTTTGATGGCACAAGGGGCATTGTTTCCAAAGGTAAATGATTGGATGTCATTGAGCTCCAAGTTGATGAACTTTTTCTTGTCACCGGTCATGTGGTGAGTGCATCCACCGTCAATGATCCAATCATCATATTGATGAGATCTAGATATGAGTGCAACTTCATTTACAACTGGGCTCTCCTCCTTTATTGTAACAAATGCAATTTTTGGATCCTTTGTGTCTTTAGACTCATTGTCTGTGACTCCTTCCTCAGTAAGATATCATTCCTTCTTTTCTTTTCTCTTGAACCAATCTCTTTTATCTTTATATTCATTATCAAGACACCTTGCAACAATATGTCCTATCTTGTTGCAAGAGAAGCATTTCAAAGGGACATTTCCCTTGTACTTCCCTTTTCCTCTAGGGAATCTCCCAATGATGAGTGCTTCAAACTCATCTTGCTCCATCTCCTCTTAGAGAAGTTTCTCAACAAGGTTTCCAATCTTACTGGTAGAGATTACCGATTTCTCTTCCCTTTTTGGTGGAAGAAACGTTGACACGAGACTTAAACACTGCTTCCTGAACGGATAAGCTATTGTCAAAATTACTTAATTCAAAGGTAGCCAACTTACTGATTAGGGAGTCTAGGGTGACTTGATATGTGGTCATTGATTTGAGCTATTGAATGGTAGAGATCTTGATGGCATACTGAGGTCTGAGAGTTTTAGTATTTTACTAACCACCTCCTCTTCACTGAGCTTTCCTCTAGTGCTTCTGATGGAGTTGATCACTTCTTTGATCCTGTTGCTATATTTCTTGATGTATTCTCCTTCATTCATCCTCATATCATCATATTTTCCTCTAAGGCTTTCAACTTTGGCTCTTTGAACATTAGGGTCTCCTCCATAAACCATTTTCAGCTTGCTCCACATCTTGAAGGTAGATTTAAGATCTCCAATCTCAGCATAGATGTGATCAGGAAGGGTGCTTGCTATCATATCCATGGTAGCCATGTGCTCAATTTTGATCTTTAGTTGATCAGGTGTTAAGGTGCCAGCAGGTTTAGTGTAATCGATGGTAACATGGTTCTAGTATTGATCACCAGTGGTCTTCATGTATAGCTTCATTCTACTGCACCACATAGTGAAGTTTTCCTTTGAAAACTTTGGTCCTTCCTTTCTCATCATCTTGACTTTTTCCTTGTGTGGTTAAGCAGCAAAAAAAACAAGACTTGGCTCTGATACCAATTGATAGTCCCAACCGGTGCTGAGAGGGGAGGGGTGAATCAACACCTCTAAAAACTTTTTCTCTTTAAACCAAGTGAAGTAAACTTACAACAAAAAGGAAAATAGATTCAAGCATATAATAACAACAAGTAAACAATCACACAGTGACACCATATTTATCACGTGGAAACCCAGTTAGGGTGAAGACCATGGTGTGAGGAGGCCTCACAAATTTTTTACTCTTCTATAGTATGCCCTGTTAGGAGCCTTCCTGGTTAAAGGATAAAAATGACTTGTTAGATGTGACCTGGTCAAAGGATTTGTTACAATAAGGCTGGTTAGTGCCTGCCTAGTTAAAGGACTTTGAACACCTTGAAAGATGTCACCCAATTAAGAGATTTTGATACAAGGGACCTATTAGAGTTCACCCAAATAATGGGTTTTAACTATTGTAATTGCTAGAAAATAATAGAGAGATGACCTTTTACAAATGGCTTTGCATAGCCTGATAAGATCTTTGTTTGTGCTCAACTAAGAAGCATCACTAGTCACTGTAGGTGTCTTCTCCTCTACTTTTGTGCTTCTCTGCACAATCTCCTTTCTCACTTCTTTCTTCTTTTCACCCTAGCTTTAGTAGCTTATAGGTTCACTCTTTTTCTCGTCAGAATAAAGGTGACTTCTAATCACCTTAGGCAAAAGAATATATAGAGCCCTGGCCCTAATTATGCTCAACATGCATGACCTAATTTCAGATCCTTCTCAAATACATCACTTAGTAGAGTACCAGTTTACTGAGGAAACATATGGTGCATGCCCTTGCTTTATCTACCTAATGAAGAAAGTAGTAGTTGTGTGTCAAGAAACTTTCCTTCATAGGAGATAACACTTTATTTTAAAGCCACTAATTCTAGCTTTAAATCCTTCAAACGCACCTCAAACCGATCACCAAGATAACTCATAATCATCTGGATTTACTGCAATAAATATCGGTCAAAGAGTTGGTTGGAATAGATAGTTGACTATGACTTCCTCCATTCATACCAGAGTCATTAATATAGTAATTGAGTTCTTTATGCTATAAACAAGTAAGAGTCTTTGACCTATTATAGACCCTTCCTTGGCTTACCGGTTGCATGGTCCTCTGTTTGATGTCTCTTTCTTGTCTTACCGATTGCACGATCCTCGGTTTGCTATCCCTTGCTTGGTTTATCTATACTTGTCTACACCGGTTACAGCCTGGTCCTTGGTTGATGCTAGAGTCCTCTTTGCCTTAATTGTGTACATTGCCCAATGGCTAAGGCTTTGTATAGTGACTGATGGTATTTGTGTATAGTCACAAATGTCTTGTATATTGGCACCATTGACCAAACCACCCTTCTTTCATATAGATCTCCTTGGATCTTTTGACTTATTAGAGATGACAAGTCTCTATACCCTTTTGTCAATCAATGACAATACTTGTAGTAGTAGTAGGCTTACCAGTTACCATCACTTGATGCCAACAAAGCTTTCCAAGCTTCTCCAAAATCAGGATCCTCTGGATACAAATTCTTGAGTTCCTTGAACCCAACCACCTCAATCTGCATATTTGTTAGCAATAGTTTCCTTCTGTTAAGTGTATATGCAACCCAATTAGACTTTCCACTCTAGTTTTTCAAAAAAAATGTATAACTTTGTAAAAACTCAAACCATTTCAAATGCTTTTGATTTAACTTTCCTTGACTATTCAAATATTGCAAATCTTGATGATCAGTATACAAAACAAACTCCTTAGGAAGCAGATAGTGTCTCCACTTCTTTAATTCCTGAACTATAGCATAAAATTTCTGATCATAAATAAAATATTTTCTCTTGGCATCATTTAACTTCTCACTAAAATAAGCAACATGTTTACCTTCTTGGCTCATAACAGCTCCTATTGCAGTACAACTAGCATCAAAGTCTACTTGAAACACCTTATTAAAATATGGAAGTGCTAAAACAGGTTGTTCTGTAACTTTTTGTTTCAATAATTGAAAACTCTTTTCTACCCTTATAGTCCACTTAAATTCTTTTCTATCCCCTCTCATTGTTTCAGTCAAGGGTCCACAAATACTGCTAATATTTTTGATAAATTTTTTGTAAAAGCTAGCCAAACCATGAAAAGATCTTACCTCATTAGCACTCCTTGGAGTAGGCCATTCAATGATAGCCTTCACTTTCTCTGGATCCATTTTTAGACCTTTTGCTGAAACTACAAATCCCAAATATAGTAGCTCCTTTTTCACAAAACTGTACTTCTTCAAATTAATCAGTAGTTTCTCTTCTCTCAACTTCTCAAACACCATACTAATATGCACACTAGTAAATTTTAGCTTGTTTTTCGATGAGGTTTAGTCAATTATTAGATGCCTATTGGTCGGCTAATTGACCATAACGTTCATCAAATTTTTTTTGTCAAAAATACCACACTAGAAATCTCTATCGCAATTGTGACATCACCAATGGTTGAACTATCGACAAAAATGATATCGAAATCATTGCTTCAACATAGAAGAATTGTCGGCTATAGCATTATCCCTATGACCAATGTATGTCAAAATTGTGACATAAAATCGTCACAATAAACATCGAATGTATAGCTTTCTCGTCGATATTTCTATTCTTTGTTGGTCGAAATAGCGACATACAATTTAATTCTTTTTTAAATATATATATTATCAAATTAAGCACAACAATATTATGTCGTTGTTGTTTACTGTTTACAAACAGTCACACATTTTTTGTCTTATTTCACACAAACATGTTCTTTCCTGATCTAAAAAAGCGGAGACACAAACAACATACCCCTCTAACTATCAGACCATCATGATCAATCCCCTTCTCGGCAAGTTATTTGGAAGCATGGTAGAACAAAAAATCAGTACATGGGCTGAAATAGAGGAGAAAAGAGCAAAGGGACAAGCTTGTTTTAGACCAAAACACTCCACCATAGATCACCAAGTGACTCTTAGATACTTAGTTGACAAAATATAGGACACTCTGGGTGACGAGGCTTTTTGTTGCTTTATTGACTTCAAAAAAGCCTTTGATTTAATTTGTCCATGGACTAAGACCTTAAATTATTGAGCTTCTCTTTGTTTCGAGAAGAGTATAACATTCTCTACTTAATAGGGCCAACCACGTGAAGGTGGAAGCTCACTTGGCCCCTCCTAGGAGCCTCCTATGACCCTTTACAACATTTTAAGACCTCTAAGATGTATTCTTAGGGATCGTAAATGATTGTAAAGGGTCATAAGGGGTCCTGGGACACAACAGCTGAGAAACATAATTGTAGGCATCATGGTCACATTTTTTGGAGACAATGTAATTGAGTTGTATACCTAAGCGATGGAGTGCAACTTCTGCACCTCTGATTCCAAGTTGACACTGTGGGATTCAAAGACCATAGATAAGGAATAAATTTAGAGAGCGGAGGAAGGCCATAATGACAAAAATAATACAAGATAAACCTCAAGTTAAATGAGGCAACTGCAAATATTTTAATAGATTTTTATTATTAAATAATGAAATTTGCATATACTAGTGTTCTAAGCCCCCTCATTACATGATTTATTATTGTAATCCCCCTCTAACTTACGCATCTAGAAAATGAAACTACAACCTATTGGGATTTAGACAAACCTTATAGAACAACAATAGCTAGGAAGGATCACTTTCCAACATCTATTGGAGGACCTTGTATTCATGAGCTACACCTTGTGTTCATGAGCTATAGATGTATTCAACAGATGTTGGCAAGCGATCCTTCCTAGTTGTTGTTATTCTATAAGGTTTGTCTCAATCCCAATAGGTTGTAGTTTCATTTTCTAGATGCGTAAGTTAGAGGGGGCTTACAATAATAAATCATGTAATGAGGGGGCTTAGAACACTAGTATATGCAAATTTCATTATTTAATAATAAAAATCTATTAAAATGTTTGCAGTTGCCTCATTTAACTTGAGGTTCATCCTATATTATTTTGGTCATTATGGACCTCCTCCACTCTCTAAATTTATTCCTTATCTATGGTCTTTGTATCCCATAGTGTCAACTTGGAATCGGAGGTGCAGAAATTGCACTCCATTGCTTGGGTATACAACTCAATTACGTTGTCTCCAAAAAATTGTGACTGTGATGCCTACAGTTATGTTTCTTAGCTATTGTGAAATCTGCATTTATGTTTCTCAGCTGTAAACATGAAGAATTATTCTAAAAAAAGATGTAAACCATATATATGCGCACTTGAGGCAAAGAGAAGTTATGTCATATCAATATTAAAATATTAGTTACAATATGAAAATACTAAACTAACTAATTCATAAGTTCATCTCTGCATATGGTTGCAACAAAGATATGCGATTACAATATAAAGAAGGCATCGTACAAATATAATTTCAGAATTTTCCCTAGCTTGACACATTTTGCACTCAAATCCTTCATTGCAGATAAGTGGAGATGGGTGGATAGATGCAGATGAGTTGTCATCGACCCAACTAAAGTATCCACAACCATTATTTCCATGTGATACCCAATCTACATTAGTTCTTATATTATAATGAATAGTATTTAAATTAGAAATATTAAATATATACACATTAGCAACCTTTTGTCTATTTGGGTAGCACCAAAATTGTCATCCAAGGTTGTTCGATGTCTGTGAAGTCTTCAACACACACTACCCACCACCACATTGACAATTTGGCACATTGACAAGAGTCATCGAGCCTATATCAATAATGCACCGCACCATCATTACTACATTTATTATTATTTTTTGATTATTTTTATATGAAATACACCAAGGAGTACCATCAGAAATATTAACCATTTACAATAATGAAAAGTAAACCTAAATCAAATAGCTCATTTTTTTATCAGCATGTGTAGTCTCTGTGTATATGAAAAATGAAAGAAATATGAAGCTAAAATAAAATAGTGAACAAAATAGTATTCCACATAGAGTGATTGAAATATACCATCAAAAGAAGGTGACAAAATCCTGTCATGAAGCACAGACATAGGAAATAAAAAAGGGACAAAAGACAAGAAATAAGAAAAATCATTACGACTATAGAAAATCATTTATACTATAATAAAAAAAAGAAACACTCTTTGTCAATAATTTTCAAAATCATTAGGACTATAGAAAAATAATTAAGACTATAGAAAATCAAATTTTAGAAATGGACGGTTCTGATGCTTTGCCATTACAACAATTGAGCATTCATCATTTGGTATTGTGTATTCCATTTAAGTATGTCAACAATGTTCAAAATCCTGTCACCAAGCATAGACAAGAAATAAGAAAAATCATTAGGACTATAGAAAAATCAAGTTCTAGAAATGGATGGTTATGATATTGCTTTGTCATTACAACAATTGAGCATTCGTCATTTGGTACTTCTTGGTGTATTCCATTTAAGTTTTTCAGTTGCCATGTTTATGTGCATGTTCTTTATGTGTTTGGCTTCTCTCCCTCGCAAGGGATACGTCGATAGGTAATTGATTTGAAAGCATAATGATTTGATAGTCTTTTTTCAGGATAGGCGTAATCATCCTGCCAACCTTAATTAGAAACATTTGTGATATATGTCAAGTACTTATAATCAATATGCCCAACAAATAGAAACTTAGTAGTAAAAGCATGTCCTTCAGACCTCCAAACAGTCCTAGAAATGCAAACTTTTGGGATTGAACTATGTTCAAATAGGTACAGTCAAGTGTCCTATTGAAGGGAAGCCAGTAAACAACCATGTTCAGATGTGGACGGACAATGCCCTTGATAAGAATCACTTTACCTAAAGATTGTGCCATGTTCATAATTTTTGAGTTGTGTCCATTTGATTAATTCTCCAAATTTTGGTTGCACTCCTTGCATTGGTTGACATATTCCTAATTATAGGGTTTGAATTTCACAACAGAAGGAAATCAATACTAAGATGAAATTTGGTATGTAGGATCTACATTGCCTATATACATTTGTGACCAAAGATATGGACTGATCTATAGTGCCTCCAAAGCTTCTACTCAAAAGAATCTTCTCACCACTCGTGACTATTCAAATTCTCTTGTTTCCTTCAAACCTCCATGTTAGAAAGTAAAGACCACCAAGATAACTGAGAGGGGGGGGGAGGGTGAATCAGTTATCTGATAATTAAATCATTTATCAACTTTAGTATCAACTTCAACAGCTTTAAACCATATAATCAATGCAGTAACCAACCATAGAAAGCTAATCATACACAATGACACAATAACACAAGATATGTTAACTAGGGAACCTCTTGATCAAAGAGTAAACCTCGGTGGGAATGATGCCCACAAAATGATGCACTAATATGAAAGTTCCTTGTGAAAGGATGGACCCTATTAGGAGTCTTATGAAATACATTCAGTACATATGAATCTCTATTAAGAGATTTTGAATCTCTGTTAGGAGATTTTGAATCTCTGTTAGGAGATTTTGAATCCTTGTTAAAAGATTCTAACCCTGTTAGGAGTTATGGAAGACAGAAGGACCCACTGTCCAAACAGCTTCAAGGCAAGATCTTTGAACTCACTATCCAATAGATCTTAGGATTATTCAATAGAATAATATGAAATATGTTACCTCCTTCACACAGTGCCAAAACCGCACTCTCTGCTACACAAGATCACAAATCCAAATCTCTGTACTTCACAAGTCTTCCTTCATCACTGAATTAGCTCTTTTCTTCACTTCATGCATACATTCACATCACAACCTTCACAATTTTATATCACAACTATTACAATCCCTTCATAACAAGGAAAAAATTCCTTCCTTTATACCACACTCAAATAATTACAAATGAGTCGGCATGCAAATATAAAATAATAATTTTAACACGCTACATCAAAATTACATAAAAACTGTCAGCTTCTAGATATAATAACTTTCCAATCGTGTGACCTCAAAGTTTGCACTATGAACCACATCACCACCAATGAGTCTCAAACTTCCCTTTAACTACGTAGAATCAGATTCTATCCCAGTTAGGAGATATCCTCCGATTACCAAAAACTGCTATTCAGGAACACTGCCAGAAATTGCTTCCATCAAAATGCTTATAACTTTCATGAATAAATGAATTTATTTTTGCACTGTTAACCATAGGTTAATAACACACCAAAGAACATACCATCAACTACGCATAACTCAATTTGCAATATAACATGTGTGCAAAACAAAATTGTGCCTGCTTCTCTACTAAACTCCAGAATAACACTGTGTTGACATCAATGACAATCATAGTCATGAATGCAACAACCACTGCTATAGAATGACTTTCAAAGGATTTAGCATTCATTCGTAACACTCCAAACATGTGTACTATGAATTTCTCTCCAAAAAATGGACTTGTGATGATTTTTACAATAGTACATGTGTTGGAGGAAAGTTCACAGTATTGCTTAGGCAAATCTGAATGCTTAGTAAAAAATATAATATGTATGAGAAGGACAATTCATGATGGCTACTCTAATACATATATTGTTCACAAAGGCAAAGAGAAATTTTAGTTAATACCAATGACTTGCAAGGATAAAGACAAGATAATAATGTGTTTTGGTGATATTATTCCTCTTCATAAGCAAGGAAACATTGCAGGTGATATAGCTTGGTATGGGCAGCAAGCATACACACATGGATTGACTAGGACAATGCTGAACAGTCCTAGAAATGTATACTTTTGGGATTTGAATTATGTTCAAATAGGTACAATCAAGTGTCCTATTGAAGGGAAGCTAGTAAACAACCATCTTCAGGTAAAGTGATACCTATGCTAAAACTGAGAAGTTCACCTCTTACCCCTCACTTATAGTTGTTCCTTTAAGGGAAGATTGTAGGGCCCAAATGATAGCCTTCAATTATATGTACTAAGCGTTACAATGGAAATTTAGGTCTATATGGATGAGGTGTGTATCCTTGATCACAACCTCTTCTTTGCTTGGAACGTATAGGCCTGATCTGAAGAAATCAGCAAATAAAAACTAACATTCAAAATGTTAAATTGAATGACATTTTATTATAGAGATAAATGTGTTGTCTAGATTACTCCACTCTACATTTATGTTCTCATTATCTTGCATTCATGGAACCATGAGAGGCTATGCATTTGGAAAAAGGGTTTTACCATCATGACTTCATGTTGTGTGCATCTAGAATGGATATTTAACTAACAATGCATGGTCTAATGATTTATTACTTCTCCCATCAATGATCTTGCAATCACTATGTTGAAACATATATTCACACTTCTGATAGAGGCATCAGTTGTTTAGTGTTATGCTTTTCTTTAAGATATTGCATCTATTGTCTTCAAGGGATTATTCATGGTTTTGAGGTTCACAAGGAGATACATCTTTTGTTTTGAAAAAATAAAATCTCTACTATTTTGAGGAGGGTTTCTAAGAGTTTTGAATTCTTAGATCTCTAACAGTCATGGTAAGTGTCAAAAGCACTCTTGTGAAGAACAGTGACAGTCACTGTAAAAGAGAAGAGCATGCAATGATACTATGTAGAACACATGATCCACCACATTCAAAGTAACTTCCAATAATGTATGTCAAAGAAAAGAGTAGACATAGATGATAAGGCAGAGAATGGAATTGTCTACAAAAGTAGAGAGAAAAGGCCAAAATCCAAAGATGACTATTAGAGGAGACACTAGCTAAATGGGAGGGCATTCAACATGCATCAAAAGCAGTGGTATACACTGCAAATGGAAAAGACAATGTTGATGAAGTTAGAATGACACTTTTAGAGTGTCATATAGTTCCTCATGACAGTGAGCACAAAAGATGATCAGTCATGTGAAGGAATAGTAAGAACGAAAGAAAAAAATGCATCCAAGAGTCTTGAGAAGTGACTATCAAAAGGATGTCAATGAATGATGATCAAATTTGTAAGAAAAGATTAGTCCCAATGACAAACAACACTTTTGATTTCTTAGTTATAGACAAGGTTGACTGTCAAATAGGCTTGATGAGGTGACGATAAGTGTAACAATTCATGATTTAAAAAGATGCCAAAACAATGTGGATAAGAAATGTTTAAAGAAAGTTCTTCTTCAATGCTTATCCACTGTCACAGTGGTATAAAGCGATAAAAAATAATGATTCATATGGTTTATGATAAGTCACAAAGACACTCTTATAATAGTCATCAAGAGATAATAGAGGTCATGCATGCATGATTGCAAAACATAATGAATAAAGAGCAGACACTCTTATGAAGGCTCATAACCACAGTAAGGAATGATGTCATAAAAATCAAAAGAGGGACAATTTCTAAAAGGCAGTGATATTCAAAGATTGAAATGAGGGTACTATATCATGACAAAGATGCAAGCATTAATAGATTTTCATGAATGTGAAGGTGTGGTGATCAAAATGCCATAAAGAGACTATTTTTAGTGTTTCTACAAAATAGAATGACAGTGTTGTGAAAGAAAAGATTCGTGTTCAAGAAGAGTGCCTCAAAACAATGTTATTCAATGCTTGAGGGATGATATTTACTACTTTCATAATGACTACATGATGAAAAGATGGTCAGATTAAAAGATGTAAACCTTACCCACTGATATGACAGTCAACTACAGGGCCACAGTGTATGTAATGAGAGGTGTCATATTGTCTTTCAAAGAGTAGAGTAAAAACTGGCAGTAGCATCAAGAGGTCCATATTTTGTACAAAGTTTTAGACCATGGAATGAAGAGCATGAGGCTATCATCACATCAATCCTTATGAGTTATGAGATAAAAAAAGATTGAAGGCATTAGATCTTACAAGGATGCAATGTCTAGTGTAATGAAAGAAATGGAAAACCATACCAAGCATGAGGAATCATGGTGACTGTGTATGAAGGAGTAGCAGTGGTAAAGGGAACAATTAGAGTAGTGATTTAATGGTCAATATAAGATATAGATATGTTTTCAAGAGGAGAGGTAGTGATATGTATTTTGTTTCTAATGATGTGTTCACTACCACAAGACAATTTTGCAATCATGGATAATAGAAATCTGGTGCAATATACACCAACAGTCTTGTAGGGAAGATATAAGTCATGAAAGGACCTCACTATGATGGATAAGAGAATAGGACAACACTGTGATTGAGTCTCAGTGAAAGAGATCATCCAATAGCTAGTAGCAGTAGTCAATATGTGCTCAAGATGTGAAATTAGTAACTATGAGGAGATGCAATGTTATATCCACTATTATAATGTACAGTTAAGGCTTAGAAATAATGATTTTGGACTCTAGAAAATATTACAATTTGAACTGTAAAAATATAGACAAAATCCTTAGAAATCCCTTAAGGGAACATTACAGAAGTACCCAAGCATTGAAATTTGATAGCTATATTACATAGCCCTAACACGGGACATTACAAAAACCCTTTAATTCGGTCATTGCCAGTGTAGAACACAATGTATGGATTCTTCATGCATATAATCATTGAACTAGAGACCAAAATAGGGCTTGGAGATATGGATGCCAATGTAGTACAAAGAGATGAATAAAATAAATTCGATATTTTCATATGATTTCCCTCTATGACTATTTGGTTTTTCTGAATGTTTCCATTCACTGATTTGCAATTTATTTTGTTTAGACTTGCTTGTTCGTTATTACAATCTACTGCCCAAATGGTTTTCGGGAACGAGCACATTCTTTAATATGTGAACGGTGGTGGAACTCAATAGTTATTTCTTGGCTTCGATTCTTTGATGATAGAATACCTATAGTGAAATGGGGCTAATAGATGTATCAGGTTCTTAAGTTTTAACAAAGAATATATCTTGTTTATGTGTTCGGGTTTGCCAAGTCTCGATTGGAAAATGATGACAGTCATATTCAAAAGAGACCGAGTTGGAACACTAGCAGAACCATTCAGAATGGTCTTCGAATGATAGTGTATGTTGTTGGCATTTGGAGGTAGGAAGAGGTGACTATCACATATATATCTATTTGTATAGCATCAACAGACCCATCTCATGTATCAACAGTGATGTTGAAAGAAAATCGAGAAGGGGCTATTTGTGTTTATAGATTCAAGTGATATCGAAGACTCTTATGGCTGTACTCAGCCTTTGAAAATAGAAATGGGGAAAGGCATAATAAATGTGTGTACACAGCGATAGTCCTACAAGTTGAAAGAATTCAAACCAGGTCCAGGAAGACCCGCAAGGCATGAACAAATAGTGACTACAAATTTTTGAAGCCTAGAAATGCTACAAATTGAATGCAAAAAAATATAAATGCAACACAAGAACTTTTTCAAAGATTAAAAAACCAGAGATGAGTGTATTTGTTACAGATGAAGAGTGGTTCTTACAGGTGGAGTCAAGGCCAGGTGATGCATAGGCAGTGGATCGACATAAAATCCCTTTTCTTTCACCTATGCTTTGTCGTGCGCGGAATATAAAATGAAATCCCTATGTTTTTTTTGTAAGGAAACTCAGGTGTGGAAACAGCTTCCTACACTAATCTCTAAAGGAAAATAGTGTGCAAATTCTTTTAAATCTTTACAATTTCAGATTCGTTAACTACTTTAACAAAGATATTGTAGCCACATACAATGCATACAAAAAATAGAGAATGACACAATGATTTACCCTGGGGAAACCTTTCGGTAAAAACCCCAGCACCCCAAAACCTGCACAGTGTATTAATCAAAACTATTACAGTTTACAATACACTTGCAATGCAAGTTCTTTTAGAAGATTTTCCAACTCTTGAAGACAAATCATGACAGCATAAAAACATTCCAACAATACACAAAATTCTCCTATCTTCACAACCCTATAAAATGCTTATATCATGTGCTTCCCTTTTTAAGGCAACTTCCATAGATAGCCGTATTAGGGTTTTACCATTCTCTGAGAAAATAGGAACCCAAAAAAATTGATTGGGGAAGAGTGTATAGTACTCAACTTTATCAGTTGCCACATGTCTTCACCTGTCATTGAATCTTCCAGACATAGCTCTTACATATCATAGAAAACCATTATAACTATTTCAGCCATGATCTCCTTACACACAATTCAAGATGCTGACACATCAAGTGGAGTGACACATCAACATGCCAACCAAACATGTACACTCACACTTAATTACATTATTTGCAAGAAATACATTTTACAAAACAAATAATAAGAATATGAATTATCCAAGGTTGAGACACCTTATTCCTAACATTCTCCCACTTGTCGAACACCTTGTAAGACCAACAGGAACATAACAGGGACTAACCGCTATAGGCCAAAAGGCCCATAGACTCCGAACACCATCTGAACTTCTTAGTGCCCACTGGTTTCATTAATGCATCTGCAACATTCTTCACAGTATCTACCTTCTCCAAATTTACCTTTCCATCTTCCACCATATCTCTCACAAAGTGAAACTGCACATCAATGTGCTTTGTTCTGGCATGAAAAGTTGGATTCTTTGCAAGGCAAATAGCACTCTGATTGTCACACCAAATAGTAATCTGTTCTACATCAACACCAACATCAAAACACAATCTCCTAAGCCAAATGGCTTCCTTACAAGTATGATTAGTAGCCATGTACTTAGCTTCTATAGTGGACAAAGAAACCACAAGTTGTCGCTTACTCATCCAACTGATAGCACCACCAAACATAGTGAACACATAAGCACTGGTGGATCTCTTGCTATAAATATCACCTGCCCAATCTGAATCCACAAACCCACGAATACAAACTGAATGTGGAGATCCAGAAGAGTTACAATGGTAACATATGGAGTAATTTGATGTACCCCTCAAATATATGAATACTCGCTTAACTGCATCCCAATGTACCCGTCCAGGGTTAGCCATAAACCGACTCAGGACTCCCACTGCTTGGGCAATGTCTGGTCTAGTATAGACCATAGCATACATAAGACTACCAACTGCACTAGCATAAGGTACTCTACTCATGTCCTCCACCTCACTAGGAGATTTTGGACAATCATCTACAGATAACTTTGTTCCCACAGAAATAGGAACACATAGTGGTCTACAATCTACCATGCTAAACTTGTCCAACATAGACTTCACATACTTACTCTGACTCAACCAAAGTTTTATGTTAGACCTGTCTCTACTGATTTCCATACCCAAGATGTACCTTGCTGCCCCAAGATCTTTCATCTCAAACTATTTTGACAACTTTAACAATGTAGTGCTCAGGTTGTGACATATAAATCTCTTCCTCCAAATCACCATGAAGGAAAGTTGTCTTCACATCCATCTATTCTATCTCTAAATCATATGATGCAGAAAGAGATAACAAAAATCTAATGGATGTCAACTTTGCAACAGGAGAGAATATTTCACCATAATCTATTCCCTCTACTTGTGAATACCCCTTTGCAACCAATCTAGCTGTGTACCTTTCAACACTGCCATCTACACAGAATTTCTTTTTGAACACCCATTTACAGCCAATAGATTTTCTCCCTTTAGGAAAAGGTACAAGGTCCAAAGTTTTGTTTTTCTTCAATGAAGCCATCTCATCATCCATAGCCTCAATCTAGGAACCTGCATCTTCCATGCCCAAAGCCTCTTTCACAGATCTAGGCTCATCAATGTTAGTAATCAAAGCAAAGGCAAAACTGGAATCTAACATAGAATAACCAAACCTTTTTGGTTGCTTTCTTTCTCTCATGGATCTCCTCAAGGGTTGAGGTTGAGGTTGTTCTTCCTCTTCTTCCGAACTATCAGAGCTACTAGAGCTCTCCTCATCATTAGGCCCAACATGATCTCTCTGTTTAGTCTTCTCAGGGGTAGGAGGCAACTAAACAACATATTTTTCCTTTCCTTTTTCATCTGGTTGTAGCACAATAGGAGAAGATGTTAGCTCTCTAAAAATAACATTTCTACTATACAACACCTTATTAGTCATAGGATCCCAAAGCTTGTATCCTTTCACACCAACACTATATCCGATGAAAATACATTTGACAGCTTTGTTTTCCAACTTAGATCTTTTCTCCTTTGGAACATGTGCATAAGCTTCACAACCAAAAACATAAAGATGTCTAATTGAAGGCTTCTTACTAGACCAAACCTCCATGGGTGTCTTACCAACAAGAGCTAATGTAGGAGATTTGTTAACCAAATAGCAAGCAGTGGCCACAGCTTCGGCCCAAAACCTTTGTTCTAAACCAGCTCCACTAAGCATCCTCCTAGCCTTCTCCATCAGTGTCCTGTTCATTCTCTCTGCAACTCTATTTTGTTGTGGGGTATAAGGAGTTGTCTTATGCCTCTCGATACCTCATTCTTTACAGAACTATTCAAACTCTACTGAGAAAAACTCACCACCATTGTCAATTCTCACACACTTAATCTTCTTACTAATCTGATTCTCTACAAGAGCTTTAAATTCTTTGAAATGATTAAAGACGTGTGTCTTACTTTTAAGGAAATAAATCCAAGTCCTATTGTAATCATCTATAAAAGATACAAAATATAAAAAACTGGAGATAGAAGGAACTTTTATAGGACCAAATACATCAGAATGAATAAGATCCAAAACATCAGAAGATTTGTGAGAACTAGAGTAAAACTGAACATGATTTTGTTTACCATAGACACAGTGTTCGTAGAAGGCAAACTTGAGATTGAAATCATTTAACCCCTCAATGAGGTTTTTATTTTTCAGGGTTCTGAGACCCTTTTCACCAATGTGGCCAAATCTCATATGCCACAACATTATCTTTTCTGTAGGAAGCTTACCTTCCAAAGTGTTTGCACTGCCATCGGAACCAATAACCACAGACTTCTTCACTGCTCATTCAGATGGTGAGGATGAAGAACTATTACATAGAGGAATACATGCATCTAGGTGAAATAAGGTACCTCTCCTAGTACCCCTCGCAAGCACTATTGATCCTCTCATCATCTTGCATCCTTCTTTCGAAAAAAAAACCTGCACACCTACATCATTCAACATACTTACAGATAATAGGTTTTGTGCCAAACCTGGAATGTGCATAACTCCATTGATTCCCTTTACTCATCCATCAGGAAATCTAATAGTGACCCTTCTACATCCAACTATCTTTAGGTGAGAATCATCACCCAAGTACACCTTTCCACCATCGAACTCTTCATATTTTGAGAACCAGTTTCGATGAGAGGTCATGTGAAAAGAAGCACCCGAGTCTACCAACCACACATCATCAGATGCATGGGTTGCCAAAGCTGCAATAAAAGCATCTCCATCTTCTTGAGATTTTTTGGAAGCTGAATCTGGCCTTTCTTCTTCTTCTTTGGTTCTTTGCAGTCCCTTCGAAAGTGCCCAGTTTTATCACAGTTCCAACATTTCACCTTGGACTTTCCAGGAGTCTTAGAACTCCCATGGGATTTGGATCTGCCCTTCTTTGACTTGTTTTCATTCTACTTTCCTCTGTCATTGGATCTCCCGCGAATAGCAAGGGCTTCCTTAGATGAATCCAAAGTCTTTCTTCGCATCTCCTTAGATAGAAGTGAAGACACCACATCATCCATACAGAATGTGACTATAGTACTTTTGAGAGCCATCACAAGATGGTCCCATGAATCCGGCAAGGAACAAAGCAGGGTCATACAATGATCCTCCTCCTCGATCTTGGCACCGAATGATGCCAACTGTGCAATCAATAAATTAAATGCGTTGAGATGATCAATTATGGATCCTCCATCCTCCATTCTTAAAGAATACAATTTCTTTCTCAAGAAAAATTTATTCACTAGAGATTTGGCTTGATACATAGACCCAAGCCGTTTCCACAAAGAATTTGCAGTAGTCTCATTAAGAACATTCAGAAGAACAACATCTGCTAGATAGAGTCTGATGAGACCCTTAGCCTTCTGATCCTTGATCTCCCAATCCACTTGAGATATCATTGTAGGTTTCACATCAAGTGAAGTAGTCTCCCATAGATTGTGGTCTTCAAGCATGTCTTCCATCTTGAGTTTCCACAACTTGAAATTAGTGCCATTAAATTTCTCCACCTCCATTCTACTGTATGAGGAACTTGTCATCTCAATCTGCAAATAAGATTCAAAATGTTCTACACAAAACTCTCACGCAACTTGAGATTAGGTCAAAAAACCCTTCCCAACAACTAGGATCAAAAGTTGATCAAGCTCTGATACCACTTGTAAGGAAACTCAGGTGCGGAAATAGCTTCCTACACTAATCTCTAAAGGAAAATAGTGTGCAAATTCTTTTAAATCCTTACAATTTCAGATTCTTTAACTACTTTAACAAATATATTGCAGCCACATACCATGCATACAAAAAATAGAGAATGACACAATGATTTACCCTAGGGAAACCTTTCCATAAAAACCCCAGCACTCCAAAACCTGCAGAGTGTATTAATCAAAACTATTACAGTTTACAATACACTTGCAATGCAAGTTCTTTCAGAAGATTTTCCAACTCTTGAAGACAAATCGCGGTAGCATAAAAATGTTCCAACAATACACAAACTTCTCCTATCTTTGCAACCCTAAAAAATGCTTATATCATGCACTTCCCTTTTTAGGGAAACTTCCAAAGATAGCCATATTAGGGTTTTACCATTCTCTGAGAAAATAGGAAGTGTATAGTACTCAACTTTATTAGTTGCCACATGTCTTCACCTATCATTGAATCTTCCAGACATAGCTCTTACGTATCATAGGAAACCATCATAACCATTTCAACCATGATCTACTTACACACAATTCAAGATGCTAACACATCAAGTGGAGTGACATCAACATGCCAACCAGACATGTACACTCACAATTAATTATATTATTTGCAAGAAATATATTTTACAAAATAAATAATAAGAATAAGAATTATCCAAGGTTGAGACACCTTATTCCTAACATTTTTTTTAGGTTATATTCTCGTGTTGGTCGAAATTTCAACAACCTATCATGGTTGTCAAAATTATGACCAACACGGGAATGGATTAAAAAAAATCAAATTTGTCCTTCTATAAACCAACCAAGGAAAACCATTTTAATGCTTGGTTGGAAGTGTCGGTCTAAAAAGTGGGTCTAATGTACTAGTGGCATCATAGGCTCCTCCAATGTCTTACTAAAGATAAAAATATCATCTAGATAAATAATGACAAACTTACCCAGAAATTTTTTCAGAACCTCATTCATGAGCCATATGAAAGTGCTCGGTGCATTGTTTAGCCTAAAAGGCATGACTAACCACTCATACAATCCTTCTTTTGTCTTGAAAATAGTCTTCCATTCATCTCCTTCTTTGATCTAAATCTAGTGATATCCACTCTTGAGATCTATCTTTGAGAAATACAGAGCTCCAAGCAAACAATCCATAATATCATCCATCTACGGAAAAGGAAATCCATACTTGATTGTGATTTTGTTGATAACCCTAGAATCTATGCACATCCTCCATTCTCCATTCTTTTTGGGTGCTAATACTGCTGGTACAAAATAGGGACTCAAACTCTCATGGATCAATCCTTTCTGCAAAAACTCTTGTACTTGTCTATTCAACTCTTCACTTTCTGTAGGTGTCATTTTGTGTGCTACCTTATTTGGAAAATTGGCTCCTGGGATCAATTCCATCTGATGATTGATCTTCCTAATTGGTGGTAATCCATTAAGAACATTATCAGATACAATATCCTAGAACTCATTCAACAGATCTGCAACTTCTACAAGAACATCTTCTACTTCCTCTTTACCAGCTTATGGAATTAAAGAAAAACACATATGCTCATGCCTCATACCCTCTAAGAATTTTCTTCCATTAACAAAACTTATTCTTGTAGTACCACATACCTTTTCTTCTATGTCCTTCAATGACTTTAACTTATGCCACACTTTTTCCTTTGTTAGGGAATAGGTATTTGCACGACCATCATGTACATCACATCTGTCAAACTACCATGGTCTTCCCAACAACATATGGCATGCATCCATAGGTATGACATCACATAGTACCTCATCATGGTACCCACCAATCTTGAATTTCACTAAGAACCATTCATTAACCATGAACTTGTGGTCATCCTGCACCCAGGCAATCCGATATGGATGTGGGTGTTTCTATCTCTTGAGCTTCAACTTTGTCACCATCTCCTTTGACACTAGATTGTCAGTTCTTCTGCTATCGATAATCACATCACAACACTTATCCTCACACTTGCACTTGGTACGAAACAGGCTCCTCCTTTTCTTGGGTTCATTCTCATCACTCAGCAAGACTCTTTTGTTAATTAGTGTTTCTTCTCTTTTAGCATCTTCAGAATGTGATGACTTGGTATCTTCATCCACATGTGCAACTCTAGCCTGGCCTTCAGTTCTCCTATCTGTCCTTCCTTGGTTTTGAGGACATTCAAAGACCCTATGAACTTCTTCTCCTTAGTGAAAACATGTTCCACGAAGCCACCTCTTCCAAATCCTTTTCCTCTTCCTCTCTGATCTCTATCATTCTGATCATGAAAATGATTGAAATTGTTTCATCTTTGATTCTTACTGCTACTAGCCTCATCCTTCTTTTTTTGGTCTTCATTTCGGCCTCACCCTACAATCTGTGCACATCCTCCATTCTCCATTCTTCTTTGGTGCTAATACTACTGGTACAACATAGGCACTCAAACTCTCATAGATCAATCCTTTCTACAACAACTCTTCACTTTCTGTAGGTGTCATTAAGTGTGCTGCCTTATTTGGAAAATTGGCTCCTGGGATCAAGTTCGTCTGATGACTGATCTTCTTGACTAGTGGTAATCCACTAGGCACATTATTGGATACAATATCCTAAAACTCATTCAATAGATCTGCAACTTCTAAAAGAACATCTTCTACTTCCTCTTTACCAGCTTTTGGAATTAAAGCAAAATACATATGCTCATGCCTTATACCCTCTAATAATTTTCTTCCATCAACAAAAATTAGTCTTGCAGTACCATATACCTTTTCTTTTGTGCCCTTCAATGGCTTTAACTTATGTCGCACTTTGTCCTTTGCCGAGGAATAGGTATTCTCACAACCATCATGTACAGCACGTCTGTCAAACTACCTCGATCTTCCCAACAACATATGACATGCATCCATAAGTATGATATCACATAGTACCTCATCATGGTACCCGCCAATCTTGAATTTCACTAGGCACTATTTATTAACCATGACCTTGTGGTCATCCTACACCTAGGCAATCTGGTATGGATATGGGTGTTTCTATCTCTTGAGCTTCAACTTTGTCACCATCTCCTATGATACCAAATTGTCAATGCTTCTACTATCGATAATCACATCACAACACTTATCCTCACACTTGCACCTGGTACAAAATGGGCTCCTCCTTTGCTCAAGTTCATTATCACCACTCAGTAGGACTCTTTTGTTAATTAGCATTTCTCCTCTTTCAACATCTTCAGAATGTGATGACTTGGTATCTTCATCCACATGTGCAACTCTAGCCTTGCCTTTAGTTCTCCTATCTTTCCTTCCTTGGCATTGAGGACATTCAAAGGCCCTATGACCTTCTTCTCCATAGTGAAAACATATTCCATGGAAGCCACCTCTTACAGATCCTTGTCCTCTTCCTCTCTGATCTCTATTATTCTAATCATGGAAATGATTGAAATTGTTTCCTCTCTAATTCTAATTTCTACTGGCCTCAACCTTCTTTTTCTAGTCTTCATTTCAGCCTCCATAAGACCGTCCACTGGATCTTCCGCCACGACCTCTTCTGCTTTGTCTGCTTTCAAACTTCTTATTCAGCTTTTCCTCTACTTTTTGGGAGAACTGGTATGCCTCTTCAATACTTTTCATCTGAACCAGATTCGACTCTTCCTGAATGCTTGGCCTCAACCCATTAAGCTAACGGAAAACTTTCTCCTTATCAGCTTCCACATGGCATATTCTGATGAGGATTCGATAGAACTCCTCTATATACTCCTAAATAGATCTTCCTGCTTGCTTCAAACCTTGCATTTTCTTTAGTAGATCAAGCTCATAATCAACAGGAATGAACTATTACTTCAATTTATCCACCATCTGATCCCATCTTGAGATTTTCTCCTTTCCTCTTCTATTTCACTCCAATTGAATCTCTTGCCATTAGATCTTCGCATGACCTTTTAGTCCAGCCTTTGCAAATTTGACCCTATCAGGATCCTCAATATCTTCATACTCAAAATATTCTTCACATTCATTGATCCAGTCGATCAATTCTCTGGGTTAAGAGTTTTTGAAAATGTAGGAACCTCAATCTTAGGTCTTTTCCCAATCTTGGAAATGGCCTGGAAAAGTCTTTCTTCTTCTTGATTCAAAACTTTGACTTCTCCTTCCTAATCAAAATTTCCTTCTTCTCCAGCTTCATCCTTGCTTTCGTCTCTAGCATTAAGATTCATACCTCTGCGAATGTCTTCTTGCAATGCTCACACTTGTCTCTTGAGGGCTCTAACCTTAGGTGTCATAGCACCAGCTCTTCTACCACATTCCTTTCATGGAGGCATTTCTACGCTTATCGATGAAACCCTGACCATGGTCCTGGTGCAAACTGCCTCACAGTCGGTGATCTATTTACACAGAAACCCTAAACCATGGTCCTGGTGCAAACTGCCTTATAGTTGGTGATATGTTTACACACTCGGGAACTCCCACTTTGATACCACTTGATGAAGGGTACTCCCCTTAATACCACAAACACATAATAGAAACATACAAACAACAACAATTTGCAAGAATAGAAAATGGGCTTCTTATTATCTCCACAAATGTGGAATTACAAATTTTTAGAATTACAATGTGCAAAGCCACATGGTCATCTTCCTTACAATATTCTAAGGGACAAAGCCTTGAATTATTACCCAGAACTACTCTGAACTGCTCTAAACTACCTAAGACAACACTACATGCCTTCCTTATATAGGCAATTTCAACCGTCCAAGAAGGTTCCAGAAATTTAGCCTTTAAGACTGACTACACATAGAATTATTTTATTTTTACAATTATTACAATAGGGTTGGCTCACAACAAATACAAAATATATTTTTAGGTAACCCAACTTCCTAAGGCCATAACTTTTTAACCGTAGCTCTACTTTTCTATTATAACCACTTTTCAGAAATGTTAGGAGGTGATCTACAGTGCCTAACGCATGCAAGCTCCAACAAGTCAGGGGTCAATCACGATCTGGAGCCTCTAAAGCCTTCAAAATTGAGCTCAAAGATTCCATACCCAAAAATCTCAATAACTTCATTGATACAGATGATATGACAATGAAACTGAACTAGTAGGCTGATATGACTACAATGAACCTCCATTTTTGAAATCAGAACATTCTGAGATCATATGACCAACTTACTAAAAAAGTTAGTTTCCATAAATAGCAGCTCTTCACAGGATAGCCCTTATTGAAAAGAAACCAGAAATATTTTTGGGTGATGCAAGATTGCTCTTACACCTAGGATGCTCTTGCATCATTATTATAAGTTTATTTTATCAGATAACTGATTCACCCCCCCTCCCTCTCAATTATCTTGGTGGACTTTACTTTCTCACAATTGGTATCAAAGCAACAGGTCCTTGAAGAAAAGTTTAACAACTTAAGGAGATCTACAGTGAGTCATTTTAGAAAAGAAAGTCCTAAGTTTGATTAAGTGTAACATACTTGCCAAAGAAGCACTTTTGTTAGCTCTTCCAGAGAATGAATACAGTTAGGTAAAAACTCTAAGGACATCTCATCAAAATTGGTTAGCTTTACAATCTAATTTTGAAGGTGATATACATGCTAAGAGAATCAGATTACAGAATTGGATATGTTTATTTCAAGATGCAAAGATGATGGAAGATGAATCTGTTAGAAGTTATATTGATAGGATATCAAAGATTGTTGTAGATATCAAAGCTTGTGAAGGAAACAAAACTGAGGATGAAATTATATGTAAGATCTTAAAGACACTGACCCCTATGTTTAAGAAGACAACGCAGATGATTAAACAATTTATACCTTGTATTAAAATTTTTACCAGAGAACCTCTTCTTGGAAGATTAGAAGCAGCAGAGATAGGCTTGAGACAATCTAGAGATTTTCCTAGAATTGAAACAACATTCAGTGCACTTAGTGTTCGCCCTACTTTTTCAAGAAGTACAAGTGTCAGTGGAGATTATGCTAGTAGCAGTAGATCTAAGACCAAAGAAGACAGAAAGATTGAGGAAGGAATTTACTTTCTTTTGAAAAGAGAACCATAAGGTAAGAAAATCTTTAAATTTTGGACATGTCAAGAATATGGTCATTTTGAATCGAAATGCACTAAGAGAGTAAAGAAATATAAGAACTTTAAACCTAGAAGGTCTAAAAAATGTTATTATGCTAATGATGAAGAATTCGAGGCTAGCATTGAGAAAATATTAATTGAAAGTGATAATGAAAGTGATGACATAGGATTTGTAGCAATAAAAGAAGAAAACTCTAAAGTTAGAGAAGAGAAAGCTTTAGTTTCTCAAGTTGAAAATAAAATTGATTGGATTATAGACATTGGTTGTTCACATCATATGATTGGAGATATGAGGAAATTTATAAAGTTTAACAATTATGATGGAGGTATTGTTAGAGTCAAAAATAATGCACCTTGCTTGATAAAGGGAATATGATCTATTCCTCTTGATGGAAAGACTAACACTGATGATGTTTATTTTATGGATGGATTGAAATGTAACCTTCTAAGTGTTGGACAATTAGTTGACAAGGGATATCAGGTTTGGTTTAATGAGAAGACTTGTGTGATCAAAGATAAGAATGGTAAGATGATTGGATAAGGATCAAGAACCAGAGGTAATGTATTTCAGTTGAATCATGCTGAGATGACATGTTTGATTACTAAAATTGATGACAGCTGGTTATGGCACAAAAGGTTTTGTCACATAAACTTTGATAACATTGTGAAAGCAAGTACTACATTTGCAGTTAGAGATTTGCCTAAGATTATGAGACCTACTAACATGATATGCAAAGAATGTGTTATGGCTAAGCAGAGAAGAATTTTTTTTCCCAATAAGAAGTTCACCACAACAACAAAATTAGAAATTGTTCATACAGATTTGAGTGGTCTCACAAGGACTAGAGGATTCTATGGTGAAAAGTATTTTATGATTTTTGTTGATGACTTTACTAGAATGATGTGGATAACATTTCTTAAAGAAAAATTTGAAGCATTTGACAAGTTTAGATTAATTAAGAACAAAGTTGAGAATGAATCTGGAATGAAGATTAAATTTTTGAGATTTGATAGAGGTGGAGAATTTATTTAGAATAATTTAACACTTTTTGTGAAGTGAATGGCATTAAGAGACAATTTTCAGCCCCTAGAACACCTGAACAAAATGGTATTGCAGAAAGAAGAAACAAATCAATAACTGAAACAACAAGAGCTATGTTATTTGAGAATGATATAGCAAAGACATTCTAGAGAGAAGCAGTGAATACAATAGTATATACAATGAACAAAATACAAATTAGAGCATACACAGATAAGACACCTTATGAATTATGGTTTGGACATGCACCATCAGTTAAGTATTTCAAAATTTTTGGAAGTGTTATATTAAGAGAGATGATGACATTGGTAAGTTTGATTTGAAAAGTGATGAAAGTATATTTCTTGGTTATTCATTGAAAAGAAAAGCTTATAGATGTTTTAATAAAAGAACTAAGACTATTGTTGAGAGTGAAAATGTTAAGGTAGATGAGAAATTCAAAATTCAAGAAAAGAATACTTGGTTATGATTCAGATGAAGATGTTTTCCCCAGAGTTGATCAAGGAAATGTTGAATTGTTTTATGAAACTGACAGTCATTTGCAGAATGAGAATTATATTAAGGAAATAAGAGAAGAACCAAGACCAAAACACAGAGTTGAAGAAAAAAATGAGACAATGACACCTAATAAGAATCTAGTGGGGAATCATCCTGCTAATCAAATTATTGGGAGCATAGAAAAATGAGTTATGACAAGAAATAAGGTACAAGAAGAAATATGTTTGATTTTTCAAATTGAACCTAAAACTACTGATGAAGCTTGTAAAGATGAAAATAAGATTCAAGCAATGAAGGAAGAAATAGATGAAATTGAAAAGAACAAAACTTGGGAGTTGGTCCCTAGACGTAAAGATAAAAATGTTATAGGAACTAAATGGGTTTTTAGAAATAAGATGAATGAACAAGGTGAAGTGGTAAGAAACAAAGCAATATTGGTATGTAAAGGATACTCACAATAAGAAGGAATTGATTATGAAGAAAAAATTGCACCTATTGCAAGAATTGAAGTGGTAAGAATATTTTTGGCATATACAGCTTATAAGAAATTCAAAGTGTATCAGATGGATGTGAAGTCAACATTTCTAAATGGAGAATTGGAAGAAGAGGTCTACATTGAGAAGCCTTAAGGTTTTCCTTTGACTCAAGAAGGAGACATGGTATGTAAACTAAATAAAGCTTTATATGGACTAAAATAAGCACCTAGAACTTGGTATGCAAGATTGGACAAATATTTGGTAAAATTGGGATTTGCTAAAGGCACCACAAATAGTAACTTGTATCTGAAAGAGATTGAGAATGGTTTATTGATTGTATTTATTTTTGTTGATGATATTATCTTTGGAGGTGAAGATGAAGCTAGTGATAAATTCATTGATGAAATGAAGAAAGAATTTGAAATGAGCATGATTGATGAGATGAAATATTTTCTAGGATTACAAGATAGTGCAAAACTCAAAAAAAATATTTGAAAGACTTATTGCAAAGATTTGGTTTGGAAAATTGTAAGCTTGTTGGCACACCTATGGTAACTGGCCATATGTTATCTAACACAAATGAAACTCTTGTAGTTGAACAAAAGAAATAGAGATCCATGATTGGAGGATTGTAGTATTTAACTCATACAAGATCAGATATATCACATGTGGTTGGCATTGTTGTAAGATTTCAAGCTGATCCTAAAGAGTCACATTATGAAACAGTAAAAAGAATATTTCAGTATTTGAAAGGCACAATTGAATATGGGTTATGGTATGATAAATCAGATGACTTTACCCTATGTGCATATACAGACGCAAATTGGGGAGGTAGTGTTGATGAAAAAATAGCATAAGTGGTGGAGCATTTTTTCTTGGAGGAAGATTGGTTTCTTGGCTAGGCAAGAAATACAATTGTATCTCACAAAGTACAGTTGAATATGTAGCAAGAGAAAATAATTGTAATCAGATATTATGGATGAAAAAAATGTTGAAGGATATTGGAATCAAGTTCAATGAGCCTATTATCATACACTGTGATAACACTTGTATAGTAAGTATGTCTAAGAACCCTATGTTGCATTCTAAAACAAAACATATAGAGATCAAATATCATGTTGTAAAAGATAAAGTTGCAGAAAAAAAAGTCAAACTTGAGTATATAAGTAGAAAGGAGCAGATTGCAGATATATTTACAAAGCCCTTGTCTAAATATACATTTGAGTACTTGAGAGGTATGTTTGGGGTTATGCCCCAACCTACTTTTGAGATGCAAAAAGTTGCATCAGTCCATTTGTATAAGATCACTATCCTTTTTGGATTGTATGATGATACTTCCTCTACGGAGGAGTATGTGTGTTTCTGAGCTAAGTCATGAAGGACTCTTGTGATAGTATTTTTGGAATAGTGTATTTTGACATTTGATCTCATATTGGATTGACATAATGATGTTTATTTTGTCATTGATGTCAATGGGGGAGAAGGATAATATATGAAAAAAAAACTCCTAATGATTTTTTTGATGATTGATGAAGAGGATTTGAAAAAGTAAAATACTGAGGAGAAGGATACACCTGATGATTGATTTGATTGATGAAGAGGATTTGAAAGATAATAAAGAACAACAATGTTGCAGTTTGGTATTCATGGAAATTGGATGTTTTTCATCTATGTTTCCATTAATGCCAATGTGGGAGATTGTTAGGAATGAATGATGAATATGTCCTATGGAGGAGTATTCAAGTAGTTTTGTAGCAGTTGTATGTTGCATTCATGACTGTGTTTTCCATTGATGTCAACACATTGATCTACTGGAGATTAGTAGAAAAGAAGACTGTGTTTGAATTAGTGCACGTGGAGAATTGTAGATCAAGATATGTGGCATTGAGGACTTATTCTTTACTGTTTCTTAAGATTATGGTTAAGAGAACATACAAAAATTCAATTATTCATGACAGTTATGAATAATCTTTTGGAAATAGTATTCTGAGAGTGTTCCTGAGAAGTGGCTTGTGATAATCAGATTATATCTCCTAATTGGGATAGAATCTAGACATGCAAAGTTGTACAAAGGTTGAAGACATTTTGGAGGTGTCTTGGATGAGACAACATAGTCAGAGGTCATAAGTGTGAAGATTTATTTAGTTTGGAAACTAACAGTTTTATGTGGTTATGAAATATTATGTAACGTGTAAAGATTTATATTTTGTAACTGGTTAAGCATAGTTGGCTGACTCTATTGTAAATTATTTGAGTGCAGTATAAAGGAAGAATTGTTTTCCTTGATTGTAATGAAGTAGAGAGATATATGATGATATTGATGTTGTAAGAGGATATGCCAATTAAGCAAATCTAGTACTAAAATCTGGTGAAGTATTTGGTGTGGTTTTGGCACAGATAGAGGAGTGAAGATAAGTTGCTGAGATTAGTAATTATTGGTATTATTCTATTCAAATAATATAGAGATCAGCTGGATAGTGATTTCAGTGATCTTTCCCCTGAAGCTATTTGGACAATGGGTTCTTCTGCCTTCTTTAACTCTTAACAGGGTTAAAATATTTTAACAAGGATTCAAAGTCTCCTAACAGGGACTGATATGTACTGAATGTATTTCATAAGGCTCCTAACAAAGTCCATCCACTCACAAGGAATTTTCATATTAGTACATCTTTTGTGGGTACCATCCCCATCGGGGTTTACTCTTTGATCAAGGGGTTCCCTAGTTAACATATCTTGTGTCATTGTGTATGTTTATCTTTCTATGGTTGTTGTTTATATTGGTTACATGTTTGAGATCTAATAATGGTATTATAAGTTTCTTTTATCATATAACTAATTCACCCCCCCCCACTCTCAGTTATCTTGTTAGACTTTACTTTCTAACATGTAGCTCTAACCGAGTAGAATTTCTACTGTATTAGTGAATTTTTATGGGTGTCATCCCCATCGCATTTTTTCCCTCTAACAAGGATTTCTTCGATACCAAAATCATTGTGTTATGAGTTCTATTTCATGATATTACTTTATAATTTTTATGTTGTTATATGAAAAGTTATGAATTCGGTGAATGGTTAGAAAGTTAGTTAAAAGTTTTTGGAGTACTGATTCACCCCTCCCCTCTCAGTACTTAGCTATCCATAATTAATCCAATAATGTTGATATTTCTTTGAGTGTACTATGATATGATAATTTATAGTTAAACAGTTCAATCAATGGATTAGAATAGATATTGTTTCAAGTAATATGTTCAAAATTGACACGACTAACAAAAAGAGAATGTTAATTTATATTACTATAAGAAAAAAATATCATAAGTACGTAAGCAAGGTCAAGAATGTCAATTCCTGAAAGATATTTGTCAGGAAATGTTTGTTACGACTCAAAATTTTATCAACATGTCTCTCAACCCTTAGTGTCTATATCATGCCTTACCCTACCTCATACCTCCCAAAAATTATTGGTAAGGATATTGAGAGCTTCAACCATGCTATCATTGTTAATTAGGTAGATTCTCAAAGCTTAAACAATCAGTTACAAAGCATCATTTTTATATTCAAGTTACACATAGAGGTCTTGATAGTAATTCTTTGAAATAGGGACTAAACATCTATCCTAAAATGCGAGATATTAATAATGAAATTTGTTACTTGAGTGAGATGAACATTATCCTTTACTACCCTATTAAGTTACCAATGAACGCTACCTTGTTTTTTATAAGAACTTTAGGTTTAATCATTCTTTTAAGTTTATATCCGATCTATTTCCTAATATTATTTTTTTAACTTTGGGGAAATGATTATTTGAAGCAGGGGGTTTGCATTATTTAACTTAAAATCCTAGATCCAGCTTGTGAAATAATGCATTGGGCAAGAATTTTTTGTATAAAGAAGAACTACCAATCAAAATCCAATCAATGACCAAGGCCCTCAAGAAAAATAGAAAATCTAAATGCACACTTTTGCACAACTATAGACATGACTCCAAATTAGGAGTTCAAGTATGTTGGTGACAAAAATACCCAGCACTTCTAGTTCTAATGATACAACATGTTTCTCTTAAATAATTTCAACCCCAATTTATGGCAATAACATCAAGATATTGAATCCTAAGTGCCCAAATTGATGCAATAAGGAAAACCTCCTTGTTACTAATGCTAGAACCTACACAATACTGACAAGTACTTAGAAAGATTGTATCTTTCCTGATAAATATTGATAACCCCAATAGTTATGTAGAGAAGACAAGCACCAATACACAACATTGTGTGTGTGAATTTTGTACCTAGTTGTAGACACAACACTTCAGTAAAATATTAGAGGTTAGCAAAAATCAAAATTTGACAAATATAAATGAAACTAAGCTAACCAAGCGATTTGCTACCTTCTAGTAGGTGCGAGTATGATGTTCTCAGATTGGAATCAAGATTAGTGACAATGTAACACCTAAACGAAAGATTTGAATACAAAAAGAATGAAAGACTATATGAATGCAGATTATTCTATTATTTTTGTATTTTATGTGCAATATTATGAAAAACTGTATGAATCTAAGCTAGAAATGAAATTGAATGCAGATTTAATCTAAGAATGATGTGAATGAATATGAATATAAAGCTATGATATGAAAACTATGCAACTATGACCAACAATGAAAGATCTCACAAATCGCCTGTCGTAAATGCTTAATCCTTCGATTGCCAATTCGCTAGAGTAATTGTGCAAATTCGAGCGTTGATAATTATGAAGAGTTGAGCCTTGTTTTTATAGAAATCCAGAGCTTTGGGGATGCAAGAGAAAAGCCATAAATCACTCTTGATAAACTTAGGTTGATTTTTGAGTTAACAAGAAAAGTAGAGATAATTAACTCACAAAAATCATGCAAAAGCAGTTTTTATTTCAAAATAGAGTTTAGTTCACTTTTTCAACTCATCATCAGATGTTGAGTTTCAATTTTAAAATTGATTGTTAATTTCTTGTCTGCTTTTCAGATTGTGCATGATTTAATTATAAATTAATTTAATAATTAAAGTGATTTATTTTCAACTTAACTGATTTTTTAGATTAAAACAATTGATTTATGGGTTAATCAATTATTAAATCAAACTTTATTTCAAAACTATATTATTAAATATTGACAACTGACTTTAATTAATTAAATAAAAATTTAATCAATTAGTCATAACATTTTTGATTTATTGTCAGAATTAAATAATACAATTTAGGAATAAATTTAATTTAATTAAATAATTAAGTGGCAGTATTAAATCTAATTAATTAAATATTCAGAATATTCAATTAATCAAACTTTACGATAAATAAGATTTATCGCCAAATAATCATTAAATTAAAGATAATTAAGATAAGTAGGAATATTCAAGGAATATTTCCCGATGTAGAATTTAGAATAAAATCAATTAGGATCCGATAATGTGCAGATGTGCCTTAGATTAGGACTTCGATGTCGATTTCGTTCGATTTGTAGATGTAGAAGGTTAATGAACTTAAAGCCCATTTTTGGGGTATTATATTTTGCGCCTCTTTGAATCATTGTGCAAAGCGTAGTAGTTCAAAGAATAGTCTGTGTTTGATATATGTATGAAACTGATTTGATTTGAAAGATGAACCGATTCCGAGACAAAAACTGATTGAAATATTTAAAGATTCAAGATTTGAGATTTAGGTCTTGAATGACCAAAGATAATGTTAACTATAACAACAATGAACCAGTGATTATGAAAAAGTGCCAAAACGCTTAATTCTAAACCTTATGATTGCGAAGAAGTGAGTGACCAATTCCAGACCTGAATGTCCTTGTATGAATCATATTGGTATCACATCATGAACCCATTAGTTATGAAGAAACAAGGAAATGACGCTAATGAACTGATAGTTACAAAAAGCTGATACAGTTTACAAGATAGATTTAGGATACCAAATTGATATGGATCTCACTAAATCTGATATGCCCCAAGACATGATAGATTTGCCCCAAGCAATGAGGACTTTAGATGAATCAACAACTAGATGTGCTTGTTGTCTTGATCATTGAGGAAAGATTTGATTTTCAGATTTAGATTTGCAGACTTGAATGATGTGCAATACCATGCCCCCTTTAGGATTAAAATTGAAATCTGACAAGAAAAGTTAGCGTTGAATGGTTTAGAAGCATGTTAATTGATTTGAAAAGTGGTTATACATGTTCAAAAATACATTTTGCATCGTTTGGAGGTCTTGGAGACCAAGTTTGACTAGGTTTGACCACAAGTTGAAATTTTGATAGTTTGATGTAAGATAATCAATTAAGTTGAATTCTAGATTTCTATGATGATTGAAGGTCAATTATGCAAGTAGTTAATAATATGAATGATCTCAGATTTTGATTTTGATCCTGAAAAAGGATTCTACTTGCTATTCCATTGGAGGAACCTTCATACAATGCTTAGTCCTTGTGTCATGTTTAGCATTTTTGGTTTTGAAGAATCGTTTAAGTGTTCAAGAAATTTGTGAGATCATGCAAAGTGCAAAATGAAATGCAAACCTAGGATCGAGGACCTATTCACTGATCATGTGTCGATTTGTTGTCATCATTGAACTTTTAGGTAACTGAATAAATCAATACAATGCCCACTAGTTATGAAACCATAGACATATGAATATTGATTTGTATGCACATGAATCAATACAACACCAACTGGTTAGGCAACCATGGACATATGAATATTGATTTTATTTTCAGAATGTCGGATTAGATATAAGCACCAAGGCACAAATGCTAGGATGACTTGAATATCATGTCCATTTTGATATAACAATTTGTATAAGCATCAGAACATAAACATCGTGATGACCTGAATACGCCTTGCGTTCAAACACATCAAACAGTCAAGAGATCATTCTAAATCCAGTGTGAATTACCTATAGTGACCCTTTATCGTTCACATCCTTAGGAAAGATCATGTTTCACAGTAGGAGAAAGAACTCACTCAAAAAGATAATAGTTAGATCAAACTTCCTTGAATTTTCTAGGTATCAATGGTTGAGGTACACATGGACATCCAATTCGAGATAGAGGCTCTTACAGACGAACACCATTTCAATCCAGAATTTCCAAAGTTCTTAGATTTTCACATACAAGCAGAAGACAAAGAAAATATTATGCCCCTAGTCATCACTCTCTAAATCCTGTAAAGGACATCATCGAAGAGCTCAAAGGACACAATATGCAAAAATCTCAATGTGAATCAGTAAGCATGCAAGGAGATAAAAGCATGTAAAAAGCATAGATTGTTTTCAATTTGTGTTTGACTGCATTGTTGTAGATGTAAAATCCTTTCTGGAGAGGAGACTGATTGACTGACTCGGATGAAGCTTCAAAGGACTCTGACTAGATATGACTCATCTAAGATGTATTGGAGGCCATAGGATATGACATTGATTGCCCCCAAGTGTTAATCATTGATAGGATACAGATGCTTGAGCTGATTGGTGTACAGATCGACTTTATTGAAACAAGGATATATACAAACTAAAGCAGACTAAAAGCTGGGAAAGACCAAGATTGCATTGATAGATAGAGTATTTTGAAACAAGTGGCGCCCATTTGCCAAGTTTTCACCATCTTGGTAGAGATTCTATTTTTGCTACCAAGGTGCCTGTTTCCAGGTTTTCACCAAGGCACTTTTTCTTTTTCTTCTTTTTTTGTATTTTTCATTTTTTTATTTTTTTTGAACTTTTGATATTTTTTTATTTTTTGTGAATCATCAAGGCACCCATTGCTAGGTTTTCACCAAGATGTTCATTTTTTTAGGACTTTTTCATATTTTAAAGATTTTTTTTAGGACATTTTACCATACACTAAATGCCTTAGGCATAGAATTTCTTCAGATGGAAAATGTTGATTGGTTCTCGGAGCTATTCTCCTTCAATTGTTGAGAGTTGATAGGCACCAGGGCCAAAAGTAGCAGCAATAACAAAGGGACCCAGCCAGTTGGGTTCAAACTTCCCCTTGCGTTTTCTATGTGATTGATTTTTAGGATTCTCTCTCAAGACTAGATCGCCAACCTAAAATTCTCTATGTCTGACTTTCTTGTTGTAGCCTCTAGACATTCTTTTCTGATACACTCTGAGATGATCATACGTTGTGTGTCTACACTCATCTAGTAGTTCAAGTTCTTGCAACCTAGACACTCTGTAGTCATTATCAATTACTAGACCATGCATTCTGATTCTTAGTGATGGGATTTCAACCTCAATAGACAGTAGCGCTTCAGACCCATAAACTAAAGTGAAAGGTGTAGCCCCAGTGGGTGTTTTGATACTTGTTCTGTAGCCCTAGAGAGCTGGATTGATCATAAGATGCCAGTCTCTTCCTATCTTATTAACTGTACGGTGCAATATTTTCAATAGATTCTTGTTAGAAGCCTCTTCTTGTCCATTGCCTTGAGGATAGTAGATAGATGACCAATGTTGTGTAATCTTGAATTTAGCACATAAATCATCTAGGTCTTTGTTTTTGAATTGTCCACCATTATCTGTGACTATAGAATGTGGAATACCATACTGACATATGATGTAGTTCAAGATGAACATAGATATTTGTTTTCCAGTTGCTTGTGTCAAAGGGACTGCTTTTACCCATTTTGTGAAATAATTTGTAGCTGTGATTATATGGGTGTATCCATTAGAAGAATGAGGATGTATAGCTCCTATAAGATCAAATGCCCATTGGTGAAAAGGTCATTTTGTAGTAAAGGGAATTAGATCTCTCCCTGGAGCATGAATTAAACTACCATGCACTTGGCACTTTTGACAGTTCTTAGCGAACTTGATAAACTCTTTCTCCATTTTTGGCCAATAGTACCTGACCCTAATAAGTTTTTGAGCTAGTGTTAAACCATTCAAGTGTGACCCACATATACCTTCATGGACTTCCTTGAGTGCATGTTGGGACTCTTTCCGTTCTAAACATCTAAGAAGTGTACCATCTAGACCTCATTTGTACAGATCGTATACTGGGACGCATTACAAATTAGGTATCATTTCTCATGGCGATTGAAGATATCAGGAATGATTTGGTCTTGGAGATAGGAGAAAAAGTTTTTGTATCGAGATGAATCATGACCAACAACAGTGCAGATCATGCAGGTTTCAAGGGAATCATATGCAGGATAAGATAGCACTTCCACCAAGAACTCGTAGCGTAGCTCATGTTTAGGCTGCTACAATAAAGTAGATAGCATTGCCATTGCATCAGCAGCCTTGTTCTTTGTTCTAGGTATTTGCTCAAAGGTGATAGATATGAAGTATTTCTTAAGATCATCTACCATTCTCTTGTATGGAATGAGATTTTCATCTTTCATTTGATACAGATCATTGACTTGATGGATAACAAGTTGGGAGTCTCCATGAATGTGTATCTTTGTCACTCTCCACTCAATTGCTATTTTCATACCATTTAAAAGGGCTTCATATTCAGCAATACTATTTGTACAAGGAATTTTGATTCTGAATGCCTTAGGAATGGAGTATCCTTGAGAAGTGATAAACAAAATGCCTACTCCAGATCCATTCTGTGTATAGGAGCCATCAAAGAACAATTGCTATTCTCTAGAAGAAAGATTCATGATAGAAGAATCTAGAAATTCCATTTGCATTGGTGTGTCATCGAACAAAGGTGCATCTGCTAATTGATCAACAATAACTTGGCCTTTAATAGCTTTTCTTTCAACATATTCAATGTCAAATTCACTTAAGAGCATGAACCATTTGGCTAATCTACCCATGAGGGCAGCTTTGCTTAGTAGGTACTTTAGTGGATCAATCTTAGCTACTAAATGCATGGTATGAGCTAACATGTAGTGTCTCAATTTTAGTGATGCAAAGATCACAGCTAGAAAAGCTTTTTCAATCATTGAATAGTTCTTCTCATATGCTACCAATATTCTACTAATATAGTATATAGCTCTTTCCTTTTTATTCTCATCATGTTGTGCTAGTAATACTGCCAGTGATGTATCTATTATGGAGACATATAAGATCAATGGCTTCCCTTGAATAGGAGGAATCAAGATAGGAGGATTTGATAGATATTTCTTGATATGATTAAAGTTCTTTTCACATTCCTCATTCCATGCAAAGATCACACCTTTATGTAATGTCTTTGTAAAAGGTTGTGATATGTCTGCTAGTTGAGATATGAAGCATCTGATAGATTGAACTCTCCCTTGCAATGTTCTCATTTGACTGATGTTCTTGGGAGGTTGCATCTCCATGATAGCTTTAACTTTTGTTGGATCAACTTCAATTCCTTTCTTTGAAACTATGTATCCTAAGAGCTTTTCAGAAGTGACACCAAAAGCACACTTCTTAGGGTTCAGTCTGAGACTAAATTTTTCCATTCTGTCTAGTATCTTGCTCAAGTCATTTAGATGTTCAGCTCTAATCATAGATTTTTCTAAAGTATCATCAACATAATCCTCCATGGTTTGATGTATCATGTCATGAAAAATAGATGTCATAGCTCTCTGATATGTAGCACCAGCATTCTTAAGCCCAAATGGCATGACATTCCAATAGAAGATACCCCACGCACATGTGAAAGCAGTTTTCTCTTGATCCTCTGGAGCAATTTTTATTTGATTATATCCAAAAAAACCATCCATTAAAGAATACATCTCAAAGCCCGAAGTCATGTCCACTATCATATCAATGTTAGGTAATGGAAAATCATCCTTAGGGAAAGCTTTGTTCACATCTCTAAAGTCTATGCACACTCTGATTGATTTATCTAGTTTAGAAATAGGTAGAATATTTGAGATCCATTCAGCATAGTGAATAACATGGATAAATCTAGCTTTCAGTAGTTTCTCTAATTCAGCTTTGACCAAGAGTGCAACATGAGGATGCATCTTTCTTAATATTTGTTTAACAGGTTTTACTCCATGAGCAATAGATAAATGGTGCATTATAAGATCAGGATCCAACCCTTGCATATCTAAATATTTCCATGCAAAGTTGATCTTTTTCTCTGTTAAGAATGTTGTAAATTTTTGCTTTTCTTCTTCTGATAAGGATTGTGCTACATGGATCAACTATGGTTCTTCTGTTGTTCCCAAGTTGATAGATTGAGTGGGCTCAATTAGAACTGGAGATCTATCCTGTAAATGACTCAGAAGGACATCAAGTATCTCATCCTTAGGTTCCTTAGAGAGGTTTTCACCTCTGGATACGTCTTTTATTTTTACTTTTGTAGGTTCTGAGACTGCCACAAAGTGGTTTTCACCCTTAGAACTTCTTTTCTTTTTATTTTTATTCTTATTTTTTTGACAAAGATACTTGATGTCTGACTCCATCATGCTAACGCTCAATTCACTGATGGAAGTCTTCATAGGCTCAACTGCATTTAGGTAGCAAGCAAGGCCATAGTCATTCAGGAAAGTAAATATACCTTGGCTCGGATTCGTGGAAGTTTGGTCAAGAAGGTCAGGATGTTGGATAGTCAAAGTGGGAAAGGATTGGGAGATAGTGTTTACAGATATGGATCTGTCATCATTGGTCCTAACCTGACGCTCGAGTTCGAAGGTGATATTACAACTCAAAATGTTCAATTCATGAATAGGATCAATGTCATTGTGGGAGTCCTCTTCAGCCATTGGTGGATCAGACTCGTTAAGTTCATTATTTCACTCTAGACTTATGTTGGGTTTAGGTGCATATTGGTGAATAACATCAACATGTTTCTCTGTAATAAGTTCATCTTCTTCTAGAATGGCTCCCCATTCATAGTCATTTGATTCCTCATCTATTCCTCTAGGAAATCTAAGAACATGAGTAAAGTCAGGATGAATACCCCAAGAAGAGTTACCCTCAGATTTTGATTTGAATTCATACTCATGGGAATTTTTCTTAGAATAACTACCACTGTCCTCTTTGTCTGTTTGATTGTCTTCAAGATTAGTTGGTTCTTGTGGTGCAACTATCTCTTGCTCTATAGTAGGTTCTTGTGTTTCTACTACATTAATTATTTTTATTGGATCATCTTCAGCTTCAAGGAGGTCTTTTATTTATTTAGGCAAATGCTCATAAGGAATAAGATCTTCAGTGGTGTATGAATCATCACTATCAGATTATTCTGTTGTTTCTCCCTTTAGTTGATTTGATGTGGATGGCTCAATCTATTCCAAGACATGTGGAGAGTTCTTACTAAGACATAAAGTCTTCTTCTTATATCCTAGACCTATTGTATTCTTGTTTGCTCAACCACGATGGTCAAGAGGTGACAAAAGACCTTTACCCTGTGGTCCTAGAGGTCCTTTTCTAGTATATCCCATTTTTGTGATCAATTTGTCTCCTGGGCCATATGACTTAGAAGGGATCTTAGGTGTTTCAGCATCACATTTTTGAACAACTTGAGATTCAGGTTCATCTTTGTATAGCAATGCGAGCACAGCTACATCCTCTTTAAACTCTTGTTTAGATACCTGTTCTGCAACAAAATTTCCTTTATATGCTTCTAGAGGTTCTTTAGACTCCTTTTTAGACTGTTTTAGAGTTTGTCCATAAGACTTAGGCGAGATAGGGAGAGATGTCAAAGATAGGACTGACTCTATAGTATATTATCCCATACCATTTTCTTTGATCTTAACCTCTTCAGCAATGTCTTCCATCTTGGATGTTGAAGAAATGTCTAGCTGCTTAGTGGAAGATTCCCTAGTATTAGGAACAAGTTTATCAACACTCTCTTTCAATGTATTGCAAGTTGTATATAGATCAGCTGGGATCGTCACCTCTACTCCTTCATGAGGAAATTTCAAAAATTGATGATATGTAGAAGGAATAGCTTTCATTTCATGTATCTAGGGTCTCCCTAAAAGGATGTTGTAAGCCAAAGGTAGATCAAGAACTTGACATGTAGTATCTCTAATGATAGGACCTGCTCTAATAGGTAAGACAATTATTCCTTTGGAAGATCTTTCTTGCTCATCATATGCTTTGATAGTTATCTTCTTTCTAGGATCAATAGCCATTTCTGAAAATCCCAGTTGCGTGATCAAGCTGAAAGAACAAATGTTTAAGCCAGCACCCCCATCTATCAACACATGTTTGACACGATGGTTTTGGACCAAGACTTCAATATGCAAGGGCTAGTTATGTGGATGACTCGAGGAGTTATCATCTTCCTCTGAAAAGGAAATATATTGTGGAGATGTAAGATGACCAACCATAGTCTGGAATCTGTCTAAGTCAAGGTTGTCAAGAACATTGGATCCGAGCAGAGCTTTGTCTAGAATGGTTCTATGAGCTAGAGATATCTGAAGCAACTCAAACATTGAGATTTTTGCATTTGTGTGCTGGAGTTGTTGGACAATACTGTATGAAGTAGGCCTTGTGTCTTTAGGATTTGAAGATTTACATGTAGCCTTTTGTTTAGAAGTAGATGAAAGATTGAAAGGCACCTTAGGGACATTGGATGAATCTAGTATTTGTCCTTGTAGGTGTTCCTGAGCTTGTGATCGAGTAACTACATTAGCTGATTGATTTTCTCTATCTCTTCTTACAATTGTGATGAAATTTCAATGCTCAAATAGACTTGGTTCAACCATATTGATAACAGCATTGTTTCCAGAGTAGGCATAATTGACTTTAGCACCCATATTAGGCTGAGAAGAAGAATCTTCTTTACCATGTTTAGGAAATGGTTATGTGAATGTTGTATGATCATTATTGCTCTTATGATTGTCAATCATGATTTCGCCATTATCAATTTTATCTTGTATGACGTGCTTCAAGAGAATGCAGTTATTAGTCTTATGACCTTTATTGTGATGGAAGTCACAGAAATCATTCTCTCTCCACCATTTTGGTTTAGGTTTAGGATCAAAGACTTTCATCTCAGGCAAGTAGATGATTTTATTAGCTAATAGAGTTTTCATGGCAGACTCCAAAGATTCTCCAAGAGGAGTGAATTTGTGGTTAGGATCTGTAGCCCAAGGCCTATAATCAAATGGCTTTTTGTTAGATTTAGATGTTCTAGCTTCAGAGGCTTTGATGGCTTGGGTGCCAACAGTGAGATTGAAAGCGGGTGCCTTAGATGGGGCACAGATAGTATCAACAACACCATCTATGATGATGCCTTTATTCTTGTTCTAGTATTTGTTCTTGTCCTTAGAACTAGATCCAGATTCATACTTGTCCTTTTGAAGTGATATGTGTCCTTTTTGCACAAGTACTTTCTCAATTTTGAGTGCATTATCTACCATCTTGTCAAAGGATGTATGATTTTGCATTTGTAAAGGGTAGTTGAGTTCTGGAACAAGATTGTTGATGAAGATTTCTAGCTTCTCAGTTTCTGGAATGGGTCTAGCATATAGAGAAAACTTCTTCCTCCATCTTTTGAGAAAAGTCAAGAATGGTTCTCCTAAGTATTGTTTCAGATTGTAGATGTTGATCATGGTAACCGGATGTTGAATATTGTAGGAGTATTGTTGATAAAACAATTTGATTAACTCCTCAAAAGTTTTGATAGTAGGAGGCATTATAGAGAACCAATGAATGGTTGACCCTCCCAAAGATCGAGGGAAAAGATGCATTAAGTAAGTTGGTTCGTGCATGAACTCCATGGACTGAGTACATAATTCTCTGACATGATCTTGGGTCAGAGTTTCCATCATACTTATCATATTTAGGCATCTCCACTCTTTAAGGGAATGGTGGCATGTACAAGTCTTTATCAAATGGAAAAGGGCATATGGCCTCCATGGAGAACTCCTTAGGTTCCTTTTCTTTTTCAAGTTTGTTAAGTTTGACTTGCATGGAATGCATCTGTTTCATCATAGTTGTGATAGGAGTTTCTTCCTCATGTGTAATGATATCTTCAACATTAAAGTTTGGAGGAATTTTAGCTCCTTGATGAGCTAACTCTAGAAAGTATGTCTCTCTATCTTATTTCAGGAAATGCCTCATCATTATTTTGAAGTCATCATCATTTTGATATCTAGTGATTTTAGAAGGTGTAGGTTCTTGATCCACACCATGTTGAGAGTGATGTCCTTGAGACCCATGATGTGTACCTCCATGAGACATGTTAGGATTTTTAGGACTCCCTGGGATAGATTGAGGAGGGTTTTGTTGATTACCTCCATGAGTTGATGGAGGGGGTATGTAACCAATTTTCAATCAAAAATTTCCAAGACCGTCGTCTTCATAAAGACCAAAATTGTAGAGTTATTCAAGAGTTGGACCGTTGTGAGTAGTTAAAGGTACAGTGTTAAGTGCTTCTCCAGATTTCTTGTGTGAGGAAGCTCTAGTTTCCACCATTAACCTTGGGTGAAGAAAAAAAGAAAGATGAAGACAACTGAAGAAAGATCTGATTCAAGAAGATCGAATGACGCAACCTTGTTAAGATTGAAGTGATTAAAGATTAGATCAGACATAAGTGAAGGATACTGTGCCATAGTAGTGTGGGTAGATGCCCAATAGATGGCGGGCACAAGCTCACAACACTTAGCTATTTAGTAAAAAGATTGAATTTGAAGATAATTTTGACAAGGTTTTGACACAAGATGAAAAAGACTGAAATCGATAAATCAGAAGGCTAAATCAGACTCAAGAGACCACTTTAGGAAAGTGAATGGATTCTTTATAGGCTCTGCTCTATTTTTGACACAATGATTTGTTTGACAGATTCCAAGACTTGTTTCTCAACTCTAGACATGCAGTTTCAAATAGTGTGCAATAGGAAAATAGGCATATAGACCCCAGACAAAAATTAGAATTGACAAAAAGTTGACCAACTGGCAATAATAAGCTCTTTGTTTTGAAAATTTTAGGACAAGTTCGTGTGAGAGAATGTTGTTTCGCGCAAGGAAGTACCAGGCTGCGAGTGAGAATGTGTTGTCTCGCGCCAAAGAATGCTCAGAAAGATGAAATCTCGCGTGATCTGTTGATAGTTTTGGCATAGATTTCAAGACATAGCGCTGGCTGTTCTCTAACAAAATATTCAGTTCTCACACCAGAAAAGGATTTTTGCTCAGATTTTGCAATTTTTCAGTGTTTCAGTATCAGATTTTTTGCAAATTTTTCTATCCAATTTTGAAGATTCGTGTAACAGTTCATTTCAAGTAACCAAGAAGATATCAAGCACGCAAAACAACAAGCAAGGGAAGAAAGCAATTATCTGAAAACAATGAACAAGGACAAAAGTAACCTTGCACATGAACAAGCAATAGTGACTTATTGTGCTAACCCCTAGAAATACTACTTGTGTATGTTCCAAAAAGTTTTTCAATAATGCACATATTCCTAGAAAATCAAAAATTTGGCTTCACTAGGGTTTGTAGTAATGGTCTGACTCTGCAACTATTGTGATCTCAAGAGGGCGAACTCCAATCCAGGTGCAATGGGATTTTGACATAGTCCGAGAAATTAATCAATCAAGAGCTGCTAGGGAGATCTAACAGCCCAATAAGAGACCACACCTGTGAAGATTTCCTCCACAAGGACATTTATATAGCAGTTGCTACTACCATGGCGAAAATGGCTATTACTGCTTGAGGTTCCATCCACATGGTTGACCCAATTAAGGGAATGTCCACTATGGTTAACTCTCTCTAAAGGTGACACAAAAGATACCACATGGAGACTGGTTCCAGATTCAAGGATCTGAGTTTCTGATACTACCCAAAAAGGGAGTAGAGCATAGTCCTCTATCCTTTTCACTTTTAACCAAAACAAAGTAGATAGATTAATCTGACACGCTAAGACCAAGATTATCTCACAAAGATTGATGATGTCAACCACTTATGATCTATCAACCTCTGGAAAGAGAATATATCAATCAAAAGTTGAAGACGCACAAATCTAGTAGAATGTGAGACACTCTCAATAACCTCCCTGCTTACAAGGGGATCCTTCGTCAATAAGAGCTTCGCATGAATAAACAAGAGAAAGAAGCTTAGTCTCTCAAGATTATCCGCAAATAGTGTTCATAGGGCCTATTTACTATGTGTAATAGATATGCAGAAAGCAAACCTATGTTCATTTTATAGCCCAAAATGAAGTCTGTGATGTGAAAGCAAGAAAAGTCACACAAGCTTGACACGTGAGAGGTTCATTTTAATCCAAATCAAAATATTATCAACTTGAGAAGAATACCTTAGTTTCAATGCTCTGCAATCCATAATTTAGCACACATCCGAAAGTACAAAATCAAGACAAATCAACAGAAAATAGTAAGCGTTAGAAATCAATAATCTGAAAGTACGGATCTGCAAATTCTATGTCTCTGGGTTCAAAATCTCACACAAGTTAGGATATGGTCCTGCGCAAGGAAATACGATCTCGCGCGACGATAGATGGAGTCTTGTGCAAGGAAGTGCTGAAACCAGCAAAACTTCATGCAGTGTGATGAAAAATTTCATGCAAGAATCTGTACAAAGATGTATGAAAGTACGGACAGAAAAGTAAAAATTGTAGTTTTCATAGAAAAAGACAAAAAATTGATAGAAATGAAGGGAAACCCATTTTAGGGCCCCACGGTGGGTGCCAAAAATGTGTGTGTGAATTTTGTACCTAACTATAGACACAACACTTTAGTAAAACATTAGAGGTTAGCAAAAATCAAAATTTGACAAATATAAATGAAACTAAGCTAACCAGGCGATTTACTGACTTCTAGTAGGTGCGAGTATGATGTTCTCAAATTGGAATCGAGATCAGTGACAATGCAACACCTAAACGAAGGATTTGAATGCAAAAAGAATGAAAGACTGTATGAATGTAGATTATTCTATTATTTTTGTATTTTATGTGCAATATTATGAAAAACTATATGAATCTAAGCTAGAAATGAAATTGAATGCAGATTTAATCTAAGAATGATGTGAATGAATATGAATGTAAAGCTATGATATGAAAACTATGCAACTATGACCAATAATGAAAGATCTCACAAATCGCCTGTCGCAAGTGCTCAATCCTTCGATTGCCAATTCGCCAAAGTAATTGTGCAAATTCGAGTGTTGATAATTATGAAGAGTTGAGCCTTATTTTTATAGAAATCCAAAGCTTTGGGGATGCAAGAGAAAAGTCATAAATCACTCTTGATAAACTCAGGTTGATTTTTGAGTTAACAAGAAAAGCAGAGATAATTAACTCACAAAAATCATGCAAAAATAGTTTTTATTTCAAAATAGAGTTTAGTTCACTTTTTCAACTCATCATCAGATGTTGAGTTTCAATTTTAAAATTAATTGTTAATTTCTAGTTGTCTACTTTTCAGATTGTGCATGATTTAATTATAAATTAATTTAATAATTAAAGTGATTTATTTTTAACTTAACTAATTTTTGAGATTAAAAAAATTGATTTATGGGTTAATCAATTATTAAATCAAACTTTATCCCAAAACTATATTATTAAATATTGACAACTGACTTTAATTAATTAAATAAGAATTTAATCAATTAGTCATAAGATTTTTGATTTATTGTTAGAATTAAATAATACAATTTAGGAATAAATTTAATTAAATTAAATAATTAAGTGACAGTATTAAATCTAATTAATTAAATATTCAAAATATTCAATTAATCAAACTTTAGGATAAATAAGATTTATCGCCAAATAATCATTAAATTAAAGATAACTAAGATAATTAGGAATATTTAAGGAATATTCCCCGATGCAGAATTTAAAATAAAATCAATTACGATCTGATAATGTGCAGATGTGCCTTAAATTAGGATTTTGATGTCGATTTCATTTGATTTGTAGATGTAGAAGGCTAATGAACTTATAGCCCATTTTTGGGGTATTACAAACATTACTCGATATGAAAGCACCCTCAAATTCCACCACTATTACACTTGGTCAAGGTATATCATTCATAATATTGAGCTTCAATCATTGGTTAAATATCACATTATTGGATGTAAATAATATTAAATTAGTGAAGATTAATTTTAAACTTTAAAGAAATGGCAACTATGAGAATAAACACATATAATTCTTTTTGGAAGTTACATGCTTATGACTCACATTTCCTCAAGATATGAATTAATTTATTTTACTTCTCTCCACAAAGATTGAGTCTTTACATCACTTTCCTCTTATGATGTAGTCAAGATTGGAGAATACCCATAAGAGATGTCCAATCTTGCAACAAAGAGACAACACAACAGAAAACACAAAGTAACACGTCAAGATGCAACCAATAATAACTCTGTTATTCTCAGGAAAACTTCCAATAATATTCAAATTTCATCCACTATGTCGAGCTATAAGACCTTCCCAGTTTCAACCTCTACAAGGAAAACAAGACTTATATCTACTTCTTGATCTATATTTGCTACTCTTTTCCCAACTTCTACCTTCCCTCCTAAACTAGAACCTCAACCTAGCTTAAATACTAGATTTCTAGCCATAGGTTAGCTTATTCAATCAAAATCACCAAGAATAAGAAAATAGTCTATCCAAAGATAGGTCAGGACCCAAATCCCTAAGATCAACCCCCAATGAATACAACATAACGTGTGCTCACACTAGGAAGTTACCCACACATAGAACACCTCAAAATCCACACTGCACACTTCCATCACTTGGAATCTTCCAACACAATCTAGATCTTGCCAATCTGAACATTAGAACAAGCACAAAAAATAGGACTAGACCCAAAATGTGAAAAACCAATCACATAGGGAACATAAAGATGCACAATCCTAGATATAGGTCCACATAAGTTCCAACAATAATGATCCATAACCGCACATGCTAGAACACAATGATCACCAACCACACTTAACTGGTGATAGAAAGAACACAATTAGTCAACAAAGATCATGCCAGATCTTTCAAACCATGTTAGAAAAAGACGTGTGATCACAAACATAGAATCCTTGAATACCAAGGAACAAACCCTTTCCACCACTCCAATCCAAGTTCCACACAAGTCTACTACACATAGAATCTTAGAAATATGCCCACAACAACATGTAAATCCACCAAACCACAAGGAAATTCTTCCAACCACCAAGGATCCAAGAAGATCTTGCACCATATTAAGATGTTCTTGACATATTTCACTAGAAGCGACTTTACCTCCCCACAACCACTAGCTCATACATCTCACTACGTAAAGATTTTCCTCTCCCCACATTTTACCAAGACATCTCTACACAAATATTTGATTCTTTACAAGGTTCTCTCATTTTTTCTTGACATCTTTTCCTAAGATTTATAAGTCAAGTCAACAACCAAGAGGGAGAATTCAAGAGAATGGGTGGTGGTCTCTTTGCAGAAAGTAGATTCCATCACCAAGTTTACATTCATAACTAATAATGAGTCATTATGATGTCCTACTTTGAAATGCACTTGATGGGAATACATAGATATTAATATTTATTGTGCAAGATTCAAAGTACAAAAGAGATCAAGTTGCATAGCTTTTGTGCTCAACAATGCACAAATGACTCTAATAGTCTAAAATTTAGCAGTGTTAGAAAAAATCATCTCTTGATTGTCAACATCAATAGATCCATATATAATCAAGCGTGATAGGTTCTGATAGCTATTGTTTCAAAATTTTCTTTTCCAAGTTGGTATGTGCTTGATTGGGTCCTTCCAATCCCATGAAAATAGCATTCCCTTTCATATAGACCATGGTTGGTTTCAAATTTAGTTTTCTAGAATATTTATTGATTGTGGCACATCTAGACAGTTATGAATAGAAAATGTTGTGCTCAATATAAAAAATTGTGAACTCTTGAACGTTTAAAGAGAGACAAAAATTAGTAGACATTTCAAGATTAAACAGCATCAAACACATATGTTTTTTATTAAGGTAAAAATAGGTTTTGAATGGAACTCGAAACCATTTACATAAAAGAAAAGAGATTTAACATTTCAGTTCTACAAAAAGAGACACCTACTAAAAAGACAAAAGTAGGACCTGAAACAACCCTAGTAGTGACAACAAAAAACAAAAGAAATAGTTACTAGCAAAACTACCAACGACCACCCAACATCCCCCCAGAGCAGACTAGTTTTTTATCATTTTCTTCGCCTTCTTCTGCAGGTCCTCCATCTTCTAGATAGCTCCTTTTAGATCATTCATTTCCTTTGGGGTTTCTGGAACCTTCCTCTAAGTGCGGCCTCTAGTTCTTGTTCCCGGACCAGCATTCATAGGACCAGCTTTCCCAGCATCATCATCAATTGTTATGGTCATTTTTTCCAACAGGCTCTTTTCCAAATAGTTGTACAACATTTTCAAGTTCATAACAGAAGCGCTAAGGCCCTCATTACTGTGTTTGAGGACCTCATTTATCATGTACCCATTGTAATTGATTTTTTCCGTAACATTTTTTAACTTGTTGTCCACCATCATTTTGATTTCAGCTGCCATATTCTCATTCGGGTTTTTTTTTTTTACCTTATCCAAAAACTTCTTTTCCAGCTTCTCCAGCTTAGTAGTGAGGGTTTTTGTAGTATCTTCCATTGCTTTGAGATGGAGTTTCATTTCCTACATCTCCTGTGTGACCCACTTGTCCAAATGAATACCATGGCCTTCAGCCTTCTTGACCTCTTCCAGAATGGTAGCCCCCATCAGGAGGCCTAAGGGATCCTCCTTATGGCTATTACCCTCCTCATTGTTATCCTAGCCTTTTCCATACTCTATTTCAGTTTGTTCTTCTTCTCTTTCACCCGGAGTAGGGATCTCCTGACCAACTTCCTCCCCCTCATCAGCACGTTCATCATCTTTTTCCTCACTGCTAGCCTGAACCTTTCCATCCTCAGTTTCAGGTTTTTCTTCTTCTTTTTCACCTGGAGGAGGGAAGTCCTTAACATCAAACACTTATGTTGATGTTGTATTCAAAATGCATTTAACCTCCTGAACATTGCTAGATTTTCTTGAATTAATGCTTTTCACACATACCAAAGATTGCAATGCGACCAAAATATTTGTTTGATCACATTAGTTTTACATTGGGTTAAAAAGGAATATTTCAAAACCAGAAAAGTTTAGATACATGGAACTCATATTTGGTGCATTTATTTTTAATTATTTAGAGAAAATCCATGTTCTTGCAAAATATTTGGTAGTGTTCATTATCTTTTGCAGGTGGAAGAGCTTCCAATGTCAAAGCAAGTTGATGTCAAAAGGGGAAACATGTCAGATAACTTCCATATTAAATGAGTCTACTTTGATAATTCCAAGACTCAAAAATTTGGGAGAAACAAAGAAAATCAAAATAGTTGAATAGGATCAGCAAACTAGTCTATGCTTAAATCATTGCATTGAAACTCAACAAGTAACTTTCCCACTTGAAAGGGTTCACAAGTCATACATCCTTGGCAAGTTACTCACCTTTAAACCCACAAGAAAGTACTCACCAAGTCACTCACATGCTAATTGATAAATAGTATTTGGAGACTCCGATCCAGGCACTTGCCTGGTAGCAAAAAAAATGCAAACCACAAGTAGAGAAATGAAAATAAATAAATAAAAACCCTCATTTCTCATCACTTTCTCATTTACACTCTTATACCTTTCATTTTTTTCCGACATTGCATCAATTCATGAACACTTGATTACAAATGATAAAATAACAAAAATAGCATGCACCATGAAGGTCCCAATGACCTTGAAGCCCTTAATTTAGCTGCCCCAAAATCATGCAAGGGACATATACCCCAGAACACTGTTCTAGTTTTGAAAGTAAAGCTTAAAAAAATGCTTTTGCCTGGCCAAATGGAGAAGAAAAACTTTTAACTCGATTTGGCTTGAAATAACCAAAAAAATAACATTTTCCCTATTTTTATAAAAAAATCAACATTTTTTAGTTTTCCAAAATTTTCCCAATTAAATAAAAAGTTATCGAGTTGCATTTATATTTATGGTTTACCAAGTGAATCTTAATTTTGAATAATACTACTATGATCGCATTTTAAATTCACTATCTAATAGCTAAGTTGTCAGTTCTGGGCCTGGTTCAAGATTGGGTTCAAAGAACCAGTTTACTGGTACAACAAAATTTTGAAATAGGATTTGGGTTCGTTAGAACAAAAAACATGTAAAAATTTATATATATGTATGTGTGTGTGTGTGTGTGTGTGTGTGTGTGTGTGTGTGTGTGTGTGCAATCTAGAAGCATGGATTAACATTTGACTATCACAAAGTATAATAAAAAAACAAAAACACCATAAACTTGTGATCATAACATCATATCAACATCAAAATATTAAAATAATAATATTGAGTTCAAGTATCATTATTTTGACTATGATGCAGTCAAGGATGGTGGATCCAATGAAGGACAGTCCAAACCTTGCAACCAACATAATTATACAGCAGAATACTCAACACAACAGATAACTCAATAATTGTTTCAAGTAATTTTGCATTAACATGCCTGGCTGTAAGGCCTTCCAGGTTAGGGCCAATTACAAATAAAAATAATTCTGCAAGATCCACAAATAGATCCAATACAATCTCAGCTAGTTCATCTCTGAAGACAATCAGAAGTTGATGGAAACCCTAAGGCAGATCTAAACTTGAGCTCGCAATCCTCCAAGCAATCTCCTTGTCTCCAAGTGTGCAAACCACTAGCTTTGCTACAAACAACTATCAGATATCAATCTAATCTACAAGATCATGCAAGATCTTTTCAACAACTTTGCCAACTTTAGCTTTCAGAACCTCAGATCTAACTCACTAAGTCTTCCAAATCATGAACCTCTATGATCTCCTAATGATCCTCTGATCTCTTGATCTTCTGTCCTCTTTCCGTCTGTGTAAACATCTACCCAAACATCCTATAAATACTAATCATCAGCCACAAGTCAACTAGATGAAACCATTAACTCCCAAACAAATAATTAAATGCAATACAAGTCGGCTTACAAATATATACAAACATTTAATTCAGCATGTTGGCCTATAACAATAGCTACCAATAATAAATGCACCAAGTTGACTCAACAAATCACACAAAACTCCAATCGGTAAGCCAAAACTACCGAGCATCAATGAATTAACTGAGTACGCCAGGCATCACCGAGCACCAATGTCGACCAAGCATCGCAAGCATGACTGAGTAACACTTTCACCGAGCGCCAGAGACTTCCGAGTTCCTTCAATGACCGAGCTTCCTTCAATGATCGAGGTTGTTGGTCAAGGCTGCAACCGAGTAACACCAGCCAAAATACCAACACCCCATGCAGTTTAACCGAGGATAAAGAATGCCCCTACATCAGACTTTCAACAACTAGAGCTTTATACTAATTTTCAACCATCTAATGAAAAATCTAAATCTTCATCTTCTTCTTCATTGAAGGCTTTAGTTGATTCACAAATAGTTCCAATGCCAATGGGATCATTTGCGCCAATAACATTCTCACTTTCTAAGTCCTCAAATGCTTACTACGTTTTCACTGTATAGAGAGCTTGTTTGTTTATAATTAACATCCTACTTGAAAAATGTTAAAAAGGTAGATTCCAACTCCCTTCACCTATTGAAGATATTGTTCAATGTTTAAAATATAATTTATCACTATAGAGAGCTTGCAATTAATCAAGAAAGGGTCATTATCATCAATTGGATATATAAGTTTCACTAGGAGAAACCTTGAGGCCTAGTTGAATTTGATGTAATAAATATCTGAACTTTAGCAAATTTTGTTGTGTAATGTTAAAGATCTTATTCGAATTCTTTAATAAAAAAATTTTGCATTAACTTTTAGAGTGTTTCTCAGTAGAAATATACCTGGTTCACATTTGGTCTGCCTAGGCCTACTCTTGTTCGGGGTTCATCCCGGATGAACTAGCCTACCTAGGTCCAAACCTTGTTTGAACCTACAAGCAAACCGGACCTGAACCAAGAATTGGTATGAACTGTGTCTGAACCAAGGTCCTAGGCAGGTGAACCAGACTTCATAGATTTAGAGGGTCATGACTTGCCATAGAACTTTCTTTACCCAGTGTCATTTATGTATTAATTATATCCAAAAACTTTAACATTTATTAGTTTTATTTTGATAAGAAGGTGATGAATAGAGGACCAAATCAACCTCAGTATATTTTTTCTAAAGATGATCTTCCTATGAAGGTTATTAGAAGCCTCAGTCAAGACTCAAAAGTAATTAGCATGGAATTTCATCTCGAGAAGCATTCTATTTTATTAGGTAATATTCACTTTAACTTGCCAAAAGTTCATAGATATTAGAGTCCAAATTTGTGAGGGAAAAATGTATTTGGAGGGCTTCAACAATTTACTGAAAGCTGGTCTTTTTTTCTTTACCTAACATTTATGAAATTGCAGAAAGTATTTATTGTCATTAAACTTGTTCTAGAAATGTATGAATACTTTAATTATTTGAAGTTGTTTCAAGTACAGATAAGATGTTACTACATTTCTTTTGAAATACCATTACTTCTGTGCATTTTTATATATTACAGTATCTCTGAAAGCTTGTGAGTGGGTATTTTATTTTTAAATAACCAATATTTAGCATTGGTTGGAAAAATGTGACTCCTAAGAGTTATTTTGTTGTCATTAACTATGAGGAAGTCATAATGTTTGTCAAAGTTATTTGGTAATGAAGAAAAGACAAGTCGATAAGGAAGAGAAAGTCATCGGTAAAGGGAAAGCAAGCACAGGCACTGAGCAAGGAAAAACCAAACAGCAAGAAGAGGAGATAGTTAATGCATTAAGGAAAACATGTTACCAAGCATAGCACACCGACATTAGAAGAATCTTTAAGTACATTGAATTTGGACACTGAACAAAAAATGGTTTACCAATCTCGAGGAGATCGTATAACAGAGCATTGGAGATTGCAACATGATGATTACACATGATTACATGGTGAGATCCGAAAATAAGAATAAAGGATGAAATATGTATTGGAAGAGTAACCAATGCTATCACTGCTTGAACAGATGATTCTAGAAATCCTAGTACCGCTTCTAGAATTGTATAAATAGATCAGAGAAGAAAATATTAGTGTAAGTGTGATAATGGTGATATGAATGCAAGAGGACATTACATGTATGAAGCAGATTAATGAGAAGGTGATGAGCAGAGAAGCCATCGAGTAACAAAGCAATGAAGAACATATAGAGATTAAGATCTATCAAGTACTGAATTGTTGGTGTGAAAGGTACACAATATGAGGTAATGAGTTATTGAGCATAAAGAGTCTGATAAGCATTTGTGTGATGCAAATTTGATAGACATATTTATTGTTACTGATTAAAGATTAATTAGAGTTGTAAAGTCTCTTAACCTAGCAGATCTTAGCAAATCTTACTCGTCAATCCTTTAACCAGGTGCAACTCTTAGATTAGAATTGTAAAATCTTTTCACAAGGTAGACTTAATAGTTTGAAGACTCTTAAGCGAGTTAATACTCTAATGCAGGAGCATCCTAGGATTCTTGGCAATCCTGTATCAACCAAAAATATGTTTGTCTTTGAAGGTAGATTGTTATTTTTGATCTTGGTTTGGTTGAGTACTTGCTCGGTTTGGGAGACTGGTTGCTCGATTTTAGTGTTCACCAGGGAGATCGATCTCTAAAGAACACTCGGTGACTGAAGACGTCAGTTCCCTGGCGTTCGGTAGTAACTGTGTTGCTCAGTCATGTCTGGCATGGTTGGTTCTCTGGTGCTCGGTAATTTCTCTGTTGCTTGGTGCTCTTGCTTACCGACTTGATTGTTTGGATGGATTGGCTTGGCCGATTGGTGTATTTAATTTGGGTCTTACTCCTCGTGTTATGGATTGACCGTTGGACATGTGGGGACCTAGATCTAGCGTGTTGCATTCTTCTATGCGGATCTGATGGCTGTTTGAAGGCCGAAATGGATGATTTTATTTATTGTAAGGCTATTTGAGAGTCGACTGATGTTTTGCATTTAATATTTGTATATCCTTGTAAAGCCGACTTGTGGCTGGGATTTAATATTTAATAGGATGTTTGGGTAGATGTTTGGGAGTGAGAGGTGGAGGAAAAGTGGGATTTAGTAGCTTGCAATCTTGGGAAGAGGAAGATTGCTTGGAAGTTGTGAGTACAAGTTTAGATCTTTCTTGGGATCCTACCAGTGTCCTGTCATGTTGCAGACTTGGGCTAGCTACGTGGTGAAGTTGTGGAAAAGATTTGGATCCTGCGAGATCTTGTAGACTGTTATTTGATTTGTACTTGGATGTAACCAGGAAGGCCTTACAACCCAGCACATTGCATGTAATCAATAATTTGATGAATAAAATATCTGTGTTATATTAGATCTGGTGTTATTGTTGTGAGTTTCCGTTGTATTATTGTTTGGCTGCAAGTTTGGACAGTCCTTAATTGGGCCCTCCAACCTTGACTGCATCATACTCTTAACAGGGTTAGCTATTAGAAATAGCTAACATTGTAGCTCTAACTGAGAAAACTTTATTCTGCAATAGTGAAGTTTTGTGGGTGTCATCCCCACCGCAACTTTTATCCTCTAACAAAGATTTATGTGATACCAAATATTTTTGTTGAGTTATTTTTTGAATGTTTTATATGTTTCATGTGATGCATGCAAATGTTAAGGAATCAATAAATGATTAAGGGAGAAATTTTAAATAGATTAAAATTATTTTATAGTACTGATTCTCCCCTCCCCTCTCAATACTTACCTTTCCACACTTAATCCAACAAAATGTTTTGGCATTAGCTCAAACATGGTTTTTACATGTCTAGATCTAAATAGAAGTGGTTGATGATATTTTCTATGGGTATTTTATATGGTTAAAACTTAAAAGACAACTATTGTGAAGGCAAGTCTATAGAAGGGTTTATGGGTTTTCTTGTAGTTTGTAGCTTGAATATATTGAAAACCCATAACTTTTTAAAGATTTTAAGACAATCGAAAGTGAAAAATGTGTTAGCAAATTTATGTTGTCATTAGTGAAGATAGATGCAAACACCATTCCCACCGGTAGAGGCTCATCGATAGATCACTTATCTTAGAGTATATACATCAGTAGACTATATGTTCACCGGTAGATCATTCTAATTACTTTAGAAGCACCAGTAGAATAGACAGTGTGCACTGGTAGACTAAATAGAAGAGATGCATCGGTAGACCGAATAGAGTACATAGTACCGGTCTTGTATTGCATATAGGTATAGACCGGGTATAAGATTGATACCGGTCAACTACATATAAATCTGCACTGGATTATGCAAAGCAGTCTCAATTAAAACCAGATTATAGGGAACACCCACCGTTTAGAACTGAAGTTAACTTTTTAACATGAGTTGATTTTATTTCTACGCGGATGTCTTCAAGGCAAACTCTAGATCATCTCACAAGCTTATTGCTACATGATTTAAGATCAAGTTTACAACCTGGCGGTTCTATGAGTTAATAAGATTAATTTCTTATATATACAGGTCATAGGATGCAAGAAAAGTTGTTGTTGATAGTTGGTGATCATTTAGAGCAAAAGAGAGATATCTTCTAAGAGAAATGCTACATTCAAAGAGGTGAAAGGAAGAAAGGATCAACATCCAGGCATATTAGAGAGATCAACAGGTATGATCTAATCAAACAAAGAGTGTCAATTGAGATCATTGCTTTTATTAGTTAAAGCAGTTTCAAATCCCTTAAATAGGGTGAACCCTAGCAGGTTCTTTTGTATAAATCCTTTAACTGGGTAACATCTTAACTGATGTTTCAAGTCCTTTTACAAGGCGACTCCTAACATGGTCAAGATCTTAATCGGTCTTATATCAAATCCTTTTACTGGGTAGCACCTTCACAAGTTTTTTGTAAGATCCTAACAGGGCACCTTCATTCTACAGTAGTGAAGTTGTGAGCTCTGTCTCACCGTGGTTTTTTCCTTCTAACCGAGGGTTTCCACGTATACATAATGTGTTGATCTGTGTATTTCTATTTATGCTTGTGAATGATTGTTTACATTCTGTTTATCTTGAAAGAATCTTTATACAAGTGTGAAATTGCTATAGAAATAGTATTTATTGATTCACCCCCCCTCTCAGTAACCGGTTAGGAATAACAATTGGTATCAGAGCCTTGTTCTCTAATATATAAAGCTTAATCGCTTGAGAAAAACATCATGGAGGGTTATAGGTATCAGAAACAGCTTGAGGAAGCCAACAACATCATTGCTTATCTAGAGAATAGGCTGAGAAGAGCACTTGCTAAAAGGAAGGAGTTGGCTCTACAGTTGAGTGAGAGCAATGAAACTATTGATGAACTCTCTGGGTAGAGTGGATTTGATGAAGCTGAGGAGGCAGTCTCTGAGCTCATGGAGAGGAATCAAATCCTAACCGATCAGATTTCCAACCTAAAGAGGGAACAAGAAGATAATGCCCTAAGGATGACTGAACTGATTGAGAAAGAGGAAAGCTAAAGATGAAAGAAACTCAACAGTCAAATCCTTAACAACCTCTGAGAGAGTAAGGAATCTTGCAGAAGAAGCAGTCAGGTCAAGTGATCTTATAGTAATACAACTTCAAGAAGACATGCAGATTATCACCCAATAGACCACAAACATGCAAAAGGGTTGGCACGATAGAGATGATGCATGCAAGAGGCTAGCAATAGAGTTGTATCAACTGAAGGGGCAGATGAAAGAACTTGAAGAAAGGAATGAAACTCTAAGGAGATACAATGAAAGCTCGGTCAAGCTTGATGAGCAACTCAAAGCTCAAAGAAAACACAAAGATCCCACTGGCCTTGGATTCACTGGTAAAGACACCAAAGAGACTGGTGAGTCTTCTGAAGCTAAGACAAACAAGAAGGATAAGAAGAAGTCACTGGCACAAAAAAGTAAGAAGACTTTTAACACCTCTTGCAATTATTATGGGAAACCGAGTCATAGAACAAATGACTGCAGGAATGCACCGGTAAAGCCAATCAAAAGTTACTACAAAAATTGTTGCAAGTATGGCCACAAGACCAATGAATGATGGTCGAGCCCCACAACTGTATCCAGTGGAAGCAAGGGAAGCTTCAAGGGTTATTTCTACGCATGCAACAATTTCGGTCACAAAGATGATGAATGTAGAACAAAGACAATGGCATTCAGATCCTCAAGACCAATATTCCTCAAAAGGAATAAGAACTGGAGCACAACCAACTGTGCTAGCTGTGGCATGCATAGTCACAATGACTCCTGGTGCAAATCACCTAACAATAGAAGGGTGAATCTATGGAAGTCAATCGGGATAGTTTGTTACTCCCGCAACAAGATTGGACACCTAGCTAAAGATTGCAGGAACCAGTCGATGAACAAAAGGAAGGGATCGCCAAACTGGTGGAGAAGACCTCGTCTTCAAATGAGAAGAACAAAGAAAAGAAGACCGAGAAAGAAGTCAAATAGATTTGGTTCAAGAAGGAATCAAAGAGCTACGCTGAGGAGAAGATAGAAGAAAGATCATCATTTGCAGATGGTGATATCTCTTCAGCAAACTGAGCCTACAGGGCTTAGAGGGAACTGGTAGCCCATCTACCATTCCTAGTAGAACTGGTGAGTATCAAATTCACTCAGTCTACAAGAAAGACCGGACAGGTAAGAGTTGATCAACTGGGGTTTTCTCAACTGAAAAAGCTAGAATACCGATTAGCAAAAGGCAGAAAGAAAGGTTCGGTAAGGCAATAAATGTTGTAGCTATTTAACAATAGTTACCATTTGGTAATTACCATTATGCCCTAACTTTATAAAAGGAAAGTAGAATTACTCATTCATTTTTACTTTGCGATTTTGTGACTAACAAATTCTTGTGCTTGAGCAATATTCTTGTGATGCGATCATTCTAGTATTGTATGATATACCGATCGAGCAACTTTCTTTGAAAACTAGTTATCAAGAAATGGCATATTCATCATCTATTGTCAAGCTGATTAAGGGAAACCAAGCGGACCAACCTACATATGATATTATACCAATTCAAAATAGAGAAATCGACATGGCTGGTGCGCTTTCGTCTATACCAAATAGAGTCCTTATGACCGAAGATGTCACAACATTCATTCACACAAAACTAGAAGAATTGGGCAAAACTTATATTCAAAGCGAGTACCTCTCACTATGTGAAGAAGGGAGACTTCCTGATAAGTACGCAAAGCTGGTGTCATCTGGACTTATCAATGGAGTTTGTTACCCAACCATCTTCCGGGAAGACTGCATTTGATTGGTTCTAAGTTGTCTTCATGAACTTGGTTTCTGGCTCACTAAAGGAGTATGCAATCAAATCACCAAGGAAGATATGCATAGAGTGACTAGATATAGTGACCGAGGGGAAGCACTAACCCTAAGGACTATCGCCAATACCATCGTCACTAAACTGATAAAGTCAAGAGTTGATGGTTGACTTATGACAGTGAAAGACATTGAGGATGATGGAGTCTATTTTGCATCTGTTGTGATTGGCTACAAGGTTTACCAATCCAGCAACCTAAACAACATACCGGGAGGAGCTATTCACGCTGCTCACTAGATAATGAATGATAATGCTCAATATGATATTTGTTCAATGCTTCTAAGCCAGATTTGAAAATATGAAGAAGATCAGAGTTTTGAGGAAGAAATCAATGAAGTACGAGATGCTACTGGTATGTCTCTACTTCTACTACTCCAATTTCTTCCCAGGAATCAGAAAGGTGACATGGGGAACCAATAGACCGGTTATGCATCAAATAAGTGAGATGGCCAACCAACTGGGAAACCAGTTAGGTAGAGCTATGACTAAGTACTTTGAAGCATTTCAACTAAGAATGCATGCAAGGGAAAGGCTGTCGTCAACTATTGTTGACCAATACAAAGACGATGTATGCTTTCTAGTTACCACTTATAAATGCATAATTCAAGCCGTGGAACTGAGAACCATGTACGCTCCTAAATTGGGCTACGAGATCACCACAAAGACTGCTAAGGCATATGCAGATGCCTTGAATGAGGTGGATCTAGATCTCTCTTCTTACTAGTTCGGTACCCATGAAGAGATCCAGGAGAATCTAAGGAAGAGGACACTGATCAAGAATGTATGTCAAAAGGACACCCACGCCAAAGAAGAAACCAGTGAAAGAGAAACCCAAGGCTCAAAGGAAGAGAGGTCAACTGGTAGCTAGCACTCAAGAGGAAGATCCAAAGGAAACATAGACTAAAGAAATAATTCCTCCAGTCAAAAAGAGGAAATCTACTAAACCGGTGAAGGAGCCTGAACCAAGACCAAAAAGACAAGATATTGATGAATTAGTGGCAGAAATAAAGGAAACATGGAGGTTAGCACAAGTGGGTAGAAGGTATGAAGTGAGCAACGACGAAGAAAGAAGAAATATTGAAGAAGGTATAGTTTTCTGCATTTACAAGTTTAATCTATCTCCTTCTGAACTTTAAAAGGTTGTACCAAAATATCTCTATGAGATACTTGAAGCTAGGTGGAAAGCTTCAATGGATAGAGAAAGGAGCTTAGAATCAAAACTTTGTTGGAGGTACAGAATCATCTTACTCTAGAAGGGGCCACCCAACAAGCCGAACTACACAAGCAAAATTTTTTGATAAGGAAGAGGATCAATCAAATGCTTGTTGGAGAGGTAGATAAGGTTCACGAAGAGGGTGTGTCTGCTTGGAAAAAACTTCTTCAAAACCAATGGCAAGAAAAAGAAGCAAGCCAAAGGACCACACTTCCACTGGTCCCTGACATTGGTAAAGGAAAATGAGTGCTTGGAGCTGAAGCACCGGTGAAAGAAAAGATTCCTACACTTCTTTTATCTCCAAAAAAAGGTAAGGCTCGCACCATGATTGTTAATGATATAGTAGATGAAGTCATGAATTTTGGAGAAGTAGACAATGCGGCCAAATGGTAGTGTGTTAGTAGAGGAAGACAAACACGCAGTTATAAAAGCTCTTGTTGAAACCTTCTTAGATTTCAACAAAACTCCAAGGGATTGCAAGGGCCAAGTTTCCTCCAGAATTAAATTCTAGGATAATGACCAAATGGAGAACCGGTCTAGGCATCAATACCAAAATCAATAACTAGGAAACATTATTTGTGGTCACACCTAGTCTTAGTAAAGAGAGAATCAACCTTCTACTAGAAGAAACCTTAATGAACTTGGATACCAAGTGTAGAGTTGCCAAGATTCTCAATGGTGATGAAAATGAAGTCTATGAAGAGACATTAGATTTGTGGCAACAGTATGATTTCAGTGCTCTAGAAGCAATAGGTCCACAAGATCAAACTAATACAACACTTGATCCACCAGTTCAATTCACTTCTGGTGAAGAACCTACAACAGGTCAGGTGAAATGTCATACAGAACAGTTCACATCTATTGAACAGGTAAATCTGGGAGAGTCATCCATCAAGATGACCACTGACAACATAACAGGTGTTAAGGAAGAAATTTCTATGGGTGACTTGCATATAGCCGAAGAGCAGTGCTAAGAAGAAGTCCCACTTGATGAGCAATTGTCACAAGAAGAGAATGCTCAACCAAAAGAACAGGAGCAACTAGAGGAAGAAGTACAACTAGGGCAAGAAAGGCCTGAACAAGAAGTCCTACCGGAGAAGATGGTCCAACCAGAAAATAAGGATAAACATGCACAGGAACAACAGTTACCTATACAAAATGAGAAAGTACAATCGGAACAGGAGAAAATCCAAAAGGAACCAGTAGATGTTCCAAGCTCATAAAAAAGAAAGCTATCATTTGCTGAGGACATAGAAGCCAAAAGGAGCAAGGCCACCGATACTGTAGTTGACATCAGCAAAATGTCAACAAGGCAGCTAAAGGAGCTGACCAAGAGGAAACAGGACATGTTCCTGACCACTGTCAAGAACATCCTGTACAATTTCGTACCAGATACAGACATTGACGAAGATGAACCTGTGATAGATCAATTGGAAATATTAACACAAGCGATTGGTGAAGATATCATTGATCCAGAGATTGTAGAAATTGATCATTATGAGAAAAAGAGAATAGAAATTCTCAACAAGCAAATTGAAGAATTAAAGGTAATAGTATCAACCACCCTGAGTATTCTTCATCAACATTTACAAGTTGCAAATAGTCTGATGGCAAGAACTTCAAATTTTGATACATTCATGCAAGATCTGATAGAGAAGTCATCTAAGACCTCTGAAGGCATAAGAGTTATGTCTTCTCAATTTGACATAAAGAACAAGTCTACAACAAACTTCAGCAGAGAAATGACAAGCCTAGCTCTCATTATGAGAAAGGCATCAGAAGAGAAGACAAAGAGAATCCAAGATATTATTGGATTTCAACTATTTCTGGCCCCAACATATGACTTAATGCAACAATCTACTATAGATGCTAAGAATCTGATAAACTAACCAAACCATAAGATTGTAGAGGACATGGAGAACATCATTGTCTCTCTCCAAGCAACAGAGTTGAATCTAGAACATGTAACCGGTCAGTGGAACACATTTCTTCCAGCTGCAAAGAACATTTACAAAGACATTTTTGCTGTTATAGCTATAAATCCTTTGTCCTATGGAGGCAAAAAGGGGAAGAAGAAAGAAGAGAAAGCATAAGAACAGGGGAAGCATCAGAACAGGGGAAGTCTACAAACAGAAGAAAGAAGAGCTGAAGTATACAATACATAGGACAACAGTCTACAAATAATGTGATAAGTGAATAATGGTTTTGCCACCAATGAAAAAGGGGAAGATTGTTAGCAAATTTATGTTGTCATTAGTGAAGATAGATGCAAACACCATTCCAACCAGTAGAGGCTCATGGGTAGATCACTTATCTTAGAGTATATACACCAGTAGACTATATGTTCACCTATAGATCATTCCGATTACTTTAGAAGCACTAGTAGAATAGATAGTGTGCACCAGTAGACTAAACAGAAGAGATGCACTGGTAGACCGAACAGAGTACACAGTATCGGTCTTGTATTGCATATAGGGATAGACCAGGTATAAGATTGATACCGGTCAACTGCATATAAATCTGCACCAGATTATGTGGAGCAGTCTTAGTTAAAACCAGATTATATAGAACACCCACCATTCAAAACTGAAGTTAACTTTTTAACAGGAGCTAATTTTATTTCTATGCGGATGTCTTCAAGGTAAACTCCATATCATCTCGCAAGCTTATTGCTGCATGATTTAAGATCGAGTTTACAGCCTGGCGGTTCTATGAGTTAATAAGATTAACTTCTTATATATACAGGTCATAAGATGCAAGAAAAGTTGTTGTTGATAGTTGGTGATTATTCAGAGAAGAAGAGAGATATCTTCTGAGAGAAATACTACAGTCACAAAGATGAAAGGCATAAAGGATCAACATCCAGGCAGATTAGAGAGATCAACAGGTATGATCTAATCAGACAAAGAGTGTCAATTGAGATCATTGTTTTTATTGGTTAAAGCAGTTTCAAATCACTTAAATATGGTGAACCCTAGCAGGTTCTTTTGTATAAATCCTTTAACCCGGTAACATCTTAACTGTTGTTTCAAGTCATTTTGCAAGGTGACTTCTAACAGGGTCAAGATCTTAACCAGTCTTATATCGAATCCTTTTACTGGGTAGCACCTTCACAAGTTCTTTGTAAGCTTCTAACAGGGCACCTTCATTCTGCAGTAGTGAAGTTGTGAACTCTGTCTCACCTTGGTTTTTTCCTTGTAACCAAAAGTTTCCACGTATACATAATGTGTTGATATGTGTATTTCTATTTATGCTTGTGAATGATTGTTTACATTCTATTTATCTTGGAAGAATCTTTATACAAGTGTGAAATTGCTATAGAAATAGTATTTACTGATTAAAACTACCAAACCTTTAGAAAATTTTGGCAATGATTCTAGTTCAATTAAAACTACTATTGTTTGCTAAGGATCTGGGTGAAGGAAACTTGAGACAGTCAAAGGGGCCTGGCTATGGAACAAGAGGAACAGTCAAAACAAGCTTGAACATGAGTAGTGGAACCAGGTTGGACTAACACTGTAGTTGACAAGGTTCTTTCATCCAATCTATTACTTCTATTTTAATTATTAATAGAATTAAATATACGCATATTGACTGTGATCATAATTTCAATTGGAACTAGTACTGGTGATCTTGAAATTCAGGATGTGGGATCAAGTGAAAAGTTAGTTGACAAAATCTTTGGAGTTTGGAGTCCCTTAAATGGTACCACAAAGTTGCAATTCTTTTTTGTCTTTTCTTTCCAAATTATGATTTCTCTAGCCTTAAACTAAATAATCTGAAATTTTCAGACCATGCTCATTATTTTCATGATTCATTACACTATAGCTATTGGAGTGTAAGTCTTGGAACAATCAAATATACATATTGTGTCCTTCAAAAGCACTCAACTGGAGTGGTGCAATTTTATACAAGGAATAGGTTCCTAGCAGTGGGAGATGATAGCCAAATTAAGCTTTAGGACATGGACGATGTCAATATTTTAGCAACAACTCATGTCAAGGAAGGCTTCTTGGAGGTAAAAAGAGACTTTCCATGATGCCCATTAGTACAATTTTCTACAATTGAAAATTTATGATTTTATAAATTAATATTTTCCATTGACTAGTCCCTATAATATTTTGTAGATAAATCCTCGCCTTTGTTCCAACAAAGAAGGCTCTTTATTGGTCGTGACAATAAAGATAAATGGGATAAAGATCTTAGCCAATGCTAATGGACTGTAACTGCTTCACACACTTAATAATTATGTATTTCATGTAACAAAGGAGCCTACACATTCATTGGTAACAAAGGTACCATGCTACATCATATCCTTATTTTGTTCAAGCACACAATGGCAAAAGAATTATTAACATCATCTACATGCAGGATGCAATTTTAAGTCATGTTGCTTATGTAAATGAAATACAATAAATCATGTTGCTTATGTAAATGAAATACAATAAATCATGTTGCTTATGTAAATGAAATACAATGTGTCTAAAATCATTTATTTTTTTGAAGAACATACCATGGAAATGAAAGGTCATATTTGATCAATATAAAATTAATATTCTTGTTGATGATAATGAGATTCAAAATTTCAACAACCTCAATCCCATTCTTGTTCGTATCCATATGAAATATGAAATTGTCCAAGATTCTAAACTTTTTATATATAATGGAAGCATTTTTATTTATTTATTTTAAACAATATTTTTTAAAAAGAAATTGAACCATGAAGTTATATTATGTAGTTTGATACCCAGTGCTTTAGAAGATAAAATCACAATGTATTCTTTGGATTGTCTGCTTTAAATAAAGGTTTTCATTCAGCATTTAGAAAATTAAATGCAAACAATCTTTATCTTATTTAAACTAAGAAGCAGACATTGATCTACACTTTTTATGAACGCCTTTCATGTTGATTCTAAGGGGTGTATTGGACTTTTGAACTTCTTAAATCTCCCAATTTGCTGGGCAAAACTATATTATAAGACTGTCCAAGTAAAATTTGACCACCCACCACTTTCAACATTTTGGTGAAATTTGATGGTAACCTAACTTGATATAAGATAGTATCCAAGATGCAGTTCTGATCCAACCCTTGAATGTGGTCTGATATTTGAAAATTTATACTAAGGGGGATGTGATTTATTTTCATGTTAAGGGGTGCTTTAGTATATGGAAAAATTGAGAGGTGGAGTATAGGGAAGCCTATTTCAAGCCAATCAAGCGAAATCATTCTACATTCTTAATAGTGCTAATAGAATATAACATTCTCTTCATTCTTGTGACCTTCAGTTCAAACTATTGTATAAGCATCTAAAATAGCCATTTCTTGAAGTCTACAATTAACTGCAGTAATTGTTACACACATACAAAATAATGTCGATAGCAACTGGCCAACAAATGTGAAAGAAAGTGTTGGAGATGAGGATGAAAACAAGATTAAAAAATTGAACCTTGCAGGGGTGTATCATTCAATCTATTAGAAGACTCTTAAATTACTAGATTGAATGTCCAAGGCAAAGGTGAGATCTCATCATCTACATTCTAAATAAAACTATTAAGGTGAAATGCAAAATCTCATTTACTTGTTCTCTTGTGTACCTCTAATTTACCTTATTTTTCTCTACAAATTGTTCAAATACTATATACAAACTCTGGTTCTAGGGCCCTAGCTTTGGACTCCAATGCTTCTCACAAGTGATGGAAATGGAAATCAGTTTATTGTAAATGAATCTATACATTTAATTTGACTAGATTAGGAACTTGTTTTCAAGTGAAAACTACCTTTCCAACTAGGTTGCTCTCGGGTTGATTTTCTATTATTAGAGAAATGTTGCCAAAGATGAAAGTGGAAGAAAATAAAAAATGTATTTTATCCCTAATTAGAGGAACGATGGAATAAAATGAAAACTCTACCCTAGCATAGGTGAAGTGAAGAATTTGAAAGATAAATGACACTTGTCCCTTGTTTATTTTGTTTATTTGGCAACAAGGATTCAAAACCATGGTCATTATTCATCTCATGCAACAAAAATAATAGAAAAGGGTAACAATAGACTTTCAATTTGATTTTATGTAGTTTTCTACCTACTATTTACTTTATGTTCTAACTCTAGGTTAATACCTTAGGAAGGTTTGTTTGTACCCATTGAATTTCATCTATGCAACTGTGTCAAAGTATTATTGCATTCCTGAGTTATTTGTAGTGTGCATTTGTTTGGAACCCATGGGATAAGAAATCCAAAGCTATTCTTGATTTTGGTGATGAAGAATACAAACAAATAGTTTGTATTGAAGCAGCTGCAGTGGAGCATCCTATAGTCTTGAGGCCATGTGAGGAGTGGAGAGGGCATCAAGAACTCTATTGTTTCATCAAGTTACTTTAGTGGGCAATTAGATCTATTACAAGTTCTTCATGGCTAAAAAGCTCCATCTTGTGCCCCTGATGACTAAAAGTGGTAAGAAAATGACCAAATCTCTTTAAAAAAATCTAGTTGGTGAGATGGAGTGGCATGTTTAGGGGGTGATACACTAATATATGCTTCTATAGGTGTATGCCTAATAAATGTACTCTACTTTACAGTGGACAAATGGTGGAATTGAGCCGCTGCTCAAGTTTATTAACTCTAAATGCCAGTTGTCATACATGCCTAGTCATTGTGGCTTGGCAAATTTTTAGAATAAATATAAATTATGTTTATCTAGCAAAGCACAAGTTTTGTTTTATAGCATATGAAATGCCAAATTTTCCATCGCATAGTTATGTATGTGAGGCAATTAGATTGTAGAAAAACTGAGAATTTCTCCACTATGTATGTCTTTTATAATAACAAATGTACAATCTTATGATTTGTTAGTACTTATCTTTGGTTGTGTTAGTACCTTTGACTACAATCCTAATATGTAGGTTTCATTTGAATATTGCAAGGTTTGTTCCCTATCATCATAGCTTGTATTATATACAAACATGAGTTCAAAAGCTTATCACTAGTCATCCTCCCCTGGCTTTACTGCCCTTGAGCTATAGATGGAAAATTTGAAAGCATGTTTATGGAAAGTACTAGTATACATCGTATGATTATTCTTAAAAGGGTACTAGCTCAATGGAAGAGCACATGCTTTACTAGCAAGAGGATGGTGGTTCGATTCCATCGTGCCCTAATATGATTAAATATATGACTAATTTAATGATTAAATTAATGACTAAATATATGACTAAATTAAAGACTAGATTAATGACTAAATATATGATTAAATATATGACTAAATTAATGACTAAATATATCACCATCATGACTAAATCAATGACTAAAATAGTTGTCATAAATTTAGTCGCATTATAAATGACTGCAAATAAACTAAGTTTAGTCACATGACTAAACTACTAATAGTCAGATGACTAAGTTTAGTCATTTATATGCAATTTTTAGTAGTTTATTTAGTCACATTTTCTTATTTTTGTACTAGTGGATCATGTTAGATCTTTGTTGTGTTGGAGGCCAGAATTATTGTGTGATTGCATCTCTTAATCCTTTCATTGGAGGTTGTTCTTAAGGATTTGGGTCCTAACCTATTTGTTATAACACATTTTCTCATTTTTTGGGAAATGTAATATTTTCTAGGCCAACCGATGGTGTAAATTGCTATATAAGATTTGGACTTGTTTCTAAGAAGACATGAGAGGTTGGTGGGGATGATCTCATAGATTATTTGGCTTAGATTGGCTAGGATTGTAAAGGTTTTGAGTGTAATCAGACATATATGTTTGGCATGTAAGACTGCATGTTGCAGATCTGTTCTAAATAGTTTCCTGATGATAATAAAAGGTTGAATCTCTCATTTTACTTCTAATTTGTCTTGTTTCTTCCATTGTGTTATATTGGCTACAAGCTTTGGACAAATGTGCTTTAGGTTTCTCCATCCTTGACTACATCGTACACTATATTGGGTTAGTTGTACCATGATATACACTTCTATGTATATTGAGGGTACAAAAACCTAGGTACCAAGGTCACTCTATTACTTGTTTGGGTGTGGGAGCATATTGCAATATTTTTTATTGAGGTAAATACCTGAACAAAGTGGTCACAAAAGATATTTAAAGTAGCCCTCATAAGCAGAATAGAACAAGACCAAGGCGAGGGTTTTACAACAGGCACCCACAACCTGGATGAAGCAATGCATGAAACAACCTTCATGCAAACCCAAGCTAAAGAAAAAAACCAAAACTAAAATTTTCCTTTAGCACCCTTATCATGATTTTTTATTTTAATTTTAAAACCCAAGCAGCCCAAGACAAAGGCTAAGATTTACCTTTACCTCCCTTTTTCTAGGAGCAGAGAGTCATATCAAATTGTAGAGAGGAATTTTTATGATGTTTACCAATAACTAGGGTCCACCGCTCCTCTACCAAAGAAGCCTTCTCCTGCCAGTCTTGAGAGGAAGGTCTCAAGAGAGAAGCAGAAGAAGTCTAGACATAACCAACAAAGGGACCTGCCTCCAAACGCAAGGGAGAAACACCAAGTCCATATTTCTCCGCAACAATAGAGAGACCAGCCGAAATAGGACTAACTGGAAGGAAACCAACAGACTATCCAGCACCAAAGCTACCAGCAGAAATGACAGTAGACCCAGCAAGACTAGAACCAACAACAGGAACACCAGTAGTAGAGGAATCATTGGGAGCAATAAAACCAGTAGGACCAATACTAGCAGAAGCACTAGCAGACTGTCCAATGGACCCAACAAGACCCGAACCAACAAGGAGAACCCCAATATCTGAAACAGTGCCGACAGAAGAAACGCCAATAGACTGAACAACCTCAAAACTACCAGCAGTGGTGATAGTAAATCCCAAAAGAACTGTTCCAATAGGAGAAACATCCTCAGGCCCAACTTTCTCAGCAAGATCAATATTTTTCTTAACTACTATATAATGATCGGAAGAAGCACCCTTCCACCAAGAAGCAAACCTTTTGGTCTTAGTCTTCTGTAATTCACATTGGGCCACCAAGTGACCCGTTTTAAAATACCTCCTACATCTCAAAGGAAGCCCTTCATAATCCAAAGTTTGAATCCAGGAAGTATTTGAGTACTCTATCTTAATCTTTTCTGGTAACCCCTTATAGATATCCATCTCTACCAGTAAACGCGCATAAGTCAAGTGCATAATATCAAATGACTCTTCATCCACCATCAGAATGTCTCCAATAGCCTCTCCCACCACTTCAAATAGGGAGTCAACCCAAAAATGAAGGGGAAGATAAGGGAGCCTCACCCAAAACAGAATCTTGTTAAAGATTTCAGAAGAGGGGGAAAAATTGGGAAACCAGGGTTTCATTTCTAGCATATAAAGATTATCCCAAGAGAAAGAGTTATTGCACATAATCAACTTTTTATCTTTAGCATTATCAAATTTAGCAATAAAAAAACTCTTTGCCATAGGGAAAATATGAATATTACCAGAAATAATAGGTTCCCAATGAGCAGAGATCCACTGGTGCAAATCAACAAGGCTCGACCACAAACCCAAGAAGTGACAAATCACACCCTGAGAAGAAAAATCAGAGGATGCACACTCAATATCTTCCACCACTTCCTCATCCAAGTAGATCTGGATAGGGTTCGAGACAAAGAGAGGTCCCTTAGCACCCGAACCACCACCAATCCCAACCCCACTAGAGCGAGTGGTTAAGGCCCCGTTACAAACCATACCAACATACAATGATGTCCCCTTAGACATTGAAGCACCACCAAGATGAACAAAAACAAATATTGAACCCCCAGTAGGCCGAGAAACACTCACAGACTATGAAGATCCAACAATCGAAAAGGGACAAGCAAAGGAGTCAGCAGGAGGGGAAACCCCAACAATTGCCAACAAAACCAGTCCAGCAGCTTGCAAAACCTCCAGCACCCCATTAGCAGCTACCACAGACACACCAGCAGCTGGTGAGAACCTTCCAGCCGATTGCAAAACTGCCGACAAAACTAGTCTAGCAACCTGCAAAACCTCCAGCGCCCCATCAACAGCTACCGACAACACACCAACAAACACTCTAGCGGCCAGCAAGAACCTTTCAGCTGACAGCAAAACTCCAACAATTGCCAACAAAACCAGTCCAGCAGCTTGTGAAACCTCCAGTGCCCCATCAGCAGCTACCAAAGACACACCAGCGGACACACCAGCGGCTGGTGAGAACCTTCCAGCCGATTGCAAAACTGCTGACAAAACTAGTCCAGCAACCTGCAAAACCTCCAGTGCCCCATCAACAACTACCGACAACACACCAGCAGACACTCCAGCGGCCGGCGAGAACCTTTCAGCCAATAGCAAAACTCCATCGGAAGGAAAAACCCTAGCCAAAACCCCAAAAATCGGCGAGACCCTAGAAGCTCCCGCATCCAACGAAGGCTGGAACTTTACATCTGATAGCAAGGCTCCAACGGGAGGAAAAGGCTTAGTTGAAACCCCAGCAACTAGTGAAGTTCCAACAGACAGCTCCATTATTTCCTTATCAAAGATTTCTTGAGCATATTGCAACGTTATATCCATTGGGAGCTTGAGATCAGGAGAGGGATGAGATATATGCTTGTAGATATTTAGAGGGATGAGATATATGCTTGTAGATATTTCGCACATTTGCATTATTATTTAGTCAGGGCCACAAGTTACTGGAGGCACATTTTCAATGAGCTTCAGGGGTTCATATGGATGCCATATACGGATTGTGAGGTATGGGGTAGAGATGTCAAAGAGGACATATAACATTTAGCTTTTGTACAGTTAGATTATTGGTTGTTAGGGAGGACCATTCACATGATCAAGAGATATAGGCATAATCACGTGGTGAGACAGTTCGATAGGGTACATGATCTGCTAAGTGGTGGTCTACTACATCCACATGTTACCAGAGAGACATAAACCTAGGGGAGATACATAAACATTGTTTAAGTGAGGTTCAGTTAGCTAGGGATGAAACTAGTGGCATGGGTGAGGAGGTTATGTGTACAAGATGTGGGGATGATGCTTTCATATGTTACAAGGTGGTCCTTTTATCATCCTATCAGACTCATTGACCCAAGACATGTCACCATAAATGAGAAATCAAGAAATGATATGGATATTGATCAACAACTTGGGGATGGAGGGGATGACAATGATAGAGACAATACTTTGATGGAAGAGTCATCATCAATAGGAGGTGCTAAGGCATTGAGACAAGAAACCCCAAAGACTAGGAGGGAGATAGTGCCAACACAACAAGTATAAGATCTTGCAACACAGATCGGGGGGAGAGTGACATGCCTCTCAAGTTTAGTTAGGGATATAGGGACAGGGCCCACATATATAGTTACAGTCACAGGGGATGGGACAAAGGAACATGACTGGTCCTAGACCATGACTACAGACAATAGATAAAATACCATGTAGGGATCTTAAGAGTACCTAGGAGTCTTTGAGGGTTATGACTAGGGAGTGTGATGAGGGGAGAGCCCGATTGGTACACTAGAGCTAGAGAGAGACACAAATATGGATGAGCATGACAGTCTATAGATAGGACTAGTGTGTATACAACAAGAGAGGGATATCGAGAGGGATGGGGCTAGCATTTGGCATGCAACCTTGTCAGTAGTAGAGAGGGAGAGGGATATAACGCAATCACAGGTAGAAGCCCTTCAGAGTATCATGTGGGCCACAAAATAGAAGGCCAATACAGTACATGTTAAGATTGTGATAAAGGAGGTTGAGATAGGTGTGGGGGGCATGGAGACTTAGCTAGATGGTGCTGAGGAGGAGATTACTCAATTGAGGGTAGATTTGGAAAAGGCTCAAAGATAGGTAGCACAATATAGGATAGAGCGAGAGATCACTCAACAAATTCTAACACCGATGGGATTCATTCAACACTTCACTAATTCTATAGTTGCACATATAACTGTAGAGACATGAGTGAGGTAGGTAGAGTACTATCAGACTCTATATTTCTAGGAAGTTTCAAAGGGGGCTAGAGCACCTACATTCACAAAGAGGACCAAACAAAGATTTGGGGACTTAGTAGCATCAACGGGTTTTGTTGGCATGAGGGCATCGAGGGCACCCGGTGGTGATATCAGAGGGGGGAGGAGAGGAAGAGGGACTTGCATAGCCAAGTCAACCTTAGCATCCCCATCCAACTACTGTTGACACTCATTTTTGAAAATTTTTGATATTATTATTATGCGACATGTATGCATCTATTTGATTGATCAATTTATGGACTTGATGTTTTATGTTATTTATGTTAGACACCGATGATGAAAAATTGATTTTTATTATGACATTATAGACTGTTATGGACATTTAAGAAGATGTGCATGAAGCGACTAGTATGGACATTATGATGATAATGCAGATGATTATCTATATTATAATATTTTATGTGTATGGGTTATGTGATGATTTTGATGCAATATTTCTATGCAACTAACATTTGTGATGCATGATGAGTATGCATATAATTACAGGTTTTGAGATGTAGCTATATGAACATGTATGTATCATGAAGGTACTAACATATGTGATGTAGAGATATGTGATAGGAGGTGATTGTGAATGTGATGGATGTATTGAGTATTGTATGATGTAGGTTATGTATGATAATACATGTATGGTTTATGGGTGATGAAGATTACATGTACATAGATAATGGATGAAATTATGAAATGCAAGATAATTTTAATATTTATGAAAATGTATAGTGTTGGCATTAAGAGATGGTAACTGTAAGCCTGCTACCCGTACAAGTATTGTCATTGATTGGAAAAAGAGGATAGAGATTTGTTATCTCTCTATAGTCTAAAGCTCTAACGAGATCTGTATGATAGAGGCTAGTTTGGCACCCAATGACATAATGCAAGAAAGGAATGATTGTAATCTAGTGTAACCGGTCACTAAACTAAGCATCAGCAACCGGGTAATGCATACAGTCAAGAAATGGTAGATAACAAACGAGGACCAGGGAACAACCGGTGTAGACAAACCACAGAGGACTGACCGATGTCAATAACACAAGCGAGGAATGTGTGACCAGAAAACTAAGGAAAGGATAGTGATACCTATTCACTACATGGGGATCTCAACTAATCTAGTAATGACTCTGGTATGAACTGAGGAAGTCATAGTCAACTATCTGTTTCAACCAACTCTTTGATCGGGATTTATTGCAGTAAATCCAGAAGACTTTGAGTTAACATGGTGATCGGTTTGAGACGCATCTGGAGGTATTAAAGCCAAATTCTATGGCTTTAAAACAGAGAGTTATCTCTTGTGAAGGAAAGGTGCTTGACATGCATCTATTGCTTTCTTCATAAAGCGGATAAAGCTAGAGCATGCATCAAATGTTTCTTCAATGAACTAATACTCCACTGAGTGATGTATTCGAAAAGATCTTAGGATTAGGTCATGCATGAGAGGTGTAGTGAGGGCAGCAAACTCTATATATTCTTTTACCTGCTAAGAATATATGTTGCCTTCATTCTGCAGGGAAAAAGAGTGAACCTATTTGTTGTAAAAGCCAAGGTAAAAAGAAGTTTGAAGAAGAGAGAAAGAAGATTGTGCAGAGAAGCACAATAGTAAAGGAGAACACACCTGCGGTGACCGGTGAAGCTTCTCAGTTGAGCACAAATAGAGATATTATTAGGCTATGCAAAGCCATTTGTAAAAGGTCATCTTTCTATTATTTTCTAGCAATTACAATAGTTAAATCTCAGTATTTGGGTGAACTCTAACAGGTCCCTTGTATCAAATCCCTTAACCGAGTGACATTTTTCAAGGTGTTCAAAGTCCTCTAACCAGGCAAGTCCTAACAAGCCTCATTGTAACAAATCCTTTAATTGGGTCACATCTAACAGTGTGTTTTAATCCTTTCACCAGGAAGGCTCCTAACAGGGTGTGCTCCAGAACAGTACAAAATTTGTGAGGTCTCCTCACATCATGGTTTTCACCCTAATCGGGTTTTCACGTGATAAATCTGGTGTCACTATGTGATTATTTGCTTAAGGTTACTTTATGCTTGTATCTGTTTAGTTTATAGTTTAAAGTATATTCCATCAGATTTATAGAAGAAGTTTTTAGAGGTGTTGATTCACCCCTCCCCTCTCAACACCGGTTGGGACTGTCAATTGGTATCAGAGCTTTCGGTTTCCTTTCTTTGTTGCTTAACCGCATAAAAAAAAAAAAAAAGGTGTCAAAATGATGCGAAAGGATGGACCAAAGTTCTCCAAGGAAAACTTCACTCTGTGGTGCAACAGAATGAAGCTGTATATAAAGACCACCGGAGACCAATACTGGAATCATGTAACTACTGATTACACTAAACCTAGTGGTACCCTCACACCTGATCAATTGAAGATCAAGACTGATCACATAGTTGCAATGGATATGATTGTAAGCACATTACCAGACTATGTCTATGCTGAAATTGAAAACCTAGATAGTGCTCACAAAATGTGGACAAAGTTACAACTAGTGTATGGTGGTGACCCACATATGCAAAGAGAAAAGGTAGAAAGCCTCAAAGGAAAGTATGATGATATGAGGATGAATGAGGGATAAGATATTAAACAATACAACCGGATCAAATAAGTGATCAACTCCATCAAAAGTGTTGGAGGAAAGCTCACTGAAGAGGAGGTGGTTAGCAAGATACTGAGAACACTCAGACCTCAGTATGCCATCAAGATCTTTGCTATCCAAGAGCTCAGATCGGTAACAACAGATTAAGTCACCCTAGACTCCCTTATCAATAAGTTGACTGCATTTGAATTCAGTAATTTTGATAATAGCTTACCCATTCAGGAAGCATCTTTTAAGTCCTCTGCCAATATCTCTTCCACCAAAAAGGGAAGAGAAACTGGTAACTGCTCTACCAGTAAAATTGGAGATCTTGTCGAAAGTCTGCTCTCAGAAGAGATAGAGCAAGATGAGTTTGAAGCACTCATCGCTAGAAGATTTCCTAGAGGTAAAGGGAAGTACAAAGGAAAGCTTCCTTTGAAATGCTTCTCTTGCAACTAGATAGGACACATCACTGCAAGATGTCCTAATAAAGATAACAAAGACAAGAGCAACCAGTTCAAGTACAAATCAAAGAAGGAATGATATCTTGCAGAGGAGGGAGTCACAGACAATGAATCTGAAAACTCTGATGATCCAGAAATTGCATTTGTTGCAATAAAAGAGGAGAGCCCTGTAGTAAGTGAACTGACACTTGTTTGAAGATCTCATCAACATGGTGATTGGATCATCGACAGTGGTTGCACTCACCACATGACCAGTGATAAGAACAAATTTATCAACTTGGAGCTCAATGACAGCGGATTAGTTACCTTTGGGAATAATGCTCCATGTGCTATCAAAGGTACAGGTTCTATTGCACTCTGCAACAATGCTGTCTGGGAAGATGTGTACTGGGTTGAAGGACTCAAGTATAATTTAATGAGTGTTGCACAACTGAATGACAAAGGATTCCTGTTGGAATTCAGACAAGGTTCCTATATAGTCAAAAATTAGTCTGGAACCCATGTTGCAACCGATTGACAAAGAAAAGGTAATCTTTTCTACCTAGACTCAATGGAAGGAGCTTGTCTTATAGCTTCAATTAAAGGAGAATCAAACAAAATCAGTCTTATTTCCAAAAAAGACAATAGCTAGTTGTGGCACAAGAGACTCTGCCACATAAACTTTGACAACATTGTCAAAGTGAGTAAAAAGAAATCAGTTAGAGGACTCCCTGAGATTACAAAACCCATCAGTGGTGTTTGTAAAGATTTTCAGTTAGGAAAACTGACAGGAACAAGTTTCAACAGTAAATCTTTCTCTACTGAAAATGTTCTAGATCTTGTACACACAAATTTGTGTGGACCAATGAGAACAAAAAGCTACTTTGGAGATCGATACTTCATGCTCTTTGATGAGTTCTCAAGAATGATGTGGACACTCTTTCTTAAAGAGAAATCAGAGGCCTTCCACATGTTTAAAATCTACAAGGCTAGAGTGGAAAAGGACACCGGTAAAAGCTTGAAGTGTATGAGGTCAGACATAGGAGGTGAATAAACCTCTCGAGAGTTCACTCACTACTGTGAGGAGCATGGAATAAAGAGACAGCTATCTGCACCAAGGACTCCAGGGCAAAATGGAGTAGTAGAAAGGAGAAATAGGACTCTAATCGATTGTGCTGGAACCCTACTGATACAGAAGGATCTTCCTCATCACTTCTGGAGAGAAGCCATTAGCACTGCTATCTACACATTGAACCGAGTTCAAGTCAAAAAGGGAACCGGTAAGACTCCCTAGGAACTATGGTTCAATCATACTCCCAACATAGGTTACTTTAAAACCTTTGGTAGTAAATGTTACATCAAAAGAGATACGTACTCTGGGAAGTTTGATCCCAAGAGCGATGAAGGAACCTTTTTGGGTTATTCTACCAAAAGAAAAGTCTACCAATGTCTGAACAAGAGAATAGGCAAAATAATTGAGAGCATGAATGTCAAAGTTGATGAATCTTCAGACATCTGGAGCAGGAAACTATAGCTGAAGCTGACAGGTCATCACAAGATGGTGAACAAGAAGGTGTTCAGAACCATGATGAAGAAATTGTTCAACAAGATGAACCAAACCAAGAACAAAGATCGGTTCTCTCACGGTATGTCACATATCACTCCACTGACAATATAATTGGTGACAAACATGGAAATGTCTTGACCAGGAAGAAGGCCAAAGAGAATATCTATTTGCTCTCTTGTATTGAGCCCAAATCCACCAGAGAAGCTCTGGAAGATGAGAATTGGGTCAAGGCCATGGATGAAGAGATTGAGCAAATACAGAAGAACAATACATGGGAACTTGTGCCAAGACCTCAGGACAAAAATGTCATTGGGACAAAGTGGGTCTACAAGAACAAACTAAATGAGGATGGTAAAGTCATAAGAAATAAGGCAAGACTGGTCTGCAAAGGGTATGCCCAGGATGCTGGACTAGACTATGGAGAAACTTTTGCACCAGTGGCCAGATTGGAAGGGGTAAAAATTCTTCTTGCCTATGCAACTCATAAGAGCTTTAAAGTTTACGAGATGAATGTCAAGTCTGCATTCCTCAATGGAATACTAGAGAAGGAAGTCTACATTGAGCAACCAAAAGGCTTTACATCTGCACAAAAGGTTGGTATGGTCTACAAGCTGAAAAAGACTCTTTATGGGCTTAAGCAAACTCCAAGGGCTTGGTATGAAAGGTTGCATTCATACCTTTTGACCATTGGATTCACAAGAACCGGTGACAACAACAATATGTATCTCAAGATTGGAAAAGATGGAAATTTGATTGCTAAGATCTTTGTTGATGACATCATTTTTGGAAGAGATGATAGGATGAGCAAAGTCTTTGTTCAAGAAATGAAAAAAGAATTTGAGATGTCTATAATAGGCACCATAAAATTCTTCATTGGACTACAGGTTCATCAACTAAAAGAAGGTATCTTTATCTCTCAGTCCAAGTACATAAAAGAAATTCTTAAGACTTTTGGACTAGAAGAATCCAAACCTATTGAAACTCCAATGATAACTAATCTCAAGTTATCAAAGGAGGATGATGCAAAAGAAGTAAATGAAACAATGTATCGGTCCATGATAGGAAAATTGCAGTATGTTGTTCACAGCAGACCAGACATTGCACATGTTGTTGGCATAGTGGCAAGATTCTCTGCAAATCCCAAAGAGACACATCTGATTGTAGAGAAAAGAATTTTCAGATACCTAAAGGGTACTGAGGAGTATGGGTTATGGTTTCCTCACAAGGGAGGATTCCAAGTAAAAGACTACACTAATGCAGACTGGGCTGGCAACATTGGTGACAGAAAGAGCACAAGTGGAGGCGCATTCTTTCTAGGTGGGAGGATTGTGTCTTGGACAAGTAAGAAGCAGAACTGCATTTCACAGTCTACTGCTAAAGCTGAATATGTTGTTGCAATCAACTACACACAGGTGATCTGGATCAAACAACTGCTGGAAGGAATTCAGGAATAGGTACCTGAACCGATTGCAATCCACTGTGATAGTACCAGTGCAATCAACATATCCAAAAACCCTATCATGCACTCCAAGACAAAGCACATTGCCATCAAGTATCACTACTTGAGGGAACTAGTACGAGACAAAGAGGTAAGATTGGAGTATGTTCCCACCAAAGAACAGATTGTTGATATCTTCACAAAGCCATTACCAAAGAGTACTTTTGAGTATCTCAGAGGTAAACTAGGGGTTATACCCCTCTCTGATCATCAGTAATCTCCAAAAGGAGATCATCAGTTCAATATGCTTCAATAGAGGAATCCACCTCATCTTCTCTGAACTGGTGAAAAGTGTTGTTGTTCATAGGGGGAGCAGATCTAATAAAGGTAGTCCTTGCGACTAACCTTTGGCATTATTGTGAAAAAGGGGGAGAATTTGGCAATAAAACTTGATAACCAGCACTAGCAGTAACAATGATACTGGATTTCCTGCACTGAAATAACAATGATACTGAATTTCCTGCACTGAAATTGGTGAAACCTGTCTCACAAGGTTTTGCCATCAATGCCAAAGGGGGAGATTGTTGGCATTAAGAGATGGTAACCGGTAACCCTGCTACCGGTACAAGTATTGTCATTGATTGGCAAAAGAGGATAGAGATTTTTCATCCCTCTATAGTCTAAAGCTCTAAGGAGATCTATATGATAGAGGCTAGTTTGGCACCCAGTGACATCATGCAAGAAAGGAATGACTGTAATCTAGTGTAACCGGTCACTACACTAAGCATCAACAATCAGGTAATGCATACAGTCAAGAAATGATAGATAACAACCGAGGACCAAGGAACAACCGGTGTAGATAAAGCAAAGAGGACTGACTGGTGTCAATAACACAAGCGAGGAATGCGCGACCGGTAAACTAAGGAAAGGATAGTGATACCTGTTCACTACATGGGGATCTCAACCGATCTAGTAATGACTGATATGAACCGAGGAAGTCATAGTCAACTATTTGTTTCAACCAACTCTTTAACCGAGATTTATTGCAGTAAATTCAGAAGACTTTGAGTTAACATGGTGATCGGTTTGAGGTGCGTCTAGAGGTATTAAAGCCAGATTCTATGGCTTTAAAACAGAGAGTTGTCTCTTGTGAAGGAAATGTGCTTGACACATATCTATTGCTTTCTTCATAAAGCAGATAAAGCTAGAGCATGCATCAGATGTTTCCTCAGTGAACTAATACTCCACTGAGTGATGTATTCAAAAGGGATCTCAGGATTAGGTCATGCATGAGAGGTGCAATTAGGGTAGAAAATTCTATATATTCTTTTACCTTCTAAAAATATATGTTGCCTTCATTTTGCCGAAAAAAAGAGTGAACCTGTTTGTTGTAAAAGCCAAGGTAAAAGGAAGTTTGAAGAAGAGAGAAAGAAGATTGTGTAGAGAAGCACAACAGTAAAGGAGAACACACCTACGGTGACCAACGATGCTTCTCAGTTGAGCACAAATAGAGATCTTATTAGGCTATGTAAAGTCATTTGTAAAAGGTCATCTTTCTATTATTTTCTAGCAATTACAATAGTTAAATCTCAGTATTTGGGTGGACTCTAACAGGTCCCTTGTATCAAATCCTTTAACCGGGTGACATCTTTCAAGGTGTTCAAAGTCCTCTAACCAGGCAGGTCCTAACAGGCCTCATTCTAACAAATCTTTTAACCAAGTCGCATCTAACAGTGCATTTTAATTCTTTAACCGAGAAAGCTCCTAACAAGGCGTGTTCCAGAAGAGTACAAAATTTGTGAGCTCTCCTTACACCGTGGTTTTCACCCTAGTCAAGTTTCCACGTGATAAATATGATGTCACTATGTGATTGTTTGCTTAAGGTTACTTTATGCTTCTATCTGTTTAGTTTACAATTTAAAGTATATTCCATCATATTTATAGAAGAAGTTTTTAGAGGTGCTGATTCACCCCTCCCCTCTTAGCACCGGTTGGGACTGTCATATAGAATATGTATGATGAAATGTGAGACTAAATGCATGGTGTAAATGTGTTATGAAAATTTGACATAAATTCAAAAATGCAACTAATTAATGAGATGCAACTAATATGAAATGAATTAATATAGATAGATAATGAAATAAATATGTTAATGATATGATGAAACAAATGCAATAAATGATACTATATGAGAATATAATGTGATGAGATGAATGCGACCTTGAATGAATATTGCAAATGAAGTATTATGTATAATATAGATGAAATGAAACTAATATAAAATGAAAATGAAATGCCATTAGATTAAATAATGTGATAATGAAATGAGTATATGAATGTAAATAAATAAATGCAATACAATGTAATGGATTAAATATCATGCAAGGAAAATGTGATATAATGAGATTAATGATACTAAATAAATACATAATGAAATAAATACATGAAATGAAAATGAATATGCAACTAAGTGAAATAAACTGTAATGAACAAAAGGATCTAAATGAGATGATATAAATGACATGATAAGCAATGAAATGCAAATGAAACTAACGAAATGAGAGATGATGAAAATGCAACTACAAAGTGAATTTGAGGAACCTAATATGCACCTAGGACAAGACCAAAATGATATGCAACTAGATGCACCTAAAATGAAATGGAATGCAACTAAGACCACTACATGCGATGTTACTGTGTGTGTCATAGTGACTGGTAGGGGCATTGGGAAGGATATGAAGGGAAAATCAATAGGATCCTCAAGATACAGAATGCAAATGGAAATAAAATTCAACTAAAAATGCAATGGGGATTGGGGATTTAGTTGTGTTGAGTGTGGAGAGCATACCCCAATTGAATTTTGCAAGAGGAGTTATGCATCACATGCTAGAAAAAAATGGATGACATTGTTCCTTTGCATGGACTAGACTCTCAGATAGAGAAGGCGGATTTAGGATATGCATGTTGATCATCAATATAGGCAAAACCAATGTAGTGAAGTCACATGGGGGAGCCTAATACACCTAATAACTTGTTGGAAACATGAAAAGGACATGCCCTAGTAAAGAACGTACATAACCGTGATTGAATACACATGTAGTAACATGCACTAAACCACCAACAAATAGATGATACCAAAAAAATAAGTGTCACATTATAAACCATTCAAAATCCACCAAGATATGGGTAGATTAGGGTGATGTTGAGTAGGTATACCCTATGACACATAGATAAAATCAAAGAAAAAGACCTCGTGACCAAGCAGTCATTCAGTCTATAGTTCTTGCCACTAAAAAGGGTTATGTGACGATTGATTAATTGATAAAAGATCGGCTTGAGAAGGATACATCCCTAAGGGAAAGGATTAAGGACATGATTGACAATTGTGAGATATGCAATAATCGTGGATGAAAAATTATTGTGAAACTAAGACTCAATATTTGATTTTGATATAGCCTTATGTGGATAAGATGTTTTTTATAAAGCTCAGTGTAATGGGTGGTAAGGTCTGGATTAAATAGGGAAGGGATCCTTATTCTAAACATAGGTAGAGTCGCCCTCATCATAAAAAAAATAGAGAATGATAGAAGGATATGTGAGGTGGGGCTAATATAGGATGGTTGGAGTTGAAGAATTCTGGTAGAGATAGGAGGCAGAGGATTTGCTAAAAGGATATGGGTGGAGTAGATGGATAAGTGGAATGTGTGAGATAGATGAATATAAGACTAGATAGATGATGGATCTAGTTATGATGCATGACACCTAAGGAAGGTTTTCACCATGGTACTTATCCATAGTGCCACCAAAGTGGTTTTCACTAATGGACATTATTGCTTCTCTCTCTTCTTTTTGAAATTTTTTTTTTTGGTGTTTTATAATTTTCAAAGGATGAGAATCCTGAAGGGTCACACATAAAGAATTTGAGATGCGTGATATTGATAGGAACAAGGAGAGAATCTCCTTCTAGTATAGGAAGATGATATGCCCCATACCCAAACTTAGCGGTGATGATGTAGGGGGCCCAACTAATTAGACTCAAACTTTCCTTTCTTTTCACAGCTTTGGAGGTTGATCTAATTATACATAAGGACAAGGTCACCAACTTTAAACTCTCAAGGCTTGATATTCTTATTATAATGTAGACATAAGTGATTTTGATACACATTGAGATGGTTTAGAGCATTAAGGAACCTGGGTGACCCCACAATAGTGGGTTACACTTTTTCAAACATGCTGATTTTTGTTGAAATAAACATTTTTAATAAAGTATGATGATTTAAGCCTCGAGAGGTTCCATTTGAAGGAATTAATTAGAAATGGTTAGCTCAAATCCTCTTAGATAAAAAATAATAATAATTTGATATAACATCTATACTCCTCATTCATACCTACAATAGTCTCCTTCACACCTATTAAAATGCTGACAAAAAATCACTTTGACTTTATCTTTTGACCGATCAAATGAATCCATTTGACAAACCTATCTATGTAGTAAGGTATTATTGAGAAAAATATTTCCAATGATTATAATGTTAATATATATTAAGTTAATTATGACTTTGTATTTTTAGTTTTACTAAACATAGATATTTCACTGTATGTATAACTCTATGTTTGACGCTTATGGAAAAATAGTAAATGAGAGAAAAAAATATCTAAAAAATATCTATGCCCTAGGTATTAAAGTTCTCTTTCTATAAATAAAAAATAAATAAAAAATTGGACAAATACACAAGTTACAAGCTATGAAACGAACGTATGTCAAAATTGTGAATCCCAATCATAGACCTTGGCATAGTCTTGGGGTTATAAAATCTATTGATTTGGGAACCAACATGTTCATAGTGAAGAAGTGGATATAGGGCACCCTCATAAGCACTTGAAACTTGTTTGTTAATTGTGATTCCTTGAGGAAGAATCTTGATCTCTAAGACCTATTTGTTTAGTTGTGTTCGACTCCTTTCTTTATGTCCATGCAAAGATATAATGATTGTCTTACCTCCAAATTCACTAATTATTGGTTTAAGGGTAGTGTTACTATGGGCAACCTTTAGCTTGTGGTCTCTACATAGATGATCACAAATGCTACAAGGCTAGAAAATGAGGGTACACGTATTGTGAAAAAGAGCACTAAAAATTATTAGAGCTTTATCAATAAATTTCTAGAAAAGAAAGGTGAGCAACTTGAAAGGTTTCAAGACGTGTATGACCACTTGAACCTCCCTCCCCCTTATGCTCTAGTTAGTCTACATATTATGAGATATTTTATCTTAGAAGGCATATAACAAACCATGGTTATCGTTTCCATCTCTTAAACTATTTGAGGCATTTGGACAAGGTTAATATCCCTTTCAATTTGTTTTCCTCCCTACAACATAATTTTGAGAAAGTTGTCTCTCATCCGCTCCATTAGGGCCTTATTAGACTTGACCCACAAAGGAACCCTCTACACTTTGAACAGTGAAACTCACCTCCTTCCCCTCCTACTAGAATGTAACTTATTGAAAATGTGCCTAGAAGGTTGAATGTTGGCAACCCATCTAATGGGAAGGCATCTAAAACTAAGCTTGTTTGTGTCCCTTCTATCTAGGTTAATGAGCTTTTTAAAATTAGTCTTGAAAAATGTAAGCCCTCTATCAACTTACTTGGGTCATCCAAATCCAAAAAATGACCTAGAAGTCTTCCTAAAATAAAGGGGTTTACAATTACTATCATCATGAAAAATGAAGAGGAAAAGCAACAAAATGTCTTCTAAATCTAGAAAAAATGACCCAAAAGTCTTCCTTTAATTAGGAGGTTACAATTACTATCATCGAGGATAATGAAGGGGAAAAGCAACAAAAGAATAAAGAAACCAAAAAAAGAAAAGAGGGGTCATAGAGAAAAAGTTTCCTCAATCCCAAAAAACAAAAGGAAAAAGATGTGTTTGACGATGAAGAAGACACATCACGAGAAAACTCTGAACATGTGTACAAAGATGAAAATGAAGATATGTAACACAAAGAAGAAGAGTAGCAAAAGCATGAAGAGGTTTGAGTTCCTCAAGGAAAACTTAGAGTTGAAGGAAATCAAAGGGAGCCCAAAAAAGGAGGATTTTGATGAGGAAATGGAGATCTCCTAGGAAGAAGGGGATGGAGCTCAAACTAATCTAGAGAATGCAGAAGAAGAGGGAGGTGTAAAGGGTGATATGACATAACTCTCTATAAAAATAAGATGGGAGAGGCAATCCTATCTCACATAAGGATAACAAAAGGCCTCATGAAAAATACTTTTATGGGAACATCTACAGTGCAGTCCAAAACTAAAAAGCAATTGGAGAAGATTGGCAAGAACAATAGAACTAGAGGAGTGAGGTCAATAGCTTAGCGACGACTACGTGGAAAGAAGCGTTGAAGGAGATTTTTTATGCTTTTTGCTCTTAGTATTTTTTTTGTGGGCATGCATGCCTATTTGTAAGCTTAGGTATGGTTATCTTTAATGTTGAACTTGGTTTTTGAAAAGAATGCAAGAGGGAATATAAGTATGGTTCTTAATTGTTATAGCTTGTTGAACTAGATGTGTTGGGGTCCATTTTATTCAATAGTTAAGTGTGATGTGTGTTGTTCAAAACTTTTGTTGGTCCTGTGGTTGTTGTTTCTTATGATGTTTTGTTGTGTAATGGGACTAGGCCCCTTTCACTCCTAATCTAATAAAAAACATATCTATTCGTAGAGATATTTGAATATTCATAAATTTAAATATCCATCCCTAATATTTGATTGACCTTAATGTTCTTTGCTTGTACATATAGCTTTTTGGCTAATTCCATGCTAATGAAAGTATACTTGTTGCTAGAGTTTCTGTAGACAATAGTTCCTCTTCCTTTTCAATCCATCCATGACAAATAAGCACATAATCGTTCTTTCTTCCCTCTCCTATTTCATCCTCCATTCTTTCCACTTCTTTATTTTCATCTTCCTCTTCTTTCGCTTCCTCTAAAGAATAAATATCCTTACACACTTATAAATATCATTAGTCTTAGTCACCTTCACCTCTTAATGATCACAACAAAATAATTCTCCATGAAAAGGTTTTACAATCGAAAATTTAATATTTGTACAACCCTTGTAATGTATACTCACTTCCATCAAAATTAGGATCCTCCATTCAAACTTGAGTTTTAAAACATAAAATTTAATAACTCAAAATATTAATGATAAAAATCTTTTTTTTGGACTGATCATCAGTGTAAAAAAATCTACGATTTTGTCTTCTTTTGTCTCAATGGTAGCTTTAATACCACTTTATAACCCTTGAGGTAGGGTAACACCATAAAATACTCCCTATAGAAGTGATTCCATGCTATATCTCCAAAAGATCAAAAACAAAATATCATAATTCGTGCACATCTTTTACAATAATAATAACATTCTTTATATAGACACATCCTAGTATTACAACACAATGGTAATCCTCACAAAGGCATACTCAATGTCTAAAATAATTATTCTCACAAGTTGACAAAATTCTAGAAATGATGTCAAGTGCATTATAATGTTGTATCCATGGTACATAACAAGTTTAGACAGAAAGTGGTGTCATCTTGAGAGATTTATATTTTCATTAGACAATTTTTATAATTTATTATTTTTTTCTAATCAAAATGGGAAAAAGTGGAATAAGTTTAATCCATGCACTAAAGTTTTAAGCTTAAAATGTATAAACAAAATTTGAAAAAAAAATTAAAATAGATAGAGTGATGTCCCAGTTGACATCATTTCTAGAATTTTGTCAACTAAATTATAATTTCCATTTATTAAAAAATAATAAAATTTCCAATTTTTTTAAACTGGAATACACTAAAATATGTACTATCGTTTCAAAATTTGAAACATGTCACTTCTTAGAAATTCAAGCTAAAAAAGTTAGATTATTGTCACTTGTTTCCGTAATATAAGTGTGATGCATACCTTCATCCATGCACATACACTTAACACAATCCTCAAGGAAGCTCGGATTCCCCACATTAATATACAAGTGTAACTCGTGACAAAAAATTTCAATGCAATGATCCTTATTAGCCAGTTCCAATAACCCCACCAAACCTTTCCCATCATTTGGCAAATTCAATCCAATACCAATGAAACTCGGGGCTCGAATCCATCCAACACAGAGGATCCTTCATCACATCTTTTGGAAACACCAAAAGCACCATGATTGAATAAAAAAGGCACTTTTGGAACTGCTGCTTCTGAATACCAGATAGATACAAGGCTAAATAAAATAGAGTTCGAATACTATTTTGAAAATAAATAAAGATTATAAGTAAGGTTAAAATGTCTATCAATTTCATCACTGGTTTGCCCCAACTCAATAAGTTGAACAGCATCAATTCCTTGCCTTCTATTATTTTTCTGGTTGAAACAATGTTGAATGATTTTATTCATACCTAATGATTTCAGAGGATATAAAATGTACATAGCTTGATTGCATTAGCGGACTAAAGAATCCAGTGGATATGGATTAGTGACAACCGATTTTTCTAACATGTGGTCAACTACTGGATATGTAATAAAAATATGATGTGAGTACAACTAGTGGTACAATTTTGCTGAGAGTTAGGGTATTTTCAATGCAACTTTATTTTGATTCAATGCAACTTTTCTATTACCAAAAAAATGAATGATATACAACAGAGCATAAATGATGGGACAGTAAGAATTTCCTTTTAACAGTCACTTTGTATTGATCTTGATAGAAGTTTCAGATGTAAAAAAACAGACACAACACCATTTTTTTCTCTCAATCTGCAATTAAACCACCAAAACCTGTTTTAAAACTTGACTGCTAAACAAAAACAATATTAAATGTGACTTTCAGCTAGTATTTATATTTTGTTCAAGTTTAAGAGCAACCTTGTGGAGTGTTTTAAGCGATAATTGATTGAAACAGATCTTGGAGCTCACGCACGAGAAGATTGTACTGCTTCACTGTTGCAGAAACTGCGAGCAGCTGCTAGTGCAAATTGATTGCATAATGCATCTTTACAAAGTTATTAGTTTTTTCACCAAAAAGGGATGATAACGAGTTCCAAACAAACTAATATAATGTAGCAAAAGAATACCATTCAAAAAAGGAAAAATAAATTATAGGTTCCTTCTGTCCAATAGTCTTCAAACCCACAATCTATTCAATATCTAAATTAAGTACATCTCTGCAGCTATGATTATTATCATTTGCAATAATAAATTACTCAAACCAATTTATCATGCTAAAAAACATTGGAGTCAACAAAATGAAATACATGAAGGACTATCATAGCCATGTATTTTGAGGTATTTCTACAACGGTGTAGCTGTGTGATACTGACAAATGATATTAACCTTTTTTTCTTACATTGTCTTCTTAATGTAGTCAGCAGCAAATCTGGCAATCTGATGTTCAACAAATGTTTTCCAAGTCAAGAGTGCGATGGAGACTCGTTACAAAGAATAGGCATAGCAAACCATGTAGTAAGACTCGGGTTCATTTCTTTATAATAATTATTTTCATTTCCTACTATGTGGCTGCAAACCTTGGCATTAGATAAACAAGAATTAGATTAATATAGAACAGGTACCTTGCCAGAAACCATAATTAGATCTTTTGGTTAAGATTCCAGATTCATTAATAAACGCTTTTGTGTTCTTTACAAGTATTGACAACAGACATTCCACAATGCATATCAACATCCAGCATGCCCTTTTTTCTTAATATGTAATCTCACTCCTAGAAGTACATTCATATTACCGTGTATTTGTAGTAAGAAGATGGAAATGTAAGAAAAAATTTAGCCACCGAAAATTATTATAATAGGATTAAGTATACCAAGACTTGCAAGCAATCCACATTTTATAAAGCCACCCTTTTTTCCACTATAATTGAGTACATGCAATTCCAGTGAAGTTTGAAGAATGCCTATACATTTCATAACATGTCAGCGAGAGGATAGAGCTGGGTAACATTTTTGCTCAGCCACACAATAGAAGAAGAGGTATGGAAAAATGGAACTCTTAGAGGACTACAGCCTACAGGTATGCACTGAACAGGGAATTGTCGATGCAGTCAAGGAGGGGGTTCCACGTAAGGACCACATAATCCTAGCAGCCTACATGATATTGCCCTATAAAGGTAACAAATCAAGCTCCATTCTTTGCACTCTGCCCTATGTGGAAATTACAGCCATTTTACACTATCACAACACTTTGTGTAGATAATAATAATACCTTTTAATACCAAACAACAGAAATCAAGATGTAAAAGTTTTTCTTGCTTGTGCTCTACTAGCTTTTCTCTCAGACGACAAAGAGGAGCATGAAACCAAGAATATGTGCAGCACAGAATATTAAAATTTAAAAAATCAAAGGAAAAAACACAAAGGATAATGTTCTTACATCCCTAGTATGCCCAATCTCTGAAAATACACTTTTTTCAACAGAACTGAAATAGGTTTTATCGTGTTTTCCCATCAACATAGAAGACTGTCACAAAACTATTCATTCAAAACCTCACGGAAGTGAGGAAAGAAAGAAAAAAGATTGGGACTAATTAGAACTAAAATCTAGAATCCCTCACACCCACCATCTCTGTACAATTAAAATATTTTACTAAATCTAGACGAATTCTTTTGATTGACTGTAATTTGTAAATGTAATTTGTTTTAAGCTTAAATAGATTACAAAAATCAAATACCTATTGCAATTTTCTCCAAGATCATGTAAGAGTTTGATCATCTTACTGGACCTATCAGTATGGAAACTCAAAGGATGAAGTTTAAATACATAATTACTCCTTTTTTTTCCAATTATCAACAAAATTCACCTCAATCTTGAGAATGATTCAGCTGGAATGATTAAGTTGTTTCAGTTATTGAGTAAAGAGTTCAAAGTTGCAATTGACTTTCCTGTTTTACTGTCAACAAAACTGTACCTCCTCTTCTCTCTCTACCACTTAAACCAGCTAACTACAATGCACTGTAAAGTTTGATTCTAGTGATTCCAAATACATATGTAGAGAGATGGATAGAAAGCCACGCAAATAATATCAGATTTGAGGAGATATTTGATTTTGCCTGCCCCTGCGAATATATTTGTGTACTAACTAAGGAATCAGATATCAGAAGCTACGACCAAATGCTACCCTTTATTCTGTAACATAACTTAAAATTTCAGGAGATTTTGCTTCCTATATATTTATTTCTTAAAATATCTTTTGAAAACTCAAAGAAAGCAAACTCTACCAAAGAATTTATGTATCTTAATTAAGCCATTAAAATGCTTTACCAGAACCTAGTTCCATTCATTAACTTTGAAAGCTCAGTAACTCAGCAAAAACTGAGATAATGGTTTAGAAAATCTTGATATAAAGATTATTTGACCAATTCATAGCACACATTTCCAGAAGCCTTTCGAAAGTTCAGTAACTCAGCAGCCATTGAGATAATTATTCAGAGAATTTTGATATAAAGATTAAGTGACCAATCTATACTGCAAATGTTTCCGGAAGCCTTTGGGAGCATCCTCCTTTCCTGTGCCAAAATGGCAGCTTTAGAATAGATTTTTGTTGGATATAATGGTTGAAAATGCTATGATAGACATGCATGCACATGTGGAAGTATAGCCAAGGTTCATGAATTGTTTGATAGAATGACTCAAATAAATGCAAACTCGTGCACTACAAATGGGAGCTTTTGAACATGGTATAGAGATACATCAAAGTGCAAGGATAATTTTTCATCAAACCTAATAGTTGGAAATGCTCTGGTAGATGCAAAATGTGAAGGTATAAATAAGGCAGATGAATTGTTTGATAGAATATTTTCAAATATATGATCTCTCATGGACTATAATGATTGCAGGATTTGCACAAACCGGATTTATTCAAAAGGCTTTAGAAACTTCGAAGAAAAACTGGTTAAATAGCCTGGCCGTGATTTAAGACGAAGTAAGACTGGTCCTATCCAACAACGAAATTGAGAAATAAGAAATCTATTTATGGCGACTATAACCCATAATCTATATGTTGCTTTTGGATTTGATTATGTGAGTGTTTTGAAGCAGCATAACACTCACGCTATCAAATACAGAAGCAGCATATAGACAATATGGGTTATATCATGAATTGTGGAAATCTATTCACCAACTCTGATTATAACCCCAAGATAATATTAAGTGTAGACAACAATAATGAATTTGAGAGCTGATGGGATGTGATGTCCCCTTCCTAATTTGCCCTAAAATCACAATTGCAGAAAATTAAGGTTACGGTTACATCTTACCACATGAATCATTAGGTTAGTTAAACCACATTATATTCATAGAGTATAAAAACATTAGGGGAAGAGACATGCTAGGTCTGCCCAAAGGCATTTCTACACCAAGCCTAAGAGTGGATGTCTACCACAACCCTCTTGTTTGGCAGGCGCTTGTCCCTCGTTTTCCCAACCATGTCTCTGTTAATTTACAGGATCTGATAGAGGAATTCTATCTTATAAATAGGTGCTGGTTACTTATGTATTAAATTGAGCAGAGATCGTATTACTGCAGAGAGAAGACAATGCCACGTTTATTGATTGCTTTCTCTGCAGAATACAATCCACATATGTACCTGTGCGTAGGGCCATATCTCCATAGAGACATGACTACGTGGCTACGTGGCCATATCATATATTTGTATGATATGTTACGTTAACTATCAAACAATAGTTAAGCGTAACTCATTAATATGTGTATACAGCCGAATATGCAAGTCGATATAAATCGACTGTGTTACTATCAGTTTAAATGTTAAACTCAATTAATATGATAAATTAATAACTATATATATATCGACTAATAGATTAATATCATGATATCAATCAATTCGATGCTATAGTTTAACAGTCTCGTCTCCCTACAAATAGTTGCCATCTTGTGGAGTTGGGTGGAGATTGTAAGGGGGTTACTTGACTCTGTAGGTGCCCTATTTGTCCTAGGCCACAATGGTCTTTCTAGGATGACCTACTAACAAGCCCGCTCGCCAACCTTCTCTTAAACCTTAAGCCCTCTCTCACAAAGTGGATTTTAGACAGTATGTATATCTATTCTCTATCAAAGAGGCATACACTTAAGCATAATCTAACACCCAAAGACTAAGTTACCGGTTCAAATCTGGATGCAGATGTGGGTACGAGAACCCGGTACATGGATACAAGAAAAAAAAAATTGGGGGGTTTTGGATATGTTTGGGATACATAATTAAATCATTTGAAAATATGATACTTAATCATTGATAAGGTGGAACATGGATCAAATGTATTGAAAGTGTGTTCAACTATTCCCTGAGATGTATAAGAGTTGGATTTGGTCGGAACAAATGAATAGAGAGGCAACAGGGGGAGGGCTGGATTCTCACTAGCAATGTCTTGTATTGAAGGACTTGGTGGAGGAGCTCCTGTTGTAACATTCTTTCTTGGATTGACTAGCACCCAATCCATCTCTCATTCTTTCATGTTTTCGATTGATGCCCTACCCCTGGTTAATTCTCAAGTCGTCAAAGTGCATTGTATCTACTTACCCTCGCATTCCCATGATCATTCTATGGGATCCCACTCTAGAAACAAGACCGCCTATAGGATTGATCTATCATTGACTTGGCCAAGGAATGAGAAGATTGGTGGTGGCCCTCAAATGAAGAAAGAACTAAGCAAGCCCATCCCTTGATAGTTCGAATTAAAACCCATCATACACTGAAGCGCAAGAGAATAAGTGGTTGTAGTGAAATAAGTAGATGGTAGCTAGTTGCCTGTCTGATGGCCATTGTCATTCACTTTGTGTTCACTGGCATCCATGCGCCCAGGCACCCAGGGTGCACATCAACACCTTGTGGATGCACACAGATGCACGTCATGCACATCCAAAAGCATCCACAGGGTGTGGATGCACATCCAGGGCGCATCCAAGCACATCCAACATCCTAGCTCAAAGATGTATATCATGGTTGGAGATCTTTGGGTTTGTCAATAGTCCCTCAAGGTTGGAAGGGAAATTGCAATATGGTGCCCTTAGCAGTTCTCCCTCTCGCAGTGCAGTAGGGTGCCCTCATAGTTGTTCTCCCTTAACTATCATTGCAACAAGGTGCCCTTAGCAGTTCTCCCTCTCGCAGTGCAGTAGGGTGCCCTCATAGTTGTTCTCCCTTAACTATCATTGCAACAAGGTGCCCTTAGTAGTTCTCCCTCACAATGCAGTAAGGTGCCCACATAGTTCTTCGCCCTTAAAAAACACTGCAACAAGATGCCCTTAGCAATTCTCCCTTAATTGCAGACTCTTTTCCCACTCCCTCGTGATGCACTATTGCGAGATTATATTCATTTTTTAAAGTTTGTTAACATCAGATAGAGAAGCAAAATAAGCTAATCATTTTTTTTGCATTACTGATAATGGAATAATAAACACCCTAAACTTAGATATGATTTATGTATTCTACCGCGGAAACCAGAGATTTGTTTTTCTAAAGATTTAATGTTCTTGTTTGGAGTGAAATTGTGCATCCTCCATTTTGCTTTATTGGTGGAAAGGTCACCGCCTCTCATAAGGATTGAGTCACCACTTTTCATGGTTGCCTTTGAGAATAATACATTATTCCCCAAATTGATCTCCCTTGGATGTCCTCTTCAAATTAAACCTTCTCCCCTTTATATCTTCCTATGTGGGAGAGAGTCGCACTTCTTCATTATGTCTGGCCCTTTGCAATGGCCACAACCTTTCACAATTACCATGTAATATCCTACTCTGATCTGAAGTTTCGATTTTCTGATTTTGTTTATGTTTCCTGAATTTTCTGATATTTTAATGTTTTTGCAATTTTCTGATTATTAGTGAATTTTCAAATATTGAAAATAAATGCAGGAAAGAATAACAATAACTAACTTTGAAATGCAAACTAATAAATATTTAATAAACTTAGGATATTTATTGCAATTAATGTAATTTGGTACGTACCCTAGTTCCAATGCCCCATGTCAGTCAATGATAATATCAGCATATAATTGCAGCAAGTTTGATATTATTCTTATTAGCAGAAAACCAGTACGGCATAAATCTGATAACGCAATAATAACCCTGATTTTTCAATGTCTAGGATTAGAACGCCTAGCAGGGGGAATGTAATATCTATTGATAAAAGGTTGTGAGCTGATGAAATTGTAAGATCTGAAATATTTCAGATCTGCTCCTTATTCAAAAATAACAATGAAACCTTGTCCTTTCCACTGCTACAAACTAAAATAATGAATTCCTCTAGTAGTATTTTAATTGCTATGAAGCCCAATGCAACCCCTATGTGAAATTGTTTGTGTATTATGCCCTTGGATAATCTTTCACACTTGCAGACATTTAAATTTGTGACAGATTTCGTCTTCACAAATAATTCCTGCTAAACCCTACCCTTGAGAGCCATAAAATGCCAAAGATGAATTCTCCAAAATAATAATGATTCAAAAGATGCCCAAAATTACTTTATTCTTAAATTCTAATGCCACTTTTAGGGTTTCATAATCTTCATAGTACCTTTTATTTTTAATTTTGTAATCTCTCCTCATGTGCATCCATTATAACTTCATAAAGTCATTTTATTATTATTTAGTGTTCCACAGGGACACATACCCCCCTTGGGCCCCTGTGTTCCCGAGACGAGGATGTCCTCGAGATAGGGGGACAAAGATGGGGCATTCCCATACCACCTCTCGGCCGCCACCACAGTGAGACACGGGACAGCATGGCATCCCCAAAATGGCGTGGGACATTTTGTGACGTTTTCACATCATCGCCCCATTGCAAATGGGGACCCCCTCTATTTACTTCCCATTGGTAGGTTTAGATTAGTAGAGTAGATTGGCAACAATTTGGGATCCTTTCAAATTGAAATGTTGAAAATTGAAAAATGCCAAAATTGGCTAAGTATGAGAGCAAGAAGGTTAAGAGTCAAATGTTGGGTTTGAGGAGGTCAAAGGTGTTGAAAAGGAGAAAGGTTGTGTTTGAAATCACTTGGTTAGATAGGAAGGCTGTTCCACCCTACCAAATAAGGTGGAATCCACCACCTTAAGTGGCAGCCTGCCAAGTAAGGGAGTGGAATCCACTTCCTTAAGTGGCAACAAAGGTGGAATCCACCACCTCAAGTGGCAGTCTGCCAAGTACGGGAGTGGAATCCACTTCCTTAAGTGGCAACTTAACAGATAAAAAGGTGGACTCCACTTCCTTAAGTGGCAACTTGACAGATAAAAAGGTGGACTCCACTTCCTTAAGTGGCAACTTGACAGATAAAAAAGGTGGACTCCACTTCCTAAGTGGCAACTTGATAGATAAAAAGGTGGAATCCACTTCCTTAAGTGGCAACTTGACATATAAAAAGGTGGAATCCACTTTCTTAAGTGGCAAGGAGATGAATTAGATTTATTGGATAATGGGGCCAAGGAGTTTAACTTAAGTAGAAGACTTTGATTTAATGAGATGAGAAACAAGGTGAGGAAGAGGCATGAAGGATTTACAAGAGTTGCAACCAATCATGAGGCCCCTTCCTAAAAGTTCGAACAGCCTCAATAAGCAACATATGGCCCCATTTTAGATAAACATGGCTCAACTTCAAACTTGCGGCCCCCTACAACTAAATGTGTGGGTCTGATTTGCTAATTATAAGCCCAAGTTCGATGCAAGATAAGCCTAAGTCAGGCCTAGAATGAAATGTGTGCCTCTAGGCCCCAAGTCTGAGTCCAAAATCAATGAAGATAAGGCCTAACCAGACCCATAATCCAAAATTTAATGAAGCCACAACTTCAATGCAAAAGGGGTCCATTATCAGAAAAACCATTAATGTTTGTTGGTAAAAATTCATTTTTTGTAGACCAAGGAAAACATCGACCCAAGAAGGCCATTTCAACACTTCAAAGAAAACCATTTCAAATCTGATTGCACACATACCAAGAGAAGTTCGACCCAAAAAGAGGGACTGATTTTGAAAGTTTAAAATCACAAAGGATAAAATTTAATGAAGCCACAAAGTCAATGCAAAAGGGATCCATTGTCAGCAAAACCATTGATGTTTGTTGGTAAAAATTCAATTTTTGTAGACCAAGGAAAAAACAGATCCAAGAAGGAAGCTAGATAAGCTTGGCTATTTTAAAATCTCAAAAGAAAATCACTCCAAAACTTTGTTTGCAGGTATACAAGAAGCATATTTGATTCATCAAAAGAGGCAGATTGGAGTCTTTTGATCATTTTATTGCAGAGCTAAATATATGTACTGATAAAAAATCAATCTTCTTCAAGTTTCCATGCCAAAAGAGGACTGATAATTGCATTTACCAGCAAATAAAGTTTTGTTTGTTAGAAAGTAAAGTCCACAAAGATAACTGAGAGGGGGGTGGGGGGGGTGAATCAGTTATCTAATAAAAACAACTTTTGTTAACCTTATTATATCTGAAACATGTAATCAACTTAAACAGCAACCACAAAAAGATAATCATACACAATGACACCAGATTTGTTAACTAGGGAGCCTCTTGATCAAAAGAGTAAACCCCGGTGGGGATGGTACCCACAAAAGATGTACTAATATGAAAATTCCTTGTGAGAGGATGGACTTTGTTAGGAGTCTTATGAAATACATTCAGTAAATATCAGTCCCTATTAGGAGACTTTCAATCCTTGTGAGAAGATTCTAACCCTGTTAGGAGTTAAGGAAGGCAAAAGAACCCACTGTCCAAATAGCTTCAAGGGCAAGATCACTGAACACACTGTCCAACTAATCTTTGTATTATCCGAATAGAATAATACCAATAATTACTGATCTCAGCAACTTCTCTTCTCTCCTCTAACTGTGCCAAAACCGCACCAAATATTTTACCAGATCTACTCACTTCGCATCACATAACAATCACTAATTTGCTTTATCTCCTCTTCACATCTTACATTTCATATCACACACACACACTTACAATTAAGGAAAACAATCCTTCCTTTATACCATGCACATTATTTCATAATTGGGTCGGCCAATCAAGCTTAACCAATTACAAAATATAAAACATTACACGTTACATAATATTTCCATAATCACATAAAATTGTCGGCTTACAAACTTAATAAATCTTCATACGTGCGACCTTTGACTGTGCTGACTCATCCAAGTTACCTCTGCAATGTCTTCAACCTCTATATAACTTTGCATGTCCAAATTCTATCCCTCTTAGGAGATATAATCCGATTATCACAAGCCGTTTCTCAGGAACACTGACAGAATACAATTTCCACTAGATTACTCATAACACAAATACTTGAATTTTTGTGCGCGCTCTTAACCATGATATCAGGACACCATAAAGAACATGTCCTAAAGTCCGCATAACCTTATCTGAAATTATCCATGTGCGCTAATCCAAACTCTGTCTGTTGCTCTGCTAATCTTCAGTAAAATCAGTATGTTGACATCAATGACAAACACAGTCATGAATGCAACATGCGACTGCTCCAAAACTGCTAGAATACTCCCCCATAGGACATATTCAACATTCATGCTAACATTGTTTTCGGTCATCTCCAGAAAATTGAAGACCTAAAATCAAGAGAGAAAAACACAAGACTTAAATTTTTACCTTTATACATCGTTGTTGCTATTAGAGACATATCTAAACCATTTTTCAGAACTATATAGTTCTCTACCAGGCATTAATTTGTAGATCTCAATCACTTTTTCTCATAAACAGGAAGAGTGAAAGTCAGTTAGCAAGAGTGGTATGATGTGTAGGGTTGAGAATTGATTGAAATTGAAAGCATTTCATGCTATTACAGACCTAGATTTGCTATTTCTGAACTCTGATTTAAAGTTTTAGAAGTCTGATTTTAACATACTAGCACCTAGAAATTTCAAGATTTAATTTACTATCTTGCAAATTTGATAAAACAAAGTTAAAATCTGATTAAGGTTTGGCATTGCAGGTTGAATCAAGGAGATCAGCAAGAGGAGATTTCAAGATCAAGATCAAGCCAATAAGATGCAAATCCAAACCCAAATTCAAGAAAATGCAAATCAAGAAGTCAAGAATGCAACAACAAGCCAATGCAATGAGAAGATTTCCTGGGATAAAAGAAGTTTATGAGGGCAAAGGGTATTTATTAAGCTTATAAGATAAGCATGATGAGGTGACGCCCATTTCTTCAACCATCCAACTCATGCCAAGTGCCCCATGTGGGAGAGCTCAATAATATTATGTCTTGATTCATTGAACCTGTAAACAAAAAAAAGTCAAAGAAAATTATCTTCTTAAGGAAGGTTTTTTGTAAGCCCGTGTGGCATTATATTAATGGTTCATTAATTGGTGACTTCTTCTATAAGCTTCTACCTAACCTCCCTTCTCATTGGCCCACAAAACATTGTAATTTTCTTATTGGCACACAAGGTGGTTCTCTTTTGTAATTGGATGGACATTTAATAATTGTTAGTGGAGATTATGAAACCCTAATTAGGGTTTTGTTGGATTAATCTTTGCCTTTGATCTTGAATCAAAGACATTCACAGTTTCTTGCATTCTAGGAGTTTTTTAGCTTTCTAAGCCTTATCCTCTGCAAGTGATTTGACTGGAAGAAGTTGAAGTAGTTGATATCCATTGAATGATAAACGTAAGTCCCTTTGCGATAAGTATAACCAAAGAAGGAACCTTGGTTATCGCAAGAAAATACAAATCAAGAAGTCATCAAGAATGCAACAACAAGCCAATGCAATGAGAAGATTTACTAGGATAAAGAAGTTTATGAGGGTAAAGGGTATTTATTAAGCTTGTAAGATAAGCATGATGAGGTGGCGCCCATTTCTTCAACCATTCAAATCATGCCAAATGCCCCAGGAGGGAGAGCTCAACAATACTATGTCAAGATTCATTTAACTTGTAAAAAAGAAAAAGTCAAAGAAAATTATATTCTAAAGGAAGATTTTCTTTAAGCCCATGTGGCATTTTAGTATTGGCTCATTGATTGGTGGATTCTTCTATAAGCTTCTATGTAACCTACCTTCTCATTAGCCCACAAAACATTGTAATTTTCTTATTGGCACACAAGGTGGTGCTCTTTTGTAATTGGGTGGGCATTTAATAATTGTTAGTGGAGGTTATGAAACCCTAATTAGGGTTTTATTGGATTAATATTGGCCCTTGATCTTGAATCAAAGACATCCACAGTTTCTTGCATTCTAGGAGTTAGATTAGTTTTCTACCTTATCCTTAGCAAGTCGTTTCATTGGAAGTACTTGAAGTAGTTGATATCCATTGAATGAATAGCGAAAGTCCCTTTGCAATAACCAAAGAAGGAACCTTGGGGTTGTCTCATTTGATCACACAATCTATCTACATTGTTTAGCATATGAGCATCCTTATTCAAGAGAGAGTAGGAGATTTGATATTTCATCTTCGAATACAAGTATTTGATTATGCATGTTGTATGTAAGAACCCCTGCTGGTTCTAACTCTGCGAAACTACTAATTTGCTATGCAGATTTTATATATTACTGATTTTTAAAATGAATAAGGAATTTCTTGAATTTTTTTTTTAAATGTTGCTAGGCAAGATAATAATTTTGCATTAAAGTAATTCTAAAACAATTGTCCAATGCATTGAACTATGATTAAGTCTTGTTGATTTATATGTATATACAATGCATGGAGACATATTTATTAAATTTTGAAAACTAAAATGCACCTAAGAAAAAACCTGGAAACAAATCGTAGCACAGATATTGAGCCCAACACTTTTCAAAATCTCTAAACAATGCCTGAATTTTTCCAACAACCAACTCCAATCTGAAATTGAATGCCAAGATAAAATTGTTTTGCTCGAGACCTAGCCGTCTAGCATCCAGTGACTCATGTGGGTTTGCAGCTGAGTGCGGCTGCCTCAAACTCTCTTCACAACAATTACCAAAGCTGCGATTTAATCACTGATAACAGCCTAGCGTATAATGTTGCTATCACCATCAGAAAAAACCTTCAAACAGACTCAAACTCTGTATTGATTCTTCTCCTATAAGCTCAAATTGAACTTCTAAATGAAGCCCACACTGCAGCAAATCTCAATGTTTATTTCAACACCTCAAATGCTTGTAGAAACTTTGAAGAATTCATAATTCTCCAAGTCTGAAATTCTGAAACCCTTGTTCCAAATTTCTCTTCACACAAATCAATAATATCAAATGCACAATAGAATGAATGAAATGAAATCCGAATTACCTTTTATAATATTCAATTTCCATTTGTCTTCATCTCCTTTAATTTACTTTAATTTCATTTCTCATTAAGAAACTTTATGTTATAATTTAAAGTTGACATATAATAAAGTTACTTTATTAATTTAAACTCCCACATTGCTCCAAAAATGACCTTTTCATTAATATAATGATATTCTAACACATAGGGTCCCTGTTTTATGTGCTCAAGATTTAAAACTTCTCAACCCGGTTCCAACAAGCTATAACACCAAGGTGCCCAATATGCAATCCCAATAAAAATAGCAACCTTAGCCAATTTAATTAAATAATAATCATAATTCACCCATCTTGCAAAAATGACTGAAGAAGCACTAGAATCAAAATTTGATAGCACAGGCATGATCCTGATGAAGAAAGACGATGAATGAATTTGACAAGGTGACTTGGAGCCCAAACCAGAAGCCAAAAATAAAAACTGAGAGCATCATTCAACTCCTCTAACTCATCTGAGCTCATCGGAACCATCCCTTGACTTCTCGCAACAGGGTCCTCTAATCACTAGTATTAACCTGCAAGGACCCAATAATAGGCTAAATCCATCCACTATCATGGTCATGCTAGAAAGGGGACATTACAATCCACCCTCCCCAAGATTGCTTGTCCTCAAGCAATCACAAGAATCAAAGAAACACAATGATCCACCCGGATCCCAAGGATAAATATGTATAATGTCCCTAGCGTCACCTACAAACTCCTGTGATGATAACACAATCCACAAAGCTATCCTGAACATACTCTCACCATACCAATAATGGTGACACCCAATCCGCAGTGCCAATCCTATCTCCACCTGAATCCCAATAGAGACGAAACTCACATCCATCTATAACAAGGAAAAATGGATATCCGATATCATCTGCTCGATCAAAACTCCCTGCACACTCTACCAATCTGCCATGACTATGAAGTCTATTTGTGCAACATGATCTAGTACTCCCAAAAGCATCTGTACCATAACCCAGATATCCATCCTCTGCAAAATTGTCATGGATATGCTGACTCTGCAAGTAGCTTGCTGCTAACTTGCAACAACTAACTCTATCAACTGAAGAGGGTGTAAGACAATCCCATAAAGGATGGTATGAACCTAGAGCCAACCCACACCTGCGTGAAACCAAGTCCTCTACTTGTGGGTCAAAATAGAAATGACAAGCACTCCTTACTGTGTAGTTGCGATAAAATGCTTTGATCTCTGTCAGAGGCTCATCATCATCAAATCGAGAATCAACAGATGATTCCAATCTCTGTCTCTGAAGAACTAGTCGGGCAAGATCCTGGATAACCCTCTCAGCAAACCCAACCACAAATCCCTATGGGGAAGCATTGTAGTCAAAGTCTCTACAATCTTTCCCACCAAAACCTGAATACCACAAGAACCTCGGATGAGAGTACCCTCAAAAGCTCTAAATGGTCCCTCCTGCAATTCCGGATTCTCAAGCAGATACTCCATAAATGACTGTGCAGTAGAAATTATTAGCTGTAAAACCAGAACCAGAACTTGCATCATTAGTAATTTCATTGCTACCAGTTGATGTAGGGCTGCCATCAATGGTGGCTATCATGTCAACAGCATTCCCATGATCACGAGCTCCTGTCTCATGGAAATAATGAGACTCAATAACACTATCCTCAAGCAAGTCTGTCATAAACACATGCTCCTGAGAAGAGCCTCTAGCATCACACGTATAAGGACTAGTAACTGCCTCACTGAGTGAAGGCTACACTACCCGATGGTTGCTGGCTGTTGAAGCTACACTTGTACAATCCTCTCGTTTCTCTTTCTACTTTCTCTGTGAGGAAGACTTTTTGAAGAAGGAAACCATAAACTTAGTTGCCTTATCAACAATTGCCGGATCTGAAAGTTGTGCTTTTAGCCTTTCTTGTGTTTGCCTCAATTTCTCCATCTCATTTTCCAGGGCACCTGTTTCTTTCCTGAAACGTGATACACTACTCAAGTGGTTTCCATATTTACTAGATTTCTTGTATTTGTCCATCACTGAAATAAAACTAGACTGTTGATCACTCACAAATGAAATATGGGAACTCAAGATTTCTAAACCCCACAGGGTGGCAGGAAACTACTCTGATACCACTGTAAGAACCCCTGTTGATTCTAACTTTGCCAAACTACTGATTTGCTATGCAGATTTTATATATTACTGATTTTTAAAATGAATAAGCATTTCCTCGAACTGTTTTAAAAAATGTTGCTAGGCAAGATAAAGTAATTTTGAAACAATTGTCCAATGCATTGAACTATGATTAATTCTTGTTGATTTATATGTATATACAATGCATGGAGAAATATTTATTAAATTCTGAAAACTAAAATGCAACTGAGAAAAAACTTGAAAACAAATCACAGCACAGATATTGAGCCCAACACTTTTCAAACTCTCTAAACAATGCCTGAATTTTTCCAACAACCAACTCCAATCTGAAATTGAATGCCAAGATAAAATTGTTCTACTCTACACCTAGCCATCTAGCATCCAGTGACTCACGTGGGTTTGCAACTGAGTGCGGCTGCCTCAAACTCTCTTCACAACAATTACCAAAGCTGTGATTTAATCACTGATAACAGCCTAGGGTATAATGTTCCTATCACCATCAGAAAAAACCTTCAAACTGACTCAAACTCTGTATTGATTCTTCTCCTGTAAGCTCAAATTGAACTTCTGAATGAAGCCCACACTATAGCAAATCTCAATGTTTATTTCAACACCTCAAACGCTTGTAAAAATTTTGAAGAATTCACAATTCTCCAAGTCCGAAATTCTGAAACCCTTGTTCCAAATTTCTCTTCACACAAATCAATAATATCAACTGCACAATAGAATGAATGAAATGAAATCCGAATTCCCTTTTATAATATTCAATTTCCATTTGTTTTCATCTCCTTTAATTTACGTTAATTTCATTTCTCATAAAGCAACTTTATGTTATAATTTAAAGTTGACATAATAAAGTCACTTTATTAATTTAAACTCCCCCATTGCTCCAAAAATGACCTTTTCATTAATATAATGATATTCTGACACATAGGGTCCCTGTTTTATATGCTCAAAATTTGAAACTTCTCAACCCGGTTCCAACGAGCTATAACACCAAGGTGCCCAATATGCAATCCCAATAAAAACAACCTTAGCCAATTTAATTAAATAATAATCATAATTCACCCATCTTGCAAAAATGACTAAAGAAGCACCAGAATCAAAATCTGGCAACACAGGCATGATCCTGATGAAGAAAGACGATGAATGAACCTGACGGGGCGACTTACTAAAAATATACACTCCCTCCAAGGCCCAAACCAGAAGCCAAAAATAAAAATTGAGAGCATCATTCAACTCCTCTAACTCATCTAAGCTCATCAAAACCATCCCTTGACTTACTATAAATAGTAGGTCCCACCAAATGGAGTCATAACCCTCAACAAGGTCCTCTAATCACCAGTATTAGCCTACAAGGACCCAATAATAGGCTAAATCCATCCACTATCATGGTCATGCTAGAAAGGGGACATTACATTGTAGTGGAACAAAACTCACATCAATAGGACACCCAAGCGTCCCTAGACTACTCTTAAGACGTTTAGCGTCCCCCGTCATGGCAACTTATTAAAATGCATTTAAAAAAATATGTTTTTTAATTGAATTTTGGATTCCATTCAAACCCTAATTGGAGGTGGGTCCCATATAAGCCCCTCCAAGCTTTATTTTTATTGATAGTTTCATTTCTCATTGTTTTCTACAATAGATAGAGAATAGTGAAAAGGAGAGAAAGGAGAGATTAGGAGTGAAAGGAGTGGGTGCAAGTGAAACATAACTGCCAAGGAACAAGAAGAAGAGGAAAATTCTACACCATCCTTGAAGAGATTTTTCAAGCATAAGGTAGCGTTTTTTAGTTTTATTTTCTAATTTTCATTTGTAATTGTTTTTGTTGTTTCAATGTTTTTCCATTTTTGTTGTTATATTTTCTAAATCAAATTTTATGTTATATTTTCTAAATCAAATTTTATGTTGAATCTTATGGGCAAAATGAAGAATGATCATTATGATTCTTCATTTTGCCCTCAAGATTGAATAATTTGAAATTTGTAACTTGTTATTTTTTATTTTATTTTTTGATAAATAAAGGGTTGGAGCTGGAAATATCTATTAATGATCAAGCAAAATATAAATGCGTATAAAAGTTGTCTTTAACCAGAATGAAACCAAAGAGTCTGACCAAAACATAAATAATCCATGAAGACCAAAATCATCAGCCAAAACAAAAACTAGAACACCTAAACTAGAATAACATCTAAAACTAAGAGATCTGAAAGTCAACCAAGACATCTGAAAGTCGGATAAATGAAACCACAAACTGAGCAGCCAAACCATTGCTGCAAACATCTAAAAGTACTAATAAAGTCTATACGAATACAGTATTATGATCAACATAACTAAATTCTTATCCATCCAAATCCCAGAATAGGCTTTCATGATTGCGAATATGATTGCATCTATGATCATTTGTGGGCTTCAACTTGGCCAATCTGGTCTTCCTCCTTCGTCAAGGACATCCCTTCTCCAAACATGGATGAGGGCTGACCACACAAGGCAATGGATTTCATCTTGGAATCTTGCTCAACCTCCATTTTTTCTGGTTCTTCATTGACCTGTTCTGTTTGAGGCTCTTCTTCCTCCACTTCATTTGAAGAATCTTCACTCCCAAGACCATCCAAATTTTCATCATACTTATACTAGAAAACCCATTCTTCATCTTCATTTATATTGTTACCAATTGGCTCTCCTAAAACATCAAAAATGCCAAGAACTTTTCAGAAATCTTGAACTCTTTTGCATGATACTTAATCTTAGCTCCTTGAATTCCCACTCCCACCCAGTCAACACAAAAAAACTTCTGGTAGGGCCGTCATAAGTGCTTCGAGTTTGGCCTCCAAAATCTAGGAATCTACCACCAACTTTCATAGCCAATGCATAATCCATAAGAAAAGGGATTATAAGATCTTCATCAATGTTGATGATGCATCATGAAGGCCCTGTAGGTATTTCTCCCTAAACAATCTATTGCAAATTTCTTCTGCTACAACTTTGGCTTCTCCTTCCACCAAAATTGATGCAAGAAAGTCCTAACATATGTCTAAATCAACTTTAAGTCGATGGTTTGTATGCAAAAAATTGAAACCTAACATTCTTCTTACGGCATGAACAATTAGACAATGCTTATACTTTGATACCTCTTTGATTCTGAAATCTAAAATAGAGTCGTCGAATGTCGTTTGTCTATTGGGAGAAGTGAGCTTGATAGGGGTATCCATTATCAGATCCTCTTCCATTTGATTAGTTGTATGTCGATAACCATGTAATGTCCCCTTCTCCATGATAGGCCATTATGGCGCTTGATTAGTCTATCTCCCCATCCGGATAGACTAATGGCTTCTTTCAGAGGATGCTAGCCAGTCATAGGCTTCAGTGGGTGAATATTTATTATTTGGGACCCCCTTTTCTATAGTTAAGTCACTTTATTTTATAAAGTGAGATTATAAAAGTTACTTTATGACTTAAGTCACTTTATATTAAAAAGTAACTTAAGTGACTTTATGTGAGTGCGCTTTATCCCACATTGCCTAGTTTTCAATGTTTTCCCTCATATCGAGGTTATTTAAGCAAAAGGCTCTCATTGGGAAAAGCACCATGAATTGTATAAAAGAAAAGGATAAACAATAGGTTACTCACGTGACTGGTTATTTTCTCAAGGACGAGACCCTTTGAGGAAAAATACGAGAAGTTGGACGTAGCCCTAGCATCTCGGTAATGGAGTCATTCAGATTTCATATTGAAGCTCAACGAGTAAGTTAAGGAATTAAGTTTTTATTACACCAACATTCTTGGTATCAGACTCATCATTTAAGGAGCTTGGTAGTACTCCCGAAGTTGTGGAAATCCGATTGCATGCTAGCTTCTTTACTGTGGTAACGTTATTGAGTTTTTCATCTGGTTATTGGCATGAAAGGAGGCAAGGTTGACTGTTTAACTCTGTTGGCACTCCATTTTTCTATGGGAATATATCATCGTGGGTGTTAGAGGAAGGAGACTCGTGTGTCGGGTGTCAAGCTAGACCAATACAGGTGGTCATTGAAAGTTAGGGCCATACGTTGGTCATTAGCAGTGACAAGCATGATATGTTGGGCGTTGTGTGTAGTGGTGTTTCGTGAGCTTCCATGTAGCTACGCGGGGCTCATTATCGGGCATACACCACAGTGCAGTGTTGGTCTCGTTCGCTAGTGGAGAGCGAGAATTTGGTAGACTGTCGGTAGTGCATGTGATAGCGCGACTGGAAAGGACAATACAGGGGTTGAAGCCGGCATCAGGGATTGACTATCTAGATCCTGTCCACTCCTTCGAAGCTCTCGCGCAATACTCGTACAGTTTGGGCATATATTTCAATGTACAATGATTGAACCAAGTTGGGTTATTACATTTCCTTCTCATTTTGTATTGACTGAAAATAAATCTGATACAATTTGTAAATTGGAGGTTGTGGTATGTAGTTTGTTATCTTGGTTACTAAGGTAAACATTTATGAATGACCAGAATACCATACTCCCTTGTTTATACTAAACTATTCATATAATATAAACAAGACGTTGCAAATAAACTTTTGGCAAACAACTACAGTCAGAGTGTTCAAAAAATTTATTCAAATTAGACATAGGATATTACAAACCAGGCCACAAAACCAAAATCAACTAAACTACCTGCAAGAATGGCGCATGAAGAAAAGATATACCATCTGGAGAGAAAGAATGTGACCAGAGAAATCTTAAATGCCTCCTCAAAACCCCAAACATGATTGAGACTTTCTTTATACGCAAACTATTCATGAGTTTGGTAGCTTGAAAGAGGCTTGCAAAAATGAAAAATCGCCCTAGAATGAAGCTCATTGCCCACAGCATGTCCTCTCAACTTTTGTTTGTTAGTAAATTGTCCGACTCATTGCCTCAAAAGAATCTGCATTAACTACTAAAACATCAAAAATGTCAAGAATTTTTCAGAAATCTTAAACTCCTTTGCATGATACTTAATCTTAGCTCCTTGAATTTCCACTCCCACCAAATCAACACAAGAAATCTTCTTGTAGAGCCGCCATAAGTGCTTCGAGTTCAGCCTCCAAAATCTAGGAATCTACCACCAACTTTCATAACCAATGCATAATCCATAGGAAAAGAGATTATAAGATCTTCATCAATGTTGATGATTGCATCATGAAGGCCCTGTAGGAATTTCTCCTTAAACAATCTATTGAAGATTTCTTCTACTACAACTTTGGCTTCTCCCGCCATCAAAATTGATGCAAGAAAGCCATAACATATGTCTGAATCAACTTTAAGTCGATGGATTGTATGCAAAAAATTGAAACCTAACATTCTTCTTATGAAATGAACAATTAGACAATGCTTATACTTTGATACCTCTTTGATTTTGAAATCTATAATAGAGTCGTCGAATGTCGTTTATCTGTTGGGAGAAGTGAGATTGATAGGGGTATCCATTATCAGATTCCCTTCCGTTTGATTAGTTGTATGTCGATAAACAACCCACAAAACCAAAATCAACTAAACTACCTACAAGAATGGCGCATGAAGAAAAGATATACCACCTGGAGAGAAAGAATGTTACCAGAGAAATCTTAAATGCCTCCTCAAAACCCCAAACATGATTGAGACTTTCTTTATACAGTAACTATTCATGAGTTTGGTGGCCTGAAAGAGGCTTGCAAAAACACAAAATCACCATAGAATGAAGATCACTGCCCACAGAATGTCCTCTCAACTTTTGTTTGCCAGTAAATTGTCCGACTCATCACCTCAAAAGAATCTACATTAATTGCTGAAACATTAGAAATGCCAAGAACTTTTCAGAAATCTTAAACTCCTTTGCATGATACTCAATCTTAGCTCCTTGAATTTCCACTCCCACCCAATCAACATAGAAAATCTTCTGGTAGGGCCACCATAAGTGCTTCGAGTTCAGCCTCCAAAATCTAGGAATCTACCACCAACTTTCATAACCAATGCATATTCCATAGGAAAAGGGATTATAAGATCTTCATCAATGTTGACGATTGCATCATGAAGGCCCTATAGGAATTTCTCCTTAAACAATCTATTGAAAATTTCTTCTGCTACAACTTTGGCTTCTCCTGCCACCAAAATTGTTATAAGGAAGCCATAACATATGTCTAAATCAACTTTAAGTTGATGGTTTGTATGCAAAAAATTGAAACCTAATATTCCTCTTATGGCATGAAGAATTAGATGATGCTTATACTTTGATACCTCTTTGATTCTGAAATCTATAGTAGAGTCGTCGAATGTCATTTGTCTGTTGGGAGAAGTGAGATTGATAGGGGTATCCATTATCAGATCCCCTTCCATTTGATTAGTTGTATGTCAATAACCAACCCACAAAAGCAAAATCAACAAAACTACCTCCAAGAATGGTGCACGAAGAAAAGATATACCGCCTGGAGAGAGAGAATGTTTACCAAAGAAATCTTAAATGCCTCCTCAAAACCCCAAACACGATTGAGGCTTTCTTTATACGCTAACTATTCATGAGTTTAGTGGCTTGAAAGAGGCTTGCAAAAAACCAAAAATCACTCTAGAATGAAGCTCACTGCCCACAAAATGTCCTCTCAACTTTTACTTGTCAGTAAATTATCCAACTCATCACCTCAAAAGAATTTGCATTAACTATTGAAACAACAGAAATGCCAAGAACTTTTCAGAAATCGTAAACTCCTCTTGCATGATACATAATCTTAGCTCCTTGAATTTCCACTCCTACCCAATAAACACAAAAAATCTTCTGGTAGGACTGCCATAAGTGCTCCAAGTTTGGCCTCCAAAATCTAGGAATCTACCACCAACTTTCATAATGAATGCTTAATCCATAGGAAAAGGGATTATAAGATCTTCATCAATGTTGACGATTGCATCATGAAGGCCCCATTGGAATTTCTCCTTAAACAATGTATTGAAAATTTCTTCTTCTACAACTTTGGCTTCTGCCGCCACCAAAATTGATGCAAGAAAGCCATAACATATGTTTGAATCAACTTTAAGTCGATGGTTAATGCAAAAAATTGAAACCTAACATTCTTCTTATGGCATGAACAATAAGACAATGCTTATACTTTGATACCTCTTTGATTCTGAAATCTATAATAGACTCGTTGAATGTCGTTTGTCTGTTGGGAGAAGTGAGCTTGATAGGGGTATCCATTATCAGATCCCCTTTCGTTTGATTAGTTGTATGTCGATAACCAGCCCACAAAACCAAAATCAACTAAACTACCAACAAGAATGGTGCATGAAGAAAAGATATACCGCCTCGAGAGAAAGAATGTTTCCAGAGAAATCTTAAATGCCTCATCAAAACCCCAAACACAATTGAGACTTTCTTTATACGCTAACTATTTTTGAGTTAGGTGGCTTGAAAGAGGCTTGCAAAAACCAAAAATAACCCTAGAATGAAGCTCACTACCCACAGAATTTCCTCAACTTTTGTTTGTCAATAAATTGTCCGACTCATCACCTCAAAATAATCCACATTAATTGCTAAAGAGATGCTTCTATCGCACCATGCAAAAAACACTGTCATGCCATCACTATCCCCAATTTAGGGAATTCATTATATCCCCTGCCAAATCTAGAGAATCTTTTAAAATTAACCTAACCACTAACATGTCAACTTTAACTCCAAAATAGATGGTCGAAATATCCCCTACCAAAATTGGATACTTGCTTTAAAACTATTTCCTTATAATCATCTTTCCCTCCAACTGAAATGGCCGCTTTAACCCGAGTTTTTGAAAAAAGAGAATGTTTCCTTTGACTTCCTTGGCATCAACGATTCACCCAAAAGTTTTGAAAGTAAAAACATTTACTCTATCTTCTATATCAACAATTAGTTATTTCCTATTAACTCTATATGTTTAGGATCCCTTTGTTCTAGCTACATGATTTGAGCATTTGACTCGAAGTATCTATTTGCATTCTCCCCAACAACTCCAAATTGTCAATGATTTCTTTTTGATAAAAACTGTCTTTAATTGCTTACGTTACTTCATTGCTAATTTAAATGTTACTCTTCCTATAGCTCAAACAAACAAAATTCCCCTTAATCCAATGAGAATACTTGCATGAAATCCTTACCACCTGCTCCTGCATTAGCTAATTCATCTGCTAATGTGTTTCCTTCTCTATAAATATGGTTTACATTAGTCTCCAAAAAGGATTGCAATCTCCAATTTGGAGTTTTCCTTTATCTGAAAGCCTTTATAGTAATAGCTGAATCCCCTTCTATCTCAATCTTTTTCAGATCCAATTCTAAACATAGAACTAATCCTTCCACTAGGGCTTTAAATTTCACTATATTATTGGTGTCAATCTCCAAAGGTTTTGCCAATTTTGCAATTACCTTACCAGTACATGAACAAAAAACACATCACATCCATATCTTCTATATCAATTTTTAGTTTTGAAAATAAAAACATTTACTCTATCTTCTATATCAACAATTAGTTATCTCCTACTAACTCTGTATGTTTAGGATCCCTTTGTTCTAGCCACATGATTTGAGCATTTGATTCGAAGTATCTATTTGCATTCTCCCCAACAACTCCAAATTGTCAATGATTTCTTTTTGATAAAAAATGTCTTTAATTGCTTATGTTAATTCATTGCTAATTTAAATGTTATTCTTCCTATAGCTCAACAAACACAATTCCCCTTAATCCAATGAGAAGACCTGTATGAAATCTTTGCCGCCTACTCTTGCATTAGCTAATTCATCTGCTAGTGTGTTTCCTTCTCTATAAATATGGTTTACATTAGTCTCCAAAAAGGATTGCAATCTCCAATTTGGAGTTTTCCTTTTTCTGAGAACCTTTATAGTAATAGCTGAATCCCCTTCCATCTCAATCTTTTTCAGATCCAATTCTAAACATAAAACTAATCCTTCAACTAGGGCTGTAAATTTCACTATATTATTGGTGTCAATCTCCAAAGCTTTTGCAATTACCTTACCATTACATGAACGAAAAACACATCACATCCTTGAGATACCTAAATTACCTTTTGATGCTCTGTCCAAATTGAGATTGAACAAATGTGGCGATTCTGAGTCCAAACCAGTTCTTGCACATTGTCATCCCAACAATACAGTAGCTTGATTTGTTCTTATGAGAATGCAATCTTGAGTTCATCACTTCTACAATAGCCGCTTCCATTTTATTTATCAACATCTACCATTTCTTATTTTTCTCTTGAAATATTCTTTGATTTCTTTCCTTCCATATTTCCCACACTACTACAAATAAAGGTGAAATAACCCAAAGATCACCAAATAGGCTATGATTGTTTATCCTTGGCCATGATTGAATGAGTATCATAATATCATTTGGTAATGTTGTTAACCACCCCAATGTAGCACATAACCATTGCTAGCATTTTTTCTCAAAAGAACAAGTGGCATGTGATTGATAGTCACTTCCTTATTGATGCATAAGGAATGTATGGATGGTTCCTATGAACCAACCTTTTTGAACCAATCTTCCGTTTAGATCTTACCTTGTAGTGCTGCCCATGTAAAGATACCTGCCTTTAGCATGCATAATTTATTCCAGCATAAATGATGTAATAATCTATTTCCCTATCAAGAAAGATTGTCTGCAAGAGTTTTGATCTTTGGAGGCTGGAGCTAGTCTAGTTGGTTGCAAAGTGTGTAGGCCTTGTTTTCTTGCTTGATTACGTATAGGATAAAGGAATATGTGTAAACATAAATCCACAGTGCCTCTAATGTTGTGTGCATTTCATCACGTTGTTTAACCAGACAAGACATATTGCAGAGATAGAAATGCAATGGAAATGTAACTCATTGATATTTAAAGCAATAAAATAGCCTCAGCCACAAGTACTAATTAAACTTCCAAATTTTAGTTCAGTCATATAACATGTGTAAACATCTAGACGAGCTCAGACCCAAACGCATGCACGTGAAATTGACGCCTAGTGTTGATGTTCACCAGTCACCACTAATGATTTCGTTGGGTTGCGGCTTGTCCCCACACGCGAGGTGTTACAGCTCTGCGAGGCTGGCGGTGAATCTGCCTAGCCCTTCACCTCCATTTCCCCAGCGCCTTGGCCTCGAGCCTGGTTGCTCTCTCCCACGAGACAAGATACTTCTAGAATAGTGTCATAAAAAGAGCCTGGTTCCTGTGCTGCCTGTCCTTGAAAGTGTGTAGACAGAACGTCACACCTGTTATTGCTAGTACGAGACATATGACCTAAACGTTTAACGGTCAACACATCCTTCATCCAACATGCCCGCCCAACACAAAACGCAGTGTCTCCTCCCAGTCACAAGTTCGGCCACCATAATAGGTTTCGTTCAGTGCCCAACACAAGAGTCTCCTCCTTCGAACAACAACCACAATGATGTTTTCCCACAAAGATGAAGTGTCGGCAGAGCTAAACAGACTTCTTGTCTCCCTCCATGCCCATAACCATACAATAAACTCAATAAGCTTAATAACGTACCACAGTGAGAAGCAAGCATAGAGTCGGATTTTCACAACTCCATAGGTACTATCAAGTTCCTTAAATGTTGGCTCTGATATCAAGAGCACTACTGCAATAGAAACTTAATTCCTTAACTTATTCATTGAGCTCCAATGTGAAATCTGAATGACTCCACCAATATCTAGATGTTGAGATTGCATCCAACTCCTCGGATCTTCCTCAAGGGTTTTTGTCCTCGAGAAATAACTAGTCACATAAGCAACCTGTTTTCTTTTCCTTTGTTAATAAAATCCATGGTGCTGATCCCAATGTGTACTTTATGTTTTTATAACCTCGATATGAGGGAAAGCTCGGAAAACTAAGCAATGTGGGATAAAGTGTACTCATAAAGTCACTTTTAGTTACTTTTTAATATAAAGCGACTTAAGACATAAAGTAACTTTTATAACCTCACTTTATAAAATAAAGTGACTTAACTATAGAAAAGGGATCCCAAATAAAAGATATTTGCCCACTGAAGCCTGTGACTGGCTGGCATCCTCTGAAAGAAGCCATTAGTCTATTCGGATGGGGAGATAGACTAATCGGTCACCATAATGTCATAACACAGAGAAGGGGACATTACAGTCCTCCCTTCTCAGGATTGCTTGCCCTCAAGCAATCGCAATGCAGGATGCTACAGAATAGAATCACCCTCCCATGTGGTGACCTCGATAGGTAAGTCCTTCCAGCGAATCAAATACTCTCTGATAGCTCTGTTTCACAGTTTCCTTTCTCTAACCTCAATCACCTCAGCTGGAACCAAAACCAATTTACCTTCCTCATCAAGCGGGGGTAATCCAACTAAAGGTACTATCTACTGCCCAATTGCCTTCTTGAGACAAGAAACGTGAAAAACATTATGAATCTTGCTATCTGTCGGTAACTCGAGGTCGTAAGCCACCCCACCAACCCTCCTGAAAATGCGATAGGGACCATAAAATCGAGGCTTGAGCTTCTCTGACCAACTCTTTTTCAGCGAACTCTGTCTGTATAGCTGAAGACAAAGGTAAACCATATCTCCTGACTCAAAGCTCTACTCTGTCCAATGTTGATCAACATACATCTTTTGCTGATTATGTGCCCTCTAAATGTTCTCCCTGAGGGACCTAAGAATATCCTAATAATCCTGTAGCCAGTCTCTCACAATCGGTGCCCTGCTGTCCTGTAGAGCCAAGTCTATAAATGATAGTGACCCGCTGCCATAGAGAGCCCGAAACAGTGACATGCCAATGGTCATGTGATAGGTGGATTTGTAGCAAAACTCCCCCAAATACAACCATTTAACCCATACCCTCTGTTGCCCCGCTACATAATTACGGAGATAACTTCCCACCCATTTGTTCACAATCTTCGTCAGATCATCTGTTTGTGGGTGGTAACTGGTACTGGGAGTCAACTCGGTGCCTGTTAATCTAAACAACTCCTACCAAAAGGTATTGAGGAATTTACTGTCTTTGTCACTCATAATGGTCTTGGGGAGACTGTGCAACCTAAAAATCTCTCGGAAGAATAATTCAGCTACCTGCGAAGCTGACCAATCTGTTACGATAGTGAAGAAATGAGTGAATTTAGTAAGTTTGTCCACCACCACAAATATGCTATCCTTGCCTTGCACTCTCGGCAAAGTGAATCGGGAGTCCAAAAATCTTCCTTGTACAGCTCAACAAATCTCCCCTAGCCACCTTAACCTCAAACTCGAAAATGTTGTCTATCTGAAATCCCCTCCTGGAAACCATAATTGTGCTAATAAAGTTATGAGTAGCACCTGTGTCTAGGAGGCAAATGATTCGCGACCCTCTAACCACTCCTTTTAGACGGAATGGGTGTCATATAGGAATACCTGAAAGAGATGCTAAAGTAATAGGAGGCTTCTCATGGGAGCTTCCCCCTTCTTCCCTTCTACTGATCATACTTCCTGAGCTTCCTTATTGCTGTCCTCAACATCGCTGCCCTCCTGCTGCTTCGCATTCACCATCGGAAACCACCTCGATGTAATGTATCTTGCCTTTTCCAAGGCACCTGTGGTCTGGATTCCAAGGCTCTCTACATGTGAAGCATAATTTCTTTCTTCTCAATTCGTTTCTCGTCTCGAAATCCAATAGGGGGTACACTCTTATTCTGATTTTTGTTCTTTTGGAATGAAGAGGATCCCTTAAAATTTTTCTTCGATGGCTACAAAATGGAAGAGGGTGAATCCAAATCATGTACTAACTTAATAGTGTCATCCAAGGTGCTCGGCTTCAGGACTCTAACCAATCCCCTGAATCTATCCTGTAGGCCCTCAATAAACAGCATCACTTTCATCTTTTCAAAACATATCAGGAACCATGATGGAAATCCTTTGAAACTCATCAATGTAGTGGTCCAAAGACTCACTCTATCTCAGCTGGGCTAACTCCCTGTGGTAAACCTCAATGTCTTTCCTGTCAAAACGGGCAATCAATTTCGTGCTGAAAGTCTCATAAGAAGTAATCAGCCCATGATCCTGGGTGACAAGGCCATGATGCCACCAGTCATATGTTGCTCCCTCTAAATGCATGGTCGCAAACTTAATAGCCTTCATTTCTGACATGGGTTTGAGGGTCAGGAAGGTGTCTAGCTTGTGAATCCAAGCAATCGCGGATGTCTTACCGCTTCCATCAAATGTAGGAAAGGCGAATTTGTTCATTGCGTGCTTGAAATCCTTGTTCTAACCCTTGGGTCTCCTATCCTACTAAGCCCTGCCAAATTCTCTCTTCTGAGCCATATACTGGATAAAGGTTAAATCAGCTTTCACGCGATCAAGTAGCATATCCCATTCATCATGCATGGCCAACACATTATCAGAAAGAACAGTTGTTGTCTCAGGTTGGGCTATCTCTTCCTCTGCATTATTTTAAACGAAGGTAGGCATAAGGGGACTATCTGCATTATAGTCTTACTCTCTTTTCGAGAGGAGTTTTCTCCCACTGGGTTTTTCTCCTTTTCTCCGGTTATGAGAAGGGTACCTAACATGGTTTATTGCCAGGACCCATAAGGCTATTTTGTTCTCCCTAAGTTGCACTTAAGGGGGGTGTTAGAGTAAATGGTGCTTTACCATTTTACTCATTACTTAAGTTTACTTAGGTGAACTTATTTAGGAGGATTTATTCATTTTTGGATATTATTGGGTCCTACTTTGACTCCAACTACTCCTAAGATGTGGTTGAGTCCAATTACTCCAACTACCTTATTTGGTAGTTGGTTGACTCCAACTACTTCTAAGATGTAGTTGAGTCCAATTACTCCAACTACTTTATTTGGTAGTTAGTTTACTCCAAGTACGTTATTTAGTAGTTGGTTTACTCGAACAACTCTTCTAGAGAGGATGTGGTTGAAGGTTGACTGCAACTACTCCTACCAGCTCTTGCCTATATAAACAGGCTAGCTCTCATGTATTTGATATATTGGAGATATATTGCATATCTCTTGCTTTTGCATCCTCTTAATGCTATTTTGCTTCCAGCATTTGCATTACTCTCTTGGAGACCAACTCTATGTTGCTATTTTGATTTCGTATCATTTGCATTCATAGTTTAGATATCTATTCCAGGCGGACTCATTCACAGTTCCAGGATGCTCCACATGTCTTCAGTGCTACTACCTCAGATCCACAATCTTTTCGTTAGGCTTCTTGTATTCCTGAATGGGATACAGCTATGCAGGAGGAATATAGTTCATTGATGAGGAAACACACTTGGGATCTTGTCCCTCTTCCTAAGGGAAGAAAACTTGTTCGATATAAGTGGATCTACCGGACAAAATTTGCCTCAGATGGGTCAGTTGACAAGCATAAGGCTCGCTTGGTCACCAAAGGATTCTCCCAGGTCCCTTGGATTGATTACTCCGAGACTTTTGCACTAGTTGCCCGAAAGAATTCCATCCAACTTGTTCTTGCAATTGCTGCAGCAAATCGTTGCGAAGTACATCAGATGGATGTGAAGAGTGCTTTTCTTCACGGTGAACTTTAAGAGATCTACATGGAGCAGCCACAAGGGTTCCTTCAGGATTCTTCACTTGTGTGTCGTCTTCGGAAGTCTATCTATCGCCTCAAACAGGCTCCTTGAGCTGTACGCCAAGATGGACTCCTTCCTTCTATCAGTTGGGTTCACTCGGTGTCATTCTGATCCCAATGTCTACATTCTGCAACAGGATGATTCACTCTTATTTTTGTTTCTATATGTTGATGACTTGTTGATCACAGGGAGTTCTTCATCCACCATTGGGGCTATCAAAACTACCCTTCATGATAGATTTTTGATGACTGACTTAGGCTTGTTGCATTACTTTCTCGGGATTAAGATCTTTCAATCTTCTTCTGGGAGCAGCCACAGAGGTTCCTTCAGGATTCTTCACTTGTGTGTCATCTTTGGAAGTCTCCCTGTGGCCTCAAACAGGCTCCTCGAGCCTGGCATGCCAAGATGGACTCCTTCCTTCTATCAGTTGGGTTCACTCAGTGTCATTTTGATCCCAATGTCTACATTCTGCAACAGGATGATTCACTCTTATTTTTGGCTCTATATGTTGATGACTTGTTGATCACAGGAAGTTCTTCATCCACCATTGGGGCTATCAAAACTGCCCTTCATGATAGATTTTTTATGACTAACTTGGGCTTGCTGCATTACTTTCTCATGATTGAGATCTTTCAGTCTTCTTTTGGGATCGCCATCACATAGTCCAAGTATGCTCCAGATTTGCTCTCAAGGTTTCATATGGCTGATTGTAAGTTTGCTCCAACTCCCTCTCTTTCTGGAGTCAAACTAGAGGCTCATTGTTCTTCTCCACTGGTTGATGGTACTTCGTAATGACAGCTTGTTGGGAGTCTCATTTATCTGACTCATACAAGACCTGATATTTCATATGTTGTAGGCATGGTCTCTCGATTCATGCAGGAGCCTCATGAGCTACACTGGAAAGCAGCCAAGTGGATCCTTCACTACATTCAGGGTTCTCATAGTCTTGGGATTCACTACACAACAGGTATTGAGCTTGACTTGGTGGGCTACACAGATTCAAATTGGGCGGGTTTATTCTCAGGATCGCAAGTCTACTTCAGGTTACAGCTTCTCACTTGGTTGAGGTCTTGTTTGTTGGTCGAGCAAGAAGCAGTCTACTATTGCTCTATCTTTTACTAAGGCTGAGTATCGAGGGGCTGTGAATGCCGCCACTGAGGCCATTTGGCTTCAAAATCTTCTCACTGAGTTTAGTATCTAGATCAGACAGCCATCAGTCATATTTTGTGACAACCAAGAGTTTATTCTCAGATACTTAGTGGGCTACACAGATTCAAATTGGGCGGGTTTATTCTCAGGATCGCAAGTCTACTTCAGGTTATAGCTTCTCACTTGGTTGAGGTCTTGTTTGTTGGTCGAGCAAGAAGCAGTCTACTATTGCTCTATGTTTTACTAAGGCCGAATATCGAGGGGTTGTGAATGCCGCCACTGAGGCCATTTGGCTTCAAAATCTTCTCACTGAGTTTAGTATCTAGATCAGACAACCATCAGTCATATTTTGTGACAACCAGAGTGCCATTCAAATCTCATGAAATTTGGTCCATCATCAACGGACCATAACATAGAGGTCCACATGCACTACATCTGAGAGCTCATCCATGGCCACGTCATCAACCTTCGCTATTGTTTGACTTCCATGCAGGTTGCTGATATATTCACCAAACCCTTCACTGAGAGCAAGTTCCTTCATTTGCGAGCTTTGCTAGGGGTTCGGGATGCTTCATCTTCTGGGGGGCGTCTTACTCTCTTTTGGAGAGGAGTTTTCTCCCACTGGGTTTTTCTCCTTTTCTCCAGTTATGAGAGGTTTCTTTTTAAGTTGTACAAGGGTACCTAACATGGCTTTATTGTCGGGACTCATAAGGCTATTTTGTTCTCCCTAAGTTGCACTTAAGGGGGTGTTGTTCGAGTAAATGGTTCTTAACGATTTTTCTCATTACTTAAGTTTACTTAGGTGAACTTATTTAGGAGAATTTATTCATTTTTTGAATATTATAAGGAGGATATTGTTGGGTCCTACTTTGACTCGAACTACTCCTAAGATGTGGTTGATTCCAAATACTCCAACTACCTTATTTGGTAGTTGGTTAACTCCAACTACTTCTAAGATGTAGTTGAGTCCAATTACCCCAACTACTTTATTTGGTAGTTGGTTTACAGCAACTACTTTATTTAGTAGTTGGTTGACTCGAACTACTCTTCTAGAAAGGATGTCGTTGAAGGTTGACTCCAACTACTCCTACCAGCTCTCATGTATTTGATGTATTGGAAATATATTGTATATCTCTTGCTTTTGCATCCTCTTAATGCTATTTTGCTTCTAGAATTTGCATTACTCTCTTGGAGACCAACTCTATGTTGCTATTTTGATTTCGTATCATTTGCATTCATACTTTAGATATCTATTATTTACACTAGTTTTCTGGTTTAATACTCCAACTACCTTATTTGGTAGTTGGTTGACTCCAACTACTTCTAAGATGTAGTTGAGTCCAATTACTCCAACTAATTTATTTGGTAGTTAGTTTACTCCAACTACTTTATTTAGAAGTTGGTTGACTCCAACTACTCTTCTAGAGAGGATGTGATTGAAGGTTGACTCCAACTACTCCTACCAACTCTTGCCTATATAAACAGGCTAGCTCTCATGTATTTGATATATTGGATATATACTCCAACTACTCCTACCAACTCTTGCCTATATAAACAGGCTAGCTCTCATGTATTTGATATATTGGGTATATATTGTATATCTCTTGCTTTTGCATCCTCTTAATGCTATTTTGAGGATGGAGAATCTAGAGGAGAATCATCAACCTCTAAATGATGACTAGGAGAGGAAGGAGGTGAGTCCTCTAAATTACTCTCTGCATCAAAAGTGGAGGTAGAAGATAGCTTAGGTGAATCTGACTTATTAGAATATCAGTCATGTATTCCAAGTGACCCCAATGTCAAAGTAGGAGTTGGAGAAGTGATAGAAAGTAAGCTCAAAGAGCCCTCCTCAAACTGAACACTCCTCTCAATGAACAACTCATGTGTAGTAGGGTGGAGCAATCGATAACCCTTCACACCATCAGCATAACCTACAAATATTCAAGGTCTACTTTGCAGATCCAAGGCCTTGCATTTCTCTGCGGGAATGTGGGCCCATGCGGAAGAACCAAAAACTCGAAAGTGCTTAACTGATGGTTTCCGACCGCTCCAAGCTTCAAAAGGAGTGACTCCCTTCAAGGCTCGGTGAGGAACAGGGTTCTGGAGATAACAAGCACAGTTGATGGCCTCTGCCAAATACTGTGGTGCAAGAGATCTGGAGTGAATGATGTAGTTCGCCATTTCCTTCAAGGACCTATTCTTCCATTTTGCAACACCATTCTGCTGAGGATTGTATGGAACTGAATGTTGTAAATCAATCCCCTCTTAAGTGCAATACCTTTCAAACTGATGGTTGACATACTCACCACCATTGTCAGTGCGCAAAACTTTGATGGCTTTCCCGGATTGCTTCTCTACAAAAGTTTTGAAGTCTTGAAAATGATCAAATACCTCTTAACTTTTGTTTGAGAAAGTACACCCAAGTATATTGAGAAAAGTCATCTTTTGTTTCTTATCCTTACTATTGTTTACTACTTTGTCCTTTTTGTTCTTTTGTGCCTTGGTTGGCAGAAAAAGCATGTGATTTAGAGAACTTAAGAGTGCCCATCTGGATTAGCTTGTCCTGTTCCCGAGTGAGGTTGACAGCAAAATCATCTAAAGATGGCATCGTGAATTGAGTACCAAGTGCACCCTTTGTAGCATAGAAGGTAGAAACAAAGACAAAATATTCTGAACTTAGTTTAGAGAGAATACTAAGAATCAGTTGTTCATCTTTCTTTTCAATTCCACATTGTTTTAACTGCAACCTTAGTGATTTCAATTTAGTGAAGAAATCTTGGGTTGTGTTGAAATTGTCTAGACTTAAACTTATTAGTTCATTCTGACCCCTCATTGAATCTTGTGTGCCAAATAGTGTTTCTAGCTTTGTCCAAATTTCATTTGGTGTACTCAAAGACTCAATGTGAAAGAGCAAATTAGGAGAAACAAACAAACACAATGTTCCATATGCCTCATCACATTTGTTAAGCCACTTAGGCTTATCTTTATCTTTAGCAGGTTCAGTTTCAAGTCCCATAGTTATCCTATTTAATCCATCTTTCCTTGAGTAAATTGTCATGCATGATTTCCACTCAAAATAATTGCATGGAGTTAGGATGGGCACATTTGTTTGATCCATGATGAAGAAATGCAGAAAAGAAATGTTAAAAAGAATAAAACTGAACCAAGACAACCCACCCCCCCCCGTTTTCACTCAATTTGAAGAACCCCCCCAAGAAAATATGACTATATTAGTGTGTTTACAACTACCACTAGCAAAAAATACAAAGTGATCTTGATTTCAATGCATTACAAAACCCTCACGAAGAGCATATGCTGAAAATACAATTTTGGCACAGTACTCAAAGACATAAACAGCACCACTATGGTCTATTCAGAAAATCATGCACTTTCGAAAAAAGAATCACCTCGATACGAGGTTTTGTAATGCATTGAAATCAAGACCACTTAGTATTTCTTGCTAGTGGTAGTTGTAAATGCACTAATATAAAGTGCCAAATCATATTTTCTTGGGAGAGTTCTTCAAATTGAGTGAAAAGGGGGGTTGTCTTGGTTCAATTTTCTTCTTTTTAGCATTTTTTCTCTGCATTTCTTCATCATGGATCAAACAAATGTGCCCATCCTAACTCCATACAATTATTTTGAGTGGAAATCAGGCATGACAATTCACTTAAGGAAAGCTGGATTAAATAGGATAACTATGGGACTTGAAACTAAACCTGATAAAAATGAAGATAAGCCTAAGTGGCTTAACAAATGTCATGAGGCATATGGAACATTGTGTTTGTTTGTTTCTCCTGATTTGCTCTTTCACATTGAGTCTTTGAGTACACAATGAAATTTGGACAAAGCTAGAAACACTATTTGGCACACAAGATTCAATGAGAGGTTACATATTGGAGAATGAACTAATAAGTTTAAGTCCAAACAATTTCAATACAATCCAATATTTCTTCACTATATTGAAATCACTAAGGCTGCAGTTAAAACAATGTGGCATTGAAAAAAAAGATGAACAACTGATTCTTAGTATTCTCTCTAAACTAAGTTCAGAATATTTTGTGTTTGTTTCTACCTTCTATGCGACTAAGGGTGCACTTGGTACTCAATTCACGATGCCATCTTTAGATGATTTTGTTGTCAATCTCACTCAGGAACAGGACAAGCTAATCTAGATGGGCACTCTTAAGTACTCTAAGTCACATGCTTTGGCCACCAACCAAGGCACAAAAGAACAAAAAGGACAAAGTAGTAAACAATAGTAAGGATAAGAAACAAAAAAATAACAAGAAGAAGGATCAGATACCATTTGCTTCAAAAGAAACTAATGAGACCCAATCTTCCAAAGGCAACAAGCCTAAGAAAGAAAAGGTCCAATGTGCGTATTGTAAAAGACTTGGTCATGATGAACATAAATATCTGAAGAAACAAATCGATCACTTGACAAACATTCTTGAGAATAATAATATCAGTGTTCCTGAGTCTATCAAACAAACTTCTAATGAGGGGTCTAACAAGACAAAAGAAAATAGCAAGGGGAAAGGAAAGGGCATGGCCCTTGTTGCAGTTGCTTCTTCACCATCCACTTGGGTTCTGGATTCGGGTGCTTCGCACCACATGGCTTCATCTAAGGAAGAATCATGTTCTATGCCTTCTATTTTTTTGGTTGATGACACTCCCGTTGAGGTGTGTGGGAGAGGGTTTGTTGATGTTAGGGATGGAACATTCAATGATGTTCTTTGTGTGCCCTCGTTATCAACTAATCTCCTATCGATATACCAGATCACTCACACAGATTCAAACAACGAGTTGAGTTCACTCCTGATTAAGTGGAAATTCATGAGTTACACAGTGGGTCTACAGTTGCACATGGGAGAGCAGATCATCAGTCACGACTCTATCTGTTTTCTCACTTTGTTCCTGATTCTCCTTTGACTGCTTTGCTCACTTATTCTAATGATGTGAGTAGATTATGGCATGAGCGATTTGGCCATCTAAACTTCCGCCACTTGCAACAGCTCAATCAGTAGAGCATGGTCACAGGGTTGCCTTTAGTTCAGTTTTCAAGTGGTGTTTGCCAAGGGTGCATTCTTGGTAAGCATCCTAAGGAAAAGTTTGACAAAAGTAATGCATGGAGAGCTTCACAAATACTGGAGTTAGTTCACAGTGATGTGGCTGGTCCATTTCAATATCCTTCTTTCAGCAAAACCCGATATGTCCTCACATGAATTGATGACTTTTCTCGATATACTTGGGTGTACTTTCTCAAACAAAAGTTAGAGGTATTTGATCATTTTCAGGACTTCAAAACTTTTGTAGAGAAGCAATTCAGGAAAGCCATCAAAGTTTTGCGCACTGACGATGGTGGTGAGTATGTCAACCATCGGTTTGAAAGGTATTGCACTTCAGAGGGGATTGATTTACAACATTCAGTTCCATACAATCCTTAGCAGAACGGTGTTTCAAAACGGAAGAATAGGTCCTTGAAGGAAATGGCAAACTACATAATTCACTCTTGATTTCTTGCACCACAGTATTGGGCAGAGGCCATTGACTGTGCTTGTTATGTCCAAAACCGTGTTCCTCACCAAGCCTTGAAGGGAGTCACTCTTTTTGAAGCTTGGAGCGGTCGCAAACCACCAGTTAAGCACTTTTGAATTTTTGGTTCTCCTGCATGGACCCACATTCTTGCAGAGAAATGCAAGGCCTTGGTTCCGCGGAGTAGCCCTTGCATATTTGAAGGATATCTTGATCGTGTGAAGGGTTATCGATTGCTCCACCCTACTACACATGAGTTGTTCATTGAGAGGAGTGTTCAGTTTGAGGAGGGCTCTTCGAGCTTACTTTCTATCACTTCTCCAACTCCTACTTTGACATTGGAGTCACTTGGAATACATGATAGATATTCTGATGAGTCAGATTCACCTGAGTTCTCTTCTACTTCCACTTCTGATGCAGAGAGTGATTCAGAGGACTCACCTCCTTCCTCTCCTAGTCATCTTTCAATGGTTGATGATTCTCTTCTAGATTCTCCATCCTCTGGTCCACTTTGGGCTAGACAGACCTTGCAGACTACAGGTGATTGGGTTGGGGATCCATCAAACACCAGGCGGACTGATTCACAGTTCCAGGATGCTCCACATGTCTTTATTGCTACTGCCTCAGATCCGCAATCTTTTCTTGAGGCTTCTGGTATTCTTGAATGGGATACAACTATGTAGGAGTATAGTTCCTTGATGAGGAACCACACTTGGGATCTTGTCCCTCTTCCTAAGGGAAACAAACTTGTTCGATGTAAGTCAATCTATTGAACAAAATTTTCCGCAGATGGGTCGGTTGACAAGCATAAAGCTCGCTTGGTCGCCAAAGGATTCTCCCAAGTTCCTAGGATTGATTACTCTGAGACTTTTGCGCTAGTTGCCTGAATGAATTCCATCCGACTTGTCCTTGCCATTGTTGCAGCAAATCATTGGGAAGTACATGAGATGGATGTGAAGAGTGCTTTTCTTCACAATGAACTTCAGGAGGAGATCTACATGGAGCAGCCACAGGGGTTCCTTCAAGATTCTTCACTTGTGTGCCATCTTCGGAAGTCTCTCTATGGCCTCAAACAGGCTCCTCGAGCATGGTATGCCAAGATGGACTCCTTCCTTCTATCAGTTGGGTTCACTCTGTGTCATTTTGATCCCAATGTCTACATTCTGCAGCAGGATGATTCACTCCTATTTTTGGCTCTATATGTTGATGACTTGTCGATCGCAGGGAGTTCTTCATCCACCATTAGGGCTGTCAAAAGTGCCCGTCATGATAGATTTTTGATGACTGACTTGGGCTTGTTGCATTACTTTCTCGGGATTGAGATCTTTCAATCTTCTTCTGGGATCACCATCACACAATCCAAGTATGCTCTAGATTTGCTCTCAAGGTTTCATATGGCTGACTGTAAGCCTGCTCCGACTCCCTTTCTTTCTGGAATCAAACTAGAGGCTCATTGTTCTTCTCCACTTGTTGATGGTACTTTGTACCGACAACTTTTTGGGAGTCTCATTTATCTGGCTCATACAAGACCTAATATTTCATATGCACTAGGCATGGTCTCTCGATTCATGCAGGAGCCTCATGAGCTGCACAAGAAAGCAAGCAAGCAGATTCACTACGCAGCAGGTATTGAGCTTGACTTGGTGGGCTACATAGATTCAAATTGGGCAGGTGATTCTCAAGATCGCAAGCCTACTTTAGGTTATTGCTTCTCACTTGGTTTAGGTCCTGTTCGTTGGTCGAGCAAGAAGCAATCTGCTATTTCTCTATCTTCTACTGAGGCCAAGTATCGAGGGGCTGTGAATGCCATCACTGAGGCCATTTGGCTTCAAAATCTTCTAAGTTTGGTATGCAGATCAGACGACCATCAGTCATATTTTGTGACAACCAAAGTGCCATTCAGATCTCACAAAATTCGGTCCATCATCAATGGACCAAACACATAGAGGTCCAAATGCACTACATCCGAGAGCTCATCCATGGCCACTTCATTGACCTTCGCTATTGTTCGACTTCCAAGCAGGTTGCTGATATCTTCACCAAACCCTTCACTGAGAGCAAGTTCCTTCATTTGCAAGCTTTGCTAGGGGTGTGGGATGCTTCATCTTCTGGGGGGCGTCTTCCTCTCACTCGGAGTCTTGACTCTCTACTTTTGGGGGGGGGTCTCTCCTCTCTCTATTTCGGGGGGGGCAACAGGTATCTCCTTCACTAGTCTCCCTCTCTTTTGGAGAGGAGTTTTCTCCCACTGGGTTTTTCTCCTTTTCTCCGGATATGAGAGTTTTCTTTTTAAGTTGTACATGGGTACCTAACATGGCTTTATTGTTGGGACCCATAAGGCTAGTTTGTTCTCCCTAAGTTGCACTTAAGGGGGGTGTTAGAGTAAATGGTTCTTTACCATTTTACTCATTACTTAAGTTTACTTAGGTGAACTTATTTAGAAGGATTTATTCATTTTTGGATATTATTAGGAGGATATTGTTGGGTCCTACTTTAACTCCAACTACTTCTAAAATGTAGTTGAGTCCAATTACTACAACTACTTTATTTGGTAGTTGGTTTACTCTATGTGCAAGAGTAGATTTTAGTTTCCATATTTTAGAGATTTAGAGGGGATAATAAATCAATATTGCAGATTTCAGCAAGCCATAGCTTGTTTTAGGTAATTGATTCAGCCTTTGCATGTCGTTTTTTGGTTGTTGGGTTCATTTTTTGTAGCTAAAGGCGTTTTGTTTATACTAGATCAACATCTTCTATACATTATCAAGAAAAACACCTTGTAGGTTTTGTTCGCAGCATAGAAAAACCATTTGGGTATCTTTCTGTTTTTGCATAAAGTTTGTATATTTTGCAGAATCAAACTCAAAAAGCTATAGCTATACCCCTCGCCGTTGGCACTTGCAGATTTGAAGGCAGTTTTCAAATGCTCTGTTCTTGCTCATACGAACTTTGTTTCTCAAGAATTTTTTTTTATTCTGGCTATATTTTCGTGCTCTATGCACTAGTGTAGACGTTTTTTTATTTTGATGCAAAGATTTTTTAGAAATTACAGATTCTCAATCGTGACATTGCATAGTTCTCGTTTTGGAAACTTCGGAGGATCATAACTTTCTCATACGAATCCTCTGCATTATTTTTCACGAAGGTAGGCATAAGGGGCCTATCTGAAAGTACAAGTGGGTGCTCTAGCTGCTCTAGGTGATCCTTCTATACTGCCTCCCCCACTGTGATGGCTCGGGGGTCTCCTAGGTGCTACTGTCAACTGTTGAATAACCCTTGCAAGCTAATGTAATATATCATCAATGTGATCTTGTCCATAACATATGGCCCTCAATGTCTCCCTAGCCTCTCTATCTGTGTCCTCAGCCATATCTATACCTCGAGTACCCTCCTCAAATATAATGATAAAGGGTACTCCCCTTAATACCACAAACACAACAGAAATAGAGAAACAACAACAATTTTGAAATAATAGAAAATGGGCTTCACATTGGCCTTTTCGCTTACAATAATTTGTAGGACAAAGCATCGAATTATTACCCAGAACTACTCTAAACTGCTTCGAACTGTCCTAGACAACACTGCGAGCCTTCCTTATATAGGCAAATTTCCACCGCCCAAGAAGTTTCTAGAAATTTAGCCTTAGGGCCGACCAAAATTAGAATTATTTTATTTTATTACATCAGAGTCAGCTCAAAACAACTTTCCGAACTCAAAAAGAAATTTTGAAGGAAATTTATTTTCTGCCAATTCAGGTGGCCCAACTTCCGGAGACCATAAGTCATCGCTCGTTGACCCGATTGACTATTATCATCCCATTTCGGAAAGGGTGTGAAATGCTCTACAGTACCTAATTTGTGCAAGCTCTAATCAGCCGAAGTTTTGACCTCATCCGAGGCCTCTAAAACCTTCAAAACTAAGTTCAAAGTTTCTGTATCCTGCTGCCAATACTGAAAATTTTCAATATCTTCAAAACTAAACTTGATCTGGCAATGAAACTTTATTGGCAAGCTGATATGATCAAAATGAACCTCAAGAGAAGAAAATAAACCATTATGAGCTCGAACTGAAAAACTTACTAAAAATAGTGAATTTCCAAAAATAGCAACTCTGCACAAGATAGCCCTTATTGAAAAGAAACCAGAAATATTTTTGGGTGATGCAAGATTGCTCTTACACCCAGGATGCTCCTGTATCAGACACGGGGTAATTTGAGAAGTGACCCTGTCACAACTCAAGTGTGAAGAGGAAAACCAAGACGGTTAACCTCCTCCCTTGTTAGCCATTATGAATCTTCAAGACGTCGTCCTTTTCATTTGACCAAATATTCTTCATATGTCCCATTTCTTGTGCTTCTACCAATATGACTATACAGTATATCCTCAATCTCCTTGATAGCTGAAGTAGTTGCTGGAATACTCCACTGTGCTTCTGTGATCTCATCTTCAACACCTCCTTCATGATACTCTATCAAATCTAAAATGTTAAACACTGATGAAATATTCAGCTTAGTAAGCAATTCTACCTCATGCATTTCCTGAATCATGCTTCTTTAGTATCTTACATGGCCCAAACTTCTTCATTTTCAGCTTGTTATATGTACCAACTGGAAATCGCTCCTTCCGCAAATGAATCATGACTTCATCCCCAACCTAAAATTCCTTATGCCTCATTTTCTCATCTGCCTTAACCTTATACTGCGCATTCATCTTGGTAATATGCTTCCTCACCTCCTCATGGATGTTCTTCAAGTGTTCTGCAAAATCCTCAGTTTCAACTCTACTTATTTATCCTTTGTCTATCTTTCTCAACACATGCATTTCTGGGACTACTTCCATATATAATCTGGAAAGGTGATTTATCAGTGCTCCTTTTGATAGAATTATAGTATGCAAATTCTGCCTGTGGTAAAATCAAATCCCATCCTGTTGGCTTGTCTCCAACCAAACATCTCAACAAATTTTCCAAACTCCTATTCACCATCTCTATCTGTCCATCAGTCTATGGATGATGTGATGAGCTAAACTTCAAATCTGTCTTTAACTTCTTCCACAATGTACGCCAGAAATATCCAACAAACTTAGTGTCCCAATCTGAAACTATGCTCTTTCGCAAACCATGTAGTCTCACCACTTCCTTGAAAAATAATTCTGCTACATGAACTGCATCATTGGTCTTCTTGCAGGGAATGCAATGTGCCATCTTTGAAAATCTGTCAACTAGTACAAAAATTGAATTATGTCCCCATTGCATCATCAGTAAACAAAGAACAAAGTCCATACTGATATCCTCCCAAGGTTTCTCTGGTACAGGTAATGGTTGATACAACCCTGTATTCTGCTTCACTCCTTTCGCCATCTGACATACTCTACAACTCTGTACAAACTTCTTGACATCTTGCTACAACTGTGGCCAATAATAATTCTCACTAACAATAGCAAGGGTTTTATCTCGACCAAAATGTCCAGTCAATCCTCTGCTATGCTTCTCTTTGATGAGATTCTCCCTCATAGAACTTCATGGAATGCACAATTGACTCCCTTTGAATAGCATACCATCCTGGATGATGAAATCCAGCCACTTCATTCTGTCTAGAGTAACAGGTTCTGTACAAGCTATCCACGCTTCACCAAAATCAGGATCCTCTGGATACAAACTCTTGAGTTCCTTGAACCCAACCAACTCAATCTCCATTTTTGTCAGCAAAATTTGCCTTCTGCTAAGAGCATCTGCAACCTTGTTAGACTTTCTAATAGGTTCTGTACAAGCTTTCCAAGCTTCACCAAAATCAGGATCCTCTGGATACAAACTATTGAGTTCCTTGAACCCAACCACCTCAATCTACATTTCTATCAGCAAAATTTGCCTTCTGCTAAAAGCATCTACAACCCTATTAGACTTTCCACTCTTGTATTTCAAAACAAATGTGTACCTCTGCAAAAACTCAACCCATTTCAAATGCCGCTGATTCAACTTTCATTGACTATTGAAATATTCCAAAGCTTGATGATCAATATACAGAACAAACTCCTTAGGAAAAAGATAGTGTCTCCACTTCTTCAATGCCTGAACTATAACATAAAATTCTTGATCATAAACAAAATATTTCTTCTTGGCATCATTCAAGTTCTCATTGAAATAAGCAACAGGTTTACCTTCTTGGCTCAAAACAACTCCTAATGCAGTACTACTAGCATCACAGTCTACTTGAAACACTTTATTAAAATCTAGAAGTGCTAAAATAGGTTGTTCTGTAACATTTTGTTTCAACAATTGAAAACTTTTTTCTGTCCCTGTAGTCCACTTAAATTCTTTCCTATCCCCTCTCATTGTTTCAGTCAAAGGGTCCACAAATACTGCTAAAACTCCTGATAAATTTTTTGTAAAAGCTAGCCAAACCATGAAAAGATCTTACCTCAGTAGCACTCCTTGGAGTAAGCTATTCAAGGATAGCTTTCACTTTTTCTGGGTCCATTTTTAGACCTTCTACTAAGACCACAAATCCCAGATATACTAACTCCCTTTTCACAAAACTGCACTTCTTTAAATTAATCAACAATTTCTCTTCTCTCAGCTTTTCCAACACCCTACGAATATGCATGATATGCTCCTCCAATGTCTTACTAAAGATCAAAATATCATCTAGAAACAATGACAAACTTACCTAGAAATTCTTTCAAAACCTCATTCATCAGCCGCATGAAAGTGCTTGGTGCATTGGTTAGCCTAAAGGGTATGATCACCACTCATATAGTCCTTCCTTTGTCTTGAAGGCAGTCTTCCATTCATCTCCTTCTCTGATCCGAATCTGATAATATCCACTTTTCAGATCTATCTTTGAGAAATACACAGCTTCACTCAAACAATCCATAATATCATCCATCCACGGCAAAGGAAATCTATACTTGATTGTAATCTTGTTGGTAGCTCTAGAATCTGTACACATCCTCCATTCTCCATCCTTCTTCGGTGCTACTACTGCTGGTACAGCACAGGGACTCAAACTCTGTCAAATCAATCGCTTCCACAACAACTCATGTACTTGTTTGTTCAATTCTTCACTTTTTGTTGGTGTCATTCTGTGTGCTACCTTATTCGACAAACTGGCTCCTGGAATCAAATCCATCTGATATCCTTACTGGTGGTAATCCATCAGGCACATTATCGGATACAATATCCTGAAACTCATTCAACAGATCTGCAACTTCTACAAGTACATCTTCTACTTCTTTAACAACTTTTGGAATTAAAGCAAAACACATATGCTCATGCCTCATACCCTCTAGGAATTATCTTCCATCAACAAAACTTATTCTTGCAACACTACATACCTTTTCTTCTGTGTCCTTCAATGGCTTTAGCTTATGTCACACTATCCATTGTCAGGGAATAGGTGTTCGCACGACCATCATGTACAACACGCATGTCAAACTGTCATAGTCTACCCAACAACATATGACATGCATGTTAGCAAATTTATGTTGTCATTAGTGAAGACAGATGCAAACACCATTCTCACCGGTAGAGTATATTCATCGGTAGATCATTTTGATAGATCACTTAGCTTAGAGTATATTCAGCACCGATAGAACCGACAGTATGCACCGGTAAGACTAAACCGAAGGGTTTACACCGATAAGACCGAACAGAGTACATAGTACCAGTCTTATATTGCATAACAGGGATGGACCGTGTATAAGAGTATACCGGTCAAAACTGCAAAAGATCGGCACTAGATTCTTCGGAACAGTTTGAGTTAACACTCCAAATATGCGGAGCATCCACCGTTAAAAACTAAAGATTAGCTTTTTAACAAAAGTTAATTTTTATTTCTACGCAGATGTTTTCATGGTAAACTCCAGATCAGAACGCAAAGCTTAACTGCTAGTTGCATGATTTAATGTTGAGTTTACAGCCTAACGGTTCTATGAGTTAAGGGTTTTCATTTAGGTAAACTCGTGTATAAATACAAGTCATAGGATGCAAGAAAGAATGTTGTTGAGGTTGTTATTGATATACAGAGCACAGGAGAGATATCTTCTGAGGGAAGTGCCAAAGTCATAGAGGTGAAGGGCAAAGAGATCAACAGCCAGGCAGAATCGGGAAACAGGTATGATCTAATCAGACAATCAGTGTCAACTGAGATCATTGCTTTTATAAGGTGTGAAAGCATATTAAAATCCCTTAATCAGGGTGAACCTTAATCGGTTCTTTGTAAAAATCCTTTAACCGGGTAACATCTTTACCGATGTTAAAAGTCCTTTAACCAGGCAACTCCTAACAGAGTTAAGATCTTAACTGATCTTCTACCAAATCTCTTAACCGAATAGCACTCTAACAAGTACTTTGTAAACTCCTAACAGGGCGCCTTCATTCTGCAATAGTGAAGTTGTGAGCTCTGTCTCGCCGTGGTTTTTTCCTTCTAACCGAGGGTTTCCACGTATACATCATGTGTTGATCTGTGTATTTCTATTTATGCTTGTTAATGATTGTTTATATTCTGCTTATCTTGGAGGAATAATTAAACAAGTGCTGAATTATAATAGAAATAGGATTTACTGATTCACCCCCCCCCCTCTTAGTAACTGGTTAGGAATAACAATTGGCATCAGAGCTTAGTTCTCTAATATATAAAGCTTAGCCACTTGAGAAAAAGATCATGGAAGGTTACAGGTATCAGAAACAGCTTGAGGAAGCCAACGACATCATTGTCTCTCTAGAGAACAGGCTGAGAAGATCACTTGCTAAACGGAAGGAGTTGGCTCTGCAGTTGAGTGAGAGAAATGAAACTATTGATGAACTCTCTGGACAAAGTGGATCTGAAGAAGCTGAGGAGGCAGTCTCTGAGCTCATGGAGAGGAACCAGATCCTAACCGATCAGATCTCCAACCTTAAGAGGGAGCAAGAAGATAATGCCCTAAAGATGACTGAACTGATTGAGAAAAAGAGGAAAGTTGAAGATGAAAGAAACTCAACAATCAAGTCATTAACAGCAACTGAGAAAGCAAGGAACCGGGCAGAGGAAGCTGTCGGGTCAAATGAGCTTGTCATTCTGCAACTTCAAGAAGACATGCAAACTATCACAAAAAAAAACGCCAACATGCAGAAAGGCTGGCATGACAGAGATGATGCATGCAAAGGGCTGGCAATAGAGTTGTATCAACTAAAGGGGCAAATCAAAGAACTCGAAGAAAGGAATGAAACCTTAAGAAGATACAATGAAAGCTCAGTCAAGCTTGATGAGCTACTGAAAGCTCAAAGAAAGCATAGAGATCCCACTGGTCTTGGATTCACCGGTAAAGACACCAAAGAGACTGGTGAGTCTTCTAGAGCTATGACAAGCAAGAAGGATAAGAAGTCGCTGGCACAAAAAGGTAAGAAGACTTTTAACACCTCTTGCAATCATTGTGGGAAACCGGGTCATACAACAAATGACTACATGAAAGCACCAGTAGAGCCAAACAACATTTACAACAAAAACTGTTGCAAGTATGGCCACAAGACCAATGAATGTTGGTCAAGCCCCACAACTATGTCCAATAGAAGCAGGGGAAGCTTCAAAGGTTATTGCTATGCATGCAATAAGTTCGGACACAAAACTGATGATTGCAGATCAAAGACAATGGCATTCAGATCCCCAAGACCAGTATTCACTAAGAGAAATAAGAACCGGAGAACAACTAACTGTGCTAACTATGGGATGCATAGTCCTAATGACTACCTGTGCAATTCACCTAACAATAGAAGGGTGAATCCATGGAAGTCAACCGAGATAGTTTGTTACTCCTGCAACAAAGTTGGACACCTAGCCAAAGACTGCAGGAATCGGTCAAACAAGTGGAGAAGATCTCGTCTTCCAATGAAAAGAACAAAGGAAAGAAGACTGAGAAAGAAGTCAAGCAAATCTGGCTCAAGAAGGAATCAAAGAGCTCCGCTGAGGAGAAAACGGAGGAAAGGTCATCATTGGTAGATGGTGATATCTCTTGGCAAATTGAGCCTACAGGGCTTAGAGGGAACCGGTAAGCCCATCTACCGTTCCTGGAAGAACTGGTGAGTATTGATGTTCACTCAGTCTACAAGAAAGACCGAACAAGTAAGAGTTGTTCAACCGGGGTTTTGCTAAACTGAAAAGGCTGAAGTACCAGTTAGCAAAAGCGGAAAGAAAGGGTAGGTAAGGCAATAAATGTTGTAGCCGTTAAACAAATAGTTACCGTTTGGTAATTACCGTTATACCCTAATTCTATAAAAGGAAGAAGGATTACTCATTAGTTTTAATTTGCAATCTTTATGATTAATGAATTTTTATGCTGAGTAATATTCTTGCGCTTTGATCATCATGAGCTATTGTTTGATAAACCAATAAAAGCTTCTTTCTATTATCCGATTGTTAGCAATGGCATCTTCATCTTCTACGGCTAATCTGATCAAGGCAAATCAAGCGAACCGACCTTCATATGATATTTTGCCGGTTTAGAACAGAGAAACCGATATGGCTGGTGCGCTTTCGTCAGTTCCAGAAGGAGTCCTAATGACTGAAGACGTCACCACATTCATTCACGCCAAACAGGAAGAATTGGGCAAAACTTATATTCAAAGCGAGTATCTGTCGCTGTGTGAAGGGAGACTTCCTGATAAGTATGCAAAGTTGGTATCATCGGGACTTATCAACGGAGTATGCCAACAGTCTTTCAGGAAAACCTAATTCGACTGGTTCTTAGTCGTCTTCACGAATCGGGTTTCTGGCAAACTAAAGGTGTATGCAATCCGATCACAAAAGATGATCTGCACAGAGTGACCAGATATAGTAACCAAGGGGAAGCGCTAACCCTAAGGACCATCGCAAATGTCGTCATCAATAAATTAACAAAGTCAAGAGCTGATGGTCAACTCATGACCGTAAACGACATTGAGGATGATGGAGTCCGTTTTGCATCTATTGTGATTGGATATAAGGTTTACCAGTCCAGCAATCTGAATAGCATACCGGGAGGAGCCATCCATGTCGCTCACCGGATAATGCACGACTATGCTCAATACGACATCTGTTCAATCGTTCGAAGCTAGATTTTTCAAAATATGAAGAAGCTCGGAGTCGTAAAGAAGAAATCAATGAAGTTCAAGACCCTAATGGTATGTCTCTATTTTTACTATAATTTCTTCCCAAGAATCGAAAAAATTACATGGGGGATCGATAGACCGGTCATGCATTAGATAAGTGAGATGGCTAACAAACTAGGAAACCAGTTAGGTAAAGCGATGACTGATTACTTTGAAGCATTCCAATTAAGAAGGCATGCAAGAGAAAGGGTGTCGTCAACCGTTGTTAAGCAATACAAAGAAGATGTATGCTTTCTAGTTACCATTGACAATTGAATCATTCAAGTCGTGGAACCGAGAACCATGTTCGCTCCTAAGTTGGGCTATGAGATCACCACAAAGACTACTAAGGCATATGCAAATGCCCTGACCGAGGGAGATCTTGATCTCTCTGCCTACCGGTTCGGTACATTTGAAGAAATCCAGAATAATCTGAAGCAAAGGGCACCAATCAAGAATGTGTATGTCAAGAGGACCCCTACACCGAAGAAGAAACCGGTGATAGCACAACCAAAGGCACAAAGGAATAAAGCTCAACTGGTAGCAAGCACTCAAGAAGAACCTGAGGAAACCGAGACTGAAAATATAGTTCCACTTATCAGAAAGGGAAATCAAGTAAACTGGTAAAGGAGGATGCACTAAGAGGTAGGAATCCCACAATTGACGAATTTGTGGAAGGATTGAAATGATCTGGAGGAATGAGCTCAAGATATCAGTTTGCAAATGAAGAAGACAGAAGAAAAATTGAAGATACAGTAGTGTACTGCCTTCATAAGTTCAATCTGCATCCTACGGAACTTCACAAGACAATACCTGATGATCTTCAAGAAATTCTTGAAGCTAGATGGAAAGCTGCTATGGATAGAGAAAAGGAGCTGAGAATATGAGCTCTATTGGAGGTACAAAATCACCTCACTTTGGAAGAGGCCACCCAACAAGCCGAACTGCACAAGCAAAATTTCCTAATAAAGAAGAGGATCGGTCTAATGCTTATTGGTGAATCTGAGAAAGTTCATAAAGAAGGAATAGCCATTTTGACCAAACTTCTCTATGTTGGAATCATTTGTCGTTGCACCAAAAGCTCGAACTCTCAATGCCCAATACAAATGCCAGATTTAACCCAATCCACGGGAGGCGGTTAAGCCATGTCATGAATCTCCAAGGAGGTGCTGACCACCAAGTCAACAAACTCCCCCTCAGCACCGACTGAGCCTTCAACACCCACTGAAAGGAGACTCGAACCCGTGACCCAAGGCTCTGATACCAATTGTTGGAATCATTTGCCGTTGCACCAAAACCTCGAACTCTCAATGCCCGATACAAATGCCAGATTTAACCCGATCCACGGGAGGCGGTTAAGCCATGTCACAAATCTCCAAGGAGGTGCTAACCACCAAGTCAACACTCTAGACCCAGCAGCAAGCAGAGGAAGCACACCAAAAGACTACAGTTCCACCGGTAAAGGAAAAGGTGTACTTAGAGCTGATGAACCGGTCAAAGAAAAGATTCCTACCAAACCGGTCATTGTCGACATCAATGATGATCCAACTCTTCCGACACTTCTTGTATCTCCAAAAAAAGGTAAGGCTCGCACCATGACTGTCAATGATATAATAGAGGAAGTCATGAATTTTGGAATAGTAGACAATGCAGCGAAATGGTATAGTGTGTTAGCTGAGGAAGACAAACAACAAATTATAAAAGCTCTTGTTGAAACCTTCTTAGATTTCAATAGAACTCCAAGGGACTATAGGGCCAAGTTTCCTCCAAAATTGAATTCTAGGCTTCAGACCAAAGGGAGAACCAATCTAGGAATCAACACTAGAATAAATAAGGAAACTTTATCTAAGGTTAGACCTGGTCTCAGTGAGGAAAGAATAAAGCTTCTATTAGAAGAAGCATCAATGAATCTGGACACCAAAAACAGGGTTGCCAAAATAATAAACGGTTATGAAAATGAAGTCTATAAAGAGACAGAAAGGTCATCAAAGGCTTCAGAAGAGATAAGAGTCTTGTCTTCTTAGTTTGATATCAAGAACAAATCTGCAACAACTTTCAGCAAAGAAATGACAAGTCTTGCTCTTACTCTAAGAAAGTCTTCTGAAGAAAAGACCAAAAGAGTCCAAGACATTATTGGATTTCAATTATTTTTGGCCCCAACCTATGTTTTAATGCAACAATCTGCTACAAATGTTGGAAATCTGATTAATGAACCGGACCATAAGATTGTAGAGGACATGGAAAACATCATTGTCTCTCTTCAAGCAGCAGAGTTCAATCTAGAACATGTAACCGATCACTGGAACACATTTCTTTTGGCTGCAAAGAACATTTACCAAGATATCTTTCCAAATTACAAATATAAACCCTTTGTCCTATGGAGGCAAAAAGGGGAAGAAGAATAAGCAGAACAAGCGGAATCAGAACCGAGGAAGCATCTGAACATGGGAAGCAGTAGTCAAGGGGAAGTCTGAAAATAGAAGAGTTGAACAGTAAACAGAGCTGCAATCTATAGATCAAGGTAAACTATGATAAGTGAATAATGGTTTTGCCACCAATGACAAAGGGGAAGATTGTTAGCAAATTTATGTTGTCATTAGTGAAGACAGATGCAAACACCATTCTCACCGGTAGAGTATATTCATCGGTAGATCATTTTGATAGATCACTTAGCTTAGAGTATATTCAGCACCGGTAGAACCGACAGTATGCACCGGTAAGACTAAACTGAAGGGGTTACATCGGTAAGACCAAACAGAGTACATAGTACCGGTCTTATATTGCATAACAAGGATGGACCGGGTATAAGAGTATACCGGTCAAAATTGCAAAAGATCTGCACCGGATTCTTTTGAATAGTTTGAGTTAGCACTCCAAATATGCGGAGCATCCACCATTAAGAACTAAAGATTAGCTTTTTAATAGGAGTTAGCTTTTATTTCTACGCGGATGTTTTCATGGTAAACTCTAGATCAGAATGCAAAGCTTAACTGCTAGTTGCATGACTTAATGTTGAGTTTACAACCTGGCAGTTCTATGAGTTAAGGGTTTTCATTTAGGTAAACTTGTGTATAAATACAAGTCATAGGACGCAAGAAAGAATGTTGTTGAGGTTGTTATCGATATACAGAGCAGAGGAGAGATATCTTCTGAGGGAAGTGCCAAAGTCACAGAGGTGAAGGGCAAAGAGATCAATAGCCAGGCAGAACCGGGAAACAGGTATGATCTAATCAAACAATTAGTGTCAATTGAGATCATTGCTTTTATAAGGTGTGAAAGCATATTAAAATCCCTTAATCAAGGTGAAGCCTAATCGGTTCTTTGTAAAAATCCTTTAACTGGGTAACATCTTTACCAATGTTAAAAGTCCTTTAACCAGGCAACTCCTAATAGAGTTAAGATCTTAACCGATCTTCTACCAAATCCCTTAACCGGGTAGCACTCTAACAAGTGCTTTGTAAGCTCCTAATAGGGCGCCTTCATTCTGCAGTAGTGAAGTTGTGAGCTTTTGTCTCACAGTGGTTTTTTCCTTCTAACCGAGGGTTTCCACATATACATCATGTGTTGATCTGTGTATTTCTATTTATGCTTGTTAGTGATTGTTTATATTCTACTTATCTTGGAGGAATAATTAAACAAGTGCTGAATTATAATAGAAATAGGATTTACTAACTCACCCCCCCCCCTCTCAGTAACCAGTTAGGAATAACAATGCATCCATAGGTATGATATCACATTGTACCTCATCATGGTATCCACCAATCTTGAACTTCACTAGGCACTGTTCATTGACCATGACCTTGTGGTCATCCTGCACCCAGGCGATCTGGTATGGATGTGGGTGTTTCTGTCTCTTGAGCTTCAACTTTGTGACCATCTCTTCTGACACCAAATTATCAGTGCTTCCACTATCGATAATCACATCACAACATTTATCCTCACACTTGCATCTAGTATGGAACAAGCTCCTCCTTTGCTCAGGTTCATTCTCACTACTCAGCAAGACTCTTCTATTAATTAGTGTTTCTCCTCTTTCAGCATCTTCAGAATGTGATGATTTGGCATCTTCATCTACATGTGTAACTCTAGCATGGCCTTCAGTTCTCCTATCTGTCCTTCCTTGGCATTGAGGACATTCAAAGGCCCTATGACCTCCACAGTGAAAACATGTTCCACGAAAGCCTTCTCTTCCTGGTCCTTGTCCTTTTCCCCTTCCTCTCTAATCTCTATTATTCTGATCATGGAAACGATTGAATTTGTTTCCTCTCTGATTTTGACTTCTACTAGCCTCATCCTTCTTTTTCTGATCTTCATTTCGGCCTCCATATGACTGTCCACCGGATCTTCCACCACGACCTCTTCCACTTTGTCAGCTCTCAAACTTCTTGTTCAGCTTTTCCTCTACTTTTAGGGAAAACTAGTATGCCTCTTCAATATTGTTCATTCGAACCAAAATCAACTCCTCCTGAATGCTTGGCCTCAACCCATTAAGATAAAGGGCAACTTTCTCCTTATCAGCTTCCACATGGCATGTTCTGATGAGGATTCGATAGAATTCTTCTGTATACTCCTAAACAAATCATCCTGCTTACTTTAAACATTGCATTTTCTTCAGTAGATCAAGCTCATAATCAACAGGAATGAATTGTCGCTTCAATTTATCCACCATACGATCCCATCTTGTGATTTTCTCCTTTCCTCTTCTATTTCGCTTCAATTGAATCTCTTGCCACCAGATCTTTGCATGACCTTTCAGTCTAGCCTTCACAAACTTGACCCGATCAAGATCCTCGATATTCTTCTAATTCATTGATCCAGTTGATCAATTCCTCTGGGTTAAGGTTTTCTAAAAATGTAGGAACCTCAATCTTAGGTCTTTTCCCGATCTTGGAAATGCCCGGAAAAGTCTTTCTTCTTCTTGATTCAAAATTTTGACTTCTCCTTCCTAATCAAAATTTCCTTCTTCGACTTCATCCTCACTTTCGTCTCTGACATTAAGATTCATTCCTCTACAAATCTCTTCTTGCAATGCTCGCACTTTTCTCTAGAGGGCTCTAACCTCAGGTGTCACAACACCAGCTCTTCCGCATCGCTCCCTTCGTGGAGGGATTTTCACGCTGATCGCTGAAACACTAAACCATAGTCCTGGTGCAAACTACCTCACAGTCGGCGATCTGTTTACACACTCAGGAACTCCCGCTCTGATACCACTTGATAAAGGGTACTCCCCTTAATACCACAAACACATAACAGAAACAGAGAAACAACAGCAATTTTGCAAGAACAGAAAATGGGCTTCTTATTATCTCCACAAATGTAGAATTACAATATGCAAAGCCACATGGGCATTTTCCCTTACAATATTTTATAGGACAAAGCCTCAAATTATTACCCAGAACTATTCAGAACTGCTCCAAACTGCCCCAAACAACACTACGGGCCTTCCTTATATAGGCAAATTTCCACCGCCCGAGAAGGTTCCAGAAATTTAGCCTTAGGGCTGCCCAAAATTAGAATTATTTTATTTTATTACATCAGAGTCGGCTCAAACCAACTTTTGAAACTCAAAAAGAACTTTTAAAGGAAATTTATTTTCAGCCAATTTAGGTGGCCCAACTTCCGGAGACCATAAGTCATCGCCCATTGACCCGATTGACTATGATGACCCCATTTCGAAAAGGGCACAAAACGCTCTACAATGTTTGACTCGTACAAACTCCAATTAACCGAAGTTTCAACCTCATCCGGGGCCTCTAAAGCCTTCAAAACTGAGTTCAAAGTTTATGTACCCTGCTACCAATACCGAAAATTTTCAATATCTTCAAAACTAAACTTGATCTAGCAATGAAACTTTACTAGTAGACGAATATGACCAAAATGAACCTCCAAGGAATAAAATAGACCATTCTGAGCTCGAACAGAAAAACTTACTAAAAATAGTGAATTTCCAAAAATAGCAACTCTGCACAAGATAGCCCTTATTGAAAAGAAACCAGAAATATTTTTGGGTCATGCAAGATTGCTCTTACATCCACGATGCTCCTGCATCATTTAATCTCCTCGTCTGCTTCGGTATGACTATCCTCTATATCAACCAGTACTAAACATTCTGGTTGTCCCTGTTCAACTCTATTATGAATAAAGTTGTAAGACCCATGCCTGCTATGGATGCCTACTCAGCATTGTCACAACTGAAAATCTAGCCCACTAGGATGGAAAGACCGAAGGCTCTGATACCAGTGTAATAATCTATCTACCTGTCAAGAAAGATTGTATGCAAGAGTTTTGATCTCTGGAGGGTGAAGCTAGTCTAGTTGGTTGCGAAGTGTGTAGGCCTTTTTTTCTTGCTTGATTACATATAAGATAAAGGAATACGTATAAACATAAATCCACAGTGCCTCTAATGTTGTGAGCATTTCATCATGTTGTTTAATCAAACAAGACATATTGTAGAGACAGTAATGCAATGGAAATGTAACTCATTGATATTTAAAACAATAAAATAGCCTTAGCCAAGATTACTAATTAAACTTCAAGATTTCAGTTAAGTCATAGAACACGTGCGTAAACATCTAGACAAGCTCAAACCCTAAAACATGCACCTAAAGTTGACGCCTAGTGTTGATGTTCACCAATCACCACTGATGATTTCGTTGGGTTGTGGCTTGCCCCACACGTGAGGTGTTACAACTCTACGAGGCTGGTGATGAATCTGCCGATTCCGTCACCTCTATTTCGTCAGTGCCTTGGCCTCGAGCCTGGTTGCTCTCTCTTGCGAGACTGGATACTTCTGGAATAGTGCCGTAACAGCCACGATTACTAATTAAACTTCCAGATTTCAATTCAGTCATATAACAACATGTGCGTAAACATCTAGACAAGGTCGGACCCAAAAAACATGCACCTGAAGTTGACGCTTAGTGTTGATGTTCACCAATCACCACTAATGATTTCGCTGGGTTGCGGCTTGCCCCACACGCGAGGTGTTACAAGTCTGAGGCTGGCGGTGAATCTGCCTGGCACGTCACCTCCGTTTCCCTAGCGCCTTGGCCTCGAGCCTAGTTGCTCTCTCCCGCGAGACTGGATACTTCTGGAACAGTGTCGTAACAGCCAGTTCTCGTTATGCCCGTCCTTGTAGGTGTGTAGACAAAACGTCACACTTGTTATTGCTAGTGCGAGACGTATGACCTGAACATTCAACAGTCAACACATCCTTCGTCCAACTTGCCCGCCCAACACAAAACACGGTGTCTCCTCCCAGTCAAAAGTTCGGCCACCGCAATAGGTTTGGTTTGGCACCCACCACAAGAGTCTCCTCCTTCGAACAACAACCACAATGATGTTTTCCCACAAAGATGAAGTGTCGGCAGAGCTAAACAGACTTCTTGTCTCCCTCCACGCCCATAACCATACAATAAACTCAATAAGCTTAATAACGTACCACAGTGAGAAGCAAGCAGTCAGCGGGATTTTCACAACTCCATAGGTACTATCAAGTTCCTTAAATGTTGGGTCTGATATCAAGAACACTATTGCAATAGAAACTTAATTCCTTAACTTATTCGTTGAGCTCCAATGTGAAATCTGAATGACTCCACCAATATCGAGATGCTGGGATTGCGTCCAACTCCTCGGATCTTCCTCAAGGGTTTCCATCCTCAAGAAATAACCAGTCACATAAGCAACTTGTTTTGTTTTCTTTTGTTTATAAAATCCATGGTGTTGATCCCAAGGCATACTTTATGCTTTTATAACCCCGATATGAGGGAAAGCACGGAAAACTAAGCAATGTGGGATAAAGTGTGCTCACATAAAATCACTTTAAGTTACTTTTTAATGTAAAGCGACTTAAGACAAAGTAACTTTTATAACCTCACTTTATAAAATAAAGTGACTTAACTATAGAAAAGGGATCCCAAATAAAAGATATTCGTCCACTGAAGCCTGTGACTAGCTGGCATCCTCTGAAAGAAGCCATTAGTCTATCTGGATGGGGAGATAGACTAATCGATCACCATAATGCCCTAACACGGAGAAGGGGACACTACAAATGAATTGGGACTTTTGTCTCATTCATACCTTGTTGTGAGACTATCTTATACCCATCTTTGGCATTATAAATCCCAGTCTTGGAACCATTCAATATGTTCCCTATGACTTCCTTGGCATCAACAATTCACCCAAAAGTTTTGAAAATAAAAACATTTACTCTGTCTTCGATATCAACAATTAGATATCTCCTATTAACTCTATAAGTTTAGGTTCCCTTTGTTCTAGCCACCTGATTTGAGCATCTAATTCGAAGTATCTATTTGCATCTCCCCAACAGCTCTAAATTGTCAATGATTTCTTTTTGATAATAATTGTCTTTAATTGCTTACATTAGTACATTGTTAATTAAAATGTTATTATTCCTATAGCTCAACAAACAAAGTTCCCCCTTAATACAATGAGAAGACCTACATGAAATCTTTACCACTTGCTCCTGCATTAGCTAATTCATCTACTAATGTGTTTCCTTCTCTGTAAATATGGTTTACATTAGTATCCAAAAAGGATTGCAATCTCTAATTTGGAGTTTTCCATTTTCTAAGAGCCTTTATAATAATAGTTCAATCTCCTTCTATCTCAATCTTTTCCAGATCCAATTCTAAACATAAAACTAATGCTTCCACTAGGGCTTCAAATTTCGCTATATTATTGGTATCAATCTCCAAAGGTTTTGCCAATTTTGCAATTACCTTACCATTCCATGAACGAAAAACACATCACATCCCAAAGATACTTGGATTACCTTTTGATGCTCCGTCAAAATTGAAATTGAACAAATGTGGGGATTCTAAGTCCAAACCAATTCTTACACATTCTCATCCCAACAAGTATAGTAGCTTGCTTTGTTCTTATGACAATGCAATCTTGAGTTCATCACTTCTACAATAACCGCTTCCATTTTATTTATCAACATCTACCATTTCTTATTTTTCTCTTGAAATATTCTTTGATTTCTTTCCTTCCATATTTCGCACACTACTATAAATAAAGGTGAAAAAACCCAAAAATTACCAAATAGGCTATGATTGTTTATCCTTGGCCATGATTGAATGAGCATCATAATATCATTTGGTAATGTTGTTAACCACCCCGATGTAGCACATAACCATTGCTAGCATTTTTGCTCGAAGGGACAAGTGGCATGTGATTGATAGTCACTTCCTTATTGATGCATAAAGAATGTATGGATGGTCCCTGGAAACCAATCTTTTTGAACCAATCTATTGTTAAGATCTTACCTTGTAGAACTGCCCATGTAAAGATACCTTCCTTTAGCATACATAATTTATTCCAGCATAAATGAAATTGGGATTTTTGTATCATTCATACCTTGTTGTTGTGAGACTATCTTATACCCATCTTTGGCTTTATAAATCCCAGTCTTGGAACCATTCAATATGTCCCCTTTGACTTCCTTGGCATCAGCAATTCACCCAAAAGTTTTAAAAATAAAAACATTTACTCTGTCTTCTATATCAACAATTAGTTATCTCCTATTAACTCTATAATTTTAGGTTCCCTTTGTTCTAGCCACATGATTTGAACATTTGATTTGGAGTATCTATTTGCATTCTACCCAACAACTCCAAATTGTCACTGATTATTTTTTGATAAAATTGTCTTTAATTGCTTACATTACTACATTGCTAATTTAAATGTTATTCTTCATGTAGCTCAACAAACCAAATTTCCCTTAATCCAATGAGAAGACTTGCATGAAATCTTTACCACCTGCTCCTACATTAGCTAATTCATCTACTAATGTGTTTCCTTCTCTATAAATATGGTTTATATTAGTCTCCAAAAAGGATTGCAATCTCTAGTTTGGAGTTTTCTGTTTTCTAAGAGCCTATATAGTAATAGTTGAATCTCCTCCTATCTCAATCTTTTTCGGATCTAGTTCTAAACATAAAACTAATCCTTCCACTAGGGCTTTAAATTTCGCTATATTATCGGTGTCAATCTCCAAAGGTTTTTCCAATTTTGCAATTACCTTACCATTACATGAATGAAAAACACATATCCCTGAGATACCTGGATTACCTTTTGATGCTCCGTCAGAATTGAGATTGAACAAATGTGGGGATTCTAGGTTCAAACCAGTTCTTGCACATTGTCATCCCAACAAGTACAATAGCTTGCTTTGTTCTTATGAGAATGTAATCTATTACATGAATGAAAAACACATCACATCCCTGAGATACCTGGATTATCTTTTGATGCTCCGTTAAAATTGAGATTGAACAAATGTGGGGATTCTAGGTCCAAACCAGTTCTTGCACATTGTCATCTCAACAAGTACAGTAGCTTGCTTTGTTCTTATGAGAATGCAACCTATTAACTTTAACTCCAAAATAGGTGGTCAAAATATCCACTACCAAAACTAGATACTTGTTTTAAAAATATTTCCTTATTCAATATGATTTCATCATTGCTTTGCTTTAAGGAGATATATCTATTTTTCAAAATTGTTCTTAGTTTATCAATGTCTTGTGGTGGTAAATTTAACTCTTCGAAGTCCCTCCATTGCCATTTGTGAGAATAATTGGGATCTGAAATAATATAATCTCGTACATGATGAGCCCAAGTTTGTTCACAAATGTGTTTAATTTTGTCTACTTCTATTGATTGCTTATAATTGTCTACTTCTATTTGATCGTCCCCAAGAGTCCTACCATAATAATGCTTTCATTTCATCCCTTATGTTCTGTGAGTTGATTTAATATAATATCACTAAATTTGGACATAAAATTCCATATACAAGATCCCCTTGGGAAATTGGTTATTCTAAATATTTCTTTATCATTTGAATTTGTAAGGTATTTGCCTTTAATAATCCTAACCCACCTGAGTCTCAGTTCCTTGTGGAATTTCTAAAACAGTTTTGCTCCTAACGCTTTATTCTACCATTATTGATTCTTAATTCTAGTTCCTCCAAACTTAATAGATCTTCATATTTTATCCCATGAAATAAGAGCATAATTTTTCTTCAAATTTGTTCCTTGCCAGAAAAAGGTTCTCATTTTCTTCACTAAATTGGCATAAGCCTTGCATGCATGACATTAAAATAAATGGAGATCGCTAACAAGGTTGCCTTCAACATTATGGTCCTACCTACCCAAGATAACCACATAGCTTTCTACAATTTTATTTTTCTATCCATCTTTTCTCCTATTGACTTCCAAGCCACGGTCGTTCTTAGATTTTTATCCAAGGGGATTCCTAGATATAAGCAAGGTAGCTTTCCTTAAATCCAAATAAATCTAAAACTTGAATCTGCATTTTTGCTTTAACAAAGAAAAAAAATATTTGTGATTTGTCTTGATTGACAAGTTGTCTTAAAGCTTTAAAATATAACTTTAGCACTCTTTTCAAATGTTAAGCCTCCCCTTTAGATCCTCGCCCAAACAACATTGTATCATCTGCAAATTTTTTATGAGTCACTACTTGAACACATGTAGTTACTTTGACACCTTTCAAAATTTCATTTCTTTGAAAACTATTCAGCTTCCTACCTAATGTCTCAGCCATAATAATGAAAAGAAAGGGGGAAAGAGGATCCCCTTGTCAAATCCCTCTTGAACATTTAAAAAACCATGAGGATTTCCATTTATCAAAATTGAGAATTTCGGACTAGATTGACAAGCTGTCTTAAAGCTTTAGAATATAAACTTTAGCACCCTTTTCAAATGTTAAGCCTCCCCTTTAGATCCTCACCCAAACAACATTGTATCATTTGCAAATTGTTAATGAGTTACTGTTTGAACACAGGTAGTTACTTTGACACCTTTCAAGATTTCATTTCTTTGAAAACTATTCAGCTTCCTACCTAATGTCTCAGCCATAGTAATGAAAAAAAAGGGGAAAGACGATCCCCTTGTCAAATCCCTCTTGAACATTCAAAAAAACCATGAGGATTTCCATTTATCAAAATTGAGAATTTCGGACTAGATATACAATAGAATATCAAGTTAATCCAAGCTTTGTAGAAACCAAAACCTTTCATGCATTTACAAAGAAATCTCCAACAACTTTGTCATAAGCTTTTTTAATGTCTAATTTGACAATCATACTTGATTCTTTTGTCTTTTGGATTGAATGTATCACTTCTTGGGCAATGATTACCCCATCAAAATTTGATATTCCTTGTACAAAGCCTTTCTATTCCTCTGATATTATTGAAGGAAGAACATTTTTAATCTAATGGCTGTTGCTTTAGCTAATATTTTGTAAATGGTGTTACATAGAGAAATTGGTCTAATTTCATCTAACATCGCTTTCTCCTTCTATGGGATAAGTACTATGAAAGTGTTATTGATTTCTCTTTAGAACCTCCCTAAGTTTCTCACTGCTTCTAATGCTTCAATCATTTTGAACCTATAATTGGCCAACACTTCTAAATAAACCTGTTGGGAATCCATCCGGACCTGGCGCCTTATCTAGATGAAGTTGGTTTAAAGCCTTATAGATTTCTTCTTATGAGAATTAGGCTGTCATCATTTTGTTGTCTTCCTCTGAAATAAGCTAAGGAATATCCTCTAACATCTCCTGTTGAGATATCAAATCTGAACCCTCCCCATTATTCAGCAATTTTGTATAAAAATCCACAATCTTCCTTTGGATTTCCTCTTGATCTTCTATGATTACATGGCTTTCATCACTTACCTTATGAATTTTGTTTATACTTCTTTGTTTGTACTCTTACAGAAACATTTTGTGTTCTTATCTCCTTCCAACCAAATCTCTCTTGATTTTTTCCTCCATAACATTTCTTCTTTAGCCAAGATGTCCTCATACTCCAACAACTCCTTTTCCTGGATGAAATTCTCAGATTCCGTGCCCTGAAGTATTATCTTCTCATTCAATTACTTAATATTTAGTTCTATAATATTCTTTGATGCAAAAATATTCTTGAAGTGATCCCTATTCCATTTTTGCAGATTGTTTTTTATTTTCTTTAAAATGAAAATGAAACAAGATAATTTGGATCCTTCAAACTTGGATGCATTCCACCATTTGTCTATAAGATTCAAAAATTCCTCATTCTTCATCCACATATTTTCAAATTTAATCAAGCAAAGAAACGATTTATTCTCCCCTAAGATTTCTAACTGAATGGGAAACTGATCCGACCCTGATATTGAAGAAATTGAGGACTTAAAATCAAAAGGAAAAGAGCTCAGGTCACCTTTATAGAAAAATATATCCAATTTTTAAGCTATGTGGCTGAATCCCAATCTCTTGTTATTCCGAGTATATGTTCCATTTTCCATTTCAATCTCCATAAGATTATCTTTTGCTACCCATCTTCTAAAATCTATTTGTGTTTGAAATTCCTTTTGGATGCCCCCATCTTCTAAAATCTATTTGTAGTTGATACTACTGAATTTTCAATGCTTGTTTCACCACGGGCAATAACTCTTATTGCCCTCCCAACCATAGACAATTCAAAATTCTCTCCCCTGAACATCCTAATATATCAATCTGCTATTATATTTAATTGTTATTCTTTGTGTCATAGAGTGAGATCACATATCCCATATACATGTGGTAGGAGATTTTTCTCCAAGGGTTACCACTCTTCACATGTGGCCCGATTATATTATTATTATAATATAATAATTATAATATATCAAATTATGATAATGATATAATAATTATATTATCATATAATATAATAATTATAATATATCAAATTATGATAATCACATAATAATAATAATTATATTATATTATATTATATATTATCACATAATAATATAATTATATTATCTTCACAATAATAGTATAAATATAATCACAACCTTTGTGATGTCTATGTCGGCTTGTGGATTCCAACAACTATAAAATCAACACTCCCTCTTAGCTAGGGAGGAATCATTCTCGATAATATATCAATCTGCTATTGCCTATTATATTTAATTGTTATTCTCTATCATAGAATGAGATCACATATCTCATATATATGTGGTAAGAGATTTCTCTCCAAGGGTTACCACTCTTCACATGTGGCCCAATTATATTATTATTATAATATATCAAACTATGATAATGATATAATAATTATATTATCAATAATGATTATATTATCATATATTATCACATAATAACATAATTATATTATCTTCACAATAATAGTATAAATATAATCACAACCTTTGTGATGTCTATGTCGGCCTGTGAATTCCGACCACAAGTATAAAATCAACACTCCCTCTTAGCTAGGGAGGAATCCTTCTTGATAATAGATAATCGATGCAATACATCACTTGAGACAATCAGATGCCTTCAAGTTCATCCTCCCGACGCTACCTTCAACACTCCCTCTTAGTTAGGGAGGAATACTTATTTACGAACTATATTTCCTTATTGTAAATATTGACCATAAAGGCTACATCCATATGTGGAAAGATATCACCTCTTGTGGTATCAACCATCATGTCTTATCCATAGATATCACCTCACGTGATATCCACCATCATGGCTTTCCATAAATATCACCTCACGTGATATCCACCATAAATATCACTTGAGACAATCAGATGCCTTCAGGTTCATCCTCCCGACGCTACCTTCAACACTCCCTCTTAGCTAGGGAGGAATACTTATTTACAAACTACATTTCCTTATTGTAAATATTGACCACAAAGGCTACATCCATATGTGGAAATATATCACCTCTTGCGGTATCAACCATCATGTCTTATCCATAGATATCACCTCATGTGATATCCACCATCATGGCTTTCCATAAATATCACCTCAAGTGATATCCACCATTATGGCTTTCCATAAATATCACCTCACGTGATATCACCATTATGGCTTTCCATAAATATCACTGTGTGACATCCACCATTATGGATTTACATAAATATCACCTCACGTAATATCACCATTATGGCTTTCCATAAATATCACTTTGTGTGTATCCACCACTATGGATTTGTAGAAATATCACCTCACGTGATATCACCATTATGGCTTTCCATAAATATCAGCTTGTGTGATATCCACTATTATGGATTTGTAGACATCTCCACAAGTAATATCCACCAATATGGATTTCCATAAATATCACCTCACATGATATCCACCATTATGGCTTTCCATAAATATTACTTCATGGGATGTCAACCATCATTGTGAGATCGTCACCTCACAATGATGGTAAGATGTACAAGTGTCTATCATTGTGAGATCGTCACCTTACAATGATATTCACCATGACTCATCCAAAGCATGAACACACAAGTACAAGAAACTCACCACGAATTCTCTCACGTGGTGTTGTCATGGCATCACACACATGACATCCACTGTGAACCATATTAGAGGGTGGTGATAAGGGCTTACACCTTAAGGCACCTCAAACTTCTCCCTCACAGAGAAGAATGTATTAAGAAGATCTTCATGATGATGTGGTTCCCTCTAAAATAGTTATCAACCTTCTGACGTCCTCGTCCAAGGTTGCTACAAATGAAATGTCAGACTCCTGAATTTGATATCAACCTTTTGACCTCCTTGTCCAAGGTTGCTTCTGAAGAAATGTCAAACTCCCTTTGAATGCTAATTCTTCCTCTTTGAAGAACCTGATCAAGATATATGCCACCTACTCAGCCCCATGACTACAAGCAACAAGTTTTTTCTCCCTTGAATGCAATGTCTTATACTTCTTGATCCGTACTAAAAAAAATTCAGAGAGAGATTACAAATAGTTCATAAAACTAAACTATCCTGAAGGGAAATACCAATGATAGAAGCATACAAGATTTACTATCTCAATGTTATAGCATGAATTAATGACTACGTATGAAATTCATGAACATTATGAAATTCTTATCTCTTTATACGTATGATACTTCTTGGCAATTCACAGCAAACTCACGACTAAATGTTGAGCATATCGCACCATTTAATGCCCGATAATTAAGGAACTGATGAAGTCAAGCCCACTGTGTTAGTGATGGACCCCGAATCACATAATCTTATGGAAGATAGTTTTGTAGCATTATTGATATGCTCAAGCAAGTATTATATCTGGAGTTTGCGATATGCCAGATTAATAATCAAGGTACTTAGCCTTGTGTCTCAACACACAGTGATGCAAGAGATTTGCGAACATACAACTTGTGTTTTTCCAAGAAGACCAATAAAAGAGCGTTGATCAAAGACCAACGTAAATGTTGGTTGATAGGTTTGGACTCTTGTCGTGGGTTGTTCACTGTAATTGTAACCGCATCACAAAATGCTGCCAAAAAACTTCCACAGTATGCGCAAACAAAAGAAATTTGAATGCCAAGATTGGTAATCAATGTTGAGCCGAATTATTATTTACTAGCAGAGACTTCTATTGGGTTGCATATCACCACTGATCGGTGCCTTCTCACAGGCAAATTCGGCAAGGATTATTTATGGGAGTAATGAGAAACCATAGAAATTTATAGCTACTGAATTGCCTCTATATGTGTCGGTCAGGAGTTTACACCCATACTCCTAATGCCGTAATTATAAAAATGCATCATTTTCTAGGGTATTTCCTCTATCTACTTCCTAGAAGTCTGTTATTATTATATGTTCGCTAGTAGAATATACAGTCCCAAATCTATCTTCTCAGATGGAGTATTGATTCAGAGATCTCTTTCTATTGCCCAGCTGATGTTGTGACTTCTTTCCTTTCCTTGAGAGCCCAAGTACAGTGCTAAACTCTACCACACATACAGGTCAGGCTTTGTTAACATAACACTTCATCATTGGCTGGCTGCGAACATGCCCAGATCACTTTGTGGTTTGTGTGATTCCCAAGATGGCTCCACAATATAGATGGTGCCCTTCGCAACAAATAGCAAAGACAAGCTACACATATAATGAAATCCGGTATAGATGAATGTGATCCCACAAGGAATGATAGCCATCTGTACACAGGAGCTTGCACAGATAATTCCCATGCTGGAGCAATAATATATTCACAGGACTATAATATACAGACAAATATTAAGGAACTAGAGATATAAATTCCCATGGCGATGAGTATTGAGACTAGAATAAATATAATTAAATAAATACCAGCCCCTCAATTTCTTACGACGAATATTCTTTCACCGAAATTGTATTCAAACCAAATTAAGCCTTCAACTTGTAATGTTTCACGGGATCAACTTAAGCCTTTACACGACAATAATCAGCAAACTTACTCCTCCCTATAGATCTGCCATAATCAAAGGCAACACAAAACAAGGGTTTTACCCAACTTGGTAAAAGCAATCCCAATCATATTACGACCAAAAAAACCCTGAACTTGTATTGGCATCGGCTGCACAATCTCTAGGTGTCTCTCCACGATTGTTCTTGACATCCACAAAGCGATCGCTCCTTTCAATATTGTCCTCTCTTTCTGCTGCCGAAATTATAAGACAAACAACCTTATCATACCAACCGAGTAATGCAAGATGAAGCAAAGTATGTCCATAATACTAATTAACAAAAAAATGGTGCCCATATATTGAGCTCATCTCGAAGCTCAACTTAAGCCTTTACACGACAATAATCGGCAAACTTACTTCTCCCTATAGATCTGCCATAATCAAAGGCAACACAAAACAAGGGTTTTACCCAACTTGGTAAAAGCAATCCCAATCATATTACGACCAAAAAAATCTTGAACTTATATTGGCGTCAGCTGCACAATCTCTAGGTGTCTCTCCACGATTGTTCTTGACATCCACAAAGCGATCGCTCCTTTCAATATTGTCCTCTCTTTCTACTGCCGAAATTATAAGACAAACAACCTCATCATACCAACCAAGTAATGCAAGATGAAGCAAAGTATGTCCATAATACTAATTAACAAAAAAATGGTGCCCATATATTGAGCTCATCTCGAAGCTTGAACATGTAATGAAAGACTTGCAAGTCTTCAAGGAAATGACCAATTACAAAAATTGAATTCTATTGTTCCATGGTGCTCAGAATAATCAACAACCTTATATAATAATAACAACTCCTCTAAATGCATTTCAGGGGGACGATAATTTAATTTCATTCTTTATAAAGTCACGGACATATATAATTCTCAGACGTCTTCCTTCAGCCTGCAACCTTAATTGCTAAAATTCTGATTGATATCTTATTACTTTTCCTTATGCATTCATCGGTACTTGCTATGACCACGATGATATGTATATATTAATATGATCAGTCGCTGACTAAGCATTCGTCAGATTAATCTTTAGCATCCAATTGAATGGCTCCTAATAAAGAAAACATCGCACTATGGAACCCGATGCAGCTCTCACATATGGCTCTTAGTAGAGTGTGTAATCTAATGTTAGTCACGAGCCCCGTATAACATGGCTCTAACAAAGTCACTCCTTATTCTTTCCAAGGAATCACAAATTCCAAGTATATTGTCTCTTACGATGCAGATTCCATCATAAATGACAGTTTCATTAATCTTTTAATCCCATGGTATGATCCCATTTGTCCTCGATGCCTCATATTAATAACTTGATGGTGATTGCCATCCTTGATTATAATCACCAACTCGCATCCCCTATTACACTTTTCTCAGCAAAAACTATTAAATCGTCAAATTTGTAGTTTCTACCATTCATAAAAATTTCACAGGCTAGTAGTAGGGAACCTAACTTGGCTCTGATACCATGTTGAATTTTCAAAGCTCGTTTCACCAAAGGCAATAATTCTTATTGCCCTCCCAACCATAGACTATTCACAATTGTCTTCCCCGAACATCCTGATATATCAATTTGCTATTATATTTAATTATTATTCGTTGTGTCACAAAATGAGATCACATATCTCATATATATTGGTAGGAGAGTTTTCTCCAAGGGTCACCACTCTTCACATGTGGCCCCATTATATTAATATTATAATATAATAATTATAATATATCAAATTATGATAATGATATAATAATTATAATATCAATAATTATTATATTATCATGTAATATAATAGTTATTATATTATCATATAATATAATAATTATATTGATAATATAATTATTATTATCACATAATAATCATATCATAATAATAATATTATAATATAATATAATATAATTATCACATAGTAATATAATTATATTATCTTCACAAGAATAATATAAATATAATCACAACCTTTGTGATGTCTATGTCGGCCTGTCGATTCCGACCATAGCTATAAAATCACCAGATACATCCAACTGAGGATAATTAAGCATAATATGCTAACTAATAGTAGATTGAGCTTCATGCCAAGAACAAAATACACATTGAGAAATGTCAAATCCCTCCCATAAAGAGAGATCTTGACATTTCCTTTACCGAAAATTGTATACTCCTTGCCTCTTCCAAGAGGCAACTGAATCAAAGGGCGTGAACTCTGTCAACCAATCCCGACGATGTGTGAAATGTTGAGAGGCACCAAAGTCAATGTACCAGGCTGAGGATGTGTCATGATCTGATGGGCATGAATGCATAGGAAGGAGGCTCCTAACCAAAATGCATAGTAGCTTGGGCCTTCTACTGAGACCCTTGCTATGAAGACTACACAACTACCAACTATTTCCTACAATCTTTCTTCAAGTGACCAAACTAGTGATGATAATTACACTGAACACTCTTCTCCTTAGAAAGCAAGCAAATTCTTTTGAAAGAAAGCATGGCCCTTATCGTACTTTTCATAAAGATACTTCAAGAGGTTCCAATTTTGTTTAGTTGTTTTACCTAAAGGCACCTAAGCGAGCTAATCATCTGTAACTGAAGTTTGAGAAGCATGACAGCTTCCCGAAACGTTCATCCCATTTATCTTGATCTGTCTAGATTGTTGTAGGACATGGTTCCATACCCAAAACAATCTTAGCAAGATAACAATAATCATGGTGTGAGAGATGAAGTATGGCACTAAAATCACCCCCTATGATAAAGCTCTCCATAGGTCAATGCTTGAAAAAGCTGCAAATTTCATTCCATAATTTCACTTTCTTCTTTGTCAAAATAGGACCATAAACATTGATAATTACCCTCCATCTTTTGGAAAGAGACTCTACTTGGATTCCATATGATTGCTAGACATTGATAATTACCCTCCATCTTTTGAAAAGAGAGTCTACTTGGATTTCATATGATTGCTAGGCCTCCACTAGATGATCCTATTGGCATCCACTAATTATGATTCCCAATTAGCTATGGACTTTTTGAACCTTAGTCATTGCTCTTCATTTGCCTAATTTTCTCGCAACATAATTATTTATGCTTTAACTAAAAAAATGCAGCGTTTGATAGGATTTTTGTGTCTCCTTGGGACGGAACTTCCCCTTCCCTACATTCCAAAAAGCTTTGATTTTGGTTTGATCTGACTCCTCGCCATCCATTCTTCTCAAATGAGACAACGTCTTTCTACCTATTCTTCTTTTTTATCTATTTCCACAATCTGGAGACAGTTTGGCTGAGTTTGACTTCCATAACCCTAGATCTTGAGTCCTCGGAGCTGAATTCTCCTTTGAATCAATTTGTTGATCATTTTGATGTTGTTGGTTTTCAAACTCGCAGCCCAAGTCTGCTCCCTTCTCAATAATATCCATTTCCATCATCCTTTCAAAATCAAAATCTAACTCCTCTAACTTATCCAATTACAATATCTTTTTTATGAGTCTACACTTTGTAACGTTCTCCTCTATGTTGTCTACCTTCTCCTACTCAAATATTCCAAATAGTTCATAGGCGGCTTGTAAACCTATTGGAATAGTTGTGCTTTGGGTATCTTCAGCTGATCTAATTTCCTCCAAATTCTTTGATCCTTTGAAATTATCGTTCTTCGTTTTAGGACAAAGTGACAATAAACCTCCATTTATAAAAGTTGTGTTCTCCCTTTCCTCTATATTATCAAAGTGGATAGAGTCCCCTTCCTTTTGTGAAGAAACAACAATGTTGCTACTATGGTTCTCTAATCATTGATGAGGTTTTTTACTTATCATTGCTTCCTTATCGAACATTATTCCCTTGTTGATGACATCTTTTAGAATATCATGCCCATTTCCTGTATCAACTATAATACTCTTTCTTCTAGCTCTCTTTTTCCATAAGCCTTATCGAATTTCTCGATCTTTTATTAAGACTTCTTGGTTCTGTCGTATCTTGGTTTATTTTTCAACGACTTAACTCTTCTTCCTTTTTTGAACTACCGGGTGGCCTTCCCCTCTTGATTTTTTTTATATGATTTCTTTCTCTTTCCTTAATGAATTCCTCAATTAACACTTCTAACAATTCATTTTGTACCTCTTCATTTGCTATTAACTATTCTTGATTTGGAGTGACTTCCTTAATAAATTCCTCAACTAACACCTAATCAGCTATCTCTTCTATCATTTTTTTTTGCACCTCATACAAACATTTTTTAACAAAATTTTCCATCTCCTGTGAGTGGATTTCTGATTTGTCCTTTGATTCCCCTTGACAATTCACCCAATGATCCCTAAACTTGGATGATGAAACTTGTCTCTCTCCTTTGTCCTTTGTTATATTTACTTTCTTCCTTAATGAATTCCTCAACTAACACCTAATCAGCTATCTCTTCTATCAATTTTTTTTGCACCTCTTCCAAACATTTTTGAACAAAATTTTCCATCTCCTGTGAGTGGATTTCTGATTTGTCCTTTGATTCCCCTTGACCATTCACCCAATGATCCCTAAACTTGGATGATGAAACTTGTCTCTCTCCTTTGTCCTTTGTTATATTTATTTTATTCCTTACTGAATTCCTCAACTAACACCTAATCAGCTATCTCTTCTATCAATTTTTTCTGCACCTCTTCCAAACATTTTTGAACAAAATTTTCCATCTCCTGTGAGTGGATTTCTCAATTGTGCTTTGATTCCCCTTGACCATTCACTCAATGATCCCTAAACTTGGATGATGAAACTTGTCTCTCTCCTTTGTCCTCTGTTATATTTAGTTTCTCCTCATGGACTCCCTTTAAAGAATAAGAGACTCCATCTCTTTTAGAGACCCTGCTGTTCTTGACAAGTCCAGACTCACGATAATGGATAGCTCTTGAAATTCCTAACATCTCATCCACTTTACTTAATAAGAGTCTATCCTGTAAATTTATGTTATAAGAGTCTATCCTATAGATTTTTATTTGTTGTCATATACCCCTTAACAATCAACTTGATAGCCATAGAACTGTTATATACCCCATCCCCCCTAATGATCAACTTATTAACCAAAGAATCTTGTCTATATTGATTTGCAGAAAAGTTTATGATCCATCTCTTCCGTATGAATTGTTTTGATTTGTTCCCCATGAAAGAAAACCATTGTGTTATCTCATTTTCCTTTCCCTTGAATATTTGTCCAATGATCCTTTTCTTCCCCAATGAAATTTCAAGCAAGGTCTCTCTGATTGTCTCATCTACCTGAATTGTGTCCTAGTGCTCCCTTTGAGAGCCTTCAGTAATAAGCCTATATTCCTCTATCTTGTTATAATAATGGACCAAGTTCCTAAATAATTTCCAAAAAAAGAATAGAATGCGATCTGAGACACATTTGGCTTCCCAAAGAGCCCCTCTATTAGAGCTTACCTCTACAAAAATGTTTTCTTGTTTGATTTCTAGAAATAAAGTAGAACTCACCCTTAGAGACCTCCACTCTCCCTCTCAGAATTATTTGCTGAGATATCAATGTTAAGATATAGCTACGATCGGATATGGAAATATATATATATATATACACACACACATACATACATACATATATATATATATATATATATATATATATATATATATATATTAAGATCATTTGATAATTGTATATGTCACAATGTAGTTAATATTAATAATCAGTTATGAAGGGTCATGACCCTACGTAGCATACGCCACGTATGGTCATGGCTCTTCAAGACATGACTATTCAAAGGATATAAATGCATATCGATGGTTGGTGAAAAGATCAATAACAACAGTAATCTATTTCAGTACAACTCTCATATATTCTCTATAGGACGATCTTGATTTTTACAACATGGTAGCAGAGCTATAAACCTTTGTTGGAATCTTATAATATGCGTCTTATGGTCTTATAGCACTACACCAAAATCTGAAATTCTTCTTCCTTCAGAACATGACTTTCACTTGCTTCAAGACATAACTTTGATACTTAATATCATAGTTCAAAATATTGCCGACTTATCGGCGATAAGTCAACTTATCGCGATAAGTTTTGCCAGGTGATAAAACTTGTATAGTTATCGCCTCTTATCGGCGATATATTGGCGATAAGTAGTATAATTATCGCGATTTCTCGCGACCACGGCCGGATAAAGGGCAGACGCCAATAAAAAGGGTCAGTATGTTAATTTTTCAACTGGCAGTGATATTTTTGGAGAGAAAATATACTAAGAAGGGTTTTAGAGGAGAAACATCAGCATTTGAGGAATTTTGGATCGATTTGAAGTGGATTCGAACGGATTTTTCAAGAAAATTCAAATTCACAAGTAAGTTTTCAAAATTCTTTCCCTTTTGTTTTAAAATCATTTTTTCTTGTATTAAATGCATTGAAGTGTATACAAACTATATAATATCATTTCCAATCTACTCTAACTTGTTTTAGAATGTAATGAATAAAATCTAACACCATTTTTTAGCAATTTTTGCAAATTTTTCATAGTTTTCTCAAAAATTTCATAACCTTACAAGTTTTTTGGTTTTTTCCTTCAAGTTTCAGCTATGTTTAAACTTATTTAAAGTTTTAAACTAACTTAGTTTGTTTCTAAATTTCTTTGTTAAATTTCTAAATTCGTGCCCTCGTTTTGTATGTGACCTGCAGTTTGATTCTTCATCAAAATGGCAAATAGGGATTCCTCTACAACTGGCTCAGCTGCAGGGTCTGCCAGTGCCCCAGTAGACGCATGTCCATCGGGATATGTAGGAACGCGCCCTAAAGGGGCTAGAGACAAGGCATGGGCATATGCTTTTGAAGGACCCGAATATAATACCGTGATATGCATAAAATGTGAAAAACTAGTTAGTGGAGGCATATCTCGTTTCAAATACCACCTTGCAGGGATCACAAAGCGTGACACAAGGGTTTGTGACGCCACCACCCCAGAAATAATGAGAGAGATGAATGTCTTGCTCGCTGCTGGAGAAGAGAAAAAGTTGCAAAGGGAAAAGCAAAATTGGCCATGAGGGCAGCCATTTCTGATTCGCAAGGTATCTCAGACTGTCTCATTTTTAAGAATCATTTATAATTTTATTATTTTATAATCATAATGAAATAATGTGGGTTGTGATTTGTGACCAAGTATCCCATCCACCCTTGAAGAAGATGAAGTAGCACTTGAGGGCATAGTGGGCTCTCATCGTGGCTCACGGATCCGCAAATCTACCTTGTCCTCACCTTCCACTTCCGCTGGTTCTAGTAGACCAGCACCACGCTCATCTTCTATAGACAATTTTTTTGTGCCCAGAAACACACCTGGAGCACAACCATCACTAGAGGGTAGTGGGTGGAACAACGATGTGCATCGGCAAGTTGACATTCAATGTGCTGATTTTTGGGTTTTTAACAATATCCCCTTCAATGTTGCAGCAAGTGCTTATTGGCTGAATTTTGTGACAGGAATCACTGTAGCGGGAAAGGGCTACAAGGCACCTACTCCTGCAGACTTGAGTGGGAGGTTAGTTCACTTTTACGGTTTTACAATTTACTTATTTTTGTTGAATGTAACTTTTTTAAACAAAGTTGTGTACTTAAATGTTATTTTTATTTTGTTCTTGTAGATTGCTCAAAGATGTTGTTACTAGGGCCAATGAAGTGGGAGAAGACCAAAAATTGCAATGGAAACAATTTGGCTGCTCTATACTTTCAGATGGATGGACGGATGGAAGAAACTGTACCATCATCAATTTTTTAGTTTCTTGCAAGGATCAAGTGGTCTTTCTGAAATCCTTGGATGCCTCAGACAAAAGATAAAGACAACTGAAACTTTGGCTCTAATGTTAGAGCAAGTTGTGATGGAGGTAGGGGTTGCTAATGTGGTGCAAATAATAACCGACAATGCAGCGGCATATGTGGCAGCGGGCAGGATCCTCCAAGATAAGTATAGCACACTTTTTTGGTCTCCTTGTGCAGCGCACGTCCTTGACCTTCTTTTGGAGGACATAGGAAAATTAGGTTGGGTGAAATCAGTTGTAGAGGATGCAAGAAAGATAACAAAATATATCTACAATCACCCTTGGGTTCTCGCTTTGATGAGAAAATTCACCCATGGGAAGGAGTTGGTTAGACCTGCAGCTACAAGGTTTGCAACGATTTTCTTAACGTTGCAAAGTGTTCTTAGTTCTTTGAATCCTTTGAAGCAATTGTTTGTGAGTCAACCATGGTTAGACTCAAGTTATTCAAAGAAGGCTGATGGTCAAAGTGTTGCATACATTGCCTTTGACAACCACTTTTTTAAGGATGCTACAGAAATTGTGAAGGTATCTTTGAAACTTCAAAAGTTGAATATTTAGTTTTTTTGTATTCAAGAATCAAGTCTTTCATTATTAATTTGGAACTCTAGTCTATAATTAATGATAATCTTTTTCTACTTTTCAAGTGTAGGTGACAGAGCCCTTGGTTAGAGTTCTCCGCTTGGTAGATGGGGATCAAACCCCAATGGGGTATCTTTATGAGGCCATGGATAGGGCCAAAAAGGCTGTAAAAAATATGTACAAGGGGAACAACCTAAAATTTGACCCCATATGGGAAATTATTGATAGGAGGTGGAACAATCAACTCCACCAACCCATTCATGCAACGGGGTACTTCCTCAACCCTTCTTTTCGCTTCTCTCCATCCTACGGGGATCCCAATGGAGAGGTCATGGAGGGCTTCATTGAATGCATGCAAAGGATGGTACCTGAGGTTGAGGTGAGAGACCTCATTGTGGCCGAGATGGAAGTGTATCAGAATGCAACGGGCAAGCTATTCTTCTCAGACTGTGCAAGAAGAGGAAGAAAGACTCAAACCCCAAGTACAATATTTGGATTTTTGTTGTCTTTCACATGCATGATAAGTAGATAAAAACTAAGTTACTAAAATATGTTTTCACCTTGCTTTCTAACTCTTTAATATTTATCTTGCAGATGCTTGGTGGTGAAATTGGGGTGGGAATGTCCCAAATCTGCAAAATCTTGCCTTGCGCATCTTATGTCAGCCATGTAGCTCATCTAGTTGTGAGCGTAATTGGAGTTTATTTGAGGCCATTCACACGAAGAAGAGGAACAAGTTAGCACAGAAATGCCTCAATGACCTTGTTTATGTGCAATATAACCTTAAGTTGCGCATAAGAAAGGTAGAGTTACCAGCAGCAGGGCCACTTGATTTGGATGACATAGATCCGTACTGTGATTGGACATCACAGGAGCAGCCTCCATTGTTCACAGAGGATGACATCTATGATTTGGAGAGGCAGGCTATGGAGGAGGGTGGAGTCACAGCAAGATTGGATGACATTCAGGAGGATGATCATGAGAGCAGTGAGAGTGAGGAGGATACAGATGATGAGGAGTCATTGCCAGTGTCAGCACCATCTACATCTAGGGTGGAGGTCCAGTCACAGCCAGTTGTGCAGAGGGAGGTGTCACAGCCACAGCGGACTACTAGGGCTAGAACCCCTCCCACTCCCATAGTTTTTACTAGAGCTACTGGGAAGGGGAAGAGGAAGATGTAGACTAGTTTGATATTGTACTTGGCATATGTATTTGCTTATAGTTTTACAAAGACAATTTGTTGTTTTTAGTTTTCTTCAGAGTTCAGACTATCAGACTATGGCTACCAGCCATCAGCATTCCACATGAGGATGCAATTTTGATACATATTTGCACTTATATATATCTAGATCAGCTTGTTTGGTTTGTTTACTCATTTACTAACTCATTAGATGAATCTCCTTATTGAATTTTGAAAAAAAAATGCATTTCTAATTAAATTTAAGCCATTTTTTTAAGTTCCCGAGAAGTTTGCCGATAAGTTCCCGACTTATCTCCGATATATCCCGATATTTTTTTTTTTGCCCTCGGCAATAAGTTGCCGATAACGATATTTTGAACTATGCTTAATATCATAACTGCCATCCTTTTTGGTCCTTGTATTCTATCTTAAAAATCTTGTGTCTTGAACACACAAAGATAATCAACCAGAAGATAGATTTTTAATTATTATTGAAAATATTTCAGAGTTTGCATTAAAAGGGTGTAAACTACATTCTGTTGATATGAATATGAACTCCTTCAAGCTATTTGGTTTACTTAATGATCTTCAATTCCTGGGCTGTAACATACACAAGATACTTGCGTGGGATTGGAAAAGATGCCTACAGTAATCAATGGAGAGACATTTTTAAAATGACTTAATAAGGATTGTAATCTTAATACACAATAGGATAGTTTTTGTTGTATCTGAATACCCATTTGGAGGTTAGGAGGTAAGGATTCAGCTTAGTTATAAATTATTTCTCATAAACCTGCATAGACAACCTAGGAACTGACAGTTTAAGTGTTATCAACACCTTATACCTCACTCAGGCAACTTCATCGTGGCCTTTTAAATACAATACAAATACCTATGGTCTCCTTAAAGCTATTTAATTTCCCTGATTATCTTAAGTTTGTTGGCTGAAACAGCACAGACTATCATACAACGATAATATGAAGGCCATCTCTGGTATATGACATTGCGGCAGCTAAATGAGAAAGATTAAACTACAATATCAAAGAAGGCTTGAATGTTCTCCAAGCCGTTCTAACTCCACATACGCAGGGATCAAACACCATAACATGCACTGAAATTTGAAATTTACAGCAATGATTAATATGTTCTAAAATGTCAAGGTAAATATTATTTCCGCTACAAATGATCTCTGGCCAAATATTTGAGCTTCAACCTTCTAACGCTGATTATGAAGTATGAAATATTCTCACAACAACCTTTAATATTTAACATGGCTATTATATTCCTCACGGCAAATATGGAATAAGCTATGGGAGCCACGATTAATAGTTTAGTCCATAACAAATGTTCAATTTGAATCCTTCAGAATTGATTATTATAAACCCAATAGAGTGTCGGGCCCCACAAATATTATGCTGACTTACTATTGGCTACCCTCATATCAACTAATAATATTAATCTTCAGAAATATTAGCCCGATGAGTTGTGTCGCTAATAAAATATTTGTTCACTGGAAATATTACAGTGAGGCCTATAATAATATTTGTAAGAGTTAATCAAAGCCAAATTAAATAAATTGAACATAGGCATTGAAAGAGCCGCCTACGAAAATTTACTGGCAACATCCAAATTTATGCAAGTTCCCAACTTATCTCACCTTCTCCTCCTCTGCCTATAGACAAGTGGATATAACAAAAGGTGATATGATTCAACGGTGATACAAGTATATGGTTGGTCAATATAGACAACAACATATATATAATATAATAGTACAAACAAGTTTTAGAGTGAAGAAGATGCGATGATAGAGATATCTACGCTTGGTGGTGATATCAAAAATTGGTGTGACTAAACAAATAAGTCATATTGTAAACATCAATTATCGATACCCAACATTAGTTAATAAGTAATTAAAGAGATATGATACTATAACAGAATAGATAATTATGAATCAATTAAATGACTATGAATTGTTACGAATATATAGATTCATGTCTTTTTACACATGATTCCTCATCCTAAGCACATGATATAAGAAAAAAAAATACAAATCAACGGAATAGGAATTAACACATGGGGATATATGTATTATGCAATGGAGAGGAGAACAGATTGGAGGGTGATACAAATCCACAAGGAAGGAGTCTAGATTGGTCGGAACAGAAGAGGGAGATCAGTTAACATACAATCTTACTCCGATAATTATTGAAGACGATAGAACATTCAACCAACATATCTGCATATTTGAATTGGCATAGAAAATCATTGTTGAAAGCATTATAAATTGGTTACACACATCATTTATATCATGCATAGCATCATTCGATGAAGTCAAAAGGATAAGTTAAGGTAATAGTCCCAACTATCTAAGTTAATCAAAAAAGGGGATAGTACAAGTGGGATAGTAACCAATGATTAATATAATCAGATACCGATAATGTATAAAGTCAACATCTAATCGGTAGTTATCATAATGAGATGTGATTTGTAAAGAAGAAAATTAACATAAGGATCAGAATGAAACCGATATGTTATGAAGAAGGACGATGGGTACGAGTATCGTATTAATGGGCTCACCTTACGAAAGGAAATACTTGAAAATATTTGAAAAGATAAGTATTTCATGTTTTATTAATTCATATTAATTTGCAGTTTGTAATTCATTAAATAATAAATTTTGTATGCTTCTATCATTTTTATGTTCGGGATAGTTTAGCTTTATGAACTATTTATAATCTATCTCTGACATCTTCAGAAAGGTCAAGAAGTTGGCAAAATTTAGCTTCTAAGTAAACAGATGATTCAGTCAACTTGGACAAACTCGATCATATTGATTGAGAGGGAGTTCACTATTGAAGGTAAAACAATTTTGAGATTATAGTAGTGGGAACTCGTGGATCTAGAATTGCCGATGAGATGCACGTGGATAGAATCCTTGATTAAGGCATTCCATACATCATGAGATTACATCTCGTTGAGATAAACATCATACTAGGGGTGTTTATTATCTTCCCTCAAGTCCAAGAGGGAGTGTTAATGTTGTGGCCTTGGAAAAGATCAAAATGCATCTTATGCTAGCCGATGTAACCTTATGACTATTCAGATTATTCGTATTGGTTCTCTCAAGAAGGAAGGTATGAAGTGACATCCTGTAGTGATACTGAGTTGAGTATATAAACAGGGTATGCCTTCATGATAGAGGGAGAAGCTAAAGGATCTGCGTCAGTGGACATTCTAGGATCTTGATTCAGAGGGAGTAGACCATGTTTTGCTGTTTTTCTAGTAATCAAGAAATTGTAGCAAAGAATTATGAATATTACCATGTGAGAAGGATATATGTCAGCGGGAGAAGCTAGAAGATCAAATTAAGTTGGCACCCCAGGATCTTGGTCATACAAATTCAGAGGGAGTGTACCATGTCAAGATGGTGTATACTTTGTAAGCTCAAAATTCACCAAGACTATGAGAGAGTGCGAACAAATGACCGATATTCTTACCAAACCCCTTGCTAGAAAGAAGATTGTGTACCTTCAGATAACCTTGGTATATTGAGGAGTAAAGCCTTAGGTGAAAAGAAGGTTTCAGCTTTTGTGATCCATCATTTTTGTATCTTAAATAATTCTTGTCTTTGATAGACAAGTCTAAGGTGGAAGTCTTGGTTTCCACTCCCTGGATAAGCCATAGTGGATCCACCCTCTGAGAAGAGTCAAGGTGACTTTATGGGTCCTTTCATCTTTAGAAGATGACGATCTTCTGTTTAAATAATTGGGGTTACTATTTTCAAGGTGATGATCTTGACAATAGTTAACCAAGCTTCAAGATTGACACCCGAACAGGGTTGTCGTGGACTGTGTCGGATATCTTGATCCTTATGTTATTACTGGATTGTGTAATAACTACTATATCATGATTGACACCCTAACAGGGTTGTCCTGGATTGTGTCGAATACCATGATATTGATAATATTGTTAACCAAGCTTCATGATTGACACCCTAACAGGGTTGTCCTGGATTGTGCCGGATATCATGATATTGACAAAAGTTAACCAAGCTTCAAGATTGACACCCGAACAGGGTTGTCCTAGATTGTGTTGGATATCTTGATGCTTATGTTATTACTGGATTGTGTAATAACTACTATATCATGATTGACACCCTAACAGGGTTGTCCTGGATTGTGCCAGATATCATGATATTGAGATAATAAGTATTGATCATGACTAATGACTTCTTTATGCTGTTCTGAATTGGTTGGGAATCATAACATGTGAATCAAGATTAGACTACATTAAGTTGTTGTCCCGGAATGTGCTGGATATCTCGATCATTGTGATGTTATTACTTAGTCATATCAAGATTAACTACATTAAGTTGCTATCCCAGAGTGTGCCAGATATCTTGATCCTAGTAATAACAATCATATCATGATTGACTCCATTAAGTTGTTGTCCTGGACTGTGCCAGATATCATGATATTGAGATACCCAATTTATCATCATACATTAAGTTGTTATCCCGAAATGTGTCAGACGACATGATGATGAATTCAAAATTATTGATTAAATCCTCTCTTGCTAAGAGGGAGTGTTAAGATATAGCTACGATCGGATATGGAAATATATATATATAGATATATATAGATATATATAGATATATATATATACACATACATACATACATACATACATATATATATATATATATATATATATATATATATTACGATCATTTGATAATTGTATATGTTACAATGTAGTTAATATTAATAATCGGTTATGAAGTGTCATGACCCTACGTAGCATAAGCCACGTATGGTCATGGCTCTTCAAGACATGACTATTCAAAGGATATAAATGCATATCGATGGCTGGTGAAAAGATCAATACAGTATAGCTCTATTTCAGCATAGCTATGGCTGGTAATCTATTTCAGTATAGCTCTCATATATTCTCTATAGGACGACCTTGCTTTTTACAACAATCAAACATCCTACTGCAAGGATCTTCTTTCCCTATTGAACTAATGTAACATCTTTCCTTTGAATGATGTCCGGTGTTTACCAGATCATCATGTTCATATGATACATTTTGAATCCAAGTTCCAAATTTTGAAATGATTTTGAAAGAAGGAAAAGCCTTTCCTATGTCCAATAATAAACATTACCTAGGACTCTTAGTTTCAGAGAAAGAAACAATCTTTAAAAAAATCCAAGCTTGTTTCCAATGACTTCAAGAATATCTGGCTTCCCATATTCTACTGGAAGATTATCTAATTGAATCCAAAAAGGAATAAACTTAATGTTGTGGTCTTTGCCATTGAAATTGTGGATCCACTGTTGCATATGCAATCCAAACTTGTTAAAAAACCAGCATTTCTTCACCTCTTCCACCACCATGAACTCTTCTCTTACTCCCTATTGTATTTGAATCATTTCCCCCTTCTCTACAAAGGGTGAGTATTTTAAAAATCCTTTCCTTTGTCCTCCACTCTAAACCTTGCAAAGTGAGAATCTTCCCTATAAATCGCCATGCCTTCTCCACTCGAGTCCTCTAAATCATCCTACCTTCTCTACTCGGCTCTCGAATTAGTTCTGCGATCTGCTACTAATTCATATTTGATACTTCCAAACCCTATGCACCCTCCACTTCTATAATGTCTTTCATACATCCAATAGCATAGATCATGGTTTGCAAATTTAAAATATTGAGTTTAAATTTTTTAAATTAGGTTGAAACTAGGTGCTTATCGAATTTTTATTCATTTTGTGAAATGCAATATCACAATGAGCTCCCATAGTCATGATATGAGTGAGGATGAGATGAAAATTCATTCTGAAGGTGAAAGTTAATCAGAATATGAGGGAGGTGAGCATGGGGTTGATCCAGAAGGCCAAACGTGTTCCATGGCTAGTGCACCAATTGCTATAAATTGCCCCTTTGATCTTTTGGGAAAGCATGCTAGGGGTATTTATGATCCCAAGTCTCCTCTCAAAATTTTTGCAACAAGGATAACAACCCAAATGCCATCAAGTCGTGGCACAAGGAAATGGAAATGCAAAATTTGTAGTATGGAATGGTATGGGAGCATTACTAGGTTAATGCACACTTCTTTTGGAGAGGAAATGTGTAGAACATTGTAAATTTTTAAAGGATCCTAAAAATATCCACTACAAAATTGAGTTCAACAAGCTTTAAGGTGTTCCTAATGATAGTGCAATTACAATGCCTACTACTTTGTCTAGTAGGAATCAGATTCAAATTATTCAGCAAATGCAAAGGCAGCAACATGTTTCTACTCATACATTGCATTAGAGAGCAGGGCTGATGTCAAAGTCAGCCTCGGCCTCAAAACCATCCACTCATAGTGTTGTGGTTAAATCACGAGAGGGCACCGACAAGGGGAAACACAAGATGGAAAGTAACCCCATAGCTGATTTGTTCAATGTGTAACTCAAAGATAAGATAAAAGATGCCATTGGAAAGTCCTTTGCCAATGGCGTCCCATTTCATGTAGCTTGATCTCCTTATTATAAGGAGATGATATCAATGGTGGTGAAGGGAAAACCATCATATGTGTCACTGAGTGAAAACAAATTGAGGACCACAATCTTAGATAACAATTATGCCAAGATCATTGTTTTGATGGAGCAAATGACAGCATGTTGGATGGAGTCTAGATGTAGCATAGTTATGGATGGGTGGATAAACATTAGCCATCATGCACTCATCGACATCATGGTTACATGTGCAGAGGACACATACTTACTCAAGGCGATTGATTGTTCAAGGCATCGCAAAGATGTTGACTTTCAGTTGAGGTCCTTGGGGAGGCTATTGAGAAGGTTGGGCCACAAAATGTGGTCCATTTGGTGACAAATGCGGCACATGTGTGCAGAGCTGCAATAAAGCTTATTGAGGTAGCCTACAAACATATTTTGTGGACTCCATGTTGTGTGCATGTCATGAACAATGCACTCAAGGACATGGGGAAGATTGACTAGATTAGAGGACTGGTCAACAATGCAAAAGATGTGCAAATGTTTATCTGCAACCACCACACATTACATGCACCCTTCAAGAGCTTTGCGAAGGAGTTCTTGAAACCAGTTGAGACTAGATATGTATCCTATTTCATCCTCTTGGAGAAAATTTTTGAGTTGCAAGAGGCACTGCAACTCATGGTTTTCACGAATGATTGGAATCAGTGGGCCAAGCCCAAGACAAAGCAGGGCAACAGGGCGAAGGAGATAGTGAAGAGTGATGTAATTTAGAGTGATGCAAAATACATTTCCTATATGATTGCTCCAATTTTCGAGGTGATCAAATATGGCAATGAGAATGTACCTACCCCCCTTGGAGAGGTGTATGAGTGCATCTATTTTATGCTTGACCAAATAAGAGTTGTTGTGCAGGAGGATCCCACTTTAGCAATCTACAATGAGCACATTCAACCAATCATTTAATGTAGATGGGACAAACTCAACACTCTCTTGCACATGGTTGCTTATGCATTAAATATGAAATGGTACATGCCTAGGCATAGTGGTTCTTCAAGTGCATTGATAAGATGTATGATGCTGAAATTACTGGTCAAATTTTCACAGAGTGGACGAATTTCGCCACTCTTAGGGGTTATTTGGATGTGACAAAGATGGATATAAGAGCTATGGCATAGGAGGACCCGATTTTGTGGTAGAATTGTCATGGAGTACAAAAATCAATGATTACCAAACTAGCCATTCGTCTGCTATCTCGGGTTTTTAGTTATTCTGTTGCAGAGAGGAATTGGTCTACTTATAGTTTCATCCACTCTCTTAAGAGTTCTCTTAATAGGAATAGACTTACCTCTAGGAGAGCCAAAAAGCTAGTAGTTGTACATAGTGCCTTGTGTATCATTGACCTCAAGACGTGTGTACAAGGAGAGCCCAACAACACAATGGGATGTAGAGCCAGAGAGGCCATCACAAATTGATGAGGATGAGGATGCAGTGCCTTCAAATGCAGGGATGGTTGGTGTTCATTTGGCAGATCGTGACCATGAGGAGTCCAGGAGTTTGAGTGATGATTAGAGGCCTCCCTTCACTAGATTTTGACACTTTGTACTTGTTTTGATAGCATGCTAGTCATTGTAATCATCTTTATGATATTTTTGAAATAAATTATAATGGAAATCTTCCAATTGTCAATTCAACAATTTTATTTAGTAATCTAATTTCTAATTAGAAATTGAAGAATCGATATTCAATGTTACATTGTTCATTGTTCAATGTTCAAATATTTAGTATTTGGCATTTGGAATTTCACTATTTTAGTATATAGTATATACAACACTGCCCCCCGCCACCCCCCCTCCCCCCTTGGCCATCGTTCCCTCGCCATCCCCCTGACGTCCCCAAATTTAGGCCCTTTGTCCCCTCATCCTAAAATAGAAAATAAGAACCCCTCCTAAACAATAGGAGACTGATTTTGAGCTCTTGAAACACCACGCAAACCTTTCAAAAGGCCTATAAAACCCTTGAATGAGCTTCTTATCCACTATATTAGCCTACGAGAACCCTGCTAATAGGCTAACCTCTACAAAAGTTTATACTGACCTAGGAAATGGGAACATTACATACCACCCTTCATTAGAGTCGCAACCCTTCAACATTTCTGCCCTTGAAAGAGTCACAACCCTTCATAATTGTCGCTCTTTGGAAAAGTCACAACCCTTCATAATTACAACATTTTCCAAGAGTCACAACCCTTTGAAACTATTACAACCCTTCATCATTGCTGCCCTTTGAAAGAGTCACAACCCTTCATAATTGTCCCTCTTTGGAAGGGTCACAAACCTTCATAATTACAACCCTTTGAAAGAGTTACAACCTTTCATCATTGCTGCCCTTTGAGAGAGTCACAACCCTTCATAATTGTCCCTCTTTGGAAGGGTCACAACCCTTCATAATTACAACCCTTTGAAAGAGTTACAAAACTTAATGATTGCAGCCCTTTGAAAGAGTCACTTTCACATTCCTTTCTTCTTCCATTAATCCTTCTTTAATTCCTATTCTCTCCTCTTTCTTCCTTCCTCCATATCCCCTTTCAAATGAACCCTACTCGCTTTTATATCTTATGTTGAGGGAGTCACAAATCTTCATTATGTATCTCTTTCTTCATTGAACTTTCATTACTTGAACAACTTTTAATTATATTATATTATATTTTATTATTATTTATCTTTTTATTTAATTTTATATTTTAATTTTATTATTATTATTTATTATTAAAAACTATTTTACAAAGGGGATTCCTGCTTGCAGCAAAACAGATTGCTTGGGAAAACGATTGATGCAGATAAGGAGATTCTTTCACAAATCTTTGCCAATTTAATGGAGAATGTCTAAAAGAACCTGAGATTAAGACAAGGTCTCAAAGACCCCTAAATATAAACGGGGGTTTCAAAATTAAATTTGCCCAAATGGTCGTTAGCGTAAAATTTATTTCACAGTTCAAAATATTTCTACAAGAAGAAACAAATCGTAATCTAACACTAGGCATTACAATATTATCATATACAAAAACAGCCACAAGTAAAACAACAGAATCAATGCCTTCATTTAGCATATAACAACAGATTGTTTTAGAATGAAATAAAACACAACATAAAATATACAGCTGTGTACAGATTCACTAAAAAAAAACCAACAATGGCAAGCCACTTACCTCAAGGTTCTGCACAAATTTGTATCATATAATCAACAACACCAACAACAAAAAATGGGCATAGTTTGCTGGTAAAATATTACATAACCCTAACAAAGCAGAATGCTTTTTAAAATGAGATGAACCATAACCAATCTCTATAGCTGTTGCTTCAATATATTCACAATAATTAAAAAATAGATCTAAAAACCCCACTGCAATTGTTCTGTTAGGCATGTCTACAAAATGTGGTAGCAAAGACAAGGCAAGCCTTCATTTAGCAGATAACGACAGAATTGTTTTAGAATGAAATAAAATTATCAAACAAACACAACCTAAAATGATTTGTCTGTGTACAGATTCAAAAACATAAAAAAACTCATTGAAACCATGGCAAGTGATTTACGTTGAGATATTGCATAAATTATGTCATGTAGTTAACAATGCCAATGAGAGAGAATGGATGAAAGCAACGTTATTTTTAAAATGGGATGAACATGCCAATGAGAGGAAATGGGTGAAAGAAGAATTCTTTTTAAAATGGGCCAAAACAAATCTCTCTACAGCTGCTTCTTCAATCTACTGCAATAAACAAAAAGTACATCTGAAAACCCCTCTGCAACTATTCTTTGAACTACTTTGCAGAATGCCACCTACCGACCAGAACCTCCCAGCCCATTACAAAGACACCTGTAAGCTTGTGTAAATGTTGTAGTGCCAAATATTTTGCCACTAGTTTCCAAAACATTGCCATAAGAAACTTATGGTATACAATTCATAATGAATGTTTCTTCCTCTTTTTTAAACAATTAATTATTAAAGAGAGAAACCCAAGCAAAAATACCAACATCCAATCATGATTTTTTCCACGCCTATTTAACAATTTTATAATTTTATTAAATTGAGAAACAGTAGGCTTCACCTTTCATATTTAAGCACTGAGGAAATTTCAATAAGAATAGATGCCAAAACTGATAACTAAAAACATTAGTGCCGACCTAAGGCAGAGACTAAAAGTTGCAGTAGAACATTTTGAGTATCATGATACCATGCTTGGATATGTGTTGACTTTTAAAGAATATCTATAGGTAGGGTCAGTACGGTCCTCGGTCAACTCAGTTTCTACTCAGTCATGCTTATAGATATTGTTACCTAATAAGGATTTGAACATTGACATATTTCTTCTTCAATTAAAAACTATGTATATTGAATAAGTATATTGTAGGAAATTGTATTTTAGACCTTGCTTCTTTTATGAATGTTGCTAGGATTAATTATTGGGAATAAAACTGCAAGGGAAGAAATCTGACTGATTGCAGGGCAATGGTCCTAGGTATCATTATTATAGGCAATGATATATTTGTCTATTGATTGAGCAGTTGTAATCTTGTACAAAAATCAATTAACAAACAGTTCGCCAAAAAATATTAATTATTATGATATATAATTGGCATCAACCAAGATACAACAATTCTGCAGGACCCAATGCCTTGTTGCAATTATCGATTCACCTATTCCCAATTCGATGCCATCCACCGAGAAGCAGCATTAATGGTAGCATTGATACCAATAGCAATTGTCAATTGACTATACACCCTATAGCTACCCAATCGAAGCTATAGCCAACTCGTCAACACAACGCATTTTGATAGAAATTGTCAGTCTACTACCCGCACATCCCTTAGCCTTAGCCTTTCTCTACCCCATATCCCAATGTTGATGCCCTACTATTCTAAAGGGGATGTTGATCAATCCTATCCAGTCCTAAAGGGGATGTTGGCAATTGGAATAGTATTCTTGAAACTCCTGATATGACTATCAGTGATGTCACTTTTCCTCAATTGGTTCAGTTTATCAAGGAGATTAACAGTGATCTCTGTACAGAAAGAATCAACAGGAAAAAGAAGAAAGAAGTTATGCCTTATCTTAAGACAGACTTGTGTAAGTGTAATTCTAATTATGGTTGTTTGCAGCACAACAAATCACACAAGTTCAGAAAGAAAAAGTTTAAGCATTATGATAAGAAGGCATACAGTAAGTATTCTAAACCTTTCCGAAAAAAGAAAGTATTTTTGAGAAATCAGAGAAAGGTTAGGAAAAAGAATTTTACTCCTATTTGCTATATTTGCAAAGGTCCTCATTTTGCAAATAAGTGTCCTGATAAGGAAAAGAATAAAAAGTCTAAACGAGTTAGAAGATTAACTCATGGTAACCTTGATTCTCTTCCTTTGACAGTTGTTTTTGAAAATTCAGATTCAGATGATATCGGTATAACTGATATAGAAAGTGATGATGAAGATATGGATATGCAAGTGTTTAATATCCATCAACAAGAAACAGATTCAGAGTTAGATTTTCACTCTGCTGCATCTTCATCAGGTTCAGGTTCAGATTCAGAAATCTCTTATTTCTGTAACATGTTTTTCTGCAATATGTTCAGATCTAGTTTTGGTAGAGGTCAGTCCCTCTATGAACAAGGAAGACTGAGAGGTCAGTCTTTAACTCAGATAAATCCAGATTGGATTAAACCAAGTCCTTCTGAGAAGCTTCAATAGCTTATGTTAAAAAAGAATGAATTATCTCAGAAAAGAAATCAGTTTTTGACTCCTCGTCAGCATGAAAAGTTGATGAATGATCTAAAGAAAATAGATTCAGATATAGATAAGTTATTTGATGAAAATCCTGAATTGTCTGAAGTATCTGATCTCATGTGTTTTGAAAAGATGTCTCTTTCACAGGAAAAGCCAAGTTCAAGTTCTTCTCATGGCTATGTTGTTAATCCTGTTGCTCAAAGAGCATTTCAGAAAAGTTCTCGACACATATGGTTACAAGATCGTCTGGCATTCTTGTATACTGTGAGAACTGATGTGATAAAAGAAATTGCCAGTGTGCAAAAAGAAATTGCTGAACTTTCTCGTGCAGCAATCAATCCTCTTGAGGAATATCTATTTGATAAATCCAATTCAGATGAATCAGTCCAACCAGCTAAAGAAGAAGAAGAAGCAGCTGATCCTAAGCAAGCTTTTGCTTATCTGAAGGGTATGTCTAACCCTTGTCCTGCTTTTCTGTTGACTATTAAATTACCTGGTTTAAAGCCCTACACTTTGTGTGCTTTACTTGATTCTGGAGCTGATTGTAACATTGCCCGTTCTGAATGTTTTCCTCGAGATTGTTGGAAATCAACTGCAACCACTATCCACTCCGTAAGTCATAAGGACAACCCTATCCGTTTTCAAGCTGTTATCCCTATCCAGTTTCCCTCTAATACCTATACAGCCACTTTTCTACAGTATCCTGTCAAGCTGTATGACTGTATTATAGGAAGTGAAACCTTACAGCAATGGAGTCCTTACACAGTTGGTGTTGCAGGTTCTCATTTAAGTTTTTCATTTGGGTCAGTTCCCCAAATCAATGAACACAGGATCTATTCTCCTAAGTTGTCTTTACCAACTCCTGCAAAAGTTGTTCTTCCTGGTTCCCGTGTCTGGTTTGTCAACCAGTCTCTTTTCACCCGGGGGGAATTAGAGCATAGAACAAGCTCCGAGAAACATAGAACAACTATCTTTCATTACATCGGGCGCTTCAACAACATATAGACTATAATGCATATGATAATAACCAGGACTATTATCAGACCACAACAGGCTGATTTACAAGACTCAGACTCTACAGACATGCTATAAGATCGACAGTCTGATTTCTGATCTTCCTTCAGGAAGAGAGCATACTCTCTATGTCTTTCTTACCTAAAGACTATGCAGGACTATGCAAGAAACTAGACACTCTAACTATCTTTGCTACTGACTCTTAAGCTCTCGAATTGCTATTCGAGGAAGTTATGTTATGATTTGCAAGTGAGGTCTGCGTTCCTTATATAGGAGAGGAACCGACTTTTGGGTTGCATTTCATCTTACAAAATTTTCAAATCCGTCCATAGGAGATGGACACGTAGCAGGGCATCTACTTTATTAACCGACCTTATCTCGAACAAGAATCTCGCCAGGAATGAGATGAACAGTAATACGAGATAAGAACAAAGCATCTTTTTGACACGTGAAGGGTAACACGTAGGTCTTTAAAGGAAGAACCTTATCCTTCTTTTTACCATGGTGGGATCCATGCGTCCTTTTATTCCGAGAGGATAGTAACTCGTCTAAGTGACAACCCCACTTAGTAAGCATGCGATCTGGGAGAATGAGATTCCCAATCGACTTCAACATCATCATCTTCTTGCTCTGAGCTGTCAGCTTTATCTGCGAATCTTGATCTTTGCATAATGCGGTCGAACTTATCTTCAAGGGATTCTTCTTTTCATAGGATTCTTCTTTTACATCGAACAAAAGCTTTTTCAGTGTGTGGCTCTAACAAAGTCTGAAAGCTTGAGAATAACCAAACTGGAATCCTTTCTAAAGCAAAGGAATGAATATCACGCAACTGCATAGAATCAACTTGTTGCTGCTGTGGACCAAAAATATCAAACACATATCTGTTTATAGGATTAGTAGCATAAGACCAAAACATAATCTTAAACAGATAACCATAGTTAGAATCCATAGGCATTAGATCATGGCAGTGTGGAAATACTCCTCGGAAGAAATCACAAAAAGGATTTTCTCTTTGTAACCAAGACATCTGATCAGGGATGTGTGTACTGCTAAGGATATTGATAGGCCATTCAAATGATGTAGCACTGGTAACTGAATGGTTCAAATAGCTTTGAATCTCAGGGTCACTGGGATGACAAGCTTCTCGCTGAATCAATGAATCTGTCAGAAGATTTCTACCAGCAGAGAAATGACGATCTCTGAGACAAACATAAATATCCTTGGAGACATTCAAACTGTTATCATTCCAATCAACATGACTGATGAAGTTAAATTCTTCAGTTCTTTGGCAAATCATGTTAACATTATGAACATTCCTATTCTGATCATTGTTAAACTCATTTAACATAACTTGGTATCTATCATCTTCATGTCCATCAATAATGTCGATCACATTATTCCATAAATGAAACAAAATGTTACCTTGATCATGTTCAAGATCTGTATGAAGATTCGGCTGAAACACTGGATTATCAGGAACTTGAACTGACAAACTATTCACATGCCTTTCACGCTGAGTATTCAACCTTTCACCAATTTGTTCTTCTCTCTGAAGAATTCTGTATCTTCTCATCCAATCATTCCAATCACCAGGTTCATTATCAAGAACAATTTCAATGTTAGACCTGATATCTTGTTGACTGTCTAAAACAGTAGATCTAAGATTGGGATGGATAACTCTAGGCTCATTTTCTTCAGTAATACTGTTCTGAGAAAGAGAATTAACAGTATGAGAATAACAACCTTCACGACTAAGGAAGTCAGCTAGGACATTCTTAGTACCTTCAATGTGCTCAGTATAAAAATCAAAAGTATCAAGAAACTGTGCCCATCTAAGCAATCTTGCTCTAACAACTTTATTTTTAGATTCCTTCTTAAAGAAACCGGGCAAGTTCTGTAAATCACTTCTTAGCAAGAATTTCTGATCACCAATAAATAATTGAAACTTCTCAAAACCATGAACTACAGCTAATAATTCTTTATGAGTACTGTGGTAGTTCATTTCAGATCCTTTAAAAGATCCTGATTCATACCTGACAATTTCTTCTCTATCCTTACCATGATGTTCAGAGACTTCAAGCAAAACAGCACCCCAAGCAAAATGACTTGCATCTGTTTGTACAATTTTCTTACCTTTACCAGGTAACTTCAAAGGTGGCAGTTCTTGACATTGTTGCTTGATCTTAGCGATTGCATTGTTATGAACATCTGACCATGGAGGAGAGTTCTTCTTCAGAAGCTTGTTCAACTCTTTTCTGGCTTCTGCTATATTCTGAAAATAACCTGCGACATAATTAACCATGCCGAGAAATCTTTGCAAACTCTTTTTGTCAGTAACCTCAATCTTCTGAATATTTCTTAACAAATGATCTTGAGGATATATTTTACCATTGGGCTCAATCTTGGTGCCAATAAATATTAAACTTTCAGAACACCAACTCAACTTTGTAGGATTGAGACACAAACCATTAGCTTGACAAATAGAGAGGAACTTTTTCAAGTGTTCCAAATGGGACTTATGATCTTGACTGAAAATTAATATATCATCAATGTATGGTTGAATAAATTTAGCATAAGGGGCAAATATTGAATCCATACACTTCTGAAAAATAGAGGGAGCAGTCTTAATACCAAATGGTAAAACACACCATTCAAACAGACCTTGTGGAACAGAGAATGCTGTCTTGTATCTGTCTGTTTCTGAAACTGCAATTTGCCAAAACCCTTTAGTCAAGTCAAACTTTGAAAATACATTACAACCTTGAATTCGCTGCCAGATGTAATCTTTGCTAGGCAGGGGATGTCTATTATCTTCTAAACAGACATTCAAAGGCTTGTAATTTACAACTAACCTTTTTTCTTCTAATTCATTTCCATTCTCGTCTTTCTTTGGGACATACATTGCATGACAAGAAAATGGACTGTTACTAGGTCGAATTATACCTTTTCCAAGTAGATCTGCAATCTCCTTTTCACAAAGCTCCTGTTCTGCTCTTGACAAAATATAGTAGTTAGCTTTGCACTTAGGTGTAATCTCAACACCACTGAGATCTTTTTTCAAAGGAAAGGTGCAAACAAACTTTCTGGAATATTTATTCAAATCTTTGGTCAAGACAGTATCAGTAAAATCTTTCTGAATTTGCTCTGGTTGGATTCTGTGTGAAGTAAGTCCTCGTTGTTGAAGGCGTGTTAAGCCGTGTTTAGAGGCAGGGAAGGTAGCACTACTATAATCCCGAGTAACAGAACGAACCAAGATTAAGACTGCTCCCTCTATTTTTCAGAAGTGTATGGATTCAATATTTGCTCCTTATGCTAAATTTATCCAACCATACATTGATGATATATTAATTTTCAGTCAAGATCATAAGTCCCATTTGGAACACTTGAAAAAGTTCCTCTCTATTTGTCAAGCTAATGGTTTGTGTCTCAATCCTACAAAGTTGAGTTGGTGTTCTGAAAGTTTAATATTTATTGGCACCAAGATTGAGCCCAATGGTAAAATATATCCTCAAGATCATTTGTTAAGAAATATTCAGAAGATTAAGGTTACTGACAAAAAGAGTTTGCAAAGATTTCTCGGCATGGTTAATTATGTCGCAGGTTATTTTCAGAATATAGCAGAAGCCAGAAAAGAGTTGAACAAGCTTCTGAAGAAGAACTCTCCTCCATGGTCAGATGTTCATAACAATGCAATCGCTAAGATCAAGCAACAATGTCAAGAACTGCCACCTTTGAAGTTACCTGGTAAAGGTAAGAAAATTGTACAAACAGATGCAAGTCATTCTGCTTGGGGTGCTGTTTTGCTTGAAGTCTCTGAACATCATGGTAAGGATAGAGAAGAAATTGTCAAGTATGAATCAGGATCTTTTAAAGGATCTGAAATGAACTACCACAGTACTCATAAAGAATTATTAGCTGTAGTTCATGGTTTTGAGAAGTTTCAATTATTTATTGGTGATCAGAAATTCTTGCTAAGTGATTTACAGAACTTGCCCGGTTTCTTTAAGAAGGAATCTAAAAATAAAGTTGTTAGAGCAAGATTGCTTAGATGGGCACAGTTTCTTGATACTTTTGATTTTGATACTGAGCACATTGAAGGTACTAAGAATGTCCTAGCTGACTTCCTTAGTCGTGAAGGTTGTTATTCTCATACTGTTAATTCTCTTTCTCAGAACAGTATTACTGAAGAAAATGAGCCTAGAGTTATCCATCCCAATCTTAGATCTACTGTTTTAGACAGTCAACAAGATATCAGGTCTAACATTGAAATTGTTCTTGATAATGAACCGGGTGATTGGAATGATTGGATGAGAAGATACAGAATTCTTCAGAGAGAAGAACAAATTGGTGAAAGGTTGAATGCTCAGCGTGAAAGGCATGTGAATAGTTTGTCAGTTCAAGTTCCTGATAATCCAATGTTTCAGCCGAATCTTCATACAGATCTTGAACATGATCAAGGTAACATTTTGTTTCATTTATGGAATAATGTGATCGACATTATTGATGGACATGAAGATGATAGATACCAAGTTATGTTAAATGAGTTTAACAATGATCAGAATAGGAATGTTCATAATGTTAACATGATTTGCCAAAGAACTGAAGAATTTAACTTCATCAGTCATGTTGATTGGAATGATAACAGTTTGAATGTCTCCAAGGATATTTATGTTTGTCTCAGAGATCGTCATTTCTCTGCTGGTAGAAATCTTCTGACAGATTCATTGATTCAGCGAGAAGCTTGTCATCCCAGTGACCCTGAGATTCAAAGCTATTTGAACCATTCAGTTACCAGTGCTACATCATTTGAATGGCCTATCAATATCCTTAGCAGTACAAACATCCCTGATCAGATATCTTGGTTACAAAGAGAAAATCCTTTTTGTGATTTCTTCCGAGGAGTATTTCCACACTGCCATGATCTAATGCCTATGGATTCTAACTATGGTTATCTGTTTAAGATTATGTTTTGGTCTTATGCTACTAATCCTATAAACAGATATGTGTTTGATATTTTTGGTCCACAGCAGCAACAAGTTGATTCTATGCAGTTGCGTGATATTCATTCCTTTGCTTTAGAAAGGATTCCAGTTTGGTTATTCTCAAGCTTTCAGACTTTGTTAGAGCCACACACTGAAAAAGCTTTTGTTCGATGTAAAAGAAGAATCCTATGGAAAGAAGAATCCCTTGAAGATAAGTTCGACCGCATTATGCAAAGATCAAGATTCGCAGATAAAGTTGACAGCTCAGAGCAAGAAGATGATGATGTTGAAGTCGATTGGGAATCTCATTCTCCCAGATCGCATGCTTACTAAGTGGGGTTGTCACTTAGACGAGTTACTATCCTCTCGGAATAAAAGGACGCATGGATCCCACCATGGTAAAAAGAAGGATAAGGTTCTTCCTTTAAAGACCTATGTGTTACCCTTGACGTGTCAAAAAGATGCTTTGTTCTTATCTCGTATTACTGTTCATCTCATTCCTGGCGAGATTCTTGTTCGAGATAAGGTCGGTTAATAAAGTAGATGCCCTGCTACGTGTCCATCTCCTATGGACGGATTTGAAAACTTTGTAAGATGAAATGCAACCCAAAAGTCGGTTCCTCTCCTATATAAGGAACGCAGACCTCACTTGCAAATCATAACATAACTTCCTCGAATAGCAATTCGAGAGCTTAAGAGTCAGTAGCAGAGATAGTTAGAGTGTCTAGTTTCTTGCATAGTCCTGCATAGTCTTTAGGTAAGAAAGACATAGAGAGTATGCTCTCTTCCTGAAGGAAGATCAGAAATCAGACTGTCGATCTTATAGCATGTCTGTAGAGTCTGAGTCTTGTAAATCAGCCTGTTGTGGTCTGATAATAGTCCTGGTTATTATCATATGCATTATAGTCTATATGTTGTTGAAGCGCCCGATGTAATGAAAGATAGTTGTTCTATGTTTCTCGGAGCTTGTTTAAATAACCCATCTATTCCAATTGCCCAGATTCAAACAGTCACCCAGACTACTGCCAAGATTGAACAGACTACTACCCAGATCCGTAGTCAGCAGTTAGCCGATAGCCATGGAATTTCCCAGATTATTCCTAGTGTTGTTTCTAAAGTTGAACAAGTTCTTGATTCAACCACTCAGTCCAAATCTTCCAGTACTACCTGTAATTTTCCTGATTCTTCTTATGATGTTGCTCGACTGAAAAGTCAGTTGAAGGATAAAGGCTTAGTTCTCCATACTCCAAAGCCTAAGTTAGAAGAATTTGACCCTGTCACAGGAACATGGAAATTTGTGAATATGATGCAACAACAGCATGAACCTTTACAGGTTTTCTCAGAAACAGTTCCACCTTTGCTTAATTTTGATAATTTTGATCCTCTGAAAAATAAAGCCACAGTTGATGCTTTTAGAACATGGGTTGATAATGCTATTCATTCTCAGAATCTAACCCAAGAGCAAGCATTGAGAAAAGCTTTAAATGCTTTGACTAGTATAGCCAGAACTGCATGGGATACTCTGAAGCCAGAGTATAAAGATGATCTTATCCATCAAGGTGTGAATGATGTTTGTAGTTCTTTGTATAGAATGTTTGTTGGTCAGTATGATAATGAAAAGAGAGCCGCTCACAAGAGATTTGTTGAAAATCGTCTCTGTGACATGAAGCAACTTGATGCTTACTGTTCTGAACAGTATACTAATTTTTATCTCTCTGGTCAAACCAACAATAACCAATGGATGTACAATACATTCCTAGAAGGTTTTCCCTATCAGATGCAATCTTATTACAGGGAAAAGATTTTAAAAAGTATTCTTGAAACTCCTGATATGACTATCAGTGATGTCACTTTTCCTCAATTGGTTCAGTTTATCAAGGAGATTAACAGTGATCTCTGTACAGAAAGAATCAACAGGAAAAAGAAGAAAGAAGTTATGCCTTATCTTAAGACAGACTTGTGTAAGTGTAATTCTAATTATGGTTGTTTGCAGCACAACAAATCACACAAGTTCAGAAAGAAAAAGTTTAAGCATTATGATAAGAAGGCATACAGTAAGTATTCTAAACCTTTCCGAAAAAAGAAAGTATTTTTGAGAAATCAGAGAAAGGTTAGGAAAAAGAATTTTACTCCTATTTGCTATATTTGCAAAGGTCCTCATTTTGCAAATAAGTGTCCTGATAAGGAAAAGAATAAAAAGTCTAAACGAGTTAGAAGATTAACTCATGGTAACCTTGATTCTCTTCCTTTGACAGTTGTTTTTGAAAATTCAGATTCAGATGATATCAGTATAACTGATATAGAAAGTGATGATGAAGATATGGATATGCAAGTGTTTAATATCCATCAACAAGAAACAGATTCAGAGTTAGATTTTCACTCTGCTGCATCTTCATCAGGTTCAGGTTCAGATTCAGAAATCTCTTATTTCTGTAACATGTTTTTCTGTAATATGTTCAGATCTAGTTTTGGTAGAGGTCAGTCCCTCTATGAACAAGGAAGACTGAGAGGTCAGTCTTTAACTCAGATAAATCCAGATTGGATTAAACCAAGTCCTTCTGAGAAGCTTCAACAGCTTATGTTCAAAAAGAATGAATTATCTCAGAAGAGAAATCAGTTTTTGACTCCTCATCAGCATGAAAAGTTGATGAATGATCTAAAGAAAATAGATTCAGATATAGATAAGTTATTTGATGAAAATCCTGAATTGTCTGAAGTATCTGATCTCATGTGTTTTGAAAAGATGTCTCTTTCACAGGAAAAGCCAAGTTCAAGTTCTTCTCATGGCTATGTTGTTAATCCTGTTGCTCAAAGAGCATTTCAGAAAAGTTCTCGGCACATATGGTTACAAGATCGTCTGGCATTCTTGTATACTGTGAGAACTGATGTGATAAAAGAAATTGCCAGTGTGCAAAAAGAAATTGCTGAACTTTCTCGTGCAGCAATCAATCCTCTTGAGGAATACCTATTTGATAAATCCAATTCAGATGAATCAATTCAACCACCTAAAGAAGAAGAAGAAGCAGCTGATCCTAAGCAAGCTTTTGCTTATCTGAAGGGTATGTCTAACCCTTGTCCTGCTTTTCTATTGACTATTAAATTACCTGGTTTAAAGCCCTACACTTTGTGTGCTTTACTTGATTCTGGAGCTGATTGTAACATTGCCCGTTCTGAATGTTTTCCTCGAGATTGTTGGAAATCAACTGCAACCACTATCCACTCCGTAAGTCATAAGGACAACCCTATCCGTTTTCAAGCTGTTATCCCTATCCAGTTTCCCTCTAATACCTATACAGCCACTTTTCTACAGTATCCTGTCAAGCTGTATGACTGTATTATAGGAAGTGAAACCTTACAGCAATGGAGTCCTTACACAGTTGGTGTTGCAGGTTCTCATATAAGTTTTTCATTTGGGTCAGTTCCCCAAATCAATGAACACAGGATCTATTCTCCGAAGTTGTCTTTACCAACTCCTGCAAAAGTTGTTCTTCCTGGTTCCCGTGTCTGGTTTGTCAACCAGTCTCTTTTCACCCGGGGGGAATTAGAGCAAATTCAGAAAGATTTTACTGATACTGTCTTGACCAAAGATTTGAATAAATATTCCAGAAAGTTTGTTTGCACCTTTCCTTTGAAAAAAGATCTCAGTGGTGTTGAGATTACACCTAAGTGCAAAGCTAACTACTATATTTTGTCAAGAGCAGAACAGGAGCTTTGTGAAAAGGAGATTGCAGATCTACTTGGAAAAGGTATAATTCGACCTAGTAACAGTCCATTTTCTTGTCATGCAATGTATGTCCCAAAGAAAGACGAGAATGGAAATGAATTAGAAGAAAAAAGGTTAGTTGTAAATTACAAGCCTTTGAATGTCTGTTTAGAAGATAATAGACATCCCCTGCCTAGCAAAGATTACATCTGGCAGCGAATTCAAGGTTGTAATGTATTTTCAAAGTTTGACTTGACTAAAGGGTTTTGGCAAATTGCAGTTTCAGAAACAGACAGATACAAGACCGTAGTCAGCAGTTATGCTCTGATACCAAATTTTTAAACTATTACCCAGGACCGTAGTCAGCAGTTATGCTCTGATACCAAATTTTTAAACAAGCTCCGAGAAACATAGAACAACTATCTTTCATTACATCGGGCGCTTCAACAACATATAGACTATAATGCATATGATAATAACCAGGACTATTATCAGACCACAACAGGCTGATTTACAAGACTCAGACTCTACAGACATGCTATAAGATCGACAGTCTGATTTCTGATCTTCCTTCAGGAAGAGAGCATACTCTCTATGTCTTTCTTACCTAAAGACTATGCAGGACTATGCAAGAAACTAGACACTCTAACTATCTCTGCTACTGACTCTTAAGCTCTCGAATTGCTATTCGAGGAAGTTATGTTATGATTTGCAAGTGAGGTCTGCGTTCCTTATATAGGAGAGGAACCGACTTTTGGGTTGCATTTCATCTTACAAAATTTTCAAATCCGTCCATAGGAGATGGACACGTAGCAGGGCATCTACTTTATTAACCGACCTTATCTCGAACAAGAATCTCGCCAGGAATGAGATGAACAGTAATACGAGATAAGAACAAAGCATCTTTTTGACACGTGAAGGGTAACACGTAGGTCTTTAAAGGAAGAACCTTATCCTTCTTTTTACCATGGTGGGATCCATGCGTCCTTTTATTCCGAGAGGATAGTAACTCGTCTAAGTGACAACCCCACTTAGTAAGCATGCGATCTGGGAGAATGAGATTCCCAATCGACTTCAACATCATCATCTTCTTGCTCTGAGCTGTCAGCTTTATCTGCGAATCTTGATCTTTGCATAATGCGGTCGAACTTATCTTCAAGGGATTCTTCTTTCCATAGGATTCTTCTTTTACATCGAACAAAAGCTTTTTCAGTGTGTGGCTCTAACAAAGTCTGAAAGCTTGAGAATAACCAAACTGGAATCCTTTCTAAAGCAAAGGAATGAATATCACGCAACTGCATAGAATCAACTTGTTGCTGCTGTGGACCAAAAATATCAAACACATATCTGTTTATAGGATTAGTAGCATAAGACCAAAACATAATCTTAAACAGATAACCATAGTTAGAATCCATAGGCATTAGATCATGGCAGTGTGGAAATACTCCTCGGAAGAAATCACAAAAAGGATTTTCTCTTTGTAACCAAGACATCTGATCAGGGATGTGTGTACTGCTAAGGATATTGATAGGCCATTCAAATGATGTAGCACTGGTAACTGAATGGTTCAAATAGCTTTGAATCTCAGGGTCACTGGGATGACAAGCTTCTCGCTGAATCAATGAATCTGTCAGAAGATTTCTACCAGCAGAGAAATGACGATCTCTGAGACAAACATAAATATCCTTGGAGACATTCAAACTGTTATCATTCCAATCAACATGACTGATGAAGTTAAATTCTTCAGTTCTTTGGCAAATCATGTTAACATTATGAACATTCCTATTCTGATCATTGTTAAACTCATTTAACATAACTTGGTATCTATCATCTTCATGTCCATCAATAATGTCGATCACATTATTCCATAAATGAAACAAAATGTTACCTTGATCATGTTCAAGATCTGTATGAAGATTCGGCTGAAACACTGGATTATCAGGAACTTGAACTGACAAACTATTCACATGCCTTTCACGCTGAGCATTCAACCTTTCACCAATTTGTTCTTCTCTCTGAAGAATTCTGTATCTTCTCATCCAATCATTCCAATCACCAGGTTCATTATCAAGAACAATTTCAATGTTAGACCTGATATCTTGTTGACTGTCTAAAACAGTAGATCTAAGATTGGGATGGATAACTCTAGGCTCATTTTCTTCAGTAATACTGTTCTGAGAAAGAGAATTAACAGTATGAGAATAACAACCTTCACGACTAAGGAAGTCAGCTAGGACATTCTTAGTACCTTCAATGTGCTCAGTATCAAAATCAAAAGTATCAAGAAACTGTGCCCATCTAAGCAATCTTGCTCTAACAACTTTATTTTTAGATTCCTTCTTAAAGAAACCGGGCAAGTTCTGTAAATCACTTCTTAGCAAGAATTTCTGATCACCAATAAATAATTGAAACTTCTCAAAACCATGAACTACAGCTAATAATTCTTTATGAGTACTGTGGTAGTTCATTTCAGATCCTTTAAAAGATCCTGATTCATACCTGACAATTTCTTCTCTATCCTTACCATGATGTTCAGAGACTTCAAGCAAAACAGCACCCCAAGCAGAATGACTTGCATCTGTTTGTACAATTTTCTTACCTTTACCAGGTAACTTCAAGGGTGGCAGTTCTTGACATTGTTGCTTGATCTTAGCGATTGCATTGTTATGAACATCTGACCATGGAGGAGAGTTCTTCTTCAGAAGCTTGTTCAACTCTTTTCTGGCTTCTGCTATATTCTGAAAATAACCTGCGACATAATTAACCATGCCGAGAAATCTTTGCAAACTCTTTTTGTCAGTAACCTCAATCTTCTGAATATTTCTTAACAAATGATCTTGAGGATATATTTTACCATTGGGCTCAATCTTGGTGCCAATAAATATTAAACTTTCAGAACACCAACTCAACTTTGTAGGATTGAGACACAAACCATTAGCTTGACAAATAGAGAGGAACTTTTTCAAGTGTTCCAAATGGGACTTATGATCTTGACTGAAAATTAATATATCATCAATGTATGGTTGAATAAATTTAGCATAAGGGGCAAATATTGAATCCATACACTTCTGAAAAATAGAGGGAGCAGTCTTAATACCAAATGGTAAAACACACCATTCAAACAGACCTTGTGGAACAAAGAATGTTGTCTTGTATCTGTCTGTTTCTGAAACTGCAATTTGCCAAAACCCTTTAGTCAAGTCAAACTTTGAAAATACATTACAACCTTGAATTCGCTGCCAGATGTAATCTTTGCTAGGCAGGGGATGTCTATTATCTTCTAAACAGACATTCAAAGGCTTGTAATTTACAACTAACCTTTTTTCTTCTAATTCATTTCCATTCTCGTCTTTCTTTGGGACATACATTGCATGACAAGAAAATGGACTGTTACTAGGTCGAATTATACCTTTTCCAAGTAGATCTGCAATCTCCTTTTCACAAAGCTCCTGTTCTGCTCTTGACAAAATATAGTAGTTAGCTTTGCACTTAGGTGTAATCTCAACACCACTGAGATCTTTTTTCAAAGGAAAGGTGCAAACAAACTTTCTGGAATATTTATTCAAATCTTTGGTCAAGACAGTATCAGTAAAATCTTTCTGAATTTGCTCTAATTCCCCCCGGGTGAAAAGAGACTGGTTGACAAACCAGACACGGGAACCAGGAAAAACAACTTTTGCAGGAGTTGGTAAAGACAACTTCGGAGAATAGATCCTGTGTTCATTGATTTGGGGAACTGACCCAAATGAAAAACTTATATGAGAACCTGCAACACCAACTGTGTAAGGACTCCATTGCTGTAAGGTTTCACTTCCTATAATACAGTCATACAGCTTGACAGGATACTGTAGAAAAGTGGCTGTATAGGTATTAGAGGGAAACTCAGCGAGACAGCGTTCTCTGTTCCACAAGACAGCGTTCTCTGTTCCACAAGGTCTGTTTGAATGGTGTGTTTTACCATTTGGTATTAAGATTGCTCCCTCTATTTTTCAGAAGTGTATGGATTCAATATTTGCTCCTTATGCTAAATTTATCCAACCATACATTGATGATATATTAATTTTCAGTCAAGATCATAAGTCCCATTTGGAACACTTGAAAAAGTTCCTCTCTATTTGTCAAGCTAATGGTTTGTGTCTCAATCCTACAAAGTTGAGTTGGTGTTCTGAAAGTTTAATATTTATTGGCACCAAGATTGAGCCCAATGGTAAAATATATCCTCAAGATCATTTGTTAAGAAATATTCAGAAGATTGAGGTTACTGACAAAAAGAGTTTGCAAAGATTTCTCGGCATGGTTAATTATGTCGCAGGTTATTTTCAGAATATAGCAGAAGCCAGAAAAGAGTTGAACAAGCTTCTGAAGAAGAACTCTCCTCCATGGTCAGATGTTCACAACAATGCAATCGCTAAGATCAAGCAACAATGTCAAGAACTGCCACCCTTGAAGTTACCTGGTAAAGGTAAGAAAATTGTACAAACAGATGCAAGTCATTCTGCTTGGGGTGCTGTTTTGCTTGAAGTCTCTGAACATCATGGTAAGGATAGAGAAGAAATTGTCAGGTATGAATCAGGATCTTTTAAAGGATCTGAAATGAACTACCACAGTACTCATAAAGAATTATTAGCTGTAGTTCATGGTTTTGAGAAGTTTCAATTATTTATTGGTGATCAGAAATTCTTGCTAAGAAGTGATTTACAGAACTTGCCCGGTTTCTTTAAGAAGGAATCTAAAAATAAAGTTGTTAGAGCAAGATTGCTTAGATGGGCACAGTTTCTTGATACTTTTGATTTTTATACTGAGCACATTGAAGGTACTAAGAATGTCCTAGCTGACTTCCTTAGTCGTGAAGGTTGTTATTCTCATACTGTTAATTCTCTTTCTCAGAACAGTATTACTGAAGAAAATGAGCCTAGAGTTATCCATCCCAATCTTAGATCTACTGTTTTAGACAGTCAACAAGATATCAGGTCTAACATTGAAATTGTTCTTGATAATGAACCTGGTGATTGGAATGATTGGATGAGAAGATACAGAATTCTTCAGAGAGAAGAACAAATTGGTGAAAGGTTGAATGCTCAGCGTGAAAGGCATGTGAATAGTTTGTCAGTTCAAGTTCCTGATAATCCAGTGTTTCAGCCGAATCTTCATACAGATCTTGAACATGATCAAGGTAACATTTTGTTTCATTTATGGAATAATGTGATCGACATTATTGATGGACATGAAGATGATAGATACCAAGTTATGTTAAATGAGTTTAACAATGATCAGAATAGGAATGTTCATAATGTTAACATGATTTGCCAAAGAACTGAAGAATTTAACTTCATCAGTCATGTTGATTGGAATGATAACAGTTTGAATGTCTCCAAGGATATTTATGTTTGTCTCAAAGATCGTCATTTCTCTGCTGGTAGAAATCTTCTGACAGATTCATTGATTCAGCGAGAAGCTTGTCATCCCAGTGACCCTGAGATTCAAAGCTATTTGAACCATTCAGTTACCAGTGCTACATCATTTGAATGGCCTATCAATATCCTTAGCAGTACACACATCCCTGATCAGATATCTTGGTTACAAAGAGAAAATCCTTTTTGTGATTTCTTCCGAGGAGTATTTCCACACTGCCATGATCTAATGCCTATGGATTCTAACTATGGTTATCTGTTTAAGATTATGTTTTGGTCTTATGCTACTAATCCTATAAACAGATATGTGTTTGATAATTTTGGTCCACAGCAGCAACAAGTTGATTCTATGCAGTTGCGTGATATTCATTCCTTTGCTTTAGAAAGGATTCCAGTTTGGTTATTTACAAGCTTTCAGACTTTGTTAGAGCCACACACTGAAAAAGCTTTTGTTCGATGTAAAAGAAGAATCCTATGGAAAGAAGAATCCCTTGAAGATAAGTTCGACCGCATTATGCAAAGATCAAGATTCGCAGATAAAGCTGACATCTCAGAGCAAGAAGATGATGATGTTGAAGTCGATTGGGAATCTCATTCTCCCAGATCGCATGCTTACTAAGTGGGGTTGTCACTTAGACGAGTTACTATCCTCTCGGAATAAAAGGACGCATGGATCCCACCATGGTAAAAAGAAGGATAAGGTTCTTCCTTTAAAGACCTACGTGTTACCCTTCACGTGTCAAAAAGATGCTTTGTTCTTATCTCGTATTACTGTTCATCTCATTCCTGGCGAGATTCTTGTTCGAGATAAGGTCGGTTAATAAAGTAGATGTCCTGCTACGTGTCCATCTCCTATGGACGGATTTGAAAACTTTGTAAGATGAAATGCAACCCAAAAGTCGGTTCCTCTTCTATATAAGGAACGCAGACCTCACTTGCAAATGATAACATAACTTCCTCGAATAGCAATTCGAGAGCTCAAGAGTCAGTAGCAGAGATAGTTAGAGTGTCTAGTTTCTTGCATAGTCCTGCATAGTCTTTAGATAAGAAAGACATAGAGAGTATGCTCTATTCCTGAAGGAAGATCAGAAATCAGACTGTCGATCTTATAGCATGTCTGTAGAGTCTGAGTCTTGTAAATCAGCCTGTTGTGGTCTGATAATAGTCCTGGTTATTATCATATGCATTATAGTCTATATGTTGTTGAAGCGCCCGATGTAATGAAAGATAGTTGTTCTATGTTTCTCGGAGCTTGTGTCAAAATTTGGTATCAGAGCATGGTTGTTATAATCTTTCATGGTTATTATAAGCATTCATTTTAGTTTGCATACCTTGTTTCAAAAACTTTGCTTCTCTTACAGTTCCATTTAAAAGTATTGTGTTCTTTTGTCTGGATCTCGATTCTTGAATCTTTGGTGTTCTGGTTGGATTCTGTGTGAAGTAAGTCCTCGTTGTTGAAGGCGTGTTAAGCCGTGTTTAGAGGCAGGGAAGGTAGCACTACTATAATCCCGAGTAACAGAACGAACCAAGATGACTGAATCCCAGACAACTACGAACGATATCAATACTGGAGAAGAAGAACTGGTAAGTCTCAGCTCTGTTTTTGATCAAGTTCAGAATGTCAATATAGATAATCCTTTTAAGTCAGATAGTAATGATTTAGAATTGCCTAATGAGAGATTCAGATTACCTACAAAGAAATGGCAAGAGATATATGGTGATTTAGGATTTCTTTCTTATAAGTCTAAATCTATTTGTAAGTTGATAGAGATGCAAGTAGTTGTTAATAGTGATAAGCCTCATAGTTTCATTAATCTCTTATCCAATAAGGAGATTCAAAATTTGGTGAAACAAGCCAAGCAAAAAAATGGTTATAAGTATTTGCATATAGGTCATATCATTTGTGGTATAGAACCTTTGTATAGGAAAGGCATTCCTGCTACTGCCTTGATGACTCTTCTTGATGCCCGTCATAACAATTATTCTGATATGATTATGGGAGGTATTTCTGCCCCTATGGCTGCTGGAGCCACAGCATTTGATGTTGTTCCGAACTTTGCTATAAGCTTATTAGATGACCATCTTGATAAGATATTGATGTTTCAATTTGGAACCCATTACCTAAATATGAAGCCTGGATCTAGAACACATGCTTTGTTCTTTGCCTTGTATGGTAGATTGTTTAACACAACTATCCCTATTGTTAAGGATCCAAGGAGTGACAAATCCCAAGTTAGGTATTCTCTGTTATGGCAAACAGATACTAAAGGAGCACAGCTCACTGTTCCAAAAATGGTCAATCTATCCGAAATCAAAGTTCCTAAAGAATGGATTGTAGATGTCAGAGCTTTAAAACAGTTAGATTCTCCCAAGAACCTTACTGTCATTTCCAAAGTTCATGAAACTCCTACTGAAGCTCGTATTTCATTTGTTTCTGAACATTTGTCTGCATCTAGCTCTTCCAGTGTGAATTCCAGTTTCAATTATAAAGATCGTCCTTTACAAAGATCAGGATCTACTTTGTTACAGCGCAAGCCTTTGCATTCTTGCTTTCATCCTGATGCTGTTCCTAATCCTCATGGATCTTTATTTTGTACCATCTGTAATTTGTCTTTTGATGAACGTCCGTTTGTTTCCAATCCGATGACTCAGCAACTTCCTCAGTGTCCTCATCCCCAGTTCACCGAACTAGATGATGGAAGTATGCAATGCATTCACTGTTCTTTTGTTAAACCAGTTTTCCATGTGCATATGTTGATGTCTGGTAATAAAACCAGCTTTACCGAAGCTAACTTTGTTGAACCTACTGTTCCTCCTTTACATGACTTTTTGCTGAATGATGATAAGTTTGCTATCCCATTCTGGCCTCATCATGTAATTGCCTCAGGACAGCCTGAAGCCACTACACAGACCAAAATGTTGAATTATGCTAATCTGTGTATCCGAAAAGCTTTGGTCCTACAAGCTGACATGCACCAGAAAGCCCTACAAGCTGAATTGAACCGTCAGAAAACTGAAGCCAGTGTTAATGCCAATTTCCACAATATTCTTGCAAGTTTACATTCCATTGAGTCTAAGCTCAATAATGTTGTTAATACTTCTATGGCTAATGATTTGAATATTCTTAAGCGTGACTATGCTGCTTTTAAGCAGACTGCTGAAGCGTGGTGGGCCAATAACCCATCTATTCCAATTGCCCAGATTCAAACAGTCACCCAGACTACTGCCAAGATTGAACAGACTACTACCCAGATCCGTAGTCAGCAGTTAGCCGATAGCCATGGAATTTCCAATTGCCCATAGCCAATAGCCATGGAATTAAGAATCTGATACCAAATTTTTAAACAAGCTCCGAGAAACATAGAACAACTATCTTTCATTACATCGGGCGCTTCAACAACATATAGACTATAATGCATATGATAATAACCAGGACTATTATCAGACCACAACAGGCTGATTTACAAGACTCAGACTCTACAGACATGCTATAAGATCGACAGTCTGATTTCTGATCTTCCTTCAGGAAGAGAGCATACTCTCTATGTCTTTCTTATCTAAAGACTATGCAGGACTAATGCAGGAAACTAAAGACTAGACACTCTAACTATCTCTGCTACTGACTCTTAGGCTCTCGAATTGCTATTCGAGGAAGTTATGTTATGATTTGCAAGTGAGGTCTGCGTTCCTTATATAGGAGAGGAACCGACTTTTGGGTTGCATTTCATCTTACAAAGTTTTCAAATCCGTCCATAGGAGATGGACACGTAGCAGGGCATCTACTTTATTAACCGACCTTATCTCGAACAAGAATCTCGCCAGGAATGAGATGAACAGTAATACGAGATAAGAACAAAGCATCTTTTTGACACGTGAAGGGTAACACGTAGGTCTTTAAAGGAAGAACCTTATCCTTCTTTTTACCATGGTGGGATCCATGCGTCCTTTTATTCCGAGAGGATAGTAACTCGTCTAAGTGACAACCCCACTTAGTAAGCATGCGATCTGGGAGAATGAGATTCCCAATCGACTTCAACATCATCATCTTCTTGCTCTGAGCTGTCAGCTTTATCTGCGAATCTTGATCTTTGCATAATGCGGTCGAACTTATCTTCAAGGGATTCTTCTTTCCATAGGATTCTTCTTTTACATCGAACAAAAGCTTTTTCAGTGTGTGGCTCTAACAAAGTCTGAAAGCTTGAGAATAACCAAACTGGAATCCTTTCTAAAGCAAAGGAATGAATATCACGCAACTGCATAGAATCAACTTGTTGCTGCTGTGGACCAAAAATATCAAACACATATCTGTTTATAGGATTAGTAGCATAAGACCAAAACATAATCTTAAACAGATAACCATAGTTAGAATCCATAGGCATTAGATCATGGCAGTGTGGAAATACTCCTCGGAAGAAATCACAAAAAGGATTTTCTCTTTGTAACCAAGACATCTGATCAGGGATGTGTGTACTGCTAAGGATATTGATAGGCCATTCAAATGATGTAGCACTGGTAACTGAATGGTTCAAATAGCTTTGAATCTCAGGGTCACTGGGATGACAAGCTTCTCGCTGAATCAATGAATCTGTCAGAAGATTTCTACCAGCAGAGAAATGACGATCTCTGAGACAAACATAAATATCCTTGGAGACATTCAAACTGTTATCATTCCAATCAACATGACTGATGAAGTTAAATTCTTCAGTTCTTTGGCAAATCATGTTAACATTATGAACATTCCTATTCTGATCATTGTTAAACTCATTTAACATAACTTGGTATCTATCATCTTCATGTCCATCAATAATGTCGATCACATTATTCCATAAATGAAACAAAATGTTACCTTGATCATGTTCAAGATCTGTATGAAGATTCGGCTGAAACACTGGATTATCAGGAACTTGAACTGACAAACTATTCACATGCCTTTCACGCTGAGCATTCAACCTTTCACCAATTTGTTCTTCTCTCTGAAGAATTCTGTATCTTCTCATCCAATCATTCCAATCACCAGGTTCATTATCAAGAACAATTTCAATGTTAGACCTGATATCTTGTTGACTGTCTAAAACAGTAGATCTAAGATTGGGATGGATAACTCTAGGCTCATTTTCTTCAGTAATACTGTTCTGAGAAAGAGAATTAACAGTATGAGAATAACAACCTTCACGACTAAGGAAGTCAGCTAGGACATTCTTAGTACCTTCAATGTGCTCAGTATCAAAATCAAAAGTATCAAGAAACTGTGCCCATCTAAGCAATCTTGCTCTAACAACTTTATTTTTAGATTCCTTCTTAAAGAAACCGGGCAAGTTCTGTAAATCACTTCTTAGCAAGAATTTCTGATCACCAATAAATAATTGAAACTTCTCAAAACCATGAACTACAGCTAATAATTCTTTATGAGTACTGTGGTAGTTCATTTCAGATCCTTTAAAAGATCCTGATTCATACCTGACAATTTCTTCTCTATCCTTACCATGATGTTCAGAGACTTCAAGCAAAACAGCACCCCAAGCAGAATGACTTGCATCTGTTTGTACAATTTTCTTACCTTTACCAGGTAACTTCAAGGGTGGCAGTTCTTGACATTGTTGCTTGATCTTAGCGATTGCATTGTTATGAACATCTGACCATGGAGGAGAGTTCTTCTTCAGAAGCTTGTTCAACTCTTTTCTGGCTTCTGCTATATTCTGAAAATAACCTGCGACATAATTAACCATGCCGAGAAATCTTTGCAAACTCTTTTTGTCAGTAATCTCAATCTTCTGAATATTTCTTAACAAATGATCTTGAGGATATATTTTACCATTGGGCTCAATCTTGGTGCCAATAAATATTAAACTTTCAGAACACCAACTCAACTTTGTAGGATTGAGACACAAACCATTAGCTTGACAAATAGAGAGGAACTTTTTCAAGTGTTCCAAATGGGACTTATGATCTTGACTGAAAATTAATATATCATCAATGTATGGTTGGATAAATTTAGCATAGGGAGCAAATATTGAATCCATACACTTCTGAAAAATAGAGGGAGCAATCTTAATACCAAATGGTAAAACACACCATTCAAACAGACCTTGTGGAACAGAGAACGCTGTCTTGTATCTGTCTGTTTCTGAAACTGCAATTTGCCAAAACCCTTTAGTCAAGTCAAACTTTGAAAATACATTACAACCTTGAATTCGCTGCCAGATGTAATCTTTGCTAGGCAGGGGATGTCTATTATCTTCTAAACAGACATTCAAAGGCTTGTAATTTACAACTAACCTTTTTTCTTCTAATTCATTTCCATTCTCGTCTTTCTTTGGGACATACATTGCATGACAAGAAAATGGACTGTTACTAGGTCGAATTATACCTTTTCCAAGTAGATCTGCAATCTCCTTTTCACAAAGCTCCTGTTCTGCTCTTGACAAAATATAGTAGTTAGCTTTGCACTTAGGTGTAATCTCAACACCACTGAGATCTTTTTTCAAAGGAAAGGTGCAAACAAACTTTCTGGAATATTTATTCAAATCTTTGGTCAAGACAGTATCAGTAAAATCTTTCTGAATTTGCTCTAATTCCCCCCGGGTGAAAAGAGACTGGTTGACAAACCAGACACGGGAACCAGGAAGAACAACTTTTGCAGGAGTTGGTAAAGACAACTTCGGAGAATAGATCCTGTGTTCATTGATTTGGGGAACTGACCCAAATGAAAAACTTATATGAGAACCTGCAACACCAACTGTGTAAGGACTCCATTGCTGTAAGGTTTCACTTCCTATAATACAGTCATACAGCTTGACAGGATACTGTAGAAAAGTGGCTGTATAGGTATTAGAGGGAAACTGGATAGGGATAACAGCTTGAAAACGGATAGGGTTGTCCTTATGACTTACGGAGTGGATAGTGGTTGCAGTTGATTTCCAACAATCTCGAGGAAAACATTCAGAACGGGCAATGTTACAATCAGCTCCAGAATCAAGTAAAGCACACAAAGTGTAGGGCTTTAAACCAGGTAATTTAATAGTCAACAGAAAAGCAGGACAAGGGTTAGACATACCCTTCAGATAAGCAAAAGCTTGCTTAGGATCAGCTGCTTCTTCTTCTTTAGCTGGTTGGACTGATTCATCTGAATTGGATTTATCAAATAGATATTCCTCAAGAGGATTGATTGCTGCACGAGAAAGTTCAGCAATTTCTTTTTGCACACTGGCAATTTCTTTTATCACATCAGTTCTCACAGTATACAAGAATGCCAGACGATCTTGTAACCATATGTGCCGAGAACTTTTCTGAAATGCTCTTTGAGCAACAGGATTAACAACATAGCCATGAGAAGAACTTGAACTTGGCTTTTCCTGTGAAAGAGACATCTTTTCAAAACACATGAGATCAGATACTTCAGACAATTCAGGATTTTCATCAAATAACTTATCTATATCTGAATCTATTTTCTTTAGATCATTCATCAACTTTTCATGCTGATGAGGAGTCAAAAACTGATTTCTTTTCTGAGATAATTCATTCTTTTTGAACATAAGCTGTTGAAGCTTCTCAGAAGGACTTGGTTTAACCCAATCTGGATTTATCTGAGTTAAAGACTGACTTCTCAGTCTTCCTTGTTCATAGAGGGACTGACCTCTACCAAAACTAGATCTGAACATATTGCAGAAAAACATGTTACAGAAATAAGAGATTTCGGAATCTGAACCTGAACCTGATGAAGATGCAGCAGAGTGAAAATCTAACTCTGAATCTGTTTCTTGTTGATGGATATTAAACACTTGCATATATCTTCATCATTACTTTCTATATCAGTTATACTGATATCATCTGAATCTGAATTTTCAAAAACAACTGTCAAAGGAAGAGAATCAAGGTTACCATGAGTTAATCTTCTAACTCGTTTAGACTTTTTATTCTTTTCCTTATCAGGACACTTATTTGCAAAATGAGGACCTTTGCAAATATAGCAAATAGGAGTAAAATTCTTTTTCCTAACCTTTCTCTGATTTCTCAAAAATACTTTCTTTTTTCGGAAAGGTTTAGAATACTTACTGTATGCCTTCTTATCATAATGCTTAAACTTTTTCTTTCTAAACTTGTGTGATTTGTTGTGCTGCAAACAACCATAATTAGAATTACACTTACACAAGTCTGTCTTAAGATAAGGCATAACTTCTTTCTTCTTTTTCCTGTTGATTCTTTCTGTACAGAGATCACTGTTAATCTCCTTGATAAACTGAACCAGTTGAGGAAAAGTGACATCACTGATAGTCATATCAGGAGTTTCAAGAATACTTTTTAAAATCTTTTCCCTGTAATAAGATTGCATCTGATAGGGAAAACCTTCTAGGAATGTATTGTACATCCACTGGTTATTGTTGGTTTGACCAGAGAGATAAAAATTAGTATACTGTTCAGAACAGTAAGCATCAAGTTGCTTCATGTCACAGAGACGATTTTCAACAAATCTCTTGTGAGCGGCTCTCTTTTCATTATCATACTGACCAACAAACATTCTATACAAAGAACTACAAACATCATTCACACCTTGATGGATAAGATCATCTTTATACTCTGGCTTCAGAGTATCCCATGCAGTTCTGGCTATACCAGTCAAAGCATTTAAAGCTTTTCTCAATGCTTGCTCTTGGGTTAAATTCTGAGAATGAATAGCATTATCAACCCATGTTCTAAAAGCATCAACTGTGGCTTTATTTTTCAGAGGATCAAAATCATCAAAATTAAGCAAAGGTGGAACTGTTTCTGAGAAAACCTGTAAAGGTTCATGCTATTGTTGCATCATATTCACAAATTTCCATGTTCCTGTGACAGGGTCAAATTCTTCTAACTTAGGCTTTGGAGTATGGAGAACTAAGCCTTTATCCTTCAACTGACTTTTCAGTCGAGCAACATCATAAGAAGAATCAGGAAAATTACAGGTAGTACTGGAAGATTTGGACTGAGTGGTTGAATCAAGAACTTGTTCAACTTTAGAAACAACACTAGGAATAATCTGGGAAATTCCATGGCTATCGGCTAACTGCTGACTACGGATCTGGGTAGTAGTCTGTTCAATCTTGGCAGTAGTCTGGGTGACTGTTTGAATCTGGGCAATTGGAATAGATGGGTTATTGGCCCACCACGCTTCAGCAGTCTGCTTAAAAGCAGCATAGTCACGCTTAAGAATATTCAAATCATTAGCCATAGAAGTATTAACAACATTATTGAGCTTAGACTCAATGGAATGTAAACTTGCAAGAATATTGTGGAAATTGGCATTAACACTGGCTTCAGTTTTCTGACGGTTCAATTCAGCTTGTAGGGCTTTCTGGTGCATGTCAGCTTGTAGGACCAAAGCTTTTCGGATACACAGATTAGCATAATTCAACATTTTGGTCTGTGTAGTGGCTTCAGGCTGTCCTGAGGCAATTACATGATGAGGCCAGAATGGGATAGCAAACTTATCATCATTCAGCAAAAAGTCATGTAAAGGAGGAACAGTAGGTTCAACAAAGTTAGCTTCGGTAAAGCTGGTTTTATTACCAGACATCAACATATGCACATGGAAAACTGGTTTAACAAAAGAACAGTGAATGCATTGCATACTTCCATCATCTAGTTCGGTGAACTGGGGATGAGGACACTGAGGAAGTTGCTGAGTCATCGGATTGGAAACAAACGGACGTTCATCAAAAGACAAATTACAGATGGTACAAAATAAAGATCCATGAGGATTAGGAACAGCATCAGGATGAAAGCAAGAATGTAAAGGCTTGCGCTGTAACAAAGTAGATCCTGATCTTTGTAAAGGACGATCTTTATAATTGAAACTGGAATTCACACTGGAAGAGCTAGATGCAGACAAATGTTCAGAAACAAATGAAATACGAGCTTCAGTAGGAGTTTCATGAACTTTGGAAATGACAGTAAGGTTCTTGGGAGAATCTAACTGTTTTAAAGCTCTGACATCTACAATCCATTCTTTAGGAACTTTGATTTCGGATAGATTGACCATTTTTGGAACAGTGAGCTGTGCTCCTTTAGTATCTGTTTGCCATAACAGAGAATACCTAACTTGGGATTTGTCACTCCTTGGATCCTTAACAATAGGGATAGTTGTGTTAAACAATCTACCATACAAGGCAAAGAACAAAGCATGTGTTCTAGATCCAGGCTTCATATTTAGGTAATGGGTTCCAAATTGAAACATCAATATCTTATCAAGATGGTCATCTAATAAGCTTATAGCAAAGTTCGGAACAACATCAAATGCTGTGGCTCCAGCAGCCATAGGGGCAGAAATACCTCCCATAATCATATCAGAATAATTGTTATGACGGGCATCAAGAAGAGTCATCAAGGCAGGGGGGAATTAGAGCAAATTCAGAAAGATTTTACTGATACTGTCTTGACCAAAGATTTGAATAAATATTCCAGAAAGTTTGTTTGCACCTTTCCTTTGAAAAAAGATCTCAGTGGTGTTGAGATTACACCTAAGTGCAAAGCTAACTACTACATTTTGTCAAGAGCAGAACAGGAGCTTTGTGAAAAGGAGATTGCAGATCTACTTGGAAAAGGTATAATTCGACCTAGTAACAGTCCATTTTCTTGTCATGCAATGTATGTCCCAAAGAAAGACGAGAATGGAAATGAATTAGAAGAAAAAAGGTTAGTTGTAAATTACAAGCCTTTGAATGTCTGTTTAGAAGATAATAGACATCCCCTGCCTAGCAAAGATTACATCTGGCAGCGAATTCAAGGTTGTAATGTATTTTCAAAGTTTGACTTGACTAAAGGGTTTTGGCAAATTGCAGTTTCAGAAACAGACAGATACAAGACAGCGTTCTCTGTTCCACAAGGTCTGTTTGAATGGTGTGTTTTACCATTTGGTATTAAGACTGCTCCCTCTATTTTTCAGAAGTGTATGGATTCAATATTTGCCCCTTATGCTAGATTTATCCAACCATACATTGATGATATATTAATTTTCAGTCAAGATCATAAGTCCCATTTGGAACACTTGAAAAAGTTCCTCTCTATTTGTCAAGCTAATGGTTTGTGTCTCAATCCTACAAAGTTGAGTTGGTGTTCTGAAAGTTTAATATTTATTGGCACCAAGATTGAGCCCAATGGTAAAATATATCCTCAAGATCATTTGTTAAGAAATATTCAGAAGATTGAGGTTACTGACAAAAAGAGTTTGCAAAGATTTCTCGGCATGGTTAATTATGTCGCAGGTTATTTTCAGAATATAGCAGAAGCCAGAAAAGAGTTGAACAAGCTTCTGAAGAAGAACTCTCCTCCATGGTCAGATGTTCATAACAATGCAATCGCTAAGATCAAGCAACAATGTCAAGAACTGCCACCCTTGAAGTTACCTGGTAAAGGTAAGAAAATTGTACAAACAGATGCAAGTCATTCTGCTTGGGGTGCTGTTTTGCTTGAAGTCTCTGAACATCATGGTAAGGATAGAGAAGAAATTGTCAGGTATGAATCAGGATCTTTTAAAGGATCTGAAATGAACTACCACAGTACTCATAAAGAATTATTAGCTGTAGTTCATGGTTTTGAGAAGTTTCAATTATTTATTGGTGATCAGAAATTCTTGCTAAGAAGTGATTTACAGAACTTGCCCGGTTTCTTTAAGAAGGAATCTAAAAATAAAGTTGTTAGAGCAAGATTGCTTAGATGGGCACAGTTTCTTGATACTTTTGATTTTGATACTGAGCACATTGAAGGTACTAAGAATGTCCTAGCTGACTTCCTTAGTCGTGAAGGTTGTTATTCTCATACTGTTAATTCTCTTTCTCAGAACAGTATTACTGAAGAAAATGAGCCTAGAGTTATCCATCCCAATCTTAGATCTACTGTTTTAGACAGTCAACAAGATATCAGGTCTAACATTGAAATTGTTCTTGATAATGAACCTGGTGATTGGAATGATTGGATGAGAAGATACAGAATTCTTCAGAGAGAAGAACAAATTGGTGAAAGGTTGAATGCTCAGCGTGAAAGGCATGTGAATAGTTTGTCAGTTCAAGTTCCTGATAATCCAGTGTTTCAGCCGAATCTTCATACAGATCTTGAACATGATCAAGGTAACATTTTGTTTCATTTATGGAATAATGTGATCGACATTATTGATGGACATGAAGATGATAGATACCAAGTTATGTTAAATGAGTTTAACAATGATCAGAATAGGAATGTTCATAATGTTAACATGATTTGCCAAAGAACTGAAGAATTTAACTTCATCAGTCATGTTGATTGGAATGATAACAGTTTGAATGTCTCCAAGGATATTTATGTTTGTCTCAGAGATCGTCATTTCTCTGCTGGTAGAAATCTTCTGACAGATTCATTGATTCAGCGAGAAGCTTGTCATCCCAGTGACCCTGAGATTCAAAGCTATTTGAACCATTCAGTTACCAGTGCTACATCATTTGAATGGCCTATCAATATCCTTAGCAGTACACACATCCCTGATCAGATGTCTTGGTTACAAAGAGAAAATCCTTTTTGTGATTTCTTCCGAGGAGTATTTCCACACTGCCATGATCTAATGCCTATGGATTCTAACTATGGTTATCTGTTTAAGATTATGTTTTTAAACAAGCTCCGAGAAACATAGAACAACTATCTTTCATTACATCGGGCGCTTCAACAACATATAGACTATAATGCATATGATAATAACCAGGACTATTATCAGACCACAACAGGCTGATTTACAAGACTCAGACTCTACAGACATACTATAAGATCGACAGTCTGATTTCTGATCTTCCTTCAGGAAGAGAGCATACTCTCTATGTCTTTCTTACCTAAAGACTATGCAGTACTATGCAAGAAACTAGACACTCTAACTATCTCTGCTACTGACTCTTAAGCTCTCGAATTGCTATTCGAGGAAGTTATGTTATGATTTGCAAGTGAGGTCTGCGTTCCTTATATAGGAGAGGAACCGACTTTTGGGTTGCATTTCATCTTACAAAATTTTCAAATCCGTCCATAGGAGATGGACACGTAGCAGGGCATCTACTTTATTAACCGACCTTATCTCGAACAAGAATCTCGCCAGGAATGAGATGAACAGTAATACGAGATAAGAACAAAGCATCTTTTTGACACGTGAAGGGTAACACGTAGGTCTTTAAAGGAAGAACCTTATCCTTCTTTTTACCATGGTGGGATCCATGCGTCCTTTTATTCCGAGAGGATAGTAACTCGTCTAAGTGACAACCCCACTTAGTAAGCATGCGATCTGGGAGAATGAGATTCCCAATCGACTTCAACATCATCATCTTCTTGCTCTGAGCTGTCAGCTTTATCTGCGAATCTTGATCTTTGCATAATGCGGTCGAACTTATCTTCAAGGGATTCTTCTTTCCATAGGATTCTTCTTTTACATCGAACAAAAGCTTTTTCAGTGTGTGGCTCTAACAAAGTCTGAAAGCTTGAGAATAACCAAACTGGAATCCTTTCTAAAGCAAAGGAATGAATATCACGCAACTGCATAGAATCAACTTGTTGCTGCTGTGGACCAAAATTATCAAACACATATCTGTTTATAGGATTAGTAGCATAAGACCAAAACATAATCTTAAACAGATAACCATAGTTAGAATCCATAGGCATTAGATCATGGCAGTGTGGAAATACTCCTCGGAAGAAATCACAAAAAGGATTTTCTCTTTGTAACCAAGATATCTGATCAGGGATGTGTGTACTGCTAAGGATATTGATAGGCCATTCAAATGATGTAGCACTGGTAACTGAATGGTTCAAATAGCTTTGAATCTCAGGGTCACTGGGATGACAAGCTTCTCGCTGAATCAATGAATCTGTCAGAAGATTTCTACCAGCAGAGAAATGACGATCTCTGAGACAAACATAAATATCCTTGGAGACATTCAAACTGTTATCATTCCAATCAACATGACTGATGAAGTTAAATTCTTCAGTTCTTTGGCAAATCATGTTAACATTATGAACATTCCTATTCTGATCATTGCTATGGTTATGGAAACCCTAATTGGGACTTCTTGGCCCTTGATTTCAAATCAATGTTGGTCAATCATTATAATTGAACCCTCATTTGTAAAGGGAGTTATGTTGAAGAATTCTTGCCAAAGTACTACCAAAATTGTTTACTTTTCATTGTTGTGTTTTCATGGTGGATATACATGATAATTTGGGGTATTGAATGGTTCTTTGCATCTCTCACTTAGATTATGATTTCATTTCATGTTGTTTAGAAGTAGTTTAATTGGATGAGAGTAATTGTGGATGTTTACTTGCTTGACTTGAACAAATCTGGGCCACTAGCCTCTTGTTGATTTCAAGTGTGCCTTGTGTGGTTAGCCGATGAATGAAAGTAATTAACTTCAATTAGTATCTAATCTTTAGTTTGCATCCATTTGATGGGATTTAAGAGGAGATATTGATGTGAAAACCATTAGAGTATTTCTTAGAAGCTTGCACTAGGTGGGTAGAGTCGTTGATTAAGCTACATCTAGTAGAGTCCAAATCCATCCATGATTTCTTGCATTCATAGTTAGGAGTAGTAATCAAAAGTTAGCAAGTTTTAGTTTAAATTGAAGTGGAAGTTGGGAAATCAAAACTATATTTTCATTGCACATTGTGAATCCAAATCTTTAGAAGTGCAAGAAATTGATATCCCTTGAATGACTAGCATAAGTCCCCTAAGTGATTACCAACAAATCACATCATTTCACTAAACGATTATCCACAAATTGAAGGAACCTTGAAGTTATTTCATGATCTTACTTTGCATGCTCAACATGAAAGATGACCTTATTCAAGAGAGGATTGAGTATTTAGTGTTTCACCTTGAAACATTGAGTATTTTGTTCAAAGAAAATGATCGCTTTGCTATCATAGTAGAAGTCTTTGCCTCGTAGAATTAAACATTGGTTGTTAAAGCTGATTTGAGCCATTTTTCAGCCTATAGAAGATTGTCCACATTTGCCAAATAGTCTAAGTGTCCAGTCTTTGCTGTGACATTTTGGAAAAAACCAATTCACGTGTCCTATTTTTGTAGAGACATTTTATATACATGTCAAGCAAGGGGTGAAAGAGAAAAGAAATCTTAAATGGCTTCAACAGGGTTATGTAATATTTTTCCTTACAAGCTCTGCCATTTTATTAAGATTTTCAATTGACTTTTTTTACAGCATGACACAAAGTGTGTGTCATGCTGAGATAAATTGGTTGGCATGATTTCAGTGAGTTTTATTTATAATTTGCACATAAGCATATCATTTTTTGATGTATTTCAATTAACACTACAATATGCTATCTGCTAATGAAGGCATTGGTTCTATGGTTTCAACTTCATCTTAAGTAAGCATCCCTCCTGCCACCCCCGCCCATATGTGAGGTGCATCCCTTTTCAGTTTTCCACCTTAGTTTTGCAGCTAAATTTATGCTGATAGAGGAGGGAATTGGATATGAATCATTTTTAAGCTGCTCAAATTAGAGATTTTAATTCTTCCTCCTGAATTCAATGTAATAATTGGGCCATTTCTTCATTTTATGATAGCCACTGATATGACTAATAAGGTCAATCAGTAAGCTGAAATATAAATGAGACTGACGCACCCATGCTGTGAACCAACTACAAAAAGAAATTTTTGAAAGAGTTAGGAATTCCAAATCATTTACCATAAGAATCTATTACAGCAATGTTATGATTTGGCTGGAAGTCATATCATTTTCAATCAGAAATCGGTGAACATTACAAAGAGCATTTCTTCTGTGCTTCAGATACTAAAAAGTGGCAAAATCAGAGACAACTACAAAAGCATATGTAAGAATATTTTTTGCTGAGAAGATTCTCTTTTGCAGAAAATTAATGGAAAACCAGGTCTTATGTTGTGCCACTATTTCAACCATGCACATTCAGGGATCAGTTAGATAGCTGTAAAAGCCCCCAGCATCTTCAGCACAACACTAAAAAATAGCAATGCGAAACAGTGGCTCAAAAGAAGGCATGAAGGATAAGGTTGAAGCTCAACACGAAACAAAAGAACATGAATCATAGAAGTCTCAAACAATATTTTTTGCCAAGAAGATTCTCTTTTGCAGAAAATTAATGGAAAACCAGGTCTTATGTTGTGCCACTATTTCAACCATGCACATTCAGGGATCAGTTAGATAGCTGTAAAAGAACCCAGCATCTTCAGCACAACACTAAAAAATAGCAATGTGAAACTGTGGCTCAAAAGAAGGCATGAAGGATAAGGTTGAAGCTCAACACGAAACAAAAGAACATAAATCATAGAAGTCACAAACAATTCAAAGAAAACAACCCAAGTTACAAACCTGGTTAGCATTGGGGTTACTGATCAGAATGATTACATATATACTGTAGATCATGAACAATAAAAATGTCCATCCCAGCCAAATATAATCCTCTTTACCTTGTATTTGTTAATCATGGTTCATTTTCACAAATTTATGCATAATTATGATATACAGCCGACAAAAGGATCAATCTGTATCTATTAAGTTTTCATCAACAATAATTCTACTTCATGCAAATATTGATAAAAGTGATTCCATCTGTAGTGGTGAAGTTGTGCATTGTATTGTGTTTAAAAATTGAGGAGAATGCACAAAATGTCTTTTTTCTATAATAGTCTCAATTCTTAGTATTCTCTTCTATTTGTTTACAACATATGTTTCAAATAGCATAAATGGTGCAGAAAAGCAGCTATTCAACATATCATTTTATTTGTTAGTAAATTAGGTATTTCGATAAATTATAGATGATAAATTTACAAGGGCATGTAAAACATGTGATAATGATATTTGATATAACTCACATTCATCCTTGGACAAATACACATCAGCATAAAGAAGAAACTTTAGAACCAACTTACGCATGGATAGAGTTATTCTTTGTCCCAGCATGCTCAATTGATCAAGCATTATTTCTGCATCTTGAAGAGAACCATCGGCTTTAATGGCAATGAAATCCAATGCATCGGTGTCAACGTCTAAGTTTTCCTCAATTGCAAGTTTCTGCAACCTGCTTACTATTTCTGACTCCTTGATTTTTGAAAAAATATATTTTTGACACCTTGAAACAGCAGTGGGGCGTAGTTTATCTGGGTCAGTAGTAACAAGTATGAAGACAACAAAAGCTGGCGGTTCCTCTAGACACTTCAGAAGTTCTGTCCATGTTTCAGATACCAGCATATGGCATTCATCAATAATAAAGATTTTGAACCAGGAGAAAGATGGCGCTAAAGCAACATTCTTGAGCAGAGATTTGACTTTCTCTAGCCCATTGCTATTTGTAGCATCCACTTCTCTCACATCTCCACTCTTACCAGATGCAAATGCAGTACATTCTCTACAAAGTCCACAGGGCCTTAGTTCCTCAAGAGAGATACAATTCAGAGCTGTTACAAATATTCTAGCTGTTGATGTCTTTCTTGTACCACGAGGACCTTGGAAGATGCACAACCATGTTCTCTTTTAAAACATTGTTAATTATAGATTGCACAACCATGTTCTCCCACCAATTTGCCAAAGGACCTTGGCCTATATTTTTGACTCAAACTTCTGTGCATGTCTTTGTAGACTGTTAATTCCCTACTTTCAGATGTTAGAGAAAGCTCCAGTTTTTGTCGACCTTTGTGTCTGGACCTTTTCCTATTCAGTCTACTAGCCTCCATCAGCATGGAGGAGCATGTTGGTTGTGGTCTGTACAACACCCATAGATAAGAAATTCCCAAAATAAGTTGGAAGAAGGGGAGGTTTAACCCTGTCCCTGCAATCAGCCAGCACTAGGAAATATACGATTTCTTCCAGAGGCGCCTCATGAGCTCTGATTACACATCTCCAAAATTGTGCAGCCGCTGCAACGAAAGAGCCCACTTAGATTTTTCACCTCCTGAATCATATCCTCTAAAGCGTAATGTTGGGCTTATCACTTATGTTGTCCTTTGGGAACCCCCCCATTTTTGGAGAGACTCTTTAGTCTTTTCCACATTCCAGTTGCCAGATGTTTCAATTTTGCATACAAACTTTCACCCTGAAATTATGTTGAACTTGTGCTAAACATCCTGACCCACAAAGATTTTAACTTGTTCACTAGCAGGCACAAACAGGATCCCGACAGACCACGAGAACTGAACCTCATTATGTACATAATGAATGAAATCTAGTCGAGATACTCTGCTCAAATTACATCACAATCTCTTACAATACCAATCTGGAGACAGGAAATAAAAAACCAAATGTTTAAAAATACCCTACCTAAGAAAAAAATCACTTTTCTAGCAGTAAAATCATTCATCATTCACGAATACATAAAATCCTAGGCTTGTAGTATATATCATACAATTCCAATCTCAGGACACAGCCTTCATGAGAGAAGTGGACACAACAGACCCAAGGGCACCCGCAGACACCTCCATATCAAAGGAATTGTACTGCAAAAACAGCTCTGCAATGAGGATCCGAGCAATCATGACTACGAAATCCTTCTCAAAGCACTGCTTGCTGTTGACAGAGGGGGTCAAAGAAATGATTTGACAGTTTTGTCTAGTAATGACTATCCTCACAAATCATCAATAATGACAGTAGTCATTGCAGTTATCAAAGACAACAGTGATAATCACACCAATCAAAATAACAAGTCATGTCCCCTATTCACAAGGTTTCTAAACCCAATTATACAAAGTGTCTTCCTCACTGTTCGCTATGTTCACTTTTGAAATAACAACAGCAACGATTGTTGTCATCCCTTGAAACAGACTTAACTTCTATTCAATACTGGTAGCTGGAAATCCTAAAAGCTACTTTTACACCATTAAAGGTGTATAACCTGTTTATAATGTTCCAGAAAAGAATCATTAAAAAATCACAGGTCTTACACATGTTTAGGAAAAGAATAGAAAAAAACTATTTTAAATTTATTGTGATATCAGATGAAATATATATTGATATATTGGTGAAATTATTTAGTCAGAGTGACAACAAGTGATGTTTTGAAAAACTCACAATATTTTTCAGGAAAATGTTAGGAACCATGCTGTGAAAAGACATGTCAGAATATAACATGATATTTTAAAGACGTGTGCTTCTATGGTTCTAACTTATAAACTCATGAGATAGATACAAGAAGGAAATATTTTGGTTCTCCAACCAAGCTTAGGAAAAGTAACAGATACCAAATTGCAACATCCATGCATCTATGAAAATTGCAATAAATTGACTGAAAACTCATTGTCATATTCAGATGCGATATATGTGGACATATTGGTGAAACTTTATCACTGTTATATTAGATGCAATATATGTTGATATATTGGTGAAATTTTGTCAGAGTGACAACAAGTGATATTTTGAAAAACTCACAAGTCACAATATAATTCAAGAAAATGTCAGGAACCATGCTGTGTCAGAATATAACACAATATTTTCAAAACATGTGCTTTTATGGTTCTAACTTATACGCTCATGAGATAGCTACAAGGTGGAAATATTTTGGTTCTCCAACCAAGGTTAAGTAATGGATACCGAATCACAACATCCATGGATTTATTTACATGTTGAAGGAAAAGTGTTTCTTAGTACAATGAGTTGCAACTTGCAACCATGAATTCCAATTCTTCAGATGTCTAAAGATCAATTCCTCAATCATTACACATCTTAGACCTTAGTATAAAGATCCTCTCCTAAATGTACATATATTGTTGCCAGAAATGAATTGATGATGGATCTTATCATCTTTAAACTCCACAAGACCAAGTCCTTCAAGTTAAGCTGATCTAAATACCTAAAAGATTCTTTCTTTTTTAATAAATGTTCAATGTTCTATGGCTAGAATCCTATAAACAATGACAAATGCTTCAAAACAGTTCACCATTGATTTGTACTTTCACCTCTTTATCTAGACTAATGAAAGATCAAGATATCTTGCACCATGATCAAGCATATTATGAATTAATAAAACCTCTTTAAAGATCTAAATTCTCACATGTACTCAATCCCCAAACATTGAATTGTGCATTCACTTCTTCGGCAAGTTAACTCTCATTCTCCAAATAGCCAGTCACCTGCCTATTATTTCATGTTTAATTGATAATTAACACAGCCCTGAAAAAACACATAGATGGATTCTAACACGATTTAACCTAAGTCTTTCTAGGTACACTGAGCTCCAACTTGGAGATTCATTGTTGGCCAGAAAAAAAATCAATCCTTAAGAAGATAAAATGATCTGCAGTCAAACCTATTACATGTTTAGGCCTCGGTATAATAAATAAGTAGTACATTTCTGAGTTCTAAAATCAAACACTCCAACAAATTTTCGGTTATTTCTAGTGTCTCTTTAAGTGGAAGAAATTGAACTCCACAAGACTGACAACCACAGGTGAAGTAGATTAAAATGATCTGAACATCTACACAATCATGATGGTAAATAATGTGGTGTAAGTATTTATAAAATGTCCCGTTGAAGGCAACCAGAAAAAGCTCAGCAATAGTTCTAAATCGTTATATCTTGTTCAAACCTGATCCTCATATTTTCATCTCCAAAGACATGATCTCTAGAATCATCTATAAACAGCCAATCACATCGAGCAACAAAACAACCCACATATTGAACATATTTTCATAAGTCAACATGTGGAGAAACTAGCTCCACTCTACTAAACCAATAAAGTTTCCACTAATTTTAACCTTGATTAATCAATAAATAGGATCCATGAATACAGGAAACATCTCAAAGTCTAATAGTTGAGAAAGGCTACCAAAATATGACCCCATAAAATAAAAGCACACAGTCTACAGACAGTATTTTTTAAACTACGTATCTTACAACAAAACAACCCACACATTGAACATATTTCCATAAGTCAAAATGTTGAGAAATTAGCTCCAGTCTACTAAATAAATAAATTTTCCAATAATTTGAACCTTGATTAATCAGTAAATAGAATACATGAATACAGGAAGACATGTTGAAGAGAGGCTACCAAAATATGACCACAGAAAATAAAAGCATACAGTCTAAAGACAACATTTTTTAAACTACATATCTTGAAAATGTATGCAAAGACAAAATTTAGCATTTTAAACTTCAAAATTCATAACCATATGCAAAAATGAAATTATCTTTCATGATTGTAGTGAGGGAAGGAACGGTACCTTCTATCCATTGCAGATGAGAATTCCATCTCTATTGCAGCATACTTTGGAAATGGCAATAAGAAGTTCTTGATTTGACCCATCCTCCAACCCAAATTTGAACTGATGCCCAAACTCAACAATATCATCCAAAAGAAGGGGATCATGAGTGAATTCTACTGGAAAGACTCCTTGAAAAGCTTGCTGCACAACAAAACAAAATTACATCAAACCTAATCTCACTCTGTTGCAAATCAAAATGTATTAAAATGATAAAACGATCAATTTCACTCAAATACATATATTATTATATATGGAAAATATGGAAAATAGACAGTCCACATCAAAAGAAAAATACATCAAACCCACTCTAACTCTATCACAAATCAAGATGTATTAAAATGATTATGATCAGTTTCACTCATGGAGTCCACATCAACAAAGTAGGTGGTACATGCTCATTTCCATGCGGTATCTTAATTTTTTTTCTTAAGCAGCAGGTATAGTACCAACATCTTGGTGATAAGAAGAATATCTATAAATTAAAAGTTTGAACACCATAGTGTCTTAAGTGTACTTATTGCAATAAATATTATATATCATAAAGACCTTATTGCTTCATGTAATTGGTGCATCTATTTCATAAATGCCTTAGCCACCGATGCACCATCTGTTTAAATTTAACCTGCCCTATGAACTTGTCATTACAAACAGTGCTACATTTTTCTCCTAGTCAATATTCATAAGGCAAAAGCAATAGCAGCAAGCTTAAAGCAAAACTGCAAAGATTGATTAAAATGCAGTCGAAAAGATGGTCATAGAATACAACACCTAACAGCATGGAGTTGAAAGAAGAGCTGGAAATGCAAAAGGCTAAAGGCCAAAAACTAAAGCGATTGAATTAAGAGACTTCCATCGCTATCTTACAAAACAAAACAACTCTTGCATGCATCAGATAAATTGCAAAAAGGCTAGGAAATTTAGGAAGGCATTGTTGTCTCTATATGATTTTCAACAATATTGAGATTTTAGACATTAGAAATTGCCACTTGTATTGAATAGACTATCCAATCCATTCAGGAAAGACATACAGGAATAGCTGCAGCATAGTCAACAAAGTTAAAGTGCATGAAAAAAAACAGTTAAATACAACTACAATCATGCATGCTATCCTCTGTTCTGCATTTGGTGGCTTCATAACCCAAGTGTGAGAAGAAACTGAAAATACAAACACTTGCAATTTCCTTTTAACTAAACTATTATATAATTTAACAAAAACATCATGCAGAAGAATAAAACATCACTGAGATAAGCAAAAACTTGACAAAAATATCCCCAACTCTAAGGAACAAAAGGAAAAATGTGATAAAAATGAGGTAACACAAAAAAGATTACATAGAATGCAAATATAATCCTCCTACAGAGTAGCCAGGCTACAATTATAGGTTGCACTAAAGTATCCTGACTTGTAAGCCTAATATCAATCAACTGTTGCAAAAAGACCTTAAAACAATTTAGTGATTACCTGAGTGCCCGTCAAGAGAGACACCAAAGATTGTTGAACGCCTCATTGAATTTCACAGCAGTATGCTGAGAAGTATATGGTGCTGCTGATTCCTCCTTGTATATTAGAGGAAATACAAATAGATGTAAATATCCCCTCACTGTTGCCCGATTCAAAATACAGCAAAACATATACAAAATACAGTAGAAAACCTGAAAAGAAAAACTCCAAACACAAAAACTAAATAAAAATATCAAAGGAGGCATGGCCATGCCAGAATGACAATGGAAGGCAAACAAAACCAAAAAAAAAATTGAATAGGGAACAATGTGCTCTGCTTCCAAATAAACTGCCCATAAATAGAAAGTGAAATGGTGTTTTTTTAAATGGTTTTATGGAGAAAAAAAAACGATCATTCCATGTATGCCCTCGATTTGTTCTCATCCGATGGCTCTGGTTTCAGTACCGTTGAGAAAAAAATCCAAGCATCTTTTTCTAACGGTAACAAGGAAAAATCAATCATGCTTTTTAAACCTGACCGTTCTCATGCGATGGCTCTGGTTTGATTGCTCGGCTCCACTGCAGTCTTTGTGAATCTAACAGATTCTACCCGATTTAATTTAATTTAATTTACTTCTTTGTGAAATTAATTTAATTTACTTTTGTGTGAAATTAATTTAATTTACTTCTTTGTGAATCCACATTAAATCATTAAACAGATGCTAGCCGATTTAATTAATCAGCCATGTAATAAGATGTTGTTTTTTTTGTTGGGGGAATTTTACATAATATTAAAATTATATAAAAATTGGATGGAAAATATATTTTAATTTATAAATGGGAGATATTTTTTTACATAAGTGAAATTGTGAACAACAGTTGTTCAGGTTTTGCAAATGGGGTTGAGAGCAAAGTGGTTTAACCTAGGAGGAAACTTTGTGGTTAAACACATTAAGTTGGAGTAGTACTAGGATGGGTGACCTCTCGAGAAGTTTCGACGCTTCGTCTTTGTGAGCATCACCTAGATTGAATGAGTGTTAAGTGTTCCATTCATTCTCATGAGAAATGGGTTCTTGTGACCCACTAGTCATGAAATATGGGTCAATGAGTTTGACTCGCATAGATGCAATGAGTGGTAAGTGTTCCATTCATTCTCATGAGAAATGAGTTCTTGTGAACCACTACTCATGAAACATGGGTCAATGAGTTTGACTCGCATACATACAATGAGTGCTAAGTGTTCCATTCATTCTTGTGAGAGATGGGTTCTTATGAACCTACTCATGAAACATGGGTCAATGAGTTTGACTCAAAAACTACACAGTTGAATCTTTATAGCAATATCACATTTTTTAATTTAGTTCAACTAATTTATTATTTTAATTTAGTTTAGTCAAATTTTATTTGTAAAATATTGTTTGAAATGGAAAAGGTCATCTAAATAGTTAATGTTGTGTGTGTGAATTTTGTACCTGATCTGTAGACACAACACTTCAGTAAAACATTAGAGGTTAGCTAAAACGAAAGCTACAATAAATTGAAAGCTAAACTAACCAAGCAATTTACTGCCTTCTAATGGGTGCGAGTATGATATTCTCAGATTAGACCGAGATCAGTGACCTTGACAACACCTAAACGAAGGATTTAAATGCAAAATCTAGATATGGAATGAATGCGATTAATCTATTTTTTTGTTTTAGATGCAATTATGATAAAATTGATATGAATCTATGCTAGAAGGAACTGATATGAAATTGGTCCAACAATGATATGAAAATGAATCTAAATGAATGTAAAAACCAAATTGATCTCACAATAGCCTTGATTCGCAATAAGCCTTTGATTCTCCAAATTTCAATTCTTCAGAATAGTTGTGCAATTCATAGATGATGTTGGCAGAGTAAGCTCGCAAAATTATGAGATGATTTGTGAATAGCTGAGCCTTGATTTTATAAAAATCCAGGACTTTGGAGGATGCATGAAAGAAAGTCATAAATCACTCAAATAAACTCAACTTGATTTTTGAGTTATCTGAAAATAAAGATAATTTAATTCACAAAAACATGCAAAAGCAGAGTTGAACTCAAAATAGAGTTTAGATTTAATTGATAATTGATAGTTGTCTGCTTTTCTGATTGTGCATGTTTTAATTTATGAATTAATTTAATAATAAAGTGATTTATTTCCAACTTAACTGATTTTGAAAAATAAAACAATTGATTTATGGGTTAATCAATTATTTTTCAAACTTTTATTCAAAACAATATTATTAAATATGACAACTTGCTTTAATTAATTAAATAAGAATTTAATCAATTAATGATAGAAATTTTGATTTATTGTCAAAATTAAATAATACAATTTAGGAATAAATAGAATTAACTTCAATTAAACAATTAAGTGGTAGAATTAAATTTAATTAATTAAATATTGAAAATATTCAATTAATCAAACTTTAAGATAAATTGGATTTATCGCCAAATAATTATTAAATTAAGGATAATTATGATGAATAGGAATATTACTAAGAATATTTCTCGATGCAGAATTTAGGATAATCAATTAGGATTCGATAATATACCGATGTGCCTTAGGTTAGGACTTTGATGTTGATTTCGTTTGATGTGTCGATATAGGAGGTTAATGAACCTATAGCCCATTTTTGGGGTATTACAAATGTCTCTTAGAAAAAATATCATGCCAAGTGGGTTCTCATAACCCTTGTCATCCAATTGCAAATCCAAAATATAATGTCTTTCACAAATAGAATGACTTGGAGGAAAACAAGTCTCACAACTCTCGGTAAATGTTATTCTAACAAGCCAAATCCAAAATAACTTCTTGTAAATGTTATTCTAGCACTCCAAATCTAGACTAGGGAATTGAACGGATGGTTAAGTCAAACTGTGAAATATATTAATTCGTTGGAGTGGAATATATTAATTCGTTGGAGTACATTGTATACATGTATGTTAGAATGGAAACAATGTTGTGGATGCAATTGCTAAGTCAACAATAGATTTGGTAATGGAGGAAAAGAACACAGTGTCTCCAAATGAATGGTACACTTTATTTTGTCATCATGTTGTCACCACATGAACTCCCACTCTTAGAGAGATTAGACAAGACAAAAATATTTATGAATCAAGGTGGATAAATTAAGGAGAGTACATTTGCCTATATTAGCAACAAGCAAATGGATGTGTTATAATGAAAGAAGTGCAACGAACATGGACACTACCATTTTTTTTAATGGTGAGGAAGAGGCAGAGAACATTATGTGGTGATGTTTTTGAGATGAGAGTCATAGAGGTGTTCAAGATTAGAGCAAGGGTGGTGTTTCATGTGTTAGGATTGGTTATCGATGATGCATATTAGAGTAGAAACATTTAGTATCATGTGAACTTCAACATAGCTTCAATGTTTCTTGCAATGCTACTTGATGTCCGGGAAGTTGAGATGACCCTTTGTAGCTGAATGTGGTGTGGGGAATTGGCATGGATGTGCTAGAAAGACAGAAAATCTTAGATGGTTATAGACACTTAAAAATGACCAATTGCTCTAACGCAACAATTTTACTAATATTCATCTTAAATTGTTAAATAATCTTTATTATTTAATCAATTTGTGGCATTCTACTATTCAAATTCATCATTTCTCCTTAAAGTCATGTTTAAGTGATTTAAATTAATAAGTTAATTATTAAATATCTAATCAAATTATTCATCTATAAAATAATTAAATAATCAATGTTATTCAATTATTCTCTATCTCATTATTATTAATGAAATAATCATATTTAATTAATATTTCCTCTTTCTTCATTATTGCATTCATGTAATGATTTAAAATCTAAACTCCACTCTCATGATTAAATAAATTATATTTATTTAATTAAACTAATTATTCTTCTCTCATAAATAAATAAGCAATTATTTATTTATGTCCTCACATATGCATATAAATAAATTATTTCATTTATTTAATCATATTTATTCTTCTAGTTCTAACTCATACTAAGTTTCACTTTACTAATCCATTTCATTTTCTAACTATTCAATCACCATTGTTAATTCCTCCCTCAACATTTAGTTATCTAATTAATTAACTAATTCAGTCTTCTATTTCATCTAATCAGTTAATTCATCAATCTATTTTGTTCTTAATTCTATGCAATTAGTTATCAATCACATGCATTCAGTTAAGTCTCTAATCAATTCAAGTTCACTGATCAATCTATTCTATTAATGGATCAATCTAATATTTTAACAGAACCACCAACTTAGTTAACTCAGCAATCAATCTAAGTTAACTTTTCAATCACACCCAATCAATCCTTCAATCATGGAATCTTGATTGAAACCCCTAAAATTCTTATAAATAGAGAGCTAATTCTCTTATTTTGGCATTCACGGATTTTGAGTTCTCATGCTAGCGTAATTTTGAGCTTATTACTCAAAGCTCAACATTGCATAGAGAAGGAGAACAACGACGTGAGACTTTTGGTTTGCATATTCATGTATTTTTGTATTGATTCATTATGATTGAATGATTATGCTTGTTGTTTATTTGCTTCCTCTTTCAATATTGGGATACTAACTTCTATTGACAATCATATTGTAGTTGAGATCATATTGTTATTGCAGGTTTATGATTACCTTATTACCCTGACTATAGTGGTTATTGACTTCCTAAAAGATTGTGTAGAAGGGGTCAAGACAAGCAATGGCAAGTGAGCCTACATGCTAACTAAAATGGATGGAGGAGGACAAGTCCAGGTAAGTTGGGTGTTTCAAGATGTTTTTATTTTTAGATATGTATATGATAATGTTATAACTAGCAAAGTGTAGTAGTATATCTAGTATAGGTAGCCTTGTCTTCATTTGGCAAGGTGGTTGTGGTTGAATGCCATTTTTTACCTCCAAACTGCCCTAATGTAATGGTTATGTCATCGATAGTATAGGATAACAAATAGTATAGTAGACAATATACATAGATTGATGGGCCAGTGGTGGTTGTTGGCCATTTTGGATGCTCGCTAGAAATTTATCTTATAGAATTTGTCCATGTTTAGGGGTTGATGCTATAATTTTTTTATCTTAATATATGGGTGTAACCCCAGTTATTCGCATTTATCTATTAAAAAAAATTAATAATATGGTGGATCATTATATTTAAAAAATTAGGCAACTTCATTGAGGTAAGAGACGTAAAAATTTGGTGGAATTTTTTGAAGAGGTTGGGATTGTAAATTTGTAAACTATCCCACTAGTATGTTGCACCACCTAATAAGGAATCCAAAATTCAGACTCAAATTATGACCCACCTTGTCATGCAAGGATGTCTACTTCTAAGGACAAACTTGTGTAAAATTATTTAATCACCTACCTACCTAAAATGTATGCTCTATTATATGTTGATCTATTGGCCATTGCATGTGGTTCTATGCACCATATCATCCTTAAAGACCTTGAGAATTGTCTCCCATTTGGTAAGGTATTTTTCACCTAGTTTGATCTTGGAAGAACCTGGAATATAAGCAGAAAAAGGTAAGGATGATTACAAAGGGCTTCATATGGGATCATCTTTTAGGCACTTATAATAAATGACATTATGCTATCACTAAACAAGAAGCAAACTCCTATTATATTGTCTTTATTACTTAGACGTAATGTAATGTAGCTAAGTTTTAAGGAGTTCATTGTAACCTCAATTTGATCATTACTCTATGGATGATAGGATAAATTGAAATTAGATTTAGTGTCTTGTAGCTTAAAAAATTCTTACTATAATTTACTAGTGATAGTAAATTCGTGATTATTGACAATGGAGCAAGATAAGTTGTTAAACTTGATGATTGCTCCATGAATTTTAACTCTAACAATAAAATTGTTATGGTGATACAAGGAAGAAAAATGAGAATTCTTATTAAATCATTCAATAATTATCAAAATGACATGTTAGAACCTAAATTTATAATCTTTACAATGAAATCTAGATACATATCTACCCAAGCCATGGTAAGGTGTTGTAAATACTTTAACAATTCAATGTACCTTTATTGCATTGAAACGCGTCACATACTCACAATTTGTTCTTGCATCCTTCTTAAGGTCATCTCATAATTAGTCTACTTGATACGCTCGTATATCTTGAAAAACATAAGTGACCCATGTTAGGTTCCTTGGTGATTAGGATAAACATTCTCAATAATTAAGTGTTATTTTTCTTTCATATTTGATAAATTGAAGAGAGGTATGTGGAAACCCTTCTTACACCAATATACTCAAAGATTACATGAAAAGTGTCCATACATGTCATATGTTGCTCAAGATCAGAATGTAACCTCCCTTTTACATGCCCATACCCATCATAAAATTTGTCATGCATAACTCCTTGCATGATGCTCTAATGCACCAAAAGATATTAATGCATGGCCAAACCATTCCACCTAAAAGTTGGACACCTACCCCCTCATCTGACAAATTCTACTCATCCTCCAAATAGGACAAAAAATCTTCCATGGGAAGATAAAATTACTAGAAGATGGATTAGTAAGTGCATAGAAAATACATTAAAATAAGAATTAAGAATTAAAGGTTGGGACATGTTTGCCAAATTATTTATATCCAAACTATGAACAATAGAGCATACATGGTTCGGAACATAGCAGAGACTTTTCAAGGCACATCAAACCCTAGGGATTCAGGTGCTTGTAGAAGAGTTTTCGACACTATTTCAAATGGGGAAGAGAATGATGGCGAGGCAAATGATGGTCGTGATGAATTTGAGGAAGATATGGAGGTGGCTGCACTTTCCTTGGTCGGGTTTTCTTTCTTTCCTAGTTTTCTTTAGTTGTGCATGTGTGGCATGCTCCAAAATGATAGGGAGCTTGATGGTGGGGTTTGAGTTAAGGTTCTTTTGTTGATTGGATGGGTTTATGCGCATGTGCCCATTTGTGGGTTGCTTTTATCTTTCAAATTGATTGCATTTGGTTTTATTAGGGGTTCATCTAGTTTTGAGGAGTTTTTTCTTGAGGTTTTGTCTAGTGTGAACCCCTTTTTTCTGGAGATATTCTCTCTTTGGCTTCCCTATTTTGAGATTGAGTCAATGGTTCTTTATGAGACATGGCTACCTCTATGCTTATCTTATGGGGGTATATTTTTCAATGGGGGTGATGTTTGCATTCGTAGCTTGATATTTGGCCTCTTTGCAACTTGCTCTCATATTGTGGGTAGCTTCATCGTTGGGGATTTCTTTCTCTTTTGGGGGATCTCTGAGGAGTTTTAGACACGTTTTGGAGAGCTTTTGAGTAGTATTAAATCATTTTATGTAGCGGTTGCCACTAGTTCTTCCATGTCTATTGTTTGCCTCCTTTAGACTCTCTTTCGGGTTTCTCTTCCCCTCGATGATGCTCCTTCTTCATAGGATGTTGAGGGTTTTTTTATGGTTGGAGGGAGGATCTTGATAGGATCTTGACCTGCCCTTGTGTTACTAGAAACTTCACTTTTAGGTTGTGGGTCTTCCTTGAGGGGCTTCTTTCCTTTGTTGATGTTTCTTTACTATAGTCGGGTGATGGCTCTATTTGCAATGCCTGTTGCTTTTCCTTTATTTTTGGGCTAGCTAGGGCTGGTGAAGTGTTTGTGTGCTTTTCTTGTTTGGAGGCTTCCTTTTGGTTCTATTTAGTGGGGTCTTGAACAATTGTTGGCTACTTCATCTCATCCTCCTCTTGTTGTTAGATGTTTTTTCCTAGTCAAGGATCTCCCCTGATTTATTGACAAAAATAAGGAATTAGGAGATGTCTTATGTGATCCTTATGGCATTCAAAAAAATTAATATTGATTATGACTTTTGTGGTGAATCACACACTACTTGTTTTATATTCTTCTATAGAGGTACAATTAATGATTGGTAGTGGGATTCTCGGTTGCCAACACTATGTTTTTTCTCTTGCCAATCTTATGGAGGTGGATGTTTCTCTTATAGAGATGGATAAATTATACATGGGAGAGCAGATGTACTGGTATAGGAAGTTGCATCCTTTATGTCTTCATTCTCTTCTTTTCATTGCCCAATCTATTGAGGTGAATGCATCTTCTATTGAGGTGGAGAGGGGTTGCATGGGAGATGTGGGGTGTTGTTATACGTATGCTTCCCATTTGGAGATGAGGAGGGGCTCGAGGGAAGCTAAGTGTGTGGACTGTGAGGGCCTTTTTCCAATGATTCTGATCTTGTTATGGTTGCTGATGTTGCTTCTTAGATGTCCTTTTTTTGTGCAGGATTTTATGGTTCTTTGGAGGCTGAAAGCTTAGCCCATTTCTTGCGAAGGGTGAGAGTTTTCTCCTTTCTTTGGTCTTACACTGGTGGTAAGACGTTTGGTTTTTGTGGGTGTGGCCAGATGGATATTAATAATTTTCAAGGGCCCATTCTGACCTCTAGTTATTTTTGGTTAAGGAGCATTTAGGTTTTGGGTTGGGGTGTCCCTCTAACCCTGTGATCTCTCTACTTGGGAGCTTAGCTCTTTAATGTGAGGCTTCAACCTTGTGTTCAAATTTCTAGACAGTTGGTGCATTATTGTATTTTATTTTTTTGTTGTTGACTATCTGCTTGTTCTAGGTTGTTGGTTAGAAATGTGTTATCATTTGCAATGATTCATCTTAGTGGGATTCCAGAACCCTCTCAAAATCTTCTTGCAAAGGGTTTCAGGGCCCCTTCAAAACCTATTTTTCTTCTAATAAAAAAAACAATAGAACATACATGGTGAAGTATTTTTTGTTTGTGGGAAATAGTCATATATAATACTCCTCTTTTATTAAATAATTTTAAAAGAATAATTTATTCACTTGTTGTAGAATCTCTACAAGTTCTATAATTAAAAGGTCATCATTCATGTTTGTAATTTATATATAAGTTCTATTTAATTTTACCGGATGTTCTTTACACTTGTAAGAATCATTATTTTCGCTTGGTCAACTCCTTCAGCTGCCTCATTGACATCTTGTTGATGTCAACTACAGTCTCGCTAACCTTGCTCCTTTTGGTTTATATGTCCTTAGCAAATGATAGCTTCCTCTTGGATGAGGATGTACTTGGAACATCTACCAGTTTATTTTGGATTGTCTCCTATTTCGGTTGTTCTTGCTCATTGTGTACAGGTAATTGTTGTTCCTATTCATGTTTATCCTCATTTCCCAGTTGGACCAACTTCTCCGATAGGACTTCTTCTTCAGGCCTTTCTTGCTCTTTCTATTCTTCCTCTTCCGGTTGCTCTTGTTCTTCCACTTTTGGTTGCTCTTGATCTTCTGGTTGAGCATTCTCTCCTTGTGGAAATTGCTCATCTGGTGGGGCTTGTTCTTATTGTTGTTCTTTAGCTATATGAAATTCACCCACATCAATGTCTTCCTCAACACCTGTTGTGTTCTTGGTGGTCATCTTGATTGATGACTCTCCCAGATTTACCTGTTCACCAAATGTGAACTATTATGTATGACTTTTCTTCTTACCAGTTGAAGGTTCTTCATGAGGAGTGATTTAAACTGGTGGATCCTGTGTTGTTTCAGGTTGATCATGTGGACCTATTGCTTCAAGAGCACTGAAATCATACTATTGCCAGAAGTCTAATGTTTCTTTGTAGACTTCATTTTCATAACCATTTATTATTTTGGCAACTTTGTTTCTTGTGTCCAAATTCATTGATGCTTCCTCTAGTAGAAGCTTGATTCTCTCTTCACTAAGACCAGTTCTGACCACATATAATGTTTCCTTATTGATTTTGGTGTTGATGCCTAGATCGGTTCTCCATTTGGTCTATAGCCTGGAATTTAATTCTGGGGGAAACTTGGCCCTATAGTCCCTTGGATTTTTGTTGAAGTCCATAAAAGTTTCCACTATGGCTATTATGACTGACTGTTTATCCTCTTCTCCTAGCATGCTATACCATTTAGCAACATTATCTACTACTCTGAAATCCATCACCTCATCAACTATTTCATCTACATTCATAGTTCGAGTCTTACCTTTTGCCAGAGAGATAAGGATAGTTGGATGAGCTGGATCACTACCTTTGTCATCAGTGATGTCGACAATTACCGATTTTGTAGGATTCCTTTCTTTGACCAAAGCTTCAGTTCCAAGAAATCCTTTTCCTTTTCTGATGTCAGGGACCAGTGGAACTATGGTTCTTTTGCGTGCTTCCTCTACTTGCTGCTAGGTCTAAAGAAGTTTGGTCCATATGGCTACTCCTTCATCATGCACTTTCTCAGCTTCTCCAACAAGCATTAGACCGATCCTCTTCTTTGTCAAGAAATTATGTTGATGCAGTTCACCTTGTTGAGTGGCTTCTTCTAGAGTGAGGTGATTTTGTACCTCCAATAGAGCTCAAATCCTCAGCTCCTTTTCTCTGTCTATTGAAGCTTTCCATCTAGCTTCAATAATTTTTAGAAGATCATTAGGCATTGTCGTATGAAGTTCTGTAGGATGCAGATTAAACTTATGAAGGCAGTATACTACTACTTCTTTAATTTTCCTTTTATCTTCTTCATTTTCCAGATTGTATATTCTTTTGACACCACCCATTCCACCAAATTCTTTCAATCCTACCACAAATTCACCAATTGTGGGCTTCCTACCTCTTCGTGCATCTTCCTTCACCGATTTTCTAGATTTCCTCTTTCTAATAAGAGGAACTATTTCTTCAGTCATTGTCTCCTTTTCTTCTTCCTCTTGGGTACTAGGTACCAGTTGAGCTTTCTTCCTTTGGGCCTTGGGTTGTTTTGTCACCGATTTCTTCTTTGGTGTGGGGGTCCTTTTAGTGTAGAAATTTTTTATCGGTGCCCTCTTCTTCAGATTCTCTTGAATCTCTTCAAATGTACCAAACTGATAAGCAAAGAGATCTAGACCAGCTTCAGTCAAGGCATCTGCATATTCCTTAGCTATCTTTGATGAGATCTCATAACCCAGCTCAAGAGCATACTCAGTTCTTGGTTCAACAGCTTGTATGATGCAATGATCAGTTGACACCAGAAAACATACATCATCTTTGTATGAGTCAAAAATGGTTGAGGTAATTCTTTCTCTATCGTGCATTCTTACTTGGAATGCTTCAAAGTATTCAATCGTTACCGTACCAAACTGGTTTCCCAGTTGGTTGGCCATATCACTTATCTGCATCATTACTGGTCAGTTTGTTGCCCATGTCACCTTTCCTATTCCTAGGAAGAAATTTGAATAAAAAGTAAAGAAATACCAGTAGGGTCCCATACTTTAGGAATTTCTTATTTATAATACCAAGCTTCTTCATATTTTCAAATATTTGATTTCGAAGCATTCCGAAAATATCATATTGTGCATTGTCATGAATTATCCAGTGAGCGGCATGAATGGCTCCTCCTAGTATGTTGTTCAGGTTGTTGGACTGGTAAATCTTGTAGCCTATAACAGTGGATGTGAACTGAACTGATGGGTCTTCAATGTCGGTGATGGTCATCAGATGACTATCAGATTTGGACTTTGTCAACTTGGTGACAAGCGCATTGGCAATGCTCCTGAGAGTGAGTGCTTCCCCTTTGTTGCAATACCCAATTACTCTGTGTAGGTCTTCCTTTGTGATTGGAGTGCATACTCCTTCTATGATCTAGAATCCTGATTTGTGCACACGACTCACAACCATTCGAATCTAGTCTGGTCTGAAGATAGTTGGGTAAGAAACTCTGTTAATTATTCTAGAAGACACCAACTTCGCGTATCGGTCTAGAAGATTTCCTTCTTCGCATAGAGAGAGATACTCACTCTGAATGTATGTTTCTCCCAATTCTTCTTGCTTAGCGTGAATGATGGTTATGACATCTTTGGTCATGAGGACTCTGGTTGGCACAAATGATAGTGCACCTGCCATGTCATTTTCTCTATTTTAAACTACCATAATATCGTAAGCAAGTCGGTCTGCTTGGTTTCCCTTGATCAACTTGACGACAGATGATGAAGATGCCATTTCTTGATAACTAGTTTATAAGGAAAGTTGATTGATCGGTATTATAGACAATATCTTGGAATGATCATAGTACAAGAATTTGTTAATCACAAATTCTCAAAGTAAAACTAAATGAGTAGTTCTCCTTTCTTTTTATAGAGTTAGGGCATAATGGTAATTACCAAATGATAACTATTGCTAAATGGCTACAACATTTATTACCTTACCTAACCTTTCTTTCCTATTTTTGCTAACTGGTATTCTAGCTTTTTCGGTTGAGAAAACCCCGGTTGATCAACTCTTACCAGTCTGGTCTTTCTTATAGATTGAGTGAATTTGATACTCACTAGTTCTACCGAGAATAGTAGATGGGCTATCAGTTCCCTCTAAGACTTGTAGGCTCAGTTTGCTGAAGAGATATCACCATCTGCAGATGATGATCTTTCTTATGTCTTCTCCTTAGTGTAGCTCTTTGATTCCTTCTTGAACCAAATCTATTTGACTTCTTTCTCAGTATTCTTTCCTTTGTTCTTCTCATTTGAAGACGAGGTCTTCTCCACTGGTTTGACCGATCCCTTCCTTTTGTTCATTGCCTGGTTCCTGTAGTCTTTAGCAAGGTGTCTAACCTTGTTGCAGGAGTAATAGATTATCTTAGTTGACTTCCATGGATTCACCCTTCTCTTGTTAGGTTATTTGCACCAGGAGTCATTGTGACTATGCATGCCATAGTTAGCACAGTTGGTTGTGCTCTGGTTCTTGTTTCTTTTGGGGAATACTGGTATCGATAGGAATCTGAATTCCAGTGTCTTTGATCTACATTCATCAGCTTTGTGTCCAAACTTATTGCATGCGTAACAATAACCCTTGAATCTTCCCCTACTTCCACTGGACACAGTTGTGGGGATCGACCAACATTCATTGGTCTTGTGGCCATACTTGCAACAGTTTTTATAGTAACTATTGTTTGGCTTTACCGGTGCATTCCTGCAGTCATTTGTTCTATGACCCAGTTTCCCACAATGATTGCAAGAGGTTTTAAGATTCTTCTTACCTTTTTGTGCTAGCAAATTCTTCTTATCCTTCTTGCTTGTCTTATCATCATAAGACTCACCAGTCTCTTTGGTGTATTTACCACTGAATCCAAGACCAGTGGGATCTTTGTGCTTTCTTTGAGCTTTTAGTTTCTCATCAAGCTTGACCGAGATTTATTTGTATCCCCTTAGGGTTTCATTCCTTTCAAGTTCTTTCATCTACCCCTTTAGTTGATACAACTATATTGCTAGCCTCTTGCATGCATCATCTCTATCGTGCCAACCCTTTTTCATGTTTGCATTCTCTTGTGTGATGATCTGCATGTCTTCTTGAAGTTGTATTACTATAAGATCACTTGACCTGAATGCTTCTTCTGCAAGATTCCTTGCTCTCTCAGAGGCTGTTAAGGATTTGACTACTGAGTCTCTTTCATCTTCAGCTTTCCTCTTTTTCTCAATCAGTTCAGTCATCCTTAGGGAGTTATCTTCTTGCTCCCTCTTTAGGTTGGAGATCTGATCGGTTAGGATCTGATTCCTCTCCATGAGCTCAGATAATACCTCCTTAGCTTCATCATATCCACTCTACCCAGAGAGTTCATCAATAGTTTCATTGCTCTCACTCAGCTATAGAGCCAACTCCTTCCTTTTAGCAAGTGATCTTCTCAACCTATTCTCTAGAGAGGCAATGATGTCATTGGCTTCCTCAAGCTGTTTCTCATACCTATAACCCTCCATGATCTTTTTCTCAAGTGATTAAGCTTTATATGTTAGAGAACAAAGCTCTGATACCAATTTTTATTCCTAACCGGTTATTGAGAGGGGGGGTGAATCAGTAAATACTATTTCTATAGCAATTTCACACTTGTATAAAGATTCTTGCAAGATAAATAGAATGTAAATAATCATCCACAAGCATAAATAGAAATACACATATCAACACATTATGTAAACATGGAAACCCTCAGTTAGAAGGAAAAAACCATAGTGAGATAGAACTCACAACTTCACTACTGTAGAATGAAGGTGCCCTGTTAGGAGCTTACAAAGCACTTGTTGGAGTTCTACCCTATAAAGGGATTTGATATAAGAATAGTTAAGATCTTGACCCTATTAGGAGTCACCTTTCAAAAGGACTTGAAATACCAGTTAAGATGTTACCCGGTTAAAGGGATTTTACCAAAAGAACTTGCTAGGGTTAACCCTGTTTAAGGGATTTAAAACTGCTTTAACCAATAAAATTAATGATCTTAATTGACACTCTTTGTCTGATTAGATCATACCTATTGATCTCTCTGATCTTCCTAGATATTGATCCTTTATGTCTTTCACCTTTTTGATTGCAACACTTCTCTCAGAAGGTATCTCTCTTCTACTCTGTATATTCAATAGCTATCAACAACAACTTTTCTTGTGTCTTATGATCTGTATTTATAGAAAAGTTCATCTTAATGAAACCCTTAACTCATAGAACCACCAGGCTATAAACTCATACTTAAATCATGCAGCAAAAAGCTTATGAGATGATATGGAGTTTACCTTGAAAACATCAGCGTAGAAATAAAATCAACTCCTGTTAAAAAGCTAACTTTAGTTCTAAACGATGGGTGTTCCGTATAATCCAGTTTTAACTAAAATTGCTCTCCATAATTCGGTGCGGATTTATATGTAGTCGACTGGTATCAATATTATACCTGGTCTATCCTTGTATGCTACATAAGACTAGTACCATGTACTTTTTTTGGTCTACCAGTGCATCTCTTTTGTTTAGTCTACCGGTGCATATACTCTATTTCTAGTCTATCAGTGTATATACTCTAAGATAAGTGATCTATTGGTGAGCCTCTACTAGTGGGAATGGTGTTTGCATCTATCTTCACTAATGATAACATAAATTTGCTAACATAAGCCTCCTCTGAATCCTTCCCATCAGTATCATAATCCTCAAGAGCCTTCATATTAAAGTGAGACCTCTCAACCTTTTTGGATTTTAAGACATCATACAACATAACCATTAACCCTTCATGACAAGCATGGTCACCCTCAAGGTCCTTCTGCAAACTTTTAATGGTAGCATCCAAAGAAATCAAAAGATAAAAGTGAAAGTTAACTTTAATCCCATGCCTAAAGTGATTTAACAGAATAATATGATGGTTATAAATTTTAGTGTACCTCCCATCCAAAGTGATGTAGCTGATAAGAATAAATAGAACCAACCTCCATGGCCTTGAAATGCACTTCAAACTAAAATAAGAGTTGTCAATCTTCACCATTCTTTTCCTTTCCTGATCCATCTCCACAAAATCATCCAAATCTTTTTTCAAGATCTTCCTATCTCTGTAGAATTTGATCCCTTCAATTTTCAATCTCATGTCCTCTGTAATGATCTCCTCTTTGATTTCCATGCATTGTGTCCCTACCATAATTTTACCCTTATTCCAAGTTTTAAGAAATTGACTGGTAATGGTAGGTTTGCTACCATGCAATTTCTCCAAATAATCTGCCATACCACCACTCTACACAATACTCCAGAGCTCTGGATTTTGATTCCACTCCTTTCAGTTTTTCGGCTTACACCTTTTCTTGCAACCTCCCATGGCTCCACTTTTGCAATTTTCTCTTAACTCTAAGTTTCTTACAAAACCCTACTTCTTCACCTTGGAATCACAATCATGTCCTCTTTCACCTAACATGACCCATAAATCATGTGAATTGAAGGCGATAGTCACATCATAAGCATAAGTAGCCCATAAATCGACTTTACACTAATCATTGTAATAATCATTAATGTAATCTTCATTGAAATTTTTTTGCCTACTTTGAAACTGATCCTTATCAATTAATGATGACCCATCAGAGGGAAGGATAGTCTAGTCATCCCATTTAATGAACATCTAGCTTCTACATGCCACATTGGCAACCCAGTCAGCCACAAAGTTAGTCTCCCTATAGTTGTGGGTGATTACACAATCATCAAAGGTCTTAATTAAACTTTTTTCCTTATGAATTATATTACATATATTCCATGAGGGAATCATATCATTATTAAGGAATTTAATGATATTAAGAGAGTCCCCTTCTAACCACACTTTCCTATAAATTTTTTTCTTAGCCAGCATAAGACCATGGAGAGCAGCACTAGCCTCAACCACATGATTTGTGTGAATACCAATAGGAATAGCCTTAGCACCTTTAGAGTTTAGAGTTGTTTAAGTGAGTTTAGGGACTTACAATTGGTTGGGATTAGTTTGGGAGGTTAAAAGAGGTTTATTTAGACAGGATCCAATCCTAGTTTGGGTATGATGAGGAGTTTGTAAGGACTGATCCACAAAATAGAAGATGTACATGGTTTTTAAGTAATAAAGGAGAGTTTTCTTGTAAAGTTTATCATTTTCTTTGATGTTCCTTTGAATATAATTAGAGGATAACATTATTATATGTTTTATAACTTATTTTTAATCCATTACCAAGCATTTTGATTTGATTTTGTGCACATAAGGCTGATTGTGCCACGACAGTCCACTATTTTGACAAGGTTTTGAGAGATGCATTGAAGATTCATCCCCATTCCGTGATTACTATGATTTGGGGATGAATCATAACATTTTATAGTATTTATATAACTATATATGATGCAAGGATAACACTTATATGCAGGGTGATCACCAAATGAGTGACTGGTTGCATGATTTTAATGAAGGAAATGGAGGTATGGGAACAATAGTGAGAGATATACCTTCATGAGGGGTATATTTTATGAAATTAAGTGTTTTTATATGTTTATTTAATGGTGAATAAACCATTTATTGAGTCTAGAAAGTCTTGGAGGGTGTGGATTGGAGAAACCCTTGTTTCTAGGGCTTAGGAGTAGCCAAATCAAGGTTTTTAGACTTGTATTGGTCAAAGGTATTATTTGATTTGATATTCCTTTGTTTTTAACCATATGAAGAGACTAATAAAAGTATTTTTTCTTGGGAGTAAGTTTTATTTATACTTGCTTTGGAAAATGGGTCATTTTTATGCCTAAAATAAGGGCTCAGTGTGAGTTGGGGTATACTGGTCCAAAGTAACCTTTATTGAGCCTTGGATATGTTTAAGAGTGTTCAAAAGGGTATCTAAATACCTTGTTTATTTTTATAGTTTTTTCGGGAACTTGGGAGATAAATGCACTTTTGTGTTGCTGGAGACCTACTAGGGAAACAATTAAGCCTAGTAGACATATATAAGAGGTTTGGAGTGTTGGGTATTGCATATAAACCTAAAATTTATTGAATCTAGTTGAATCAACCTTATTAAGGTCAGAAACAACCATATTGGTGTTTGGGGAAGTGTGTGAGTCAGTGGTGTGATTTTGGTTAGTTGGAAGCCTTGGGATTTGAGAGGCCTAGTGAGGGCTAGAACCTTCTAGACTTTGATCAGTTGGAGTAGAAACTCCACCAACATCCCCCACCTCGGCATCACCTTGAGGCTAATGTCATGGAAGGAACACTCACTTGACAAAGGTAGATGGAAAATAAAGGCAAACATCAAACCCCCCATATCACTTTATAATTGAGTGCGAGTATAAAGAACATGAACATGTGCAAGATCTCATACATGCAATAGAATGACACTTTATCTCAGTGCTTGTGCATTAAAAAAATGCTACAAAATGATGTATACATTGCTCAAAGAAGGGAGAAAGGATGCTAAAATAAAAGAATAGTCAAAGAATAGCCATTCCACAAAAGGAAGAGATCCTAGGACCTGAAACATCCAAGATATTCACCAGAGTGCAAAAATGCAAAAAAATGAATAAAATATACCTAGAGCAGAATCTGGAAAAATTACTCATATCACTAGAAATTTCATAGAAAAAGCTTTCCAATGAAATATCATTTGCCCAAAACAGAGTCTGGATGGGCAAGATATGGCTCCTGGAGTGCAAAAATAAACCTCTGGCTTTGACAAAAAAAACTATAAAAAAAGAAAAATCAAAAATCAAAACTTTCAGATCTGGATAGATCTCGGAAAGAGCTTTTTGACGATATATTGTTTGCCCGATTTAGACACCATATGCTCATGTTATGAGCAAAAAACTACAAGCTTCTCTTTATAACAAAATAATCAAAAGGGTTGATAGGTTGATGAAGTCAAATGTTTCCCAGTGGATGATGATGTCAGTACTTGCACATGCAGGTGTATCAACCTACACATGCAACACACTTCTAAAAGGGCACGCATGCTTTTTTTTAAAAAAAAATTGGGAAAAAACTTTTGACAAATTAAATTTTTTATTAAAAAAACCTTTTTTGCTGGTTTTTAATAATTTTTTTTGCTCAGGCACCTCGGGAAACATGCCAAGGTCATACGACACTGGTACAAAAAATTTGCCCCAAAATGCAAATTTGTCTAATTTGGACAAATTTTATATGGAAATAGGGGTTCTTGGACACTTTGAATGCAATAGTGGGGTCCATTTGAGCCCAAAGTAACCAAAACAAGAGGTACCCCCAGATCTGATAGAAAATCTTTTGAAAATTATAAATTTGATGAACAAGGCTGAATCTCTCAAGAAGAGAAGAGGGGCATGAAGATCTGAAGCTCTGATACCATATTGCAGTTGATGAAAAACAACCTATAGCTCCAAAGAACACCTGTATGCAAACACATGTCATAGAGAGAGAGTGAAGCAAACAGCTATGGAGACCTGAATACATTGATTCATGAGAGAGGAGAAACCATTGATGTGTAAAAACAAAATTTGTAGTAATGTATTATCAATCCTATTATGAAAACAAAGGAGATCAATCTTTATAAAGGAGATCTGAAACCCTAAAATGGTGGAGAAACCTAGGTTGCATTATAATAATTAATAAAGTAATTAATTATTATATGCTAAAGTTTAGCTTAATTAATAAAGAGATAATAAGTGACTTAGTAATTAAATCAACATGATTTAATTAATAAGTAAAATGACTTATTACTCTAACAGTTTCTTTGAAGCTTTCTACATGTTCTTTCACATTGTTTGCATTCCTTCTATAGTTCATGTTCTGTGGTTTTCTATTTGGTGTCCTCATATTGTTCATTCTAGAAAATCTTGTTGTATGTCCCAAATTGTTGCAAATCTAAAATTGTATCACATTATTTCCATATCTTGATCATGATTGATTAATTTGTAATCTACAATCTCTAGCAATATGTCCAAAGTTGTTACACTTATAACACATAACTCCATTCCTTATGACATTAGTTACTCCAATAGGTCTATTTTTTCTAGGGTTAGAACTTCTATACATTCTATCATTATTATTATATCTAGGTTTCCTACATTCAATAGCTTTATGGCCATAACCATAAAAATTATAGTAATAACTAGAGATAGGGTTAGTATACTTACCTGCATAGTCCTTCTTCCTATTACCAATTTAATTGCATACAAATCATCTTCCTTTGAATTGATTCTTCACTTCTTTGGGTTGTTCAACTAGATTAGGTACATCATTGATTAGATCTTCTTAATGTGATTCAGATTGTTGATTTGCTAGATCTAGTTCCTTTGTAGCCTCAGAACCTTTAGATGATTCACCTTCATTATATCCAATACCACTCATGTCACCATTGGGTCTTAGTGCCATGATCTTCTCATCAATTTTTTCAATGCCAGAGTATAGCTTCTCAAGATGTTGCTTTGTTTGTGTAAGCTTCACTTTCACAATGATATTGTATTTTTCAAGTTCTAAATATTGTAACTTTGTAGTCTCAAGTTGAAATGTTATCTTGGTAAGTTTGGATTTTAGATCTGCATTCTTAGACCTCAAATCTAATGACTTTTATTTTCATCTTCCATAAGGATAATTTTAAGATTTGTAATCTCAAGCTCATGCTTCAAGATCTCATTCTCTTTCTTAAGCTTAGTAAATTCATCACTATCCTTGATCTGATCATTTGATCTGTCGTTTAGCTTTTGAATGTAATCTTGTGCTTCTCTAAGTTTGATCTTCAAATATTCTTTTCTTTAGTGACTACATCAAGTTCCTCAAGGAATTCATCCAAGTTCTTCTGTAACTGATCCATATCCATAGAGATCTTACTCAAGCTATTAGGCCTTCTCTAAGTAACTCTAATCTGATACCAATTGTTAGAAAAAGGAAATACTAAGAGAGGGGTGAATCAATATTTCACAAGCTTTTTCCCAACTAAGGATACTTTTAACAATCTTTAAACATGCATATGTGATTAAGCTAAAAAAATAAACACAACAATAAAGAAATGCAACACACAAAACCATTATTTGTTAGCGAGGGAGACCCTGGCCAAGGGAAAACCCCAGTGGGGACGGTACCCACAAAATGATCCACTAATATAATGTGTCTGATTAGAGATATTAGACCCTATTAGGAGTCTTGATACAAGAACATAGTGAATCAATTCTTGTTAGAGGACTAGGCATTGTTAGAAGAATCAACCCTATTAGGAGTTGTTCTACAATTATGCAAGATGAGCCCACTTCCCAAACATGTAATATAGAATAATATTTTGTACACAAAAGTATAGATACAAAAACATTTGACAATGCTGATATCTTCTATATCTGATTTGTCCTTTGAAGCTCATTGTAAAATCTTCACATACTCTACCTTTTTACTACTATCAACATCAAGTTCACATCACAAAACAATAGCATAGTTATCATAATAACTACACACAACTTCGCATTCCAAAATCTATCCTTTATACCATATTTTTCTATTCTGTCAGCCTTCATACTTTCACACATGTCCCAAAATGAAAAATTGAACTTTTCTCACTTAGGGTTAACATCTAGGATGTAGTTCCTAATTATTTTAAGTAGTTATTGTGGTAAACAAAATAATTCCTTAACTTAAAATATCCAATTCCTTAACTCTATCATGCTCTGACTATTCAATACTGCAACTAGAAAATTTGTAATATCTTTGTCCGTACTAATTAGAATGACTTGTGCACTTACAAACATGTATTAAAATGTCCATTCTACATTTTTCTAACTTCCCATGTGCCAACAATGTCTCTATGAAGTTTTCCAATCAAAATAGTGTCTATCCTGCCAGTTAAACTCTGTGACACTTAGACAATTTTCTAAGTCTTCAATCCAAAACTTGATCTTCATGATCTACTAACTTAATATGGCTAAGATGTTTCCATAAATGATAACCTCAATTTATTTCCATATTTACCTCTTAGCCATATTTCCAACAACAACCTCAAACCCCACTATTGCATCTTGAATCTTACATTCATAGGCATCAAATCAAGTGAATTTTGATATATGGAGGGGTAGGTATTAATATTTACACCGAAATTTGGGTTCACTAAAATGTGGTGGATCTTAAGAAGAAAATAAAAATAAAGGCTTATGATGAAGAATAATGTTTCTATAAAGGATTAGTCACATTGCCAATTAAGGTTAGGTTTATAGTTAAAGATGTGGTTTTCCAATCCCTAGACCTTGAATTGGCCCACAATGTTCTTTTAGAACAACCATGTATTCAAGTTATGCAATTTGTACCATCTACCTATCACCATTGCATTAAATTCCCTTGTAATGGAGTTGAAATCTTTGTACCCAAAGACCAAAAGCCCTTCATGTATTACACTAACCTTAATCCTAAATTTGAAACTACAATACCAAGAAATTGTAAAGCTACTCCTAAATCCTATGTCAATCCCAAATAATTGAAAGGTTCCACTTATAATTCCAATGAGACTAAAATACATTTCTTTCCTTATATTTATAAAAAATTGTAAACATATCAAACCACATATACCACAATTGTAGTTTGCAAATCTACTTCCTTCACTGAGTGGGGAGCCTTATATGATAAAATGCAAGAAGAAGACCTCATGTGATGGTTATACAAAGATGAGACACACTAAGAAGAGACTGAGAAGCCTAAAGTTAAGATATTTGTTTAACAATATGGAAATAAATTATAATCACAAAAGATATGGAATATGATGGTCATAGTCCTCTTGATCTACAAAAACAAGGCATTGTTGAACCAATACAAGAGAAGGGAGCTTGGTTTCTAACTTAGGTTATGAAACATGAAAAGATAAGAACCTAAGTAATAAATACAAATTATGTTTGGTAGGAGACTCTTCTAGCGCAACATAGGTTTATGAGGAGATTATCATTAATGACTTTGACAATTTCATCAACTTTTATGATTATGATAGCATTTGTACCCTCATAGAATTGCAAAAAACTAAGACTAATCAAAATCCCTTACCTCTTTTCCATCCCCAACTCATTGATTAGGAACAACATGGAGCACCTATTCTAAATTCTTTTGAACATGATGAAGCCATAGTGGGTTTTCTCAAGAAAATAAGTGAAACACCTCTTGGGGACCATAAAGTTGATTTTTCTAAGCACATAACAATGTGATTTATTTCAAAAAAGGTTATGATCAGTCCTAGTATATATGTATTTTTTATAGTCCTAGGTTGGTCTTCATCTTGTTTTATGAAACTTCATCAGACCTTTTATACTTGATTTACCATCCTAAAAAGTAATAACCCCTAATTAGGTGCTCACTTTAGCCTCATTTTAGTATTTATAGGTTCCCACATGGATTTCACGCTCTCCTAACACTTATTGGACCTCCAAAATTATAAGTCCTATATTAATTCAATCTCTTGAAAAATAGAGGTTGGGACTTATTTCTAAGTGCGCTCCTTTATTTTTCCTTGAATGAACTAATTCATTTCATCACATAGGCCCTATATCCTTATTTTTGTCCTTTATGACCTATTCCAACCTTAGATTGAGCTGTATCTAGAAATCTTGCACCTATTAAGTGTCTGGGACCTAGAATCAAAATTTGAACTATAATTGGTGGGTACATGCTTCCAATGGATACATGTTCCTAGTTAAATTTTTCTAATGGAGACATGATCCCTTGAATTAGGGCACAAATTCACCTAGAGCCTGATGCCAACATTTTAGCAAGAGATTTTCTTTCATGCTCAACCTACCTAAGTTTTAACCCCCAAAATGATATGAGATGTCTATAAACCACCTATATCTCCTCATTTTTGTATCTATTATCAAATTAAATTGTGTACTATCAAGTTTTCAAGAAATTATGAGAAATGAAGCAAAACAAAGTTCAAGACCTCTTCTATAATTGAGCATCCAAGTCTTTAATCCATCAAAGCATTCTTCTCTTTCTTCATCAAGTATTGTTGGAAAACTAAAAAACCTATCATTAAAGGATTTTCTTTAATTATTTCATTTACTATCAAGCTATTTCATTAACATTTGTGATCACATCCAAAGAAACATGGCACTATCAAGGTATAAGGTGATTTATAATTCAAATCTAGTTTCTATTTCATCTTTCCTTATGAAACTTATTTTCATTTTAAAGGTTGATTCCTAAATAGGGGTTTGAATAAGGAAAACCCCTTTATGCAACCTTCTTCCCCATTTTTCTCTGTGTAGGAACAAGTTACAAAGTTGTCAATAGAGATTCAGGAAGATCAAGATCAGATGGAGTTACCCTATGAATTTTAGACCACAATCCTGGGTAAATGATACCAGTGACCACATGTTTCTATATACATTACAATACTGGTGATGTGTCCCTCATTTTTTCCAATGAAATTTCATTTGGGCTCCAGATCTATAGTTATAGGTCATTCTAGGATTTTGACAGTTGGGAATTCAAATATGAAAACTCGCTTCCAGGTGCATTCAAATTATTCTCCATTCCATTTTACATCAATTTTATCAATTGTAATGGATCATATTTATTCTTGTAAGGCCCACCCCATTTCCACCTTTTCCTCGACACTTCGATGTCGGAGGATTAAGGGGTTTTGTAGTATTTGGATGATTGGTAAATCCCTAATGGAATTGTACCTCGAGATAGACCTATATATTGTACCTTCATATCAGTACCTATCAACTAAGTGTCGCAATGAAAGAGGTGATATCTCTAGGTTATTAATTGTGTAAGTGAATATTGGATGTAGTATGTTACCCTGCAGATCATAGATCTAGCTAGACTATTAAGGTTCCATTGAGTACTTTTGTCGTAAGGATTAGATTCAAGAAGTCAAGATGTAAATGCCAATTTAGTTATGTGTTAAGTCATAAGTTTATCTTGGATTAAATTAATAGTTGATGTGATGATTCTAGTAACTCCTACGAGGAGGATGAGTAATGTTTTGATGATGTATTATATGGTTATACCATAGTGATGTTTTGGTGATATTATTAGAACCTCAAACAAGGATTTGTTAGATCCTAGACTAATAGGATTATTCTGCATTTTGTTTTCCTAGATTAGGAAATTTAATCATACTTGTGATAATAATTTTATAGGACCCGACTTTTATGGTTACCCCTTATCGATGTTGAACCATCGATTTATCTTAAATATTATGCTAAGAAAAATTGAGAATCTTTGGGATTAAGAGTACTATGGAGTTATGCAATTGAATTATGTAGATTGAATTGAATTGAAATAATGAATGTATTCTATATGTTTACAAGCCTACTTTTGGACTATGATCTATATGAGGGCACTATACTTTATGTGACTTTGATTACGCAGTAGAAATTATAACTTGTGTGTATAAAATTATATGCATTTGAATTATGCACTATATGAAAGTGATTAGATGTATGCATTGAATTATGAATTATGAGAAAGTGATTGTAAGAATGCAATTGAATTCTATGTTGCAAATGAATATCATGTTAGACATCTTCACTGCATTGATGTTATGAGTAATTGATGACTACCTTATGATGATGTTAGATTATTGATGATCATGATTTCAATTGAATTATGAGATTAGTATGCATTAGAGATGCAATTGAATTATGCAATTGAAAGTGTATTGATTTGATTATTGTACCCTATATGATCATATGCAGTTGGATTGGGATTATTGTAGGGATGATGTATTTTGTATAGTTAATTATATTGGTTTCTTCCTTGAATTACTGATGTTACATTAAGGTTTTACAGGTGGAAGGACCATGGAATTATATTTGAGGAAATCACATTGAATGCATGTGCAATCAGTTAAGCCAAGGCCCCGTCTATGAAGAGACCCGAGGCCTCGTTGTAAAGTATTTTATTCATAATAGTGGTTTGGATAAGTGTGTTTAGGAAGTGTTATGTGTTGCGAAAATTTAAACATACCTTGTGTGTAAAGTTGATTTTGTGAGTGTCACTTGACACTTGTGTTTAATGTTAGCAAGGTATGCCATGTGGTTGAGTGAGAGCACATTCTAGAAGCCTTTTGGGGGAAATCCTAAGCACAACCACTTGTCATAGGACCCCATAATGAAGTCCCCATCTTCCATTTTCGTGCATACTCTTAATCATGAGTTTTAGAGGGTTAAAAGTGGCCTTAGGGAGTGGTTTTATGCATTTTTAGCTAACCCATTCCATGTACCTATGGGTTAGGGGTATTTTCAACATGGGAGAAGCCCAAGATTGACTTTTTGACCCCTCCAAAAAGTGCATATTTAATCTTGAGCGAAAATTGCATCTTGTCATATGGCCCAAAAAGTACTTTCATGACCATCTTCCTTGTTTGGAGAAGTCCTAGGTCACCCACCTCCAAGGACCACCTTTATGAGGAGAGGGGTGTGTAAGGTTTGGGGTTTTGTCAACCAATGAGAGGGCTTGCCTTTCCCTAGGATTTTGGGAGTTGGGTTAGAGGTCCTTTTAGTAGAATTTTGGAGAACATTGGGGTTGTTCACCCACTCTCTATCCTTAGAGATCACCAAAAGTTAGAGGAGGAAGAAAGCTTGGAATTGGGAAAAGGGCTCAACTCACCTTCATTTTGCATTTGGAATTGAGGTTGAAATTTTGCTCTCACTCTTGTTGTAGAGAATGTATGAGTTTATGTTTCTCCTTTGGCTCCCCATGGTTGGTCATGGTGAGAGCAAGCATCTTTGTGTTTTCTTTTGTCATTGGATTTGGGTTTTATGCTCTTGGTTCACTCACCCATGGGAGGGAAGAGCAACCAAGAGGGGGTGTGGGAAATGGAGGCAACTCCTTGTGTAGAGTCTCCTCCATGTGTGGGGAAAGATGAAACTTGGGTTGAGTGTTTTCCCCAAGTAACCTTGCATTTTAGCCCATGAGGCATTGGGGGTATAAGGAGGGAAAAATTGACCATGTGAGCCTTGTTTTGATATTGTGTTTATTTGGGTCCATGTGTGGCCTTGTTTTCATGCAATGGTTGTCTCCATGGGTTGTTCACCCACACCCTACAAAAGGAGTTCTTGGAATTTTTTAGTTTCACCCTTGAGGGAATTTGGGTTAATTGTATGTTTTCTTGTGAGTGTTTTGTGTTTGAGAATGTATCCCATTTAATGTGATTTCTCCAAGCTCAGGGGTGGCCTCATGAGAGGCCTAGGATGGGAGGTGAGCATCCCATGACCTTCCTTTTTTGCCTTGTTTCTTGCAGATTTTTGGAAGTTCAATGTAGGTGCAAAGCTTGGAGATTAAAGTGTTGTCCAAGATGTTGAAAAATAGCTCTCAAAGTTGAGGAGTGTGCATGTGAAATTTTGTTATCCTATCATTGAAAGAAGAAGCCTAAATCTTGTATTTTATTGTTCTTTAAAAGTCCTCAAAGAGGCCTCTATATGTAAATTTGAATGTGCAAAAGTATTTGAGAAAGTTATGTTACTCTTGAAATGCAAATATTATTTCTATTAGAAGTTGAAATGTGTATAATGAAATGGTAGGAGGAATTCTATTTTTCTCCTAAGTTAGAGAAAGCTATATTATAATGTGTTTTGGTCAATTCAAATAAAAAGAAATTTAGGGAAGTAAATGTAATGATTCCATTGTGTAGTTTGCTACCTATATTAGATGCATGAATAAATCTCTATCCCTCTCTATCCTTACAAGTTTAAATTGATAGCTTGATATTGTATTTGTTTTAGAAGCAATCAATTTAGTTGTGTATATTGATCAATTTATAACATTAGATTCATTTCCATAGAAGACTATATGTTATAATTAGATAGATTGATATACAAACTTTATCACATATAATGTACCTAAACCAAACAAGTAAAAATATAAACCATGTAGAAGTGAAGAGAAAATAAAATTTCACATACAAATTTAAATGAATGGGCAAATGGAGACCTACAGGTCTCTGGATTTTGTATGGGAAAAAAAATCCCATACAAATCCATGCCACAAACATTATTATAATAATATAATTTATCTATTTAATTTTCTAAACAATAAAATATTAAATTTTACCCACACCTTCATAACTCCCCAAAAGGGGCGCAAAGCATGGGAGACCACACTTTACCCTTTAATAAATTATGTCCTGCATTTTTTTAATGCACTAGACTAGCCTATGTCCTGGTTGCTTTTTCATTTGATTTACTTCTTACCTTTTTCCTAAACCTACGTGGGTTTCTCCTTGGCAAATGTGTGAGGAATGGGGTGGGACCCAAATCCCCATGTCCCCTCAACACTCCTCTCCTTCATTATGCGTTGGTCTTTGTTGGAAGACTTATTACATGCTAAGTCTTGGGCGTAGGTTATTAGTGGGACCCCCAAACTTGTCCCCACCTTTTTGCTAGCCCCCATGACCTTGTTTTTCACACCCTAGCCTTGTTGGGGATGTGATGGGAGACTAGGATAGGGAGTAGGTGATTAGGTAGAACGTTTAGGTTAATGAGTAGGTTAGTAGTTAATAAGATAGCTTAGGGAATTAGTGAGTTGTTTTATTATTTTATTTTGTAATGAATGACATGATAAATAAATAATAGAAATTCTTTTAATTGAAATAAATAATCCTTATTAAATGCTTGGTTAATTATTTTAACATTAGTTATTGTATAATTTTTTAATAATTTATATTTAATATTAATTATTGATTATTATTTAATAATTGGGTTAATCAACACAATTATAATTTAGCAAATTATTTATTAGAGATTATTTATTTGTGATTATAGGGTAATCACTAATTTTAGGTTTTTAATTAAATATTTCTATGCACTAATAAATGTATTAAATGGTAACTAATATAATTAGTACCACCTAATACTTTATTATGTGTTATTTGTAACGATGATATTTAATGGTACTAATGCAATAATTATTAATAAAATTAACATTGTAAAAGAAGAATATGAATATACATTATGTGGACATTTAATGTTATAATGGGGTAGCGTTATGCTTCCTATGGATGAGCAAATGGGATTATTCTTTTCAAATTAATACGTTAGATTGTAACTAAATTTTGTATACAAGGGATTGGACAAGCCATTATTTGATAATGATATATTCATATGGTTTAGTATCACGACATTCAATTAATTGAACCCTATGACTCAACGTAGCATAATGTTGCCTATAGACTCACTCATTCGATACCTATATAGTTAAATTTATATTTTTTCCTCCATAAACAAACTTTAATGTTAGGCTAACTTTGTCAACAACTTCTCCACCTAGATTGAATCCCTTGTTAAAATTTAATTAGCTAGTTACCCTTGGGAACCAACGGTGTAAAGAATTGGTTCTTCAGACTCTTTACGAACTATTGTCTTTGACACCTATTAACCCGCAACATAAACTTGGCACTATTATCTCTTTTAAAAAAATAAATAAATTTGTTGGTTGGGTTTTGGCCCAAATTTTTGGGCATTACAATTCTTATTTAGTATCTTTCATATCAATATCATTCCTCTCCTTCTCAATCTTAAGCAATAAAGGAATAAAAACCCTTCAAGAACAAATATTGCATTGACATCTTTCTTACCAAGTGGTATTAATCATATTTTTCCTAAGTTGGTTTTGCATTCCAATGTTCTATATTAATTGGGGAAACTATCGCTTTATGTGATCTTATTTTTTATATTGTACATTTTGGTGAACCCGACTCTTCTTACATACTTTTGATTTGGTGTCTAGATTTGATTTATATGCATTATGTTTTGTATATAGTTTTATAAAATTTAAATCTATTTCATTATTACATTTCCTTTTTATTCTTTCATATTTCAAAACAATAAAAAATACGAAAAAATTACATTCCATACATTATTGTATGTATTGTTCTGATTAAGTAAAAATAGGATTTGAAAGGTCTCGAAACTTGTACAAAGATCAGAAGATGTTCAATACTGATAAGTCATTAGAACAAAAAAACCAACAAAAACAAGGGCACACAACCCAACAAAAGACAACAAAAAGAGACTGTGAAGCAATCAGAGGCAAAGAAAGACAACATAGGCAAAAGACAACCGCAAAGAAAAAGCTAATTGATATCCAAATTTTTTGAGGCATGAACAGCAAGGAGGTCCATGTTTCCAGTTGGGTCCTCCAGGCCCATCTCTTTTTTCTTCGTGCTTGCTCTAGTCTGGTTACCAATGCCCATATCCTTGAAATCCTTTGTGTCCTCCCCTTTGTAGAGCTCTAGCTCCTCCGTGGAAGGCTTGCTTTGATCATCATAAAGGTTAATGATATGGGCACTCTACTCATAGTTCTTTATAATGGGATTTTCCAAATTTTTGACTTTCTCCTCCAGCCAGATAATTCTTTCCTCATATCTCTTGTTGTTGGCATTGAGCTTGTCGACAGTTTGTTCCAAATCCATCACTTTTCCACCCATTTCACCAAAAGCTTCCCCTTTGCGGATAGCCTCCATCCAGTCCTCCAAGCAAGTAGCCAAGGGCTTGTCTCCAAAAGTAGCACATTTGATCATGTTCGTTATCTTTTTCTGATCTTGGAGGTCCTCCTTGATGATCTTAATATCATGAGCAATAGATCCCAGGAAATGACCAAAGGAAATGATACTCTCCTTATGGTGAGGATCCATATTACTGTCAGTAGTCTTCCTAAGAGGACCATTGGTCCCCAACTTGGTCATTAAGGGGACTCATGCCAAAGGATTTCTCCTTCTCCTTACCTTTTTGATTGTCATGGGTGTCGGTCCTATCCTCTTTATCATTGTCATAGTCGACAGTGTTGCTTTTCCTGTTGCTTTTCTCTTTTCTTTGCAAGGTGTTCTCCTCTTCATCAGAAGAGTCAAAAAGCCCCTTTTTCTTGGATCCCCTGTTGTTGTCCATTTTTTCCCCTTTAATCCTAAGACTCTTCCTTTTTTTACTATTCTGGTTCTCATGCTCATCCTCAGAATTAGGGTAGTCGTCATCAAGAATCTCAATTTTTCTCTTAATAGAACTAACCCTATTATTACCTTTGCTTTTGCCTTCTTGTCTTCAGCAGTTCTTTCATCTTCTATATCAACCTCAAACATCCCATTGGAGCCCTCATCCTCATAATCCTCCTCATTAGGATTTTTACCTTTACTGATAGGTCGTGCAATATTTTTATCTTTCAGCTAATTGTAGAGAATGACCATGAGACCTTGATGGGAAGCATGATCACCTTTTGGGTCATCCTGAAGACTCTTAATAGTGTGATTCAAAGAGCACATCAAATAATAGGGAATACTAATAAAATCATCATGCCTAAAATGATTCAGGATGATGAAATGGTGGTCGTAGGCTCTAGAAAATCTCCCATCAAGGGTTATTATTGTATGTATTGTTGCTTACATTGTATGAATGGAGTTGTTATAACCATTTACTAGTTCAATTTCATGTTTCTTTCAAGAATCTCAAAATGTTTCCTTTCATGCATATGATGATAGTATAGTTCTTAATTTCATCCATAATAATAATATTATCTCCCCCAAAATTGATCCCACCCATGAGAAAACTTTAGCACAAGAAGAGCTTATTAACATTTCTTCAAATAATCTCCCTCCTAAGGATGAGATCTTGAAGGATGATGTTGATCCTTCTCCTCAATGTATCTCACTCATGAATATATTTTGGTGCAAGAGAAGGATAGTTTACTCTAATTTACTTCCCATCCCTTCCCTTTTAGGGATGAAGATTTAGTGAGTCATGATTATTCCTTTCTTGAAGAGTGTGTTACTCATAGTGATATTCCTACCCTTGATGATTTTCCTATTTGTAGGGATGAAACACTATAAAATAACATTAATTATTCTCTTCCTCATGAAAAATCCTTAATAAAATAAGATGATATTATGGTTGATATTTCTTCTAGTCCCTCTAGAGATGACATACTCATGTGCAATATTGATCCTTCTCCTAGAATGCATTGCCTTTATGAGGATGTTTTGGAGCAGAAGGAGGACATTATAAATACCTTTCTTAATATCACCTTTCTAAATATTGTCTTACTCATGAGGACACCTTAGAAGAAGAGAATAATATCATGACTATTCTCTTTAATATTATCCCTTCTAGTGATAAACCCATAAACAATCAAAAGCTTGATCAAGTCAATGTTGTAAATGTTTTTGGTATTGAAAACCCTAAGGTTGTTTTCCATCTTCATCAAGATACCCCTCAACCTCAAAATAAACTGGTCATTATGGTGAAAGGTGTCAACAACTTGACTATCACATAGTTGCTCATACTTATAACACAACAACTAATAGACAACCTACAAGTTTAGTTGTTCCCCCCCATTTATCAACTAATTCTTCATCCTACACCCCCTCTCCCTCAAAATCTTGGAAAGGAATATGATTTAGTATAACAAATCTATGCTACTACTACCAAGATCTCTCTTTAGGAGATTCTTCAAACTTCACCTACTTATCATGAAGTGTTACAACAAGACTTGAGAAATGTAACTGTCCAACCTCCTAGGAAAGATAATATAACTTCCACATTATAATTCATGAATGAAACTAATAATATGACACAAATTATGTTTTCTCAAGATGATTTGCCTCCTAGAGAAATTAAACATCAACATGATTCTCTTATGGCTTCTTTACTTATCAGTAATAATCTTGTTGGAAGAAATTTAATTGATAATGGCTCAAGACTTTATGCTTCTAGCATTGAATTTTTAAACAAGACTAATGCATATGTTTCTTTAATCAAACACAATTCTATTCATATCTATGCTTTAGCAATGTTGCTAAAAAAATCTTGGGTATTATTACTTTTCTTTTTAGGGTTGGTCCTATTATTTTATTGACACCTATTCATGTCATGCCCAATGCTCTCAAATATAACCTTCTTTTAGGAAGACCATGGTTACATGACATTCATTCTATTCCTTCAAAACTTCATCACAAAGTGAAGTTGATTTATAACAACACAATGTATACCCTTTTTGTTGATGATGAGATCCAAAATTGCTTATGAATTGAATCCAATTCTCCTTCTATTCCTACCCCATTTAAATAAAACATATCTTCTTCTCCTAAAAAAAATTCTTCTCTTACAAGTTCCATTTTTTATGATGATTGGGGATCATTATACTTTTAACCATCTTTTGCAGGTGAACACAAAGTTCCTAATTTCAACACAAAATACTTTAGAGGGTCATTGCCAACCTAATTCTCAATATAATTTAACTAACAATCTCAAACATAGTTTAGAATGTGTACAACAAATCTTGGAGACTCATGATAAACATATTGAAGCATTTGGTTTCAAATCTCCTACTTTGTCCTCATCTACTCCTTTATCATCTATCATTTCTCCCATGTCTATCTTTAATCAAGAAATCATTTTGTGTAACCTTCTTAGAGACAATTTGATTACTAGATCTAAACATAAAAAGAAACAAAGTCAAAATCTTGTGAATCTCCCTTTTTGCATGTATCATCAATATCATGAAAAATCTATTAATTAATTTCAATACTTTCATTACAAAATTAAAAAACTCATTGATAATGCTATCATTCACATAACATGTTGCAATGAGTTCATTTTCAATTCTAATTTCTCTTAATAATATTTAAGTTCCTATTATGTTGCTCCACATTATGTGACATTGTTAACCTATCCTTTGGAAGCTCATTTTCATGCATGGTGGAACAATTTTAAGGTGTTATCATACTTTATGCATAACATAATAGATCCTCTTTCTCCTTATCCTTGTCTCCACACTTGGTGGGAAGGTGTAGTATATCAATCTCTTGCATCCTTCTCTTAAGGATCCATTTTACCTTGGTTAAGTGACTTTTGTCTGTTATGTGATATCTGCTATTACATAGAAATGTTGGTTTACATTAAGAATTCTCTTCTATACAAGCGATATTAATCCTTGATCATAATCTTTTCATTGTTCACAATTGGGTACCCATGGTAAAAAAAATCCCTTTCCTTGGGGACTAAAAGTGTGTCATCCTTGATAATCCCTTTACCTAGAAATGGGGAATGTGTGAAATATTCCCTTCTTATTTCACATCTCTTTTTCAATATCTTTCAAGATGATCCCTTTTACACTTCTTGCATGGCATCTCTTTGTATTCATCCCTTCCTTGACCTCATAGGAGTTGTGACCTCTTTGTCTTGGACTAGGTGTTGCTTGTGGGATACCTCCTTAGTGTTAAAGGTGATTTATCCTTGTTTCTCTTTTCCTTATAATGTCAAATAGTCCTCTTTTTCCATCTTAAGGGAGGCCATATACAACCTCCTTATAGAAAATATTTGTTTTTACTTTAAGCATTCCAAGTAGAGTACACTAGCATAATATGATTTTATTGGATACAATGTTTTCCTTGGATATCCCTAAGATTGGTTGAACTAGCACAACACAACTTTCTAGCCTATTTGACCTCTCCTTTGTATACATTTTTTGGATTGAATGACTGACATAACACAATTTTCTAGACCATTTGACCTATTCTTTTTCATGGGTTGAATATCATAACACAAATTTCTAAACCATTCAACCTCTCATTTGGATAAATATTAATGAGTTGACTAGCATATGCTAGACCATCAAATCCCTCTTTACACTCTCTTTGATGGGTGGAACTATTATAACACAATTTGCTAGACCATTTCCCCCTCTCCTCCCTCTTCTATCTCTCTCATGGATCTGTTGGTATTAAGGAACACTGGGGGGGTGAATCATTGTTGTACTATTTTTAATTTTGGTTATTAGATTCTTCAACCATATTCTTAAATAGAATAGATACTGGATATATTTACTAGATTAGCATTTACTTATAACTTGATAAGAGGATCATAAGATAAAGACATGACAATAGGAGAAGAAGAGCCTTTTAGGGATCCTGATTAAATAGATCCTTTTGATATTTCATATTCTATAGCAGAAGCGCCTATAATGGATGATGAAGAAGTAGATAATCTTCAAGACCATTTTAATCTTGAGTTCCTTATATCAAACCTAGAAAGAGTTTTTTCTCTTAAAAATATACCCCCATTAGCCTTTGCTAACTTCTAGGGCCTAGTTATAGAAGACCTTGATACTTTTATATTCAAATTTAATATTTAATGTTTAATATATGACTATACCACTATGCTCATAGAATTGTTCTTTCTAAATACCTTGAAAGATAATTTGTTGAGATGGTTTATAGGCCTTGAGAGGAATCCCATCACTAGTTGAGGAGAAATTAAGGAAAGATTCTTAAAGAAATATCAAGACTATTAAGAGGTGGAGTACTAGAAAAGAAGACATTTTTAGAATAACTTAGAGAGAACATGAACCTATAGAAGATTATATAGAGATATTTTAGTTTATCATGAAGAAGTATAAGTAGAGTTGTCTGCATTATAAGTTTCTTAATCTTTTATTTTTGAGAGGAGTTAATGAGGAATATATTAATGCATTAAACTTAATGAGAGGATGTGATATTACTTAGGATACCTTTGAAGATATGTGTAAGCTATCTATAAGTTATTCTTGATCAATAATAAAGAAGAATATAAGCACAAGGTTACTACCTACTTTGTAAATTAAAACAATGCATCTTGGGTGGAACTCAATAACCTATTTTTAGATAAAAAGAAAGATAGAATTAGTCACCTTGAAATGTAATTTGATACCCTTCATATTAAGAAGAGTCAAGAGAAAGTTTTTCCACTATCCTATGGTAATAAATTCCCTAGATTCAATCAAAATTTTATGACATAAAATTTTTAATCATGGGGACCCATGTCTAATCAACCATGATAGTGTAATTCTAGCTTTAATTAGGAACCTTAGGAAAGGGGATGGCCTTATTAATCTTAGTATCAAGTACCTATTTTTAACCAATAGTAAGGATCATGTAATCTATAGTCATAACCTTGGAGAGGGAATAAATAGTGGTCACAAGACAATATGGTATAACCATAACCAAAGTAGAATTTTAATCCATAACTTGCTCTACTACCTAATACATTTACTCAACAACAAGCCATTATTCCAATCCAAAACGTTCCTTACTCCATGCAATAAAGAGGCCCATAATTTCCTACCCAAATTGCACCCAATCCTAATAGTAATCATGTTCAAAAAGATTATTCTAATAATGTCACTCAATACCCAACCTATATTTTTAAAATTAGTCATGTCCATCTCCATTTGGTAAAGACTCTTAATGGCCCAAAAAATGTAAAATAATTGAGATATTTGATGATGACCCAACAATTGACATCGCTAACCAAGTACAATCATAACCAACACATGACCATGATGGAAAAAATAAAGAGCCTCCATTTATAGGTTGACTGGTCACTCAAAATATTATCCAAAGCACCATTTGACTTGATAGAGAAACTTAAGGATATATATCACAATAGCTAGCTCTTACTTGGGAGTAAAATCGAAAGAGATTCAACATGAAATTAGAATCTCAAAGTTATAAACATTAGGAAACAAAATATAAAGACCAATCAAAATAAAATTGGAAAAATGAAAACACATAGGTGGGAAAGAAACTTAACAAAACCAAGGACACAGACCAAATCTAAAAAATCTATACTAATATGATAAAAAAATTGGGTATCTATTTTTAAGTTTGATATAAATTCAAATCTTGCCTATTGTAGGAAAATAGAAAGATTATCCCATCAATATAAATATGCTTGAAAGTGTTATTTTTGCATATTGGACATCTTTAAAAGGGAATTTTCATAGAGAACCAAATTTTCTTTTTTCCCCTTTAGGCTATCTCTACTTATCCCAAATTAGCACCATATATCCCTCCATGAGGTTTTCAAGCCTTGATTTTCTTTCAAAAAATTTCTTCATCCTTTCTTGGAGTAATGTAATATTTCCTACCATATCATTCCTTTTCTCCTCAATTTCAGCTAGATACATAATTCTTTTTTACAAGAAATCCTTAAATTGTTCATTCTTCACCATAGTTTGCAACTTAGAGGTTGATAATGCTAAAGGAAGTAGCAACACTAAACCAATACCATATACTATCTCAAAAGGTAACATGATATTTTCTCTCTTTTGCATAATTCTATTTTCCTACAACAATTCATACAACTTTCTATTCTAATTCCTATTATTTTCATTCATTAGCTTCTTCATGATTAACACCAAACTCTTGTTAGTGGGTTCAACCTATCTATTCACTTGGGGACAATAATCTAATGAGTAGGTCATTGTGATTTTGTGTTCATAGTAAAAAGAGAAAAAATTTAGATGAGGAAAATTTTGTGGCGTTATCTAGGACCAACTTGAGAAAAACTCCAAAATGTACAAGGCTATTTTTTCTAATGAAGTTACAAACCATTTCTAAACTAGTTTTCTTAATTGGTATGGCTTCCACCCACTTAGTAATGTAGTTTGTCACCTTCAATATATGTGTATGTCAAACAGACTAGGGTGGGTTGATTGGTCCCACAAAATCCAATCCCTATTATTGGATTGGCTCTTCAATAACTACTAGATTGAGTGGAAGCATTGGCAACTGTAGTCTACCAATAAATTATTTACACTTTTCATATCTAGCCACTCAATGACACACATCTTTGAACATTTCAAGACAAAAAATCCATTGCCTCAATATTTTAAAGGAAGTCATGGTTGATGATAAATGGGCCCCATTGACCTCATTATGAAATTCCTCAAGAAGCTTCTATTATTGATCCTGTCGATGCATCTCAATAAAGTTCCATCCATACTAATTTTGTTAAGACTACCATTCCACATAGTGTATTTGGTTTCTTTCAACTTTATTTCCCTCATTTCTTAAAGGGATAAATGTGAAGGACATTCACCATAAGTTAAGAAGTATGCAGCATTAGAAAACTAAGGATCTTGTAAGTTTATTAGAAGGAACATTTTGAGAGTTATTCAAACACTTCTAGTTTATTTTCAATCATTAATTTAGACAACCCTCATCCCCTAGCCAATTTTGTTGGTTCGGTTTCAAAATTATACTCCTATACCTTTTCCACCCATGTTCCTATCTTGTTGGAGTTGATATCTTGTTGTGTAAGAAGAAATTTATCTGTTAGGTTAGGGGCATTAATTGTAGTGCAAGAGTCAAGATATAAAACCCAAATTGTTTAATTTACTTGACTACTAAAAATGCATTTTTTTCTATCTATAATTAATTTAGCTCATACTTCTTTAGTAGAATGCTCATAAAGACAATTAGTGCTTCAATATTTGGTTTATTTGAATGTAATAGAATAGATGAAATGGTGTGTTCAGGCACATAGTAATAAACAATAAAATATTTATTAAAATATGGATGAACTAAGACTATTGCATGTATAATGGATTTCTTGATATCTCTTAAGGATTGCCTACCAATATTTTAGGAAATTGACATGGCCAAAAAAGGATTGAACACATGTTCAATTGGATGGTAAGCTCAATTATCATATAGTTTTAACTTGCTTAGGATTGATCCTTATTCCTTCCTTTGAGATAATATGTCCTTTGAGCTTTCCTTTAGTGATACAAAACACCAACTCTTTTGAATTCAGTGAAATACCATGTGTTTGAATTCCCAATTAGATCAATGGCTAAGCTAAAAAACTCAACTCAAGGATTGGACATCCAGACTAAGAAACTATATTTCTCATGGTGAAGGTTCATTTACTTGTTAACTGAGGGAACATGTAATTGAAATGGGATGTCACTATATGTGCACTAAGTCCCTACCAAAGCCATTCTATTGTTAGAATAACAATGTCTCAATCAACTAAAGTGGGGGGGATTGAATTAGTTGACGTAGACTTATTAAAAATTAATTCCAAATAGAAACCTTATACATAATGAAAAACAACCATAACATATGTGAACATAATAAAACCAATATTTGTTTTTGAGGAAAAACTTGTTAAGGGAAAAACCCCAATGTGGATGGTACCCACAAATCAGTACTATGAGTATAATAACCAAACAAAGAGTTCCATCCCTATTAGGAGATGATTAAGTAAAATACTACAGTCCTTGTTAGAGGAAATACCCTGTTAGGAGTCACAACCCTATTAAAGGTTTATAAAAAATGGCTCATAGATTGGTTACTTGACCAAAGGAAGGTTAAATCCACCTTCGGGACTCACTATCCAAAGATTTGAAAGATTTACAATAATATTATCTGAACTGAATTTCTAGAACTAACCTCTACCAAGACAATCCCTTCCTTGTGCCTCAATGCACAACCTCTACTCTACATCAGTAGTCATTTCCTTGTTCCTCAATGCACAACCTCTGATCTACATTAGTAGTCCTTGTAGCTCGCAAGCTCACACATCACCTACACTTATAATCATAAGGAAAGACTTCCTTATATACAAGTTACATTCATAATTCCTAGGTTAGCCAATTATAGGACCTCTCCCATAAAAAATTATGTAGACCCATGAAAAGATACACACAACATCCTTAAAAATCTTACAAAAACTATAATTCATGAAATAGTCAGACATAACACTGATCCATGCATAATTATTTAGGAACATGCAACCACTCTTGGGTCAGCTTCCGAATAGATCTTCACTAAGGTACATGCCACATATGACATCATCAATCACACTAGCACTCTATGATTGCATAGTAGACTCTCCTATGTGTCTTCTATCATTCCCCAAGATTGCAAGGTTTAATTCATTCCTACACTAAAGTTATACTGCAACTACTGAGACCAACTCTGTGAGTTTCCCATTCACTGGCCCTGTAATCAATCTTCACCAAGTCATCCATAAGTAGAGAAAATGAGCATATAAACATATACAAACATAACTAAAAATAGTAAACATGTTATGCTACACAAAGCTTAGTTTTCAAGAGTAAAGTGTCTGTACATTGTCTGTACAATTCTCTACAACCTGTCTATCGAGTCTATCTGCAAATTTTGAATTCCCTTACTAAAACATATGTTGACATCAATGACAAAATAATGAATGTCAAAAACATAGGATGTAACAATTCCAACAATTTCCCCCTTTGGAATTGATGGCAACATATGTGAAAAATAATCAATCCAAAAAGTAGCCTTTCTTTAAGACCTTTAACTACTAGGTGCAAGATCACCTTGATTTGATTAGCTATGTTCAAACCATTACTCCCCTGAGGAGTAAAACCTCTGCATCAAGTCAAAAAATGATATAGCTTTGATTTATAAAGGACTTGTGCACTACTACATTTCCTTAATTACCTCCAGGTGGGGTTCTAACCCCAAGCTTACCTTTGAGATATTCAAAGGTATCTTTATTCAGTGGTTTGGTAAAGATGTTTGTGATTTTCTCCTTTGTTCTTACACATTCAAGCTTCAACTCTTTCTCATTCTCTTTCACCTTATCCCTTAGAAAATGACACTTAATTGAAATATGCTTTTTTTAGTGCATCACAAATTTTTTTGACATATTCACTGTACTTGTGTTATCATAATGTATGATAACTATTTTTCCAAGGCTCACACCAATGTCCTTCAACATCTATTTCATCCAAACAATCTATGTACAATTAATTGTAGTAGTGACATACTCTGATTCAACTATTGACTAAGCTATACAATCCCACTTCTTGCTTAACCAAGAAACCAACCTCTTCCCAAGGAAAAAGTCTCTCCCGCTTGTGCCCTTCCTGTCATTTATACTACCTGTCCAATCTACATCAGTGTATGCTTCTAATGCAAAGTCTTTTGATCTATCATACCATAGGCCAAGATCAATTTCTCCCTTTAGGTATCTAAATATCCTTTTGACTACATCAAGATGTGTTTCCTTTGGATCTTCCTAAAATCTAGCAACAATTCCAACTACACTTACTATATCAGGTCTAGTATGAGTCAGATATTGAAGACCTCCAATCATAGATCTATATTATGTCTGAGGCTCACCATTTGTCTCATCTAAAGTAGAAAAATTATTTCCTATTACCATGGGACTTCCAACTTGTTTACTATCATCCATGCCAAATTTCATTAGCAATTTCTTAAGATACTTGGTTTGAGATATGAAAATCCCATTCTTGCTCTAATTTATTTGCATTCTTAGGAAGAACTTTATCTCCCCTATCATAGATATATCAAATTCACTTTTCATCTTTTCTACAAACTTCTTACTCATAACATCATTACCTCCAAAGATAATGTCATCAACAAAGACTTCTACTATCAAAATGTCTTCATCATTGTATCTCAAGTACAAATTTCTATCTGCATTACTTCTTTTGAAACCAAGATGTAATAAATACCTGTTCGATCTAGCATACCAAGCTCTAGGTGCTTGTTTCAAACCATATATCACCTTCTTCAATCTAAATACCATTCCTTCATTACCTAATAGAGGAAAACTATTAGGTTGCTCAATGTAAACCTCATCTTCTAAGTCACCATTAATAAATGTTGACTTGACATCCATCTGATAGACCTTGAAATCATTATATGTAGCATAGGCTAGGAGTAACCTAACTACTTCCAACCTCACAACTGGTGCAAAAGTTTCCTCAAAGTCAATTCCTTCTTATTGTGAATATCCCTTGCACACCAATCTGGATTTTTTTTTGGTTATAATGCCATATTCATTCATCTTATTTCTAAACACCCATTTTGTGCCAATAAAATTCTTGTCTTTAGGTCTAGGATCCAATTCCCAAGTATTATTATTTTTTATCTGATCCAATTATTCCTCCATTCCTTTGATCCATGATTCATCTCGACAAGCTTCATTAGTAGTCTTTGGTTCAACCTGTGAAATCAAACAAATTTCATCCCTAGTTTGAAACCTTGTTCTAGTGCCTTCATTATTGTCTCCAATGATCTGGTTATGTGGATGATTCCTTTGTACATATTTAGGTGTCCTAGACACCTCTTCCTGCTCATCTAGATTCATATCTATCATCAAAATTTCTTATGATTGGTCCTGATTTATTTCCAGTCCTTGTCCTTCATTCTAACCTTGATTTTGACTCTATTTTCTTTGATTTAGTCTTTCTTCCCTTTTTGGACCATGAGAATTAACTTCACAAGCTCTTTCTTGTACTTGAAATTTTCATAATTTATAACATTTGCACTTTCAATTTTTCTAGTTCTCAAATTATAGCATCTATATGCCTTACTCTTTGTAGAATACCCAAGGAATATACCCTCATTACCCCTTTCATCAAATTTCCCTATGCTATCATTGCTTCTAATGTAACACTTGCTACCAAATTTTTTGAAATACTTAACAGTAGGGGTATGACCAAACTATAGCTCATAAGGTGTCTTACTAGTACCATCTCTAACCTAAACTTGATTCATTGTATATACTACAGTGTTAACTTCCTCTCTCTAATTCATGTGTACAACTCTATAAAGAGTAACCACATCATTTTAGAGTAACCATCTATAAATAGAATGAAATACCTATTGTGTGTGTAAAAATTGTACCTGTTCAGAAGACACAACACATCAGTAAAACATTATTGATCAATAATAGAAAAATATGCAGTAAATAGATATATCATTAACTAGGTGATTTACTTCCTTCTAGTAGACGTGAGTATGGTATCCTCAGAATTTAACTGAGATAAATGACAATGAAATGCCTAAATGAAGGATTTGAATGCAAAAGCTATGAGATGGATGCAAGATTTATCTATATTTTTGGATTTTCTATGCAATAACAACAATTGTAAGCTATATGAAATTGATCTAAAAACTTGATGAAAATGAATTGAATCTAGCTATGAATGCAAAAACAAGAAAAATAATGTTAGCAATGAATCTCAAAAGGTTGCACAATTTCAAGAATTTGACAGTATAGTGCTTCTATTCTCCAAATTGCACATGATCGTTTGTGAAGGACTAAGGGCTGTTTATGTAGAAATCTAGGTTGGAGAACTCATGGAAATCCAAAAATCACTCCCTGATCAACTTGAATTGATTGGTGAGTTATCAGGAAATTAGAAATAATTATCTAGTAAAATCATGCAAATCAGCTTTTTAACTCATAATTGGAAGTTGAGATCACTCCAATCTTCTTTTCAACTCACAATCACATGTCGAGTTTGGAAAGTTAACAAAATGAATTCAATAGTTGATTTTGAGTTTAACTGATCTTCTAATTTTTGCATAGATAATTGTTGATTTATTTAATTTCCATGTGTTTTATTCTCAACTTAACTGATTTATTTAATTAAATAACTGATTTATGGGTTAATCAATTGTTAAATCAAACTTTATCCAAAATTAAATCATTAAATTTAACAATTTGATTTTAATCAATTAAATAAATATTCAATCGATTATTTTTAGAAATTGTGATTTATTATCAAATAAATAATATTAATTAAGAATAATGTTAATTAAATCTAATTAAAATAATTAAGTGGCTGAATGAAGTTTAATTAATTAAATATTCAACATATTTAATCAATTGTACTTAGGATAAATAAAATAATATCATTTATCACCAAATAATATTTAATCATAGATCTAATTAGGATAGATTAGTTATTTAGGAATATTCCTTGATGCAGAATTGAAATAGGATCAATTAGGGTTTTGATAATTCAATGTGCACATGTACCTTAGGTTAGGGCTTTAGGGTTGATTTTGATCGATTTGTGGATGTAGGAGGCCAATGGTACTGAAGCCCATTTTTGGGGTATTACATTTTTCCCCTCTTTAAATTACTATGTGAAGTGCAGTGGTTCAAAGATAAATCTATTTTGATGAGACCTAGACTCAATTATGTGGTGGAGAAATTGATCCTGAAAGATTATCTGATTTAGAGAAAGAAATTGATTGAAAGATTTGAAGATATTGATTTAGGTCCCTGATTGATCGAAGAATCGAGATGATGTTAATGGTAACAAAAATAAACCTGTGATTACGAAGAAGTGATAAAACACCTGATCTGAACCTATGATTATGAGGAATTGATTATCTTGACTCTAGACTTGCTTGTCTAAAGGAATCAAAAGGATGCCAAATTCAAACCCTTTATTTACGAAGAATCAAGGAAATATCACAACTGAACCGATGGTTATGAAGAGCTAATACGGTTTACAAGATTAAGAGAACACTAGATTGATATGGATTTTGATGAATCTGATATGCCCCAAGTGATGAGGACTTTTGATGAGTCAATAATTATACATGGTTGTTGTCTTGATTGATGAAGAAATTTTGAAGAAGACAAATTTGATTAATGGTTAATGATATATCTGTTTACTGTATATTTTTCTAGTCTAACTGTGAGATAAGCTTTGCTTAACAAATATTTCAATGGATCAATCTTTGCTACTAGTTGTGTGGTATGGGCTAACATGTAGTGCCTCAATTTCTATGATGCAAAGATCACAACTAGACACACCTTCTCTATCATTGAATAGTTATTTTCACAAGCCACCAATTTTCAACTGATATAGTAGATAAATCTTTCCCATTTATTCTTGTCATGTTGCACTAGCAATGCCCCCAGTGATGTATTTGTAGTAGAGACATACAATATTAATGGCTTTTCCTAAATAGGAGGCATCATAATTGGTGGATTTTCTAAGTATTGTTTGATATGATTGAAGTTCTTCTCATATTCTTCACTCCAGTTGTAAGTCACACCTTTATACAATGTCTTAGTGAAAGGTTGTGATATGTTAGCTAACTATGATATGAAGCACTTGATAGATTCTATCCTCCCTTGCAGAGTGTGCATTTGACTGATGTTCTTAGGAGGTTGCATCTCCATGATTGCTTTGACTTTTGTTGGATCTACTTCAATACCTTTCTTTGAAACAATGTACCCTAGAAGATTTCCTGAAGTGACACCAAAGGCACATTTCTTAGGATTTAGTTGGAGACTAAATTTTTCCATTCTATCCAGTATTGTACCCAAGTTGGCTAGATGTTTAGATCTTTTAATTGATTTATCCAAGGTGTCATCAACATAGTCTTCCATATTCTTATGCATCATATCATCAAAGATAGACATCATGGCTCTTTGATAAGTAGCACCAGCATTCTTAAGACCAAATGACATTACATTCCAGTAAAAAGTACCCCATGCATAGGTGAAAGCTTTATTCTCTTGATCTTCTAGAGCTATCTTGATTTGATTGTATCCAGAGAAACCATCCATTAAAGAGTACATTTCAAATCCCATAGTCATGTCCACTATCATATCAATGTTTGGTAGTGGAAAATCATCCTTAGGGAATGCTTTGTTTACATCTCTGAAATCTATGCATACTCTAATAGATTTATCTAGTTTTGATATGGGAACTATGTTTGAGATCCATTCTACATAATCTATGACCTGAATAAATCTGGCTTTAAGCAATTTCTCAAGCTCAGCTTTGACAAGGAGTGAAACATGAGGATGCATTTTACGCAACTTTTCTTGATTGGTCTAACTTCTGGAGCTATAGAAAGATGATGCATGATGAGATTAGGATCCAATCCTGACATATTTGAATATTTCCATGCAAAGTTGATCTTTTTCTCTGTTAAGAATTTTGTGAATGCCTATTTTTCCTCTTTTGACAGAGATTGTGCTACATGAATTAATTGAGGTTCCTATGCTATGCCTAGATTGATAGGCTGAGTTGGTTCTATCAAAACTGGCAATCTATCTTATAAATGACTCGGAAGGACATCAAATATCTCATTCGTAGGCACCTCAGAGAGGTTTTCACCTTCATATACATCTTTTGTTTTTACTATTTTGGGTTTTGAGACTGCCACATAGTGGTTTTCACCCTTAGAAATATTTTTCTTTTTTCTTTTATTCTTTTGACTGAGATATTTGATATCTGACTCCATCACGACAATGAGCTAGGTTTTCTAATGGAAGTCATCATGGGTTCTACTACATTTAGGTAGTATGCTAGAGCATAGTCTGTTTGAAAAGTATGGATGTCTTGGTTTGGATTATTGGATGTTTGGTCCATAAGTTCAGGATGTTGAATAGTAAGTGTAGGAAAGGATTGGCTGATAATGTTTACACATACAATGTTTTCATCATTGGCTCTGATCTGAGTCTTGAATTTAAAGGTGATATTATGACTCAAGATATTTAGTTCATTAAGTGTCTCAACGTCATCGTTGGATCCTACATTAGTAATAAGTGAATCAGACTCACGAGGTCTGCCATGTCATTCTAGACTCACTTCAAACCTAGGTGTGTATTGGTGAATGACATCAATATGTTTATCTATGATAATGTCCTCTTCTATTTCTGAAATGACTCCCCATTCATAGTCATTAGATTCTTCATTGGGATCCCTCGAAAAGTGAAGAAATGTGTAAAATTAGGATGAATCCCCCAAGCAGGGTTGCCTTCAAAGTCTGAGAAGAATGCATATTCATGAGAATATATCTTAGAATCACTGAGTGTCCCAAATGTCTATTGTGAGAGGTATACTTTATTCTTCTAGTTTGTTTTCAGGACTAGTCAGTTCTTGTGTGGTGCTGTCTCTTGTGCAGTAGTAGGTTCTTGTGTGTCTACCATGCTGATTCTCTCTTTAGGTTTCTTTTTTTCATTAATAAGGTCTAAGATGTGTTGAGATATATGTTTATAAGGAAAAACATTAGTTGTGTCTAAATTATCACTGTCTGAGTGTTGTGTTTCTTCCTTTTGCTGACTATCTGTTCCTGGTTTTATCTGTTCTATGACATGTGTAGATTTTCCACTGAGATGGAAAGGTTTCTTATGATAACCTATGCCTATAGTATCTTTAGTTGTCCTCCCACAATGTTCAATGGGTTTGATGATACCTTTGCCTCTTGTTCCCAGAGGTCCTTTTCTAGTGTATCCTATTTTAGACATTAGCTTGTGTCTTGGTCCATAAGGAATGTTAGGTGATTTAGAGTCACACTTTTGAACTACTTGTTGTAATACCCCAAAAATGGGCTATAGGTTCATTAATCTCCTACATCTTCAATTTGAACGAAATTGACATCAAAGTCCTAACCTAAGGCACATCTGCACATTATCGAATTTTAATTGAATTTATCCTAAATTCTGCATCGAAGAATATTTGTAGCAATATTCTTATTTATCCTAATTATTCTTAATTTAATGATTATTTGGCGATGAATCCTATTTATCCTAAAATTTGATTAATTAAATATTCTGAATATTTAATTAATCAGATTTAATACTACCACTTAATTGTTTAATTAAATTTAATTAAATTTATTCCTAAATTGTATTATTTAATTTTGACAATAAATCTAAAATCTCATGACTAATTGATTAAATTCTTATTTAATTAATTAATGTCAGTTGTCAATTTTTAATAATATAGTTTTAGAATAAAGTTTGATTTAATAATTGATTAAACCATAAATCAATTGTTTTAATTCAAAAATCAGTTAAGTTGAGAATAAATCACTTTATTTTTAAATTAATTTATAATTAAATCACGCACAATCAGAAAAGCAGGCAACTAGAAATTAACAATCAATTTTAAATTGAAACTCAACATCTAATGATGAGTTAAAATCTGATCTAAACTCTATTTTGAGTTAAACCCTGCTTTTGCATGATTTTTATGAGTTAATTATCTCTAATTTCTTGATAACTCAAAAATCAACTCGAGTTTATCAAGAGTGATTTATGGATTTTCTCCTGCATCCTCAAAGCCCTGGATTTTTATAAAATCAAGGCTTAGCTCTTCACAAAGGTTTGCTCATTTTATCTCTCAAGCTGGCTGGCTAATCAACACTTGAATTTGCACAATTACTCTGGCGAATTAGCAATTGAAGGATTAAGCACTTGCGACAGGCGATTTGTGAGATCTTTCATAGTTGATCATATTTTTTGCATAGTTTCATATCATAGATTTTCATATCATTCATATCATTAGATAAATCTACATATCATTCAATTTCATTCATAGCTTAGATTCATATAGTTTTTCATCCTAATTGCATACAAAATACAAAAAAAATAGATTAATTTGCATTCATACAGTTTTTCATTCTTTAGCATTAAATCCTTCATTTAGGTGCTGCATTATCACTGATCTCGATTTCAATTTGAGAACATCATACTCGCACCTACTAGAAGGCAGTAAATCGCTTGGTTAGCATAGTTTCAATTACTTGCAGATTTTGATTTTTGCTAACCTCTAATGTTTTACTGAAGTGTTGTGTCTACAGCTAGGTACAAAATTCACACACACATTTTTTACGCCCACCGTGGGGTCGTAAAATGGGTTTCCCTTTTGTTCTATCAATTTTATGTCTTTTTCTATCAAAACTACAGTTTTTAATTTTTTGTCTGTACTTCCGTACATCCCTGTATGGATTCTCGCGTGAGATTTTTCATTGCATCACATGAAGTTTTTCTAGTTTCAGCACTTCCTCATGTGGGACCACATCTTTTGTTGTGTGAGATAGTATACTTCCTCACACAGGATCGCATCCTGACTCGTGCAAGATTTTACATCCAGAGACACAAAATCTATAGATCTATACTTTCAAATTATTGATTTATGATGCTTACTATTTGCTATTGATTTGTCTTGATTTTGTGCTTTCAGAGACCGAATTATAGAGTTTTCAGATGTGTGCTAAATTTTGGATTGCAGAGCATTGGAACTGAGGTATTCTACTATGATCTAATAACACTTTGATTTGGATTAAAATGAACTCTCACATGTCAAGCTTGTGTGACTTTTCTTGCTTTCATATCATAGACTTCATTTTGGGCTATAAAATGAACATAGATTTTCTTTTTTCATATCTGTTACACATAGTAAATAGGCCCTATGGACACTATTTGCGGATGATCTTGAGAGATCAAGCTTCTGTCTCTTGTTTATTCATACGAAGCTCTTCTTGATGAAGGATCCCCTTGTAGGTAGGGAAGGTACTGAGATTATCTTGCATTCTACTAAATTTGTGCGTCTTCAACTTTTGATTGATACATTCTCTCTTCAGAGAGGTTGATAGATCATAAGTGATTGACATCATAGATCTTTGTGAGATAATTTTAGTCTTAGTGTGTTAGATTAATTTGTTTGCTTTGTCTTGGTTAAAAGTGAAAAGGCTAGAGGACTATGCTCTACTCCCTTGTTGGGTAGTATCAGAAACTTAGATCCTTGAATCTGGAACTAGTCCCCATGTGGACATTCCCAATTAAGGGTTAACCGTAGTGGACATTCCCTTAATTGGGTCAACCACATGGGAGGAACCTCAAGCAGTAATAGCCATTTTCACCGTGGTAGCAACAGCCACTATATAAATGTCCTTGTGGAGGAAATCTTCACAGGTGTGGTCTCTTGTTGAGCTGTCAGATCTCCATAGAAGCTCTTGATTGATTAAATTCTCAGAATGTGTCAAAACCCCAGTGCACCTAGATTGGAGTTCACCCTCTTGAGATCAAAAAAGTTGCAGAGTCAGACCATTACTACAAACCCTAGTGAGGCAAATTTTTCATTTTCTAGGAATATGTGCGTTATTAAATTTTTTTTTGGAACATACACAAGTAGCATTTCTAGGAATTAACACAATAAGTCACTATTGCTTGTTCATGCACAAGGTTGCTTTTGCCCTTGTTAATTGTTTTTAGATGATTGCTTGCTTCCCTTGCTTGCTATTTTGTGTGCTTGATATCTTCCTGGTTACTTGAGATGAACTATTACATGAATCTTCAAAAACTAGACAGAGAAAATCTTGCAAACAATCTGATACTGAAAAATTGAAAAATTGCAAAATCTGAGCAAAAATCCTTTTTGGTGTGAGAATTGAATATTCTGTTAGAGAACAACCAGCGCTGTGTCTCAAAATTTGTGCCTCAAAAACTATGCCAAAAACTGTCAAACTTTGTCCTTTTATCGCACGAGATTCCAATTTTCTGAGTATTACCTCACGCGAGACAACATATTCTCACATGTAGCTTGGTACTTCCTTGTGTGGGGTAGTGTTTTCTCATGCAAGACTATTCCCAAATTTTCAAAATGGCAAGCTAATTCTTGTCAGTTGGTCAACTTTTTGTCAGATTTGATTTTTGTCTAGGGCCTGTATGCCTATGTTCCTATTGCACATTGCCTGAAATTGGATGTCTAGAGTTGAGAAACAAATCTTGGAATCTGTCAAGAAAATCATTGTGTCAGAAACAAAGCATAACCTATAACAAATCCATTCATTTTCCTAAAGTGATCTCTTGAGTTTGATTTAGCCTTCTGATTTATCGATTTGAGTCTTTTTCATCTTTTGTCAAAACCTTGTCAAAATTATCTTCAAATTCAGTCTTCTTACTAAATGGCTAAGTGTTGTGAGCTCATGCCCACCATCTGTTGGGTGTCTACCCACACTACTATGGAACAATATCCTTCATTTACATTTGATCTATTCTTCAATCAATTCAATCTTGACAAGGTTGCATCATTTGATCTTCTTGAATCAATTCATTCTTCAGTTGTCTTCATCTTATTCTTTTGCTTCACCCAAGGTTAATGGTGGAAACTAGAGCTTCCTTGCACAAGAAATCTAGAGAAGCACTCAATACTATACCCTTGACTACTCACATGGGTCCAACTCTTAAACAACTCTACAATTTAGGTCATTACGAAGACGACAGTCTTGGCAATTTTTGATTGAAAATTGGTTACATACCCCCTCCATCAACTCACGGAAGTAATCAACAAACTCCACCTCAATCTATCCTAGGGAGTCCTAAAAATCCTAACATGTCTCATGAAGGGACAAACCATGGTTCTCAAGGACCTCACTCTCAACATGGTATGGATCAAGAACCTACACCTTCTGAAATTGCTCGATATCAAAACAATGATGAATTCAAGAGAATGATGAGGCATTTCTTGAAAGAAGATAGAGAGGCATACTTTTTAGAGCTAGCTCATCAAGGAGCTAAACTTCCTCCAAACTTTAATGTTGAGAATATCATCATGCATGAGGAAGAAACCCCTATCATGGCTATGATGAAACAGATGCATGCTATGCAAGTCAAACTTAACAAATTTGAAAAAGAAAAGGAACCTAAAGATTTTTCCATGGAGGCCCTATGCCCTTTTCCCTTTGATAAAGACTTGTACATATTGCCATTCCCTAAAAGAGTGGAGATGTCTAAATATGATAAGTGTGATGAAAACTTTGATCCTCAAGATCATGTCAAGGAATTCTGTACTCAATCTATGGAGTTTATGCATGAACCAACCTACTTAATGCATCTTTTCCCTCAATCTCTGGGAGGGTCAACCATTCATTGGTTCTCAAAAATGCATCCTACTATCAAAAATTTTAAGGAGTTAATCAAATTGTTCTATCAACAATACTCCTACAATATCCAGCATCCGGTCACCATGATCGACATCTACAATCTAAAACAATATCTAGGAGAACCATTCCTGACATTTCTTAAGAGATGGAGGAAGAAAATTTCTCTATATGCTAGACCCATTCTAGAAATTGAGAAGCTAGAAATCTTCATCAATAATCTTGTTCCAGAAATCAACTACCCTTTACAAGTGCAAAATCATACATCCTTTAATAAGATGGTAGAAAATTCAATCAAAATTGAGAAAGTACTTGTGCAAAAAGGAGACATATCACTTCAAAAGGACAAGTATGAATCTAGATCTAGTTCTAAAGACAAAGGCAAACACTAGAATAAGAACAAGGGTGTCATCATAGATGGCATTGTTGATACTATTCGTGCCCCATCTAAGGCACCTACTTTCAATCTCACTATTGGCACCCAAGCCATTAAATCTTCTGAAGCTAAAGCAAGAGAGTCTAACAAGAAGTCATCTGATTATAAAACTTAGGCTACAGATCCTAACCAAAAATTAACTCCTCTTAGAGAATCCTTGGAATCCACCATGAAAACTCTATTGGCTAAAAAAATCATCTACTTGCCTAAGATAAAAGTCTTTGATCCTGAACCTAAACCGAAATGGTGGAGAGAGAATGATTTCTGTGACTTCCATCCCAATAAGGGCCATAAGACTAATAATTGCATTCGCTTGAAGCACATCATACAAGATAAAATTGATAATGGAGAAATCACAATTGACAATCATAAGAGCAATAATGATCATACAACATTCACTGAACCATTTCTGAAACATGGTAAAGAAGATTCTTCTTCTCAGCCTAATATGGGTGCTAAAGTCAATCATGCCTACTTTGGAAATAATGTTGTTATCAATATGGTTGAACCAAGTCTATCTAAGCATTGCAATGTCATCACAATTGTAAGAAAAGATAGAGAAAACCCATCAGCTAATGCATTTACTCGATCACAAGTTCAGGCGCATCTGCAAGGACAAATACCAGATTCATCCAATGTCCCTAAGGTCCCTTTCAATCTTTCATCTGCTTCTAAATAGAAGGCTACATCTAATCTTCAAATCCTAAAGACACGAGGCCTACATCATACAGTATTGTCCAACAACTCCAACATGCAAATGCCAAAATCTCCATGTTTGAGTTTCTTTGAATATCTACAGCTCATAGAGCCATTCTAGACAAAGCTCTGCTTGGATCCAATGTTCTTGATAACCTTGATTTAGATAGATTCCAGACTATGGTTGGTCATCTTACGTCTCCATAGTATATTTCCTTTTCAAAGGAAGATGATAACTCCTTAAGTCATTTGCATAACCAACCCTTGCATATTGAAGTCTTGATCCAAAACTGTCATGTCAAACGTGTGTTGATAGATGGGGGCACTAGTCTTAACATTTGTTCTTTTAGCTTGATTACACAATTAGGATTTTTAGAAATGGCCATTGATCCTACAAAGAAGATAACTATCAAAGAATATGATGAGAAAGAAAGGTCTTCCAAAGGAATAAATGTCTTACCCATCAGAGCTGGTCCAATCATCAGAGATACTATATGTCAAGTTCTTGATCTACCTTTGGCTTACAATATCCTTCTAGGAAGACCCTGGATACATGAAATGAAAGCTATTCCTTCTACATACCATCAGTGTTTGAAATTTCCTTATGAAGGAGTAGAGGTGACGATTCCAATGGATCTATATACAACTTGCAACGCATTGAAAGAAAGTGCTGATAAGCTTGTTCCTAATAATAGAGAATGTTCCACTAAGAAACTAGACGTTGCTTCAATAGCCAAGATAGAATACATTGCTAAAGAGGTTAAAATCAAAGAAAATAGTATGGGAGAATATACTATAGAACCAGTCTTATCTTTGATATCTCTCCCTATCTCACCTAAGTCCTATCGATGAACTCTAAAATAGTCTAAAAAGGAATCTAAAGAACCTCTTGAGGCATATAAAGGAAATTTTGTTGCAGAACAAGTGTCTAAACAAGATTTTGAAGAGGATGAAGCTGTGCTTGCATGGTTGTATAAAGATGAATCCCAATCTCAGTCAGTCCAGAAATGTGACTCTAAAACACCCAAGATCCCTTCTAAGTCATATGGACAAGGGGACAAATTGATCAAAAAAATGGGATATAAAGGAAAAGGACCTCTAGGACTATAGGGTAAAGGTATTCTATCACCTCTTGACCATCATGGATGAGCAAACAAGAATACAACAAGTCTAGGATATAAGAAGAAGCCTTTCTGTCTTAGCAAGAACTCCCCACATGTTTTAGAACAAATTGAACCATCCACAACAAATCAACTAATGGAAGAAACAACTGAACAATCTAACAGTGATGATTTAGACACCACTGATGAGCTCATTCCTTATGAGCATTTTCCTAAAGAAATCAAAGACCTTCTTGAAACTGAAGATGATTGAGTAAAAAGAATTAATGTAGTAGAAACACAAGAACCTACTATAGAGCAAGAGATAGTTGCACCACAAGAACCAGCTAATCTCGAAGACAATCAAATAGACAAAGAGGAAGGTGGTAGTTATTCTTAGATAGATTCCCATGAGTATGAATTAAAATCAGAATCTGAGGGTAACCCTTCTTGGGGTAATCATCTTGACATTAATCATGTTCTTAAATTTCCTAGAGGCATAGATGAAGAATCTAATGACTATGAATGGGGAGCCATTCCAGAGGAAGATGAGCTTATTACAGAAAAACATGTTGATGTTATTCACCAATACGCACCTAAACCCAATGTAAGTCTAGAGTGAAATAAGGAACTTAACAAGTCTAATCCACTGATGGCTGAAGAGGACTCCCATAATGACGTTGAGCCTATTCACGAATTGAACATCTTAAGTTGCAATATCACCTTCAAACTTGAGAGTCAGGTTAGGACTAATGATGATAGATCCATATCCATAAACACTATCTCCCAATCCTTTCCCACTTTGACTATCCAACATCCTGAACTTCATGACCAAACTTCCACAAATCTGAGCCAAGGTATCTATACTTTTCCAAATGACTATGCCCTTGCTTGCTACCTCAATGCAGTTGAGCCTATGAGGACTTCCATTAGTGAACCAAGCATTAGCATGACAGAGTCAGACATCAAGTATCTTAGTCAAAAAAATAAGAATACTTGAATAAAAAGAAAAGGCATTCTGAGGGTGAAAACCACTTCGTGGTAGTCTCAGAACCTACAAAAGTAAAAACAAAAGACGTATCTGAAGGTGAAAACCTCTCTGAGGTGCCTAAGGATGAGATATTTGATGTCCTTCCAAATCATTTATAGGAAAAATATCTAGTTCTAATTGAGACCACTCAATCCATCAACTTGGGAACAACAGATGAACCATAGTTGATCCATGTAGCACAATCCTTATCAGAAGAAGAAAAACAAAAATTTACCACATTCCTAGTAGAAAAGAAGATCAACTTTGCATGGAAATATTCACATATGCCAGGGTTGGATCCTAATCTTATAATGCACCATTTATCTATAGCTCCAAACATTAAACTTGTTAAGCAAAAATTGAGAAAGATGCATCCACATGTTGCACTCTTGGTCAAAGCTGAATTAGAGAAACTACTAAAAGATGGATTCATCTGTGTTATTGATTATGCTGAATGGATTTCTAATATTTCACTTGTTTCAAAACTAGACAAATCTATACAAGTGTGCACAGATTTCAAAGATGTGAAAAAAACATGCCCTAAGGATGATTTTCCACTACCTAACATTGATATGACAGTGGACATGACTGCGGGCTTCGAGATGTATTCTTTGATGGATTGTTTTTCTAGATATAATCAAATCAAAATTGCTCCAGAGGATCAAGAGAAAACTACTTTCACATGTGCATGGGGTACCTTCTGTTGGAATGTCATGCCATTTGGGCTTAAGAATGCTGGTGCTACATATCAAAGAGCTATGACATCTATCTTTCATGGCATGATGCATCGAACTATGGAGGATTATGTGGATGATACTTTGGAAAAATCTATGATAAGATCTCAACATCTAAATGATTTGAGCAAAATAGTAGATAGAATGGAAAAGTTTAGTCTCAGACTGAACCCTAAGAAGTGTGCTTTTGGTGTCACTTCTGGAAAGATCTTAGGCTCCATTGTTTCAAAGAAAGACATTGAAGTTGATCCAACTAAAGTTAAAGCTATCATGGAGATGCAACCTCCCAAGAATATCAGTCAAATGAGAACATTACAAGGGAGAGTACAATCTATTAGACACTTCATATCTCAACTAGTAGACATATCACAACCTTTCCCAAAGACATTACATAAAGGTGTGACCTTTGCATGGAATGAGGAATGTGAAAAGAACTTTTAACCATATCAAAAAATATCTATCAAATCCTCCTATTTTGATGCCTCCCATTCAAGGGAAGCCATTGATCTTATATGTCTCTACAACAGATACATCACTAGGGGCATTACTAGCACAACATGATGATAATAAAAAGGAAAGAGCTATATACTATATTGGTAGAACATTGGTAGCATATGAGAAGAACTATTCCCTGATTGAAAAGGCTTGTCTAGCTGTGATCTTTGCATCACATAAATTGAGACATTATATGTTGGTTCATACCACACATTTGGTAGCTAAGATTGATCCACTAAAGTACCTACTAAGTAAAGCTGCCCTCACAGGTAGATTACCTAAATGGGTCATGATCTTAAGTGAATTTGACATTGAATATGTTGAAAGAAAAGATATCAAAGGATAGGTTATTGCTGATCAACTAGCAGATGCACCTTTGTTTGATGATACACCAATGCAAATGGAATTCCTAGATTCTTCTATCATGAATCTTTCTTCTAGAGAATGGCAATTGTTCTTTGATGGCTCCTATACATAGAATGGATCTGGAGCAAGCATATTGAATCAAATTTCCTTGTACAAACAATATTGCTAAATATGAAGCCCTTCTTAATGGTATGAAAATAGCAATTGAGTGGAGAGTAACAAAATTACACATTCATGGAGACTCACAACTTGTAATACACCAAGTCAATGATGTGTATCAAATGAAAGATGAAAAGCTCATTCCATACAGGAGAATGGTAGTTGATCTCAAGAAATACTTCATAGCTATCACCTTTGAGAAAATACCTAGAATAGAGAATAAGGATGTTGATGCAATGGAAATGCTATGTACTTTATTACAGCAACCTAAACATGAGCTATGCTATGAGTTCCTGGTGGAAGCACTATCTTATCCTGCATATGATTCACCTGAAACCCACATGATCTGCACTATTGTTGGTCATGATTCATCCAGATATAAAAACCTTTTCTCCTATCTCAAAGACCAACTCATTCCCGATTCCTTCAACCACCATGAGAAATGATACCTTATCCACAATGCATCTCGATATGTCATCATTGGTCATGATATGTACAAATGAGGTCTAGATGGTACACTACTTAGATGTTTAGAATGGGAAGAGTCTCAACATGCATTAGAGGAAGTCCACGAAGGTATTTGTGGCTTGGATTTGAATAGTTTAACACTAGCTCAAAAACTTATTAGGGCTGGGTACTATTGGCCAGAAATGGAAAAAGAGGCTATCAAGTTTGCTAAGAACTGTCAAAAGTGTCAAGTACATGGAAACTTAATTCATGCACCAGGGAGAGATCTAATTCCCTTTACTACACAATGGCCTTTTCACCAATGGGCATTTGATCTTATAGGATCCATACATCCTCATTCATCTAATGTACATACCCATATAATCACAACTACAGATTATTTTACAAAATGGGTAAAAGCAGTTCCTTTAACTCAAGCAACTGGAAAAAAAATTTCAATGTTCATCTTGAACTACATCATATGTCGGTATGGTATTCCACACTCTATAGTCACAAATAATGGTGGACAATTCAAGAACATAGACTTAGATGATCTATGTGCCAAATTCAAAATTACACAACATTGGTTATCAATCTACTATCCTCAAGGGAATGGACAAGCAGAGGCTTAAAACAAGAATCTATTGAAAATCTTGCATCGTACAGTTAATAAAATAGGAAGAGACTGTCATCTCATGATCAATCTAGATCTTTGGGCCTACAGAAAAAGTATCAGAACACCCACTAGGGCTACACCATTCACTTTAGTTTATGGGTCTGAAGTAGTACTGCCTATTGAGGTTGAAATCCCATCACTAAGAATCAGAATGCATGGTCTAGTACCTGATGATGACTATAGAGTGTCTAGGTTGCAAGAACTTGAACTACTAGATGAGTGCATACAAGTAGCATATGATCATGTTAGAGTATATCAGAAGAGAATGTCTAAAGGTTACAACAAGAAAGTCAGACACAAAGAGTTTCAGGTTGGTGATCAAGTCTTGAGAGAGAATCCTAAAAATCAATCACATAGAGAACGCAAGGGGAAGTTTGAACCCAATTGGCTGGGTCCTTTTGTTATCACTGCTACTTTTGGCTCTAGTTCCTATCAACTCTCAATGACTGAAGGAGAATAGCTCTGAGAACCAATCAACATTCTCCATCTGAAGAAATTCTATGCCTAAGACATTCAGCCTATGGTAAAACATCCTGAAAAAATTAGAAAAATTTGAAAAAGTCCTAAAAAAATGACCGTCTTGGTGAAACTCTAGCAAATAGGTGCCTTGATGATTCACAAAAAAATAAAAAAATAAAAATCAAAAGTACAAAAAAATTGAAAAATGAAAAATACAAAAAAATGAGAAAAAGAAAAAGTGCCTTGGTGCAAACCTGGAAACAAGCACCTTGGTAGCAAAAATAGAATCTCTGCCAAGATGGGGAAAACCTGGAAAATAGGCACCACTTGTTTCAAATGCCATCTATCAGTGTAATCTTGGTCTCTCCCAACTTTTAGTCTTGCTTTAGTTTGTACATATCTCCCAGTTTGTTTCTGCATTCCTATTTTCAATAAGTCGGTCTATACACCAATCAGCTCAAGCATCTGTATCCTATCAATGTTTCAAACCTGAGGCATTCAATGTCATATCCTATGGCCTCTAGTGTCTTTGAGACATGTCATATCTAGTTAGAGTCCTTTGAAGCTATATCCAAGTTAGTCTGTCAGTCTCCTCTCCAGAAAGGATTTTGTATCTACAACAACACAATCAAAACACAAACTGAAAACAATCTATGCTTTTACATGCTTTTATCTCCTTGTATGCTTATTGATTCACATTGAAATTTTTGCATATTTTGTCCTTTCAAGCTCTTCGATGATGTCCTTTACAAGATTTAGAGAGTGATGACTGGGGGCATAATCTTTTCTTTATTTTCTGCTTTGAGTGAAAATCTAACAACTTTGGAAATTTTGGATTGAAATGGTGTCCGTCTGTAAGAGCCTCTATCTCATATTGGATGGCCATGAGTACCTCAACCATTGATACCTGGAAAATTCAAGGGAGTTTGATCTACATATTGTCTTTTTGAGAAAGTTCTTACTCCTACTGTGAAACGTGATCTTACCTAAGGATGTGAATGATAAAGGGTCACTATGGTTAATTCACATTGGATTTAGAAGGATCTCTTGACTGCTTGATGCATTTGTTATGCAAGGCATAATCTGGTCATCATGAAATTTGTATTTTGATGCTTATACACATTTCTATATCAAAATGGACATGATATTCAGGTCATCCTGGCATTTGTGCCTTGGTGCTTATATCTGTCCGACATTTCAAAAATAAAATCAATATTCATATGTTCATGGCTATCTAGCCAGTGGGCATTGTATTGATTCTTGTGCATACAAATCGATATTCATATGTATATAGTTTTATAACTAGTGGATGTTGTATTGATTTATTCGATTACCTAAAAAGTTCAATGATGATAAAAAATCGACACATGATCAGTGACTAGGTCCTAGGTCTTAGGTTGCATTTCATTCTGCATGTCATTTTGCACTTTGCATGATCTCACAAATTGCTTGAACACTTAAACGATTCTTCAAAACCAAAAATGCTAAACATGACACAAAGACTGAGCATTGTATGAAGGTCCTTCCAATGAAATAGCAAGTAGAATCCTTTTTCGGGATCAAAATCAAATTCTGAGATCATTTATATTGTAAACTGCTTGTATATTCGACCTTCAATCAACATAGAAATCTATAATTCAACTTAACTGATTATCTTACATCAAATTGTCAAAATTTCAACTTGGTCAACCATGGTCAACTCATGGTCAACCCTAGTCAAACTTGGTCTCCAAGACCCCTAAATGATGTAGAATGTATTCTCGAATGTGTATAACCAATTCTCAAATCAATTAACATGCTTCTAAACCATTTAACGCTGACTTTTCTTGTTAGATTTCAATTTTAATCCCAAAGGGGGCATGGTATTACACATCATTCAAAGTCTGTAAATCTAAATCTAAAAATTAATTCTTTCCTCAGTGATCAAGACAATAACCACGTCTAGTTACTGATTCATCTAAAGTCCTCATCGCTTGGGGCAAATCTATTATCTCTTGGGGCATATCAAATTCATCGAGATCCATATGAATCTGGTATCCTAAATCTATCTTGTAAACTATATCAACTTTTCATAACCATCGGTTCATTAGTGTTATTTTCCTTGATTCTTCGTAACTGATGGGTTTAGGATGTGATACCAATATGATTCTCTTGGGACAATCAGGTCTGGAATTGGTCACTCACTTCTTCACAATCATAAGGTTTAGAACCAGGCATTTTGATACTTTTTCATAATCATTGGTTCAACACTGCTATAGTTAACATTATCTTTGGTCAATTAGGACCTAAATCTTAAATCTTTAAATCTTTAAATCGGTTTTTGTCTCAGAATTGATTAATCTTTCAAATCAGTTTCACACATCTTTATCAAACACAGACTATTCTTTGAACCACTGTGCTTCGCACAGTAATTCAAGAGGGGCAAAATGTAATACCCCAAAAATGGGCTATAGGCTCATTAATCTCCTACATCTTCAATTCGAATGAAATCAACATCAAAGTCCTAACCTAAGACACATCTGCACATTATCGAATCCTAATTGACTTTATCCTAAATCCTGCATCGAAGAATATTCCTAGCAATATTCTTATTTATCCTAATTATTCTTAATTTAATGATTATTTGGCGATGAATCCTATTTATCCTAAAATTTGATTAATTGAATATTCTAAATATTTAATTAATCAGATTTAATACTACCACTTAATTGTTTAATTAAATTTATTCCTAAATTGTATTATTTAATTTTGACAATAAATCTAAAATCTCATGACGAATTGATTAAATTCTTATTTAATTAATTAATGTCAGTTGTCAATTTTTAATAATATAGTTTTAGAGTAAATTATGATTTAATAATTGATTAACCCATAAATCAATTGTTTTAATTCAAAAATCAGTTAAGTTGAGAATAAATCACTTTATTTTTAAATTAATTTATAAATAAATCATGCACAATCAGAAAAGTAGGCAACTAGAAATTAAGAATCAATTTTAAATTGAAACTCAACATTTGATGATGAGTTAAAATCTGATCTAAACTCTATTTTGAGTTAAACCTTGCTTTTGCATGATTTTTGTGAGTTAATTATCTCTAATTTCTTGATAACTCAAAAATCAACCCGAGTTTATCAAGAGTGATTTATGGCTTTTCTCCTGCATCCTCAAAGCTTTGGATTTCTATAAAATCAAGGCTCAGCTCTTCACAAAGGTCTGCTTATTTTATCTCTCAAGCTAGCTGGCTAATCAACACTCGAATTTGCACAATTACTCTGGCAAATTAGTGATTGAAGGATTAAGCACTTGTGATAGGTGATTTGTGAGATCTTTCATAGTTGATCATAGTTTCATATCATAGATTTTCATATCATTCATATCATTAGATAAATTTGCATATCATTCAATTTCATTCATATAGCTTAGATTCATATAGTTTTTCATCCTAATTGCATACAAAATACAAAAAAAATAAATTAATCTGCATTCATACAATTTTTCATTCTTTAGCATTAAATCCTTCATTTAGGTGTTGCATTGTCACTAATCTCTATTTCAATCTGAGAACATCATACTTGCACCTACTAGAAGGCAGTAAATTGCCTGGTTAGCATAGTTTTAATTACTTGCAGATTTCAGTTTTTGCTAACCTCTAATGTTTTACTAAAGTGTTGTGTCTACAACTAGGTACAAAATTCATGCACACACTTGTGAGTGAGACTCATCTTTGTAAAACCAAGATAATATAGTCTCTTCCTCATCTGATTCTTGTTTGGATAACTGTTCTGTGACAAAACTCCCATCAAAGATAATTTGGGGTACCTTAGTTATAGGTTTCACTTTCTTTGAAGGTTGTCCATAAGACTTAGGTGAAAGCTGGAGATATGTGAGAGATGGGACCGGTTCCATAGTGTATTCTCCCATGCCTGTATCTTTGATCTTGATTTATTTTTCTATGTATTCCATTTTAGATATAGATGCTATGTCAACTTGTTTGGTAGAAGACTCTCTATTGTGTGGGACAAGTTTAACTACACTTTCCTTCAAAGCATTGCAAGATGCTAACATGTCGACAGGTATAGTGACCTCTACTCCATCATAGGGAAACTCAACACATTGGTGGTATGTTGATAGAATAGCTTACATCTCATGAATCTAGGGCCTTCCCAAAAGGATGTTATAGGCTAGTGGGAGGTCCAACACTTGACATGTGATACCTCTGATGACAGGTCCTATTCTGATAGGTAGCATAATGACTCCTTTTGAGGATATTTCTTGCTCATCATATGATTTTATGGTTATCTTCTTTTTAGGATGAATAACATCTTCTGATAATCCCAGTTGCGTAGCCAATTTATAGGAACAAATATTTAGACCAACAGCTCCATCCATCAAAACATGCTTGACATGACAGTTTTCAATTAGGACTTCAATATGCAAGGGATGGTTATGTAGATGAATTAGTGAGTTTTCATTTTCCTCTCAAAAGTAAATGTATTAAGGAGAGGTCAAGTGACTCACCATCATTTGGAACTGATCAAGATCAATATTTTTGGGAACATTAGAACCAATGAGAGATTTGTCTGTAATTGCATGATGAGCAGGAGAAATCTGAAGTAACTCAAATATAGAGATTTTGGCATTAGTGTGTTGCAGTTGCTAGATGATGTTATAGGACATTATTTTGGACTCTTTAGAATTGGAAGATTTAGGTGAACTCCTTTGTTTAGATGTAGATGCAAAATTGAATGGCACCTTCGGGGTGTTTGATGAACCTGAGTTGGATCCTTAGAGAGTTACCTAAGCTTGAGATCAAGTGACCGCATTAGTTGATCTGTTATCTTTTTCCTTTCTAACAATAGTGATGACATTCCAGTGTTGAGATGTGCATGGCTCTACCGTGTTGATGAAATCATTGTTTCCAGAGTAAGTGTAATTGACTTTAGCACCCATGTTTGGTTTGGAAGATAATGATTCTCCCCGATTATGCTTCAGAAAAGGTTCTGTGAATGCCATATGATCATTATTGGATTTATGGTTGTCAATCACAATTTCTCCAGTATCAATTTTGTCTTGAATAAGATGCCTTAGATGAATGAAGTTGTTGGTTTTATGACCCTTGTTTTGATGGAAATCAAAGGAATCAGTCTCTCTCCACCGTTTAGGTTTGACTCTGGGTCATATGGTTTGATCTCAGGTAATGTGATGATATTTTTACCAATAAAGTTCTCATGGAAGATTCCAAGGACTCACCCAAAGGAGTGAACTCATGTTTTGGTTTTGTAACCCACGGTTTATAGTCATTTGAATTTTTAGTAGGTTATGTTGTCTTCATTTCTGAAGCTTTTATGGCTTGAGTGCCAATTGTGAGGTTAAATGCTGGTGCTTTGGGTGGAGCACTAATGTGATCAACAACACCATCGGTGACAACATTTTTTTTCTTGTTCTAGAATTTGACTTTGTCTTTAGTGTTGGAAATAGAACCTGAATCATACTTGTTTTCTTTATGAAGTGATATATCTCCTTTGCAAACAAGTACATCCTCTATTCTTATGGCACTATTTACCATTTTTTCAAATGAGGTATGATTTTGCATTTGAAGATGGTAGTTAATTTCTAGGACCAGATTATTGATGAAGATTTCTAGTTTCTCCTTTTCCAAAATTTTTTGAACATAAAGTAAGAACTTCTTTCTCCAATGTTTGAGGAAAGTTAGGAAGGGTTCTCTTGACTTTTGTTCAAATTACAGATATCAATCATAGTGACCAGATGTTGGATGTTGTAGGGGTATTATTGATAGAATGATTTGATTAAATCCTCAAAATTTTTGATGGTTGGAGGTATTTTAGAGAACCAATTGATGGCTGCTCCTCCCAAAGATTGCAGGAAAAGATGCATTAAGTACGTTGGTTCATGCATGAACTCCATGGATAGAGTGAAAAAATCTCTAACATGATCTTGAGGATCTAAATTTCTATCATATTTCTCATATTTGGGTAGTTCCACTCCCTTAGGGAATGGTGGTATATACAAGCTCCAATCAAATGGAAATGGACATAGGGAATCCATAGAGAATTCCTTGGGTTCTTTCTCTTTTTCTATCTTGTTAAGTTTGACTTGCATAGCATGCATCTGTTTCATCATAGTTGTGATAGGGATCTCTTCCTTATGTGTGATGATATCTTTGATATTGAAGTTGGGAGGAAGTTTGGCTCCTTGTTGTGCCAATTCGAGGAAGTATGTCTCTTTTTCTTCTTGTAAGATGTGTTTCATCATTTTTTTAAAGAGATCATCATCACAGAATCATTCAATGTCTGACGGTGTGGGTTCTGGATCCCCTCCACGGTTAGAGTGGTGGCCTTGTGAACCCTATTTGGCTTTGCCTTGAGACATAATGATGTGTTGGTTATGTTCTAGGATTGATTCAGGAGGATTGGAGTAACCCTCTTTCAAGTGCAAATCACCTAGTGTGTCTTCTTTGTAAAGATTGGTATTGTATGGTTGATGAAATGTTTGAACAATAAGAGAAGATGAGGGTGATGTCTTTGGTTCTTATCTTTGTTTTCTATGTGAGGAAGCTCTTGTTTCCACCATTAACCTTGAGGTGAATCTTTTAGAGAAAGATAAGACAATTGACAGATAATCTAATTTAGGAAATATCGAGTGACGCAACCTTGTCAAGATTGGATTGGAAAAGATTGATTGGATGTAAATGAAGGATATTGTGCCTGAGATATATGGGTAGATGCCCAAAGATGGTGGACATGAATTCACAACACTTATCCATTTGAGATGATGAATTGAGGTTATTTTGACAAGGTTTTTGACACAAGACAAAATGTGATTCAGACTGATCAATCAGATGACAAATCGAGATAAATAGATCACTTTTGGGAAAATAAGATGGATATGCTATTTCTCTACTCTATTCCTGACATAGTGGATATTCTGATAGAATTCTGATAATAGTTGAAGGTTAACTAGATTTATGTCAAAATTAGAGTTTTCTGGCAATTTTGTGCAAACTATCGTACGACAGTATCCAAGCTCATACAACACATAATGAGGTCTGACATGACACTTGCAGAATCTCATACGACAATTGATGCCAAGCATTATTTTTTCTTGGGATTCTTAGCAACTATCATATGATACTGTATGGTTTCCCGTATGACACTTGGGGGATTTTGATACGACAATTGAAGGAACAAGGCAATTGTCGTATGAAAATTGTAGTGTCTGGATGATAGTTGGCACCAGAAAAGGATTTTGCTATAGTTTTTTAGGGTTTTTCAAGTTTTTTGGTATTTTCAGTCTCAGTTGGTTTCTCAAAGTTTCTGTCCAATTTTTTAGATCTATGTTTGGGATTGTCTGAGGGTGTTTAACATAGCAATAGGCTCATAATCACATCAAACACTTGGGAACTGATTGAATGAATCAAACACACCTAGCCTTAACCTAACTAGGAGAAGAGATGTATTACCTTCTCATTGGATTAGGAACACACTCAATGACTCCTCAGTGGCCAAACAACACATAATGAATGTTAAAGCCCATATTAGCTAAGTTCAAGCATCAAGGAGGGCTCCATATGATGAGTGTCTTGGGGTGATTACTATTCACCTTGCACAAGCACTAAAAATCCTTCAGAGGTAGATCGGTAGAAAACTAGCTTATGTTGTTAATCAAGCCATCCATTCACAATTGTCTCCTATAGTCCCGCAAGTAGGATTGAGGCTATTAACCCTATGAGTACTCTAATAAGTGTAGTCTTGCAAGAAAGATTTAATTGGCTCCGCTCTACACAAAATCAAATAATGTTAATGGAATGAATCCAAGGAACAAGAACAACTATGTATTTCAAGGCTTTAACCTCAAGGAAGCATCAAATTTTATAGTGGGGTGGAAGAGTTGGCTTAAGACTTGTCCCCACTTGGGTTGTTCCCAGGAGATTTTTACCTCACCGAAAGGCCTTTGAAAGGATTAAAGAAAATGTGAGGTTGGGGACCACATGATCTAGGTTTCTGATTCTCTAAGAAGAGAATAGCATAATCCCCTAACCTTTTCCTTTTCCCTATCCAAGACATGCTAATCAAAATTAATCCAGAGATAGTATGCAAACTAGCACTACAGAAGATACCTTATGGGTTTCTGATTCTCCTAAGAAGGAGAAGAGCATAATCCCCTCAACATCTACCTTAATGGAAATAGACACACATACCTAATTAACTAGGTGCCTATGAAAAAGAGATATTAAGAAAACAAAATATTTTCTCAATGAAGATTTGGCAACTTGGAAAACCACTTGTCAAAAATTTTTGTTGATTGATCATCTTTGGCATGAGATTCCTATAAGAGTTTACTATAAACAAGGGATTAGAAGAAAAGACAAGAAGAGGCCAAAAGAATAGGTTTTTATGCTTTGGTCTTCATCTCACATCTTGTTAAAAAAGCATTAGGCTATCTCAAATGATCACATACCAGAAAATAACCAATGTTAGGGTCAACTATTAGTCAAATTTCAAATCAAAAATCTCATAAACTGATCAGAAATCCCATATGACAATTGAACTACTGGCATGAAAAGTCGTACAACAGTATACCTCAACCCATATGACACTTTAGATATGATATGAAAATGGGTGCCTATGGATATGACACTTCAAGTCTAATACAAAAAAGTATAACAACCAGTACGACACTTGAGAAATGTCATCTATCGTATAACAAACATAGACTTCTGATATGACACTCTGCAATTGTCATACGAGATTGTACAGAAAAAATCAAAACTCAAATCTTGGATTAAAATTTGTCAGAAAATGGATGAAATGAAAAATAGAAACCTGATGTCGGGCCCCATGGTGGGCACTAGAAATGTGTGTGTGAAAATTGTACCTATTCAGAAGACACAACACATCAGTAAAACATTATTGATCAATGATAGAAAAATATGCAGTAAATAGATATATCATTAACCAGGAAATTTACTACCTTCTAGTAGACGTGAGTATGGTATTCTTAGAATTTAATCAAGATCGGTAACAATGCAACACCTAAACAAAGGATTTGAATGCAAAAGCTATGAGATGGATGCAAGATTTATCTATATTTTTGGATTTTCTATGCAATGACAATAATTGTAAGCTATATGAAATTGATCTAAAAACTTGATGAAAATGAATTAAATCTAGCTATGAATGCAAAAACAAGAAAATCAATGTTAGAAATGAATCTCAAAAGGTTGCACAATGTCAAGAATTTGACAGTATAGCACTGCTATTCTCCAAATTGCACATGATCATTTGTGAAGGACCGAGGTATATTTATATAGAAATCCAGGTTGGAGAACTCATGGAAAGACAAAATTGACTCCTTGATCAACTCGAATTGATTAGTGAGTTATCAGGAAATTATAAACAATTATCTAGTAAAATCATGCAAATCAACTTTTTAACTCATAATTGGAAGTTGAGATCACTCCAATCTTCTTTTCAACTCACAATCACATGTTGAGTTTGGAAAGTTAATCAAATGAATTCAATAGTTGATTTTGAGTTTAATTGATCTTCTGATTTTTGTATAGATAATTATTGATTTATTTAATTTCCATGTGTTTTATTCTCAACTTAACCGATTTATTTAATTAAATAACTGATTTATGGGTTAATCAATTATTAAATCAAACTTTATCCAAAATTAAATCATTAAATTTGATAATTTGATTTTAATCAATTAAATATATATTCAATCGATTATTTTTATAAATGGTGATTTATTGTCAAATAAATAATATTAATTAAGAATAATGTTAATTAAATCTAATTAAAATAATTAAGTGGCTGAATGAAGTTTAATTAATTAAATATTCAACATATTTAATCAATTGTACTTAGGATAAATAAAATAATATCATTTATCACCAAATAATATTTAATCAGAGATAATTAGGATAGATTAGGAATATTTAGGAATATTCCTTGATGGAGAATTAAAATAGGATCGATTAGGGTTTTGATAATTTGATGTGCAGATGTGCCTTAGGTTAGGACTTTAGGGTTGATTTTGACCGATTTGTGGATGAAGGAGGTCAATGGTACTAAATGCCATTTTTGGGGGTATTACACCTATCACCAAAGTATGACCTAGTCTAAGTAGGCCCACATAGATTTGTATGGATCATATCTAACTTGTTCTTGGCTGAAAAATCTTTTCTATGAAAGCTTCTTCTTGTCATCATCATCATATGCACCAATCTTAGGTAGATCTCTGACAACATTAATGGTACTTTACAATATTATCAAAGTTTATATGAAAAAACCTTCTATGCCATAACCAACTGTCATCTAATTTAGAAAAAATAATAACTTACTTCAGTATAGTTCAACTGAAATACACTACCCTTTGTCTTTGTACCATATGCAATCAAATCTCCTCTCACACTTCTAATTATACAGTATCAATTCTTGAATTGTAGATGATAACCCTTATCTACCAATTGACCAACACTCAGTAGGTTATGTCTCAATCCATCAACAAACAAAACATCATTAGTGTTAGTTTTTCCATCCAAACTAATAGAGCCCCTTCCAATGATTGTCCCAAGAGTATTGTCACCAAGTCCGACAACACTACCATCATATTTTCTTAACTCAACAAATTTGTCTTTATCACCAGTCATGTGTTGTGAGAATCCACTGTCTATGATCCAATCAGCTTTGTTCTCAACATGAGATACCAATTCCTTTTCTTTGTAGATAGGTTCTTCCTCTTTGATTGCCATTGAATAGATGTAAAATAGATTCACCTATATTCAGATGTAGAAGGGGGAAATATGAGACCTATTCTCAAACCCAAATTCCCCAAGGAAGAGATCCGATTTGATCAACCAAAAGGTTAATGCACAATCAAATCAATTTTATGGAAAAGAGTAGGAAGAGAGAGTAAATCCAATATTTCCCTATGAATGAAATTTATGCTTGGAGTATGAAATAATTGAAATACAAATACTAACCTCAAATTAGGGTAGATTTGAAAAATGTTGAATTTTGATGTCTATGTACACTTTCGGGAAAATCTGAAACCTATCTTGGACTAGAAATGCCGAGATAGAGAAAACCCATAAATCTTTCCTCAAGATGGCTCAGCTCAGGTTTGACCCTCATAAAAGGTCAAATACCACATTCTTTATTTGAAGTCTGATTTGAATTTTGTTCACAGATCCTGGAAGTTTGCCGAAAAGGGTATCCAAATTCACTCTCAGATCTGAAACTCCACACCTGTACCTACAAGAAAATGGGGGTTTTTGTTGTATGGGGGGTTTGCCTCGGTCAAACCCTAGTTTGGAATCAACCTTAATATTGAAATTTAAATGGAGAATGCTAGCAAGTAGTAGAAAAGGATCTAACAATGAAGCTATGCAATTCAATAGATAATGCAATTGTATTTGAAATGTAAACAAGTATATTAATATGAAAGCTTGAACATAACAATAAATGTAAATCAAACCTCCATGGTTGTATGCTTGGAATTAACCTTAGTAAGAGAATGAAATGGATCTTGAAGATGAACAAAGGATCTTGAATGAAGATCACACCATCATGATGACTAGATCTAGGGTTTGAATGATAAATCTTGAATGCTTGAACCAAATCCCTTCAATGGCTTAAATTCTTGAATCCTTGATCTTAAATGGAGAACTTCGATGGAGAAGAAGACTTGAATGCTTGAATGGATGCTTTATTGATCACCTTGAGAGCTTGAGAGAAATTGCTTGAGGATGAGATATGAAAACTTGATGTGTAAATGAGAGAGGAAGGCCTCCTTTTATAGTGATCTAGGGCACACTCCTCTAGATGGGCCACCTTGGAGAATTAAATCCCAATTAGGTCCTCACCTTTAGAAAATATACCTAGATTAAATGCAATTAAAGGATTTACCATCCCAAAACCTGAAATGGTTGACCCGGAGGTGGGAAAATAAATCTCCCAAAAGCCCGAAGCCCGAAGATTTTGGAAATTGAAATTTTGGAGGAAGGGGTCAAAGTTGAGGTTGACCCTAACCTAGTCAAGGTCTTAGCTTGACCCTGACCTAGTCAGGTTCTAACTCGACCTTGACCCTAGTCCCAAATTGACTCAAAACCAAGTTAGGAGGTCTCGAGGATGCGCAGAAACCTAGAACTGATGCTAGAATAGGATAGAATGTCAGAGATAGACACAAAATCCTATGATTACTATGATGAAGCCTAGGAGGATCCATTTCTAAATCCTACCTAGAAATAGAGCTATGAAAGAGGGAAATTTAGGAGAATCCTTAAGATCCTAACCCTAATTTCACCTAGAATGAAGCAGAAAAGAAGTGGAAAGTGGGGAAAAAGATAGATTAAAGCAAAGATCAATTCAAGGCATCCAATATGACCCCAAACCACTTACTTAGAGGGCTAAACACTCTTATCATGGAAGCACTTCCATTTTAAGATGATACATTAAGCCCCCACTTTAGCAAGAGTATGGATTCGATGCAAACTCTTGGTAAAGGAGAAGAAAGAGGAGATCCAAGTGGATTCACAAAGAGATAAAATAACACTTAGCTAAGGGCATGAGCCCCTAGACTAAAGATTCTAACTCAACATACACACACGAGGGTGTGAAACAATAAAACCAAAAGAACAAGGGTTAGCACTAAATAACCCAAATCAATTAGCATAAGAAACCTCACTAAGAAATATTCCTCATGCTAATATCATATTTGGAAAGCTATCATAAAAGCATAAATGTTTACATAAGAAAGACAAGAGCAACACTATAAATAACATAGCTTCATGATCTTGTCCTACTAGCATGAAAGTAGAAAAGAGTGAAAGGAGAAAGTGATTACCTCGCCCAGTAAGATGCCCACCTTACAGTGAATCACCCTGGAGGGAGAGCCCAACAGGTTCACCCATAAACTATGCTTGCAATTTTAATGTGTCTTCTGACAGCTTCTAGAATATTCACAAATCCACCTTCTTGTATCACTATGAATATGAAATGCATGTCTCCTCAGGATTTAGCAACTTATGTGCATTACCATCGGAAGATTTAGCATATAGGTGCGTGTCTTTTCAGGATTTAGCAACTTATGTGTGTTACCTTCCAAGATTTAGCATATTTGAAATTGGAAATGCTTGTCCCTTCAGGATTTAGCAACTTATGTGCATTACCTTTAGAGGATTTAGCATATTGAAAAATTTGAAAAATGCATGTCTCCTCAGGATTTAGCAACTTATGTGCATTCCCATTGGAAGATTTAGCATATAAATGCATGTCTTTTCAGGATTTAGCAACTTATGTGTGTTACCTTCCAAGATTTAGCATGTAAAAATAAAAAACTATAGTACAAGGGAGGCCCTATATATACCCCCCTCCTTAATATTGCAAAAACATACTATTTTGGCATGTTAAGGAAAGAAAAGAACAAGGATAAAGCCTTCCTTCAGCATCAAGACAATATCCACAAACAACACCCAGTCCAAGCCAAGAAGGTCATAGCTCCTATGAGGCCATGGAAGGGATGAATGCAAAGAGATATCATGCAAGAAGTGAAAAGAAAGTAACCCTTATGAGGGATAACACACTGTTCAGTTTCCAGGGTGAGAGATATATCCACCATGGAAACCCAATGTCAAACAATAAAATAGGTTATGATCAAGGACAAAGATCCTCAATGAAAACCAAAATTTTCATGTATGATTGAATATCACATAATAGATAAATACTACTTACCCAAGGAAATAGGTGAATCCTAGAAAGATAGAAGGAGATGACATCCTTGCCCCCCAACGTAGGACAAAGATGGAATAGGATACCTACTTCACAATGCAAGGAGATATCCTGTTGACAATAATGTACACCATATTCTTAGCAAGAGATATTGACCCCTACATCCAAGAGTAGAGATAATTGTGAAAAGGATATGTCACTCATGGAAAAAAGATCCTCAAATGAAAGAGATCTTATCAACAAGACCCCCACCAAAGAGGAGTGCTTTAGATAAAATATCAACTTTCAAAAAGGAGGGAACAAAGATTCAAGCATCAAGCCCCCTACAAGGAAGAGGCATAGGAATCTTTGAAATGAGGGAAACAACTCTAACACCAAAGCAAGGGTAAGAGTTTATAAAGAGTATAATTTTCAACATAGAGAAGAAGTGATGACTTAGGACAACAACTTCTCATATAAGAATATTATCCATAGTCAAAACATCTATCAATATGATGAAATAATATTGCAATATAAACAAATACCACTAAGCTAAGGAAAGTTGCTCCCTAGACAAAGATAAAGAAAGAGGTACCTTGCCCCCTAGAGATAGAGATAAGGGATACCTTTGCAAAACAAATGTCTTAGAAAAGATATCTTGAGAAGAAAGGATAGATTCTATGGATGATTAAAAACATAATGCAAAGCCATAGAAAAAGAGAAGAGAAAGAATACCAATTAAGCCCCAATAAAAGACCTAATGGAGACTGGATGAAGATACACCTCTTGCCCCCCAGTCATGAGACAAGAGGAGAAGAACATTTACATTATATCTAAAGGAGGGGAATCCCCTATATCAAAATTATGAAGAAATTGTAAAACTACATGAGAGTGAGATATAATTCCTAAAGCAACTCTTTCTCTAACATATGCCTTGAAATGTTTACAATTAGCAAGTAAGTGTTTGTTACTATAATGAAAAGGACATTTATATTTGTATAGAGCATCTATCGGCATAGGTCTAAAGATTTATTTCTTGGAATTCATTAGCTCAACATATACCTTTTTAGCAATTTCTTGTCAAGTATTAGGGTTATCTAGGATAGGCATGGGGAGAGGAGGATGATGTTTAGTATCACCTACCTTAACTTGAGATTTTGAACACCCAACACCATACATATTCGGTTTAGGGGGGAGATGAATAGGAAACCTAATACCATGCTCATTAACTCCTAGTCCTAAACCTTTATAACCTTGTTTAGTCACCATATTATATCTAGTAGTATACATATTATGTAAAGCTTCTACAGGAGGGGATTGTTTATCATGCTCATGAGTAAAGGTTGTATAAGGTGGGATAATAGGTTTGGTAGAAGTGTCTATACCCTTTCCTTTAATATCATCCTAAATAAGAGGAAAAGGTAAATCAAAGAAATCTTGCACATCCACATCTTGAATGATAGCTTGATTCCCATCATAAGTACGGGAAGAGTGAGGATTAATAGATAGAGAAGTAGGTATTAGAATAGGAAGATTAAGATTAAGATTAGGATTGATAGGATTAGGATTAAGATTAGGAAGATTGGGAGGTGGTGTATCATCTACCCAATTCTTTACATAATCCAAAAGATGAATAAGGCTACCACATAAATCTCCAAAAAAAGTTTTAAATGTAGGTAGAATAGTGTCGGTTAACTTCACAAAAGCATAAGCAAGAGCAAAGTGAAGGGTCATCAACATAATGAAGTGAATAATACTCTCATAAACATCATAGGTATTATAAAGAGATTCTAAAAGAAGAGTGATAAAGAACATAACCATGAACCAAATCATCTTAACAATCGCCATAAAATATTTTTATATTTTTATTAAATATATAGATTTTTTTGTATTTTTGTATTTTTGAAATGCAAGAGCATAAACTAGATCTAAAAAGGCAATCTAACACCAAAAAGAAAGAGAGTAAGCTTGTCGGGTTCACCAAAATGAATAGATGTAAAATGGATTCACCACTATTCAGATGTAGAAGGGGGAAATATGAGACCTATTCTCAAACCCAAATTCCCTAAGGAAGAGATTCAATTTGATCAACCAAAAGGTTAATGCATAATCGAATCAATTTTATGGAAAAGAGTAGGAAGAGAGAGTGAATCCAATATTTCCCTATGAATGAAATTTATGCTTGGAGTATGAAATAATTGAAATACAAATACTAACCTCAAATTAGGGCAGATTTGGAAAATGTTGAATTTTGATGTCTATGTACACTTTCGGGAAAATCTGAAACCCATCCTGGACTAGAAATGCCGAGATAGAGAAACCCATAAATCTTTCCTCAAGATGGATCAGCTTGGGTTTGACCCTCATAAAAGGTCAAATACCACATTCTTTATTTGAAGTCTGATTCAAATTCTGTTCACAGATCCCTAAAGTTTGTTGAAAAGGGTATCCAAATTCGCTCTTAGATTCGAAACTCCACACCTGTACCTGTAATAAAATGGGGGTTTTTGTTGTATGGGGGGTTTGTCTTGGTCAAACCCTAGTTTGGAATCAACCTTAATATTGAAATTGAAATGGAGAATGCTAGCAAGTAGTAGAAAAGGATCTAACAATGAAGCTATGCAATTCAATAGATAATGCAATTGTATTTGAAATGTAAAAAAGTATATTAATATGAAAGCTTGAACACAACAATAAATGTAAATCAAACCTCCATGGTTGTATGCTTGGAATTAACCTTAGTAAGAGAATGAAATGGATCTTGAAGATGATCAAAGGATCTTAAAGGAAGATCACACCATCATGATGGCTAGATCTAGGGTTTGAATGATAAATCTTGAATGCTTGAACCAAATCCATTCAATGGCTTGAATGCTTGAATCCTTGATCTTCAATGGAGAACTTCGATGGAGAAGAAGACTTGAATGCTTGAATAGATGCTTGCTTGATCACCTTGAGAGCTTGAGAGAAATTGCTTGAGGATGAGATATGAAAACTTGATGTGTAAATGAGAGAGGAAGGCCTCCTTTTATAGTGATCTAGGGCACACTCCTCTAGATGGGCCACCTTGGAGAATTAAATCCTAGTTAGGTCCTCACCTTTAGAAAATATACCTATATTAAATGCAATTAAAGGATTTACCATCCCGAAACCCAAAATGGCTGACCCGGAGGCGGGAAAATAAATCTCTCGAAAGCCCGAAGCCCAGAGATTTTGGAAATTGAAATTTTGGAGGAAGGGGTCAAAGTTGAGGTTGACCCTAACCTAGTTAGTGTCTTAGCTCGACCTTGACCCTAGTCCCAAATTGACTTAGAACCAAGTCAGGAGGTCCCCAGGATGCCCAGAAACCTAGAACTGATGCCATAATAGGATATGATGTCAGAGATAGACATGAAATCCTATGATTACTATGATGAAGCCTAGGAGGATCCATTTCTAAATCCTACCTAGAAATAGAGCTATGAAAGAGGGAAATTTAGGAGAATCCTTAAGATCCTAACCTTAATTTCACCTAGAATGAAGCAAAAAAGAAGTGGAAAGTGGGGAAAAAGCCAGATTAAAGAAAAGATCAATTCAAGGCATCCAATATGACCCCAAACCACTTACTCAGAGGGCTAAACACTCTTATCATGGAAGTGCTTCCATTTTAAGATGATACAACCATAAAACCAAGTATATCATTTATATCTCCATCATCATCATATTCACCAACTAAAATAGTAGCACTCCTTGTCTTTCATATATTTACCATACTTAGGTTTATGTTTAGGAACTCTAGTTGGACATTTAGAAGAAAAATGACCAACCTTATTGCAATTAAAGAACTTTAAAGGTAATTTGCCTTCAAACTTACCTTGAACTTTCCTTTCTCTTCTTGTGATCATGGATAGGATATGTTCATCCTCACTCTTTTCCAGTTCTTCAGTCTTCTCCCATTGCTCAACATATTCTCCCAATTCTTTGATGTATTTACTTACTTTGTTGGAACTTGCAAGACTTGTTCCTTCTTTTATGTCTTTATGCACTGTTGCCTTGAATGTTGTCTCCATTTTTGGCAAAGCCTCCTTAAGTTTTGTGGTCTCAAATGTTTTTATCTTGGACTCTAACATTTCTCTTGTGAAATTATTAGTCAATGGAATGATCTTCCCTATAGCATGCACTTTATTTTGAATGTTGGTGTCAAAGATCTCATGATATTTTAAATGACTTCATCCTTAGTGTAAGTTCCTCCATTATTCTTTATCTTAATCACACATTTTGTAACCCTTTGAAAAAAATCCTTATTGTTTCATCTGAAGTGTCTCCACTAATTATGAAGTTTAGCTCCTTTAGTGTATATATATGCTTCATACAAAGCTACCAATATTTTCCATATATGATGTGCTTTGTCTAGATCTCTGATCTTAGAGAATTCACCTTCAAATAATGCACTTATCAATGCTTCTCTAGCTACCATGTTGTATTGAAACATCTTTTTTTCATCACCAGTTGTAGCAAGATCTTCCAATTCATCTTCAGTCTTGAGTACTACATCTTTCTTAGATACTAACCAATAATCCAAGCCCAAATAAAACAAATGAGTCTTCATCTTGTATTTCCATGCATCAAAAATCTTTGCATCAAACTTCGGACTTTCTTTCTTGAAGTAGGACATGTTGGATCTTTTTCCTCAAGCAGTCAATATTTCTCTCCAAGGACCAATATCTCTCATACCAATTATTAGAATAACAGTGTCCCAATCAACTAAGAGGGGGAGGGGGTGAATTAGTTGATGCAGACTTATTAAAAATTAATTTTAAATAGAAACCTTATGCGTAATGAAAAACAACCATAAAGCATGTGAACAGAATAACACCAATATTTTTTTCAAGGAAAACCTTTTTAAGGGAAAAATCCCGACGGGGATGGTACCCACAAATTAGTACTATAAATATAATAACCTAAAAAAGAGTTCTAGCCTTGTTAGGAGCTGATTAAGTACAATAGTATAGTCCTTATTAGAGGATAAAACCTATTAGGAGTCACAACCCTATTAAAGGTTTATTAAAAATGGATCATAGTTTGGTCACTTGACCAAAGGAAGGTTAAATCCACCTTTAGGACTCATTGTCCAAAGGTCTATAAGATTGACAATAATATTATCTAAAATGACTTCCAGAACTAACCTCTGCCAAGACAATACCTTCCTTGTGCCTCAATGCACAACCCTTTCTCTACATTAGCAGTCCTTTCCTCGTGCCTTAATGCACAACCTCTACTCTACATTAGCAATCCTTGCAACTTGCAAGATCACACATCACCTACACTTACAATCATAAGGAAAGACTTCCTTATATAAAAGTTACATTCATAATTCCTAGGTTGACCAATTATAGGACCTCTCCCATAAAACATTACATAGACCCATACAAAATACACATGGCATCCTTAATAATATTACAATATTTATAAATCATGAAATAGTCATCCACAACACTAATCAATGCATAATTATTTAGGAAAATGCTACCACTCTTGGGTAAGCTTCCAAATAGATCTTTGCTAAGGTACACACCATAGATGATGTCATCAGTAACACTAGTATGCTACAATCACACAATAGAATCTTCCATGTGTCTTCTATCATTCCCCAAGCTCATAAGGTTTAATTCATTCCTGCACTAGAAAGTTATATTACAACTATTGAGACCAACTCTGTGAATTTTCCAGTCACTGGTCCTGTAACTTGTTAGAAATTTGGCTAAGTAGGATATCAGATTGTTGTCATTATGGAAACATATACTCACTATGATGATCACATAATAGAAGAAAGCATTCTTGTAAGAGTTCACTTGAAAATTGTCTAAGTACAATAGTGTTTTGTAGTCTAATTGGAGACAGTTTTGATTAGCAATGTTCACAGAAGTAGGTTCAGTGCATGCACACTTGAACATGGATAATTATATTTATATCAAAGACACATAAAGGAGAACAATTCTATATTGCATGTACGAAAGGATCTATTAAAGAATTATAGAGATAGTGTTGAGCCAACCTAAATGGAGAAGAAGATAGAGTATGATCACAATAAGTTAAGGGATTATTTTGTTTATCAAAATAATGACTTAACCATGTAGGGACAACATACTAGATGTTAACCCTAAGGAAACATAAATTGGTTTTATATTTTGAGAATATTTTATGTATTGTAAGTCGACTGGAAGTTATTAAATTGTAATAACTTGTATATATGTAAGAACTATGTAATGCGAAAGTAACATAAGTTACATATAGCAATTGTAATAAGAAAAATATGATGCGAAGTTGTATATTATAAGAAGGAAAACAAGTATATGAAAGAAAAGATCCTACAAAGCTAAAACACAATAGGAAAGCTATTCGGAAACAGTAAAAGGTTATGTACTTTACGTTTGTATTTGAAGATATCATTGTTTATTGCATGTTTGGGCAGTGAGTTCATCTTGCAAGCATTCCATTTTGTAATAGAAACTCCTAATAGGGTTGAGGCTTATAACAAGGCCTAGAGTCCTTTAATCAAGATAGAGACACTATATGTATGTAATAGACTCCTAATAGGGTCAACATCCTTAACCAGATACTTTTGATTAGTGGATCAATTGTGGGTATCATCCCCATCAAGATTTTCCCTTGGCTAGGGTTTCCTCGAGAACAAACATGGTGTTATGAGTTCATTTAGTTTATTACTATTCTTTTTATTCAGTTTCCTTAGTTTAGTTTCTTATGAAAGATTCAAGTTAATTTGTTATATCCATAATTGGGCAAAAGTAAAAGTTTGTAAAATACTGATTCACCCCCCCTCTCAGTATTTCCTATTTCTAACAATTGGTATCAGAGCATAGTTACTCAGAACAAAGTTATTCAGAGAAAGCCTAATAGCTTGAGTAAGATCTCTATGGATATGGATCAATTATAGAAGAATCTTGAAGAAGCTCTTGAACATATTGATATTCTTACTAAAGAAAGAGACACTCTAAAAGAGAAATATGATGATGCAAAAAACTACATTGAGAAACTAAAAGAAAAGATGGAAGATATGAAATCAAAGAAAGAACCTACAAGTGAAGTCAAGGACTGTGATGAAGTTTCAAAACTAAAGAAATAAAATGAGACACTTAAACATGAGTTGAAGATTGTAGATCTAAAGTTAAGCTTAAGAGATGAAAGCAACAAAGATGAATCAAATCTAAAATCTGAGAATGTAGATTTGAAGTCTAAACTTTGTAAAGTAACATCTGAACTTGAGAAAACTAAGTTGCAATATGATGAACTTAAGAAGTACAATACAATTGTGAAAGGAGAATTGACTCAGTCTAAACATCTTGAAAACTATATTCTAGTAGTGAAAATATTGATGAACAAATATCTTATTAGAAGCCATATTATGATATAACAGGTCTTGGATATAATTCACCTAAGATGATTGAAGAATGCAAAGAACCAGATCTAAAACACTCTAAGAGAAAAGATGAAAATAAATCTAATGAAGCTAATAGATCTAAAGACATACCTAATCCACCTAAAGAAGATGAACCACCTAAAGATATATGAAGAGAATTCAAAGGTAGATGTTTTGCATGTAATACTTTTGGAAATATGAAGAGAGATTGCATAGGTAAGCAATTCAAACCTATCTCTGGTTATTATTATAATTGTCATGGTTCTGTACATAGAGCTATTGATTGTAAGAAACCTAGATCTAATAATAACAATGGTAGTAGAATGTTTAGAGATACTAACCCTGTAGATAAGAGACCTATTGGAGATATGAACAAAAGGAATGGAGTTATGTGTTATAGATGCAACAAGATTGGACATATTGCCAAAAATTGCAAATCACAAATCAGTTAGACAGGACCAAGATATGGAAACAATGGAGTAGTTTGTTAGATATGCAACAATTTTGGTCACACAACAAGATTTCACAGAATGAACAACATGAGAAACACTAATCCTAGAAACTATACAAGGAGAAATGTGAGCACAAACAAGAGTCAGAGAGGATGTTGTAGTAACTTGGAAGAAGTTGAGTTTTTTAAAGCCACAGATCAAGTGAGCACACTCAGGATACCAGGAAACTAGACAGGTGAAGTACTTGATAGTAAGTGTGAGTCATTTCCTAATTCATCTTTAAGCATTTAAACATTTATTTCATGAATTATGGATTAGAGTAAAGTATTAGAATAGTGAAGAAGTTAGAATAGATTGAATTGAGTCTTGCAAAGTTAATATGAGCTAGTATATGATGTTATAGAGCTATGGTTACGAGTGCATGAATTTATGAATATGTATGTAAGTACACGAAGAGAATTAAGTTTTGCAGGTAACCAGGAACAACTTTTTGACAGGAAGCAGTAAAGAAATATAATGTGATGTCAGAATCTTGAAAGATTTGAAGGATAAAAGCACATGATCAATATTAGTTGATCATTCAAGTGATTATAAGTGATAAAGAGAGCTAGTTTGTGGAGATTAAGAGCAGTTTTTAAAATTTGGTGAAAGATTTCATGTCGGATCTACACAAAGCCCTAAATCATGATTCTTGAGGTATTTTGCTAAGTAATCACTATCAAGAAGTTGTGTTTTTATAGAATCATGGATGCAACACTTGTTCACCACATCAAAGATTCAGTTAGACCTAGAATGAAAAAGGAACCTATAGAGCCTTTGGAAGAAGACCCTATTTTATCTTTGTCATCCGTTCCAGATGGAGTTTTGCATTTAGAAGACATAATAAGTTATCTGAAATGTAAATTTGAGACCATAGGAGATGGTAACCTAATCATGGAGTATGAAAAGATCTATAAGAAGGATATGTCATACAAAGAAGGGTTTGAACATTTGAATGAGATTGATGTTATCAAGTATAGACTGCACTATGAATTTCAAAATGATGAATGGACAAAGATAGTCTTGAGTAGAATTCACAATGGAAAGTTTTGGCTATATGACAGAGTCATAGACATCATTGTAGACCTTATTCATGAGGTAACTTGTTTATCTAAATCTGGAGTAATTACCTTAAATGAGAAAAATGTCAAGAAAATAGTGTTAGACAACACCAAGTCTTCATACAATGGAAGATGAATTGTTATTAGTAAGATTGAATAGGATGATGTTAGATATGTGTGCAAAATTTTGACTTCAAAGTTTTGTGCAAGTTCTAGAGAAGATGATACGACAGCTGAAATGGTACATGTAGCTTATCTTATGTGTGTTGAGAAAGTTCAAGTAGATATGTGTGAAATTTTGAGGATTCAATTGATAGAGAACCTTGAAAAGATCAGAAAAACCAAGAACTCACAGTTTAGATTTTCATCTCTAATCACATATATGTTTTTTCATTTGTTAAGAAGATTTCCATACACTATAGGAGAGGATTGGAATGACAACATAAATTCTATGGATAGAATCAATAAGGTGTACCTAAGACACCCTATAGAAAAAGTAAATGAAAGTGAAACTTTGGTAATTAAGACATTTCCAAATGAAATGAGGAAAAGATCAAGAATTCCACCATCTATTGTGGAGAAATACAAGGATAAGATATGTTTTTTGGTTGATACTAAATTTACCTACATTGAAGTAGTTGAGCCTAGAATGGAATTTTTAGAGCCACTTGAATATGAAGTTTCAAAAGCTGAGATTGAAGGATATGTGAGAAAATTGCTTAAGAGAAATTGAGATGCTAAGAGTCCTAGATTTGGGACACATGAGGAGAAATTTGACTGCACACAATCATTATAGAAACAAAAGATGGCTAAGAAAGGAGTTGACAGTACTATAAAGAAAATACTAAAAGACACTGGTATGACAGAACATGAATTTTTCAGAGCAAAGAAGATATCAGCAACAATAAGGGATATTGGACAAAAAGAGATACTATCAGTTCTAGCATTGACATCTCTTGCAGCCCCTACTGAGGAAATTCAGAATATAAATGAAGAAGTTGAAGAAATGGAAGTTTAGGAAGTAAGTAAAATTTACTATGTGAGCTCTATTTACATAACTTCATCATTCCCCATGAAACAGAATGGAATCCTTTTCTCTACATTGGGGATATCCATTTAAGAGCTCTGATGTCATGGATGCATAATGAAGGAAACTATGATAGACAACTGAATGATTAAAGAGACTTAGAAAAGTATGAACCTTTACTCTTAAGGGCTAAATCACACAAGCCTGGTGATCTCTTGTGATATTGGCTCAATCTAACCTATGGAAAACCGAAACTTAAAATCAGGTAAAAAGTCTTTGCATTGAGAGACAAGGTTTATAGAGAGTATCAGGGATTTCCCTAATTTTCATTTCAAAGAGCTCTTACAGGGGTAAGAAGTTAGTGGAATAGGTTACCAGAGGCCTTCAAGAAAATAGAGCCAGACAACCCAATCAACTTTGAAGCAGCTGCAAACAAAGCAACTAAATATATGCAGTTGGAGTGTCAGATTAGAAGAGAATTATGGATTCCTTTGTATTTCCATCCACCTACACTCCTATGGCCTCTATATGACATCAATGCCACCAGGTTGGATCAATTATAGGAGGAGCACAGGGCAGATCACTTGGCAAGAACAAAATGGTTCTATTACACTTTCAAGAGTGGGAAGAAGGGAAAGACAACTGTTGGTGATTTCAGATCTATGGCCAAGAAATGTAATGCTTGAGGACAAGCATTATGTTTAGTAGGTAGAAGATGATGAGGCAATTTATTGTCTCAATTTTGTTATAATCTTTATACTTTTTTGACACTCTTTATGCTCTGATAAGACATTTCCAAAACATTTATGAACCTATACCTATGTGAACTTGTGATAAGTACAGCTTGAGCCACAAAGACTATGGGTAGTTAGAATGATATGTTTTTCTAAATATTATATATATATTGCAGTACTTCATGATGAGTCTAGTTTATGGATTGTTTTGTTTATGATTTTATGAGTCTAGACTTAAATATCTTATAGGTTTTCATAAACATTATGCAGACTTTTATGTTTCTATGCTTTATCTATGTGTATATCTGATACTTTTGAAACTAAGGAAAATGCTGAATATATATATAGACTAATGGATATTATGATGAAATATGGTATTTCTCTCCTCTAGTGTTAATGGGGTAGTGTTCCTGTAGCCGTGTGACAAGGATGTGTTAAAATAGGAAAACTTATTATAAATCTTTGCCTTGGATTTGTGTTGTAGATTTTGGTATGCTAACCTTTTGCAGGGGAAGAATAAGTCAGCAAAGAGTAAGAACTCAATGAAAAAGTGGCTCCTTCAAGGTGAGTAACCATTTCTAGATTTTATCATGGCTCTACTACTTCCATAACATTGTGGTTACTGACACAGACTGGGTCAATCTAGTTATCGAGTGTCCTATATTCTTGAAGCACTAAATATGGTTTATCCTCTTGCATAAATGATGCTTTCATTCTTATAACTAAAGTTGTTATGCTTATGTAATGAAGGACCTAGTTCTTAGGTGTTCTATTTTCTCAGTTGCTTTTAAATAAGCTGGAACTTATGATTTTGAGCTAGTTAGATGTTTTGAGGAGTTTATATTGTAATCCAGCAACAAAGTGAATACACTTTGATATTCCATCTTGTACTTGTGTTTTTGTTGAATGAATATATGATAGTTCTAGATTTTAACATCTGAGTTTTAAATCTATTCACACTTCCATGGGGGCCCACGTGGGAGGTGAATCCCCTGTTCATGTTCAAGTAGGACTTAGTTAAGTTTCTTTGAAGTTGATAAGCACTGTTGCTCCTGCAGCCATTGGTAGCAGAACCATCGGCTATTTCCTGCAGCATAGATTTACTTTTGGAAGCATTAATAGTTTACTGTTAAAAAATTCCTTAAAGTTATAAGAAGTTAAGTTTTAGTTACAATTCCTAGCATAAATCTCCTACAGCAATACTTTTACTTTAGTAGTGATGACTTTTGAAGAGAACTAAAGCATAGACCTTGCAGCCACCATCTCAAGCTCACGTTCCCAGATTGATACATTTAATGAAGTCCAGCATGATATTCTAAGTACACATGTGATGATTTTAAGAAATGAATCACTGTGAAAGGATGTCCAATCCTTGAAGTTACTAAGGTATTATTCTGACCAACCACTTCATATAGTTGTTTTAATCTTTGTTCTAATATTTGGGTAAGAGTTGAAATGTTGACTTGTATGTATACCAAAAGCTACTAACCTACTAGGAAAACAAGGAGCAGTTCGAGAGTGGTGCAACCACATTGAAGAAGGAATGTTGAAGATCCAACCATAACCAAAGGAGCCAACACAATTCTGAGGATCATGCTGCTACTGAGAAGCTATCATTTAAGAGAATATAGGGAATAGTTCTGCTATATTTCCTTTTTTGTTGTTATTCTGTTATCTGCACTTTATTGTAATATGTCATGGTTGTTATATTTCCTCCTTTCGTGGAGAGATTCAGTTAGACTTTACTTTCATGCTTTCAATAAGCATCAATCTTTTATATAAATGGATTTGGTTTGGTTTAATTAGGAATAAAAAAATATTGGAATGTTGTGTTCAATGTAACGAAGTTACTCTTTTCTGTTCTTCATGTATTGTGATATTGCTATTAGGATTCAACTGTGTAGTATTTTGAGTGAAACTCATTAACCCATGATTCATGAGTAGTGGTTCACATGAACCCATCTCTCATGAGAATGAATGGAACACTTAGCACTCATTGGATCTAGGTGATGCTCATAGAGGTGAAGCACTGGGACTTCCCAGGAGGTCACCCATCCTAGTACTACTCCAGCTCAAGCGCACTTAACTACAGAGTTTCCTCCATGGCTAAACCCACTCTAGTTGCATCCTCATTTGCAAAACCTTCACCAAGTGTTGTGCCTTATGAACCATTCATTAGAAATCCCCTTAAGCTCATCAATTGATAAGTAAGAGATATTTTCCACAGCAAGTCAAATTGTGATATTGCTATTAGGATTCAACTGTGTAGTATTTTGAGTCAAACTCATTGACCCATGATTCATGAGTAGTGGTTCACATGAACCCATAAGGCACAACATTTGGTGAATTTTTTGCAAATGAGGATGCAAGTAGAGTGGGTTTAGCCATGGAGGAAACTCCATAGTTAAGTACGCTTGAGCTGGAGTAGTGCTGGGATGGGTGACCTCTCAGGAAGTCCCGATGCTTCACCTCTATGAGCATCACCTAGATCCAATGAGTGATAAGTGTTCCATTCATTCTCATGAGAGATGGGTTCATGTGAACCACTACTCATGAATCATGGGTCAATGAGTTTGACTCAAAATACTACACAGTTGAATCCTGATAGCAATATCACAATTTGACTGTTTGTGGAAAATATCTCCTACTTATCAATTGATGAGCTTAAGGGGTTTTCTAATGAAGGGTTCATAAGGCACAACACTTGGTGAAGGTTTTTCAAATGAGGATGCAAGTAGAGTGGTTTTATCCATAGAGGAAACTCTGTAGTTAAGCGCACTTGAGCTGGAGTAGTACTGGGATGGGTGACCTCCTGAGAAGTCCTAGTGCTTTACCTCTGTGAGCATCACCTAGATCCAATGAGTGCTAAGTGTTCCATTCATTCTCATGAGAGATGGGTTTGTGTGAACCACTACTCATGAATCATGGGTCAATGAGTTTGACTCAAAATACTACATAGTTGAATCCTGATAGCAATATCACAATTTGAATTGCTGTGGAAAATATCTCCTACTTATTAATTGATGAGCTTAAGGGGATTTCTAATGAATGGTTCATAAAGAAAATCACTTGGTGAAGGTTTTGCAAATGAGGATACAAGTAGAGTGGGTTTAGCCATGGAGGAAACTCTGTAGTTAAGCACGCTTAAGCTGGAGTAGTATTGGAATGGGTGACCTCCTGGGAAGTCCCGATGCTTCACTTCTGTGAGCATCACCTAGATCCAATAAGTGCTAAGTGTTCCATTCATTCTCATGAGAGATGGGTTCATGTGAACCACTACTCATGAATCATGGTTTAATGAGTTTGACTCAAAATACTACATAGTTGAATCCTAATAGCAATATCACAATTTGATTTGCTGTGGAAAATATCTCCTACTTATCAATTGATGAGCTTAAGGGGATTTCTAATGAATGGTTCATAAGGCACAACACTTGGTGAAGGTTTTGCAAATGAGGATGCAACTAGAGTGGGTTTATCCATGGAGGAAACTCTGTAGTTAAGCGTGCTTGAGTTAGAGCAGTACTGGGATGGGTGACCTCCCAGGAAGTCCTGATGCTTCACATTTGTGAGCATCACCTAGATCCAATGAGTGCTAGGTGTTCCATTCATTCTCATGAGAGATGGGTTCATGTGAACCACTACTCATGAATCATGGGTCAATGAGTTTGACTTAGAATACTACATAGTTGAATCCTATCATGAGTCAATGAGTTTGACTCAAAATACTACATAGTTGAATCCTAATAGCAATATCACAATTTGACTTGCTGTGGAAAATATATCCTACTTATCAATTGATGAGCTTAAGGGATTTCTAATAAATGGTTCATAAGGCACAACACTTGGTGAAGGTTTTGCAAATGAGGATGCAAGTAGAGTGGGTTTAGCCATGGAGGAAACTCTGTAGTTAAGCACGCTTGAGTTGGAGTAGTACTGGGATGGGTGACCTCCCTAGAAGTCCCGGTGCTTCACCTCTATGAGCATCACCTAGATCCAATGAGTGCTAAGTGTTCCATTCATTCTCATGAAAGATGGGTTCATGTGAACCACTACTCATGAATCATGGGTTAATGAGTTTGACTTAAAATACTACACAGTTGAATCTTGATAGCAATATCACAATTTGACTTGTTGTGGAAAATATCTCCTACTTATCAATCTTCATGTATTGTTCAATCACTATGTAATTAGTTTCTGAAGATATAATGAAAGAGTGATTTTGTAGTATCTTCCATGTTAGCAGTTAGTAGAAGCCAACCAAGGGGGCCCACTTGGGAGGTGGATTAGATTAAGGTAGAGTATAATTTCTTTCTACATTTTCTGTACTTTCAAGTAGAAGTTATTATTTTACTCCTGCAACATTACTACTGTGAATGTTCCTGCAACATTTGCAGATATAGGCATAGTGAACACTTTGAGTTGTTAAACAGGCTTAGAATAAGTTTATAAGTTTTCTGCAGTAATTTCATTAAGTAGTTAGGTATGCTTACTTTCCTACAACAGTAGTATAGATTTCTTTCATGCATTTTATCTTCCTGCAACATAGGTAATATGAATATTAGAGGAACGTAGTGCACAAATTGTGCTATCCCATTTCAAGTCTATGTCCCTGGGTTGACAATCTAAATGCATTTCATGATGGGAAAAGTAATCCTTAGTATGAATACATTATTCCTAAGAGAGACAATGACATGACTATCATTACCTATTGTGAGACTGTTCATTTTTGGCATCATCGTCGGGGATGGTGTCAAACTAGGAACCTTAATGAGTCATTTATTTTTTAGATTAGTTTCCTATTTTAGTCAATAGAGAATAGTTTTGAGCTTGCTTCAAGTTCATAAATTCATTTGCATGCATCGAAGAAAGTGAGATGCTCATGGCATATTTCTTCCAAAAGAACCTATTAAACTAAAAGAAGAGTTTGAAGAACTTTAGTTACCATTTCTTGATGCAAGTCCTGAGTTTTTTGTATCATCTTCAATAGAAGGAGATCCTCGTGATTCATTTGACCTTCACCCTTTTGTAGAGATATTAGCCAATTCACTCAATAATTCCAATCCAAGACCACCTGTTGACTAGAACCTTTTGGTTAATAATACTTCCCAACCATAATTTCATTATCCAACACCTCCAGTAATGGTAGCTCCTACCTTTCCATTTCCTATTCCAAGTCTTATCAACAATCCTAATCTCAAAAATATACCAGCTTCAACCCTCCCAAAGTTCTATGGCCTTATCACAGAGGATCTTGATACCTTTTTATTTGAGTTTGACATATTGTGTTGAATTTTTGACTATAACATGGATAGTCATAAGCTTAAGTTGTTTCTAGTGACATTGAAGGAGTCAGCTCTCAGATGGTTCATGGGCATAGGAGCAAATGTAGTAAATGATTGGGATGGAATGAGAGACTTATTTCTAAGTATAAGGAATACTGTAAGGGAGGTGATTCAAAAGGAGATGACATCTTTTGAATGTCACAGAAGGAAGATGAGACTTTGGAGGATTACATATCATGCTTCTTATACAACTTGCAAAAGAACCCCCAACATGTACTACATGAGGATTCACAAAAGATAATTTTTCTAAGAGGAGTGAATGATAACTGCCTGGAAGCATTGGATCCAATGGCTAGAGGAGATATATCTTAGTCTTCCTGGGATGATATCAAGAAGATTTGTTTGAACTATTCTAGAGAAATAGTAAAGAAAGGAAGGGGATTCCATCCAACACTGGCAAAAGGAGGTGGCTTTGGCATTTCCAAGATAGAAATCTCAAACCTGCTATCAGACTTCAAGAAAGATATCATTAATGATGTTGCTACACATCTAGACACAATGAATACCAAGAAAAAGCATGTAGACATGGAGACACAACTTGTTGAATACTGTCCCCATTGTCACAAGAAAAAGAAGGATTGTAATTGTAAGATGGTGGTGAACCTGGAGAATCAACATCTTTCAACCGAGTACTTGAAGATAGAAGGAGAGGATGAGCAACTGTTCTTTGCTTCTCAACATCAGCCATGGGCCACGAGACAAGGTATGCCTCAAGAACCATTACAAATTTCAAATCCTTATAACAGTCAGTGGAAAAAATGGAATATCCAAAGCCCTCCACAATATACTCAACCTACTTGGAATAATGCTTGGCCCAATAATCAACAAAATCAATGGTTTAATCCATAGCAACCCTAATGGCCACAAGCACCAAACCAATGGAAACAACAAAAAGGAAATTGGAAGCCTACTAATTATTGGAGAGGACCTCAACAATGGCCTAACCCAAATCCTAGATATCCATCTTTGCCACCTCCAATAAACACACCTGCAATTATGCCACTACCTGCAAACACAAGCCCTCAAAAGCAGACATAGTTACCTGCTTAGCCACAACTGAATCCTAATAGTCAATAGAAACAACAACAAATGTATGCTATTGATTCTTAGTAGTACCATGATTATTCTCTAAATATAGCCAATGTACACCTAAGATCGGGTACTACCTTGCCTACACCTGAACCACCTCTTATAACTGAAGTGCCAAACCTTCCTGCAACATCAATACCAATTCCAAAGAATATTTTTCCAAATATCACTGCCCTAGATAATGTTTATAATTCAGCTAATGCTCAAACATTAGTTAAACCTCCTTTTCCTTAGAGGCTCAGCCTGGACAAACTTGTACCAAAAGAAGATCAACCATTTGATATCCTTGACCAATTGAAGAACATGCATGTCAAGATTCCCCTATTTCAATCCATCAAGGATGTTCCTATTTATGGAAAAGTAATCAAAGAATCTTGTCTCAAAAAGCCTAGAAGGAAGAAAAAGGATCCTACAATAGTTCATGTTATAGGACAATTAGCTGATATTATGTTGGGAAAAATGGTAATTCCAAAATATTCAGATCTAGGGAGTCCAGTTGTTAACATCATCATTAATGGTCAGTCTATTAAAAATGAATTAATAGACTTAGGTGCTTCCATTAATGTAATGACTAAGGATACTATGAATAAAGTGAGCATAGAAGGATTGCGAGCTACCCCAATGATCTTGCAACTGGCAGATAGTTCTACTGTCACCCCTGATCGAATGATAGAGAACATAATAATTTCCCTAGATTCTTAGAAATACCCTACTAATTTCATGATTTTATCACCAAAGGTCAATCTTGCTGGTTACCCTGTTATTCTAGGATGTATGTGGTTAGCAACAAATGATGAAAACATTAGTTTTAGATCAGGGAACATGACAATTTCAGATGGGCAAGAAACTAAGAAACTAGCATTGTACCCTCCAACTCAATCTCAGCCAGATTTAAGTACCCCTATATGGCCATATTTAGGAGATGGGGAAGAATAATTAAACTCTGTGGTTCAGCTCATGATGTTACATAGGAAATCCTTTCTAAAGCTACAAGAGGAAGATGAAGTAATTAAGAACATTCTTAATAATGACTGTGTTGTAACCAAAGAAATATCTAAGAGTTCTGTGTTAGAATTAACTACATATGAGGATCATGCTAAGCATTATGTTTTGCCTTCAAAACCCAATATTATCTATCAAATATTACTTTGTGAATTTGATATGAGTCCTATCTCCAAAGTATCCATACTTGACCTTACAACTACTATTGAGCTTTCTAAGGGTCACAACCTCCACGTAAATAACAAGCTACCTTCACAACAGATGGAACAATTAACCAAGCTTTTGCAAACACATGAAAAAGCCTTTGCATGGGATTATGGGGATATTAAGGGACTAAGCCCCACACTCTGTACTCATAGGATATATATAAATGAAGGAAGTCTATGACTCCATCAACCTCAAAGGAGGATTAACCCAATATTAAGAGAGATAGTCAAAATAGAATTATAAAAGTTACTAGATGCTGGTTTTATATATCCTATATCTAATAGTAAATGGGTGTCACCTTTGGTCATAGTGCCCAAAAAAGGGGTTAAATGGAGAATCTATGTAGATTACAGAGAGTTAAACAATGATACCAAGAAAGATCATTTCCCATTACTGTTCATTGATCAAGTACTTGATGCTTTGGCTGGTAAAAAGTATTTTTCCTTTCTTGATGGATATAGTGGATACAATCAGATTAGTATTACTCTAGAGGACTAGGAAAAGACTACATTTACATGTCCTTGGGGGACATATGCATATTATGTCCTACCATTTGGGTTGTGTAATGCTCCAGCAACATTCCAGAGGGCTGTAATTAGTATTTTTGCTAACATATCACATGACTGCATGGAGATATACATGGATGATTTTACAGCATTTGGAGTAACCTTTGAAGAAGCTCTACAAAATCTTGAAAAAGTGCTAATCAGATGCAAGGAACACAATCTCTCCCTCAACAGTGACAAATGCTTTATGATGATGCAAGGTGTTGTGCTTGGCCATTTTATCTCAGCAATAAGAATCCAAGTGGACCCAGCCAAAGTTGAGATAATACTCACATTACCCACACCTACTAAGCAAAAAAAAGTAAGATCTTTCTTAGGACATGTTGGGTACTATAGGTGCTTTATTTAGAATTTTAGTCAAATAGTTAGTCCTCTATACACACTGCTTACTAAAGAGGTTGATTTTATATGGACACAAGCTTGTGATGAGTCCTTCCTATAGCTCAAGTCACTTCTAACAATTGCACCAGTCCTTAAAGGACCTGATTGGGCTATCCCATTCCATATACATACAGATGCATTAGATTATGCCATAGGTGTTGTGCTAGGGAAAAGCCTAGTAACCTTGAGAATGAAATTTACTATATCAGTAAAAGCCTCCATGGATTAGAGTTAAACTACATAGTTATTGAAAAGGAACTACTAGTTGTAGTTTATGCATTGAAAAAATTATGCCATTATGTAACAGGCTATCCCATCTTTGTTCACACTGATCACTTAGCAATTAAATATCTCATGAACAAACCTACCATCATAGGCAAGTTAGCAAGATGGCTTCTTCTATTGTAGGAATTTGATATAACAATTATTGATAAGCTAGGGAAGGAAAATGTAGTGGTTGATTATTTGTCTAGACTTCAAAATGCTAATACAGACACTACTCTGGTTGATGATACATTCCCTAATGAACACTTATTTCATATTGCAGTAAAAAATTCATGGTATACTAATATAGACAATTATCTTGTAGCTAGTAAAATGCCCCCACATTTCTCTCCAAAGGATAGAAGAATGCTTGTAGAGAAAAAATTCTAGTTCTCATAGATTGATAATACCTTATTTTATACTGGTCCATGCCAGATCATGAGAAGGTGTGTAAGAGAGGATGGAACATATGATATACTCTAGGCTTGTCATGATGAGCCATGTGGAGGTCATTTTGTAGCAAAGAGAACAACTCTAAAAATATTAACAATAGGTTACTACTAGGCAACACTTCATAGGGATGCATCAAGCTACACAAGAAAATATGATCAATGTTAGAGGATGGTTTCCCAACCAAATTAGATGAGATGCCCCTTAATCCATAAGTAGTCATAACACCATTTGAAAAATGGGGAATGGATTTCATAGGACCAATAGATCCTCCTTCAAATGGGAAATCTTATATCTTGGTATACATGGATTACCTGACAAAATGGGTGGAAGTGAAAGCCATGCAGCATGCCAGAGATCAAAAAGTAGAAAAATTCTTGTATGAGGATATTTTCAACCATTATGGAGTCCCAAGAGAACTTGTAACATACCAACGAGAACAACTTACTTCAAATCTAATCAATGAGTTAATGAAGGAATATAGTATCAGGTATAGGAAGTCCATTCCTTACCATCCATAGGCAAATAGATAGGCAGAGGTCACAAATAGAGCAATTGAGGCCATATTAACAAAGATAGTGCAATTGCATCACAGGGATTGGAGCAGCCAATTAACCGAAGTAGTCTGGGCCTATTGAACAAGATGGAAAACAACTATAGGATTCACACCATTTGAATTAGTCTATGGGAAGGCAAAAATGTTACCAATAGAATTTGAACACAAGACATTGTGCATAGCTCTAGAATTAAATATCAATCTTCTTGTAGCATAGACAGAACACCTCCTCCACCTCAATTCTTTAGATGAGATGCACAAAGCTGCATTGGAGTGAATAGAGATAATCTAGAACCAATGGAAGAGATGACACAAATCACATATCAAGAATAAGCAGTTTCAAGTGGGAGATTTGGCATTACTATATGATTTGAGATTCAAGGAAATTCTGGGAAAACTACAGACCAGATGGCTCAGACCATACGAAATTGAATATTTCTTTGATAATGGAGCAGTTTAGTTAACCACACTAGATCTAGTAAAATTTAGAATCATTGTCAATGGACACTGGTTGTGTCTATATCACAAGCCACAAACCAAAGAAGACTTCCTACAACAATTCATAACAAACACTTTCGCAATACAACATGAATTACTTCCTGCAACAGAAGGTGAAAGCCTTCTTCCTATAGCTTCAACATAGGATGCATTTAGAAACCAATCATAATAAAAATTCATTTAATATGAGGTACATTTCTTCATTCACTTTCCTTTCTTCTCTCCAACTCATCTCATTTCTCTTTCTACCACCCACTCACAAACCACGTCATCCACATTTTCTATTTTAAATGCTTTCAATAAAAGCCATGTTAGCAATCACATGTGACCACTAGAATTATTACATGCTCACCACATTTTCTTCATGCGTACAATACATAAATACTAGGTACAACTTTCTCAATCTTTACTCACTTTTAGCATAAAGATTTTATTAATTATATCTAGTACTGCACTAAATATATAATTTAGGCGTTACACCAGTTTCCCATTCTCTGCTAAAAAGTACTAAGTGAGGACACTTGTAAAAGTTTTCTAGGGGGCAGGGGAAGTGTAGTAAATCCCAAGTGTCATCTAAGCCATCCTAGTCATATCCTTGTCACTTCAATATTGTACTTAGGCCTTAATCCATTAATTTCCTTTATTCCCACACATTTTTTCGTACTAAATTTTTTTGATTTCCTAAAGTTGACATGACCTAAAAGGACTATAATTAAGTTATGTGGTAACTCACACTTAAATTGGTGATGTCCTCTAATTAAAATTCATTATTAGAAAGGAATTAAATAGAGAAGAGTTAGTATTTTCAATAAATGCATTTGAATTCCAAGAAGGAAAGAAGGTAGTTGTAGAGCATGAGAGACTGAAGGGTTAACAGTAAAATTGGTAAGCATAAAATTTAAGGCTGGATATTGGAAATAAATGGGAGTACAATTGCAAAGGCATGAACTAGTGAACCATCAAATTTTACTGACAGATGTCGAAGCAGTTTAGAGATTTAATGCATGTGGCTGGTTAGGGTATTTTCTTTAATTATCCGAGTTTAATGAGGAAGTAGTAGCTAAATTTATGACCACCTTTGAGGAGGGACAAGAAACTTTCTGGGGATTAACAGTTATTACCACCAAGGAAAGAATTTTAGAAGCCATTGGGTTACCAACCATTGGGGAGCACTATCCTAATGAGCATGACGCTAGGTCATCTTGAGATCAATTCTCTTGGCCAACTGATCCTCCTCTCAAAATTACCAAGCAGGGATGCAAGAGACTGTCTCTTCCTCCACCATTTCCAAAATTGGTGACACACATTATCAGGTACTTAACTTGTGAAGGGATATTATCAAAATTGCATGCCCATCATTTCAAATTCCTTAGTTGCATAAGGCATAATCTTCAAGTTAATATCCCTAATTTTTTGTACACCATGTTAAGCATTAGTGCTGAGGAGACATAGAAGGGGAATGCAAATTCTATAAGCCACCATGCCCTAATAAAATTGATAGTTGAAAGATCCCTTAGGGATGTCTCACCCTTGGCATGGACAAAATTTGTTCAACTTAAAACTCTGCAACCCCAGGTCAATCCTATTGAGCAACCCCTAGAAAATGAAGTAGAGTCTTAAGAGCCCACCGAAGAAATAGCTACAAAAGAACAAGAGCTAGAAGTATTCCAAGAAAATAAGTCTTCTGATCCCACTCCAGAAAGAAATATTCCTACTTCTTCCATGAAGAAAGGCAAACAAAAATTTGAAAAAGAAACCCCTAACCTAGAAAAGTAAGTCAAAACCCTACAGTTCAAAGAAATAAAAGAAAACAGTCAAGCCTTGCAACATCTATTCTTGCATCATCTACTCCTTTAGCACAAAATACAAAAAGATCCTATCAAAAGAAAACTATAGTGGTTGAGGAAACAATAGTGCAAAGAATTCCTCGCATGTGAGTATAGGTATCTCCACCTTCCACTAGAAATCCAAATGTCTCAATGTCAAAACCTACCCTAGAACCTTCCGTTGAGTACATTCCTGATGATTCCCCCAAAAAGATAGAAGTATCTTCATCTCCTAAGAATATACAGGAATCCCAAAATATACAAGAGCTTGGTGATAACATACCATTTGATGATTAGGGTTATCTCAGAAAAGTCTTGATATGACACATAAAAGAATTCCTGCAGATGTTCAGATGACTCCTCTACAGTTCCCTATTTATTCTAATATGTGTATTGTGCCCTACAAATCAACATGGTTCACTGAGTATTTTTAGCAAGTTTCTAAAGACAAGAGAAAGAAAGCTCAATTGCAAGAATTTCCTCCACCAACAATACAATCTATACTCTTTAATTTATACAATCAATTTATTTTCCAGAAGGCTTGGTGGAAACAAGAAAGGAATAAAATGCAGAAAGAAATAGATGATAAGGAAGAGGAAATTGAATCTCTTAAGGAGCAGGTAAAGAAATAGAAGTAGAAAATGGACCAAGCTCTTAAATTAGCTGATCAGGTCATAGCCTGTAGACCACCACCTAGGGTGTACGCCATTGGATTGAAATAAAAATTCCTCTTATTTCAGCTTATGATGACAATGAAGGGTATAGATTGTGAATTTAAGTTAGCCCAGGAATTCTATGGAATTTATCAAACTCTCCCTCCATGGTAGTAAAATTTACTATGTGAGCTCTATTTACATAACTTCATCATTCCCCATGAAACATAATGGAATCCTTTGCTCTACATTGGGGATATCCATTTAAGAGCTCTGATGTTATGGGTGCATAATGAAGGGAACTATGATAGACAACTGAATGATTACAAAGACTTAGAAAAGTATGAACCTTTACCCTGAAGGGCTGAATCACACAAGCCTGGTGATCTCTTGTGAGATTGGCTCAATCTAACCTATGGAAAACCAAAACTTGAAATCAGGTAAAAAGTCTTTGCACTGAGAGACAAGGTTTATAGAGAGTATCAAGGATTTCCCTACTTTTCATTTCAAAGAGTTCTTGTAGGGGTAAGAAGTTGGTGGAATAGGTTACCAAAGGCCTTCAAGAAAATAGAGCCACACAACCCAATCAAATTTGAAGTAGCTACAAATAGAGAAACTAAATTTATGCAGTTGGGGCATCAAATTAGAAGAGAATTATGGATTCCTTTGTCTTTCCATCCACCTACACTCTTATGGCCTCTATATGACATCAATGCCACTAGGTTGGATCAGTTGCAGGAGGAGCATAGGGAAGATCACTTGGCAAGAACAAAATGGTTCCATTACACTTTCAAGAGTGGAAAGAAGGGAAAGATAATTGTTGGTGATTTCAGATCTGTGGCCAAGAAAAGTAATGCTTGAGGACAAGCATTATATTTAGTAGGGGGCAGATGATGAGGCAATTTATTGTCTCAATTTTTTTATAATCTTTATACTTTGTTGACACTCTTTATGCTCTGATAAGACATTTCCAAAACATTAATGAGCCTATACCTATGTGAACTTGTGATAAGTACAGCTTGAGTCACAAAGCCTATGGGTAGTTAGAATGATATGTTTTTCTAAATATTATATATATATTGTACTACTTCATATAGTTGTTTAAATCTTCGTTCTAATATTTGGGTAAGAGTTGAAATGTTGACTTGTATGTATACCGAAAGCTACTAACCTACTAGGAAAACAAGGAGCAGTTCAAGAGTGGTGCAACTACATGGAAGAAGGAACATTGAAGATCCAACCATAACAAAAGGAGCCAACATGATTCCAAGGATCATGCCACTACTGAGAAGGAGCTATCATTTCAAAGAATATAGGGAATATTTCTACTATATTTTCTCAGTGTTTTTATTCTGTTATCTACACTTTATTGTAATATGTCGTGGTTGTTATATTTCCTCCTTCCGTGGCTAGATTGAGCTAGACTTTACTTTCATGATTTCAATAAGCGTCAATCCTTTATATAAGGGATTTGATTTGGTTTAGTTAGGAATGAGAAAATATTGGAATTTTGTGTTTAATGTAACGAAGTTACTCTTTTCAGTTCTTCATGTATTGTTCAATCACTATATAATCAATTTTTGAAGATATAATGAAAGAGTGATTTTGTAGTATCTTCTGTGTTAGTAGTTACCAGAAGCCAACCAAGGGGGCCCACTTGGGAGGTGGACTAGATTAAGGTAGAGTAGAATTACTTTCTACATTTTCTATGCTTTCAAGTAGAAGTTACTATTTTACTCCTGCAATATTACTACTATGAATGTTCCTGCAACACTTGCAGAGATAGGCATAGTGAACACTTTGAGTTGTTAAACAAGCTTAGAATAAGTTTATAAGTTTTCTGTAGTAATTTCATTAAGTAGTTAGGTATGCTTACTTTCTTGCAGTAGTAGTATTGATTTCTTTCATGCATTTTATCTTCCTACAACATAGGTAATATGACTCTTAGAGGAACTTAGTGCACAAACTGTGCTATCCCATTTCAAGTCTATGTCCTTGGGTTGACAATCTAAATGCATTTCATGATGGGAAAATTAATCCTTAGCATGAATACATTATTCCTAAGAGAGACAATGACATGATTATCATTACCTATTGTGAGACTGTTCACCCATCACCAAGGAAAACATCAGTAGCAAAGGTAGATGAAGAGGCAGGAAGCAACAAGAAGTGGAAGCCGAAGATAGATAGAGTGAATCCATTAATCATTAATGAAGGTGATTTCACTAAGTTGAATAAATATTATGAGTTATATGACAATTTTGAGAAGTTGAACTTATAAAATGCATTTTTCAGCCATATGATTCTTGCATATAAGAAATTTGATGATATAAAAAGAAAGATTCCTGATAATATTTTTGAGAAATTAGTAAATAGATAGAGAAGAGAAATAGAGGAAGATAAAGGAATAAGAGAGAGATATGTAAGGAACTTATGTGCAATAAAATATGAAGAAAATTTCAAGGAAATCATGAAAATTCTAAGTACCCATCTAAGGAAGAAAAGGAGAACTATACTGATAATGAGAGATAGTTATGAGGAAATCAATAGAGAAACAAAGGAAGCGGTTGTGAAGGTTATGACCTTTGGACCAGGTGAACACATTAATGAATATGATCGAGTGGTTGAAGCAGAGTATCAGAAAGATCCATCACTACCACCCTCCATTAACATTGAATATGAGACAATGAACGTTGAAGGAACAAATATCACCTTGGACAATGAAGAAAATCCCTTCAATGACAATGAAGCTGATGTTGGAAATTTGTTGGATAAGAAACAAGACACAACAAAAAATAAGGAACACAATATTGAAACACAAAAGGAAGAAGAGAAAGAGGAAACAACGGTTAATGCAGCAACAAAAGAGCTTGTGGTTCTACAAAAAAAATCAGTAGTCATTTCTACACTTAAGGACAGAGTAGAATCAACACAAAAACCATAAATTAAATCTATATTTGAAAGCCTTGGACAAGAAGTTGATGATGATGATCAAATAGAGTTGATATCATCTCTGAAAAAAATCATTGGTAAGAACAAGAAAGTGAAAATCTTGGAAGGCACACTACTTGAGGTAACAGGTAAACTACAGAGTTTAATATCAAGTCAGGTTAGTGAGGCTAATGCTCAAGGAAAAACAAAAGAGGTAATAAAAGCCTTTCATACAAAATTTACAAATCTATCTGATGTAGCAATAGTAAAAGCACAAGCAGCTCATGATGCTCAGATATTTCAAGTTATATGTCAGAATATTAGAAATGATATAGATAATTTGGATATATGTATAAAAGTGTTAAGAAGATGTATGGAAAGAGGGAAAGCTTTGTACATTTAGTGTACACAATCAGAGAGCCAAACATTTGAGATATCAGAAAAGATAAAGATTGTTTGAAATTTGTCTGAGTAAAGATATCAGATTGTTGTCATTATGGCAACATATATTCACTATGATGATCACATAATAGAAGGAAATAATTTTGTATAAGCGCAAGTAAAAATTATCTAAGTACATTAGTATTTACCAGTCTAATCAGAGATAATTTTGGTTAGTGATGTTCACAGGATGAGGTTCAGTGCATGCACACTTGAACATGGATTATTCTATGTATATCAATGTCACATATGAGAGTGCAAGTTTGTATGACATGTACAGAAGGAGATATTAAAAGAATTATAGAGACAGTGTTAAAGCTGACCTGAACATAGCAAGAAGACAGAATGGGAATAATAAGTTAAGGGATTATTTTCTTTATCAAAATAATGACTTAACCATATAAGGGATGACATACTAGATGTTAACCCTTAGGCAATATATATTATTTTTGTATTTTGGAAAGAATATATGTTTTGTAAAGCCAACTGGAAGTTATTAATCATTAATAACTTGTATATATGTAAGAAGCATGTAATGTGAATGAGTAAGTTTTTGTAAGCCTATGATGCTAAGTTGTACCTTGTAAGAAGAAAATCAAGTAGACTCTGTATATGAAAGCGAAGATCCTAGAAAGCTAAATCAGAATAGGAAAGCTATTTGACAACAGTGAAATGTTATGTACCTTACCTTTGTACTTGAAGATATCATTGTATATTACATGTTTGGGCAGTGAGCTCATCTTGTAAAAATCTTATTTTGTAATACCAACTCCTACCAGGGTTGAGGCTTCTAACAAGGCCTAGAGTCCTTTAATCAAGATATGGACACTATGTGCATGTAATAGACTCCTAATAGGGTCAACATCCTTAACCAAATATTTTTGATTAGTGGATCACTTGTGGGTATCATCTCCACTAGAGTTTTCCCTTGGAAACGGTTTCCTCAAGAACAAACATGGTGTTGTGAGTTCATTTAGTTTATTTCTATGCTTGTTATTTAGTGTACTTTATTTTGTAAACTTCAAGTTAATTAGTTATATCCATTATTGGGAAAAAGTAAAAGTTTGTGAAATATTGATTCATCCCCACTCTTAGTATTTCCTATTTCTAACAATTGGTATCAGAGCTTAGTTACTCAAAACAAACTTATTTGCAAAAATCCTAATAGCTTGAGTAAGATCTCTATGGATATGGATAAATTGCAAAAGAATCTTGAAGAAGCTCTTGAATAGATTGATATTCTTACTGAAGAAAGAGACACTCTAAAAGGAAAATATGATGATGCAAAAAACTACATTGAGAAACTAAAAGAAAAGATGGAAGATCTGAAATGAAAGAAAGAACCTACAATTCAAGTCAAGGACTATGATGAAGTTTCAAATTTGAAGAAAGAAAATGAGATCCTTAAACATGGGTTGAAGATTGTAGATCTAAAGTTAAGCTTGAAAGATAATAGCAAAGATGAATCAAATCTAAAATCTGAAAATGAAGATTTGAAGTCTAAACTTTGTAAAGTGACATCTAAACTTGAGAAAAGTAAAATGTAGTATGCTGAACTTGAGAAGTACAATACAATAGTGAAAGGTGAATTGACTCAGTCTAAACAACATCTTGAGAAATTATATTCTAGTAGTGAGAAGATTGATGAACAAATGTCTTATCAGAAGCCATATTATGATACAAATGGTCTTGGATATAATTCATCTAAGATGAGTGAAGAATGCAAAGAACCAGACCCGAAACCCTTTGAGAAAAAAGATGAAAATAAATTTGATGAAGCTAAAAAATCTGAAGACATACCTATTCCACCTAAAGAAGATGAACCACCTAAATATATGTGAAGAGAATTCAAAGGTAGATGTTTTTCATGTAACACTTTTGGACATATGAAGAGAGATTGCACAAGTAAGCAATTCAAACCTATCTCTAGTTATTGTTATAATTGTCATGGTTCTGGACATAGAGCTATTGATTGTAAGAAACCTAGATCTAATGATAACAATAGTAGTAGAATGTTTAGAAACACTAACCCTAGAGATAAGAGACCTACTGAAGATATGAACAAAAGAAATGGAGTTATGTGTTATAGATGTAATAAGATTGGACACATTTCCATAAATTACAGAACACAAGTTAGTAAGATAGGACAAAGATATGGAAAAAATGGAGTAGTTTGTCAGATATGAAAAAAATTTGGTCACAACAAGATTTCACAGAATGAACAACATGAGAAATCCTAATCCTAGAAGCTATACATGTTAGGATTAGGTAATACTAAGAGGGGCGGTGAATCAGTATTATAGAACTTTGATTTCTTTAATCTTAAACAATTATAAATAATCCAAAGTAATGCAGAAATGAAAAGAACAAATATGCATAACACATTACTCATGACACCATGATTTGTTCTTGAGGAAACCCTGGCCAAAGGGAAAACCCTGATGGGGATGGTACCCACAAATATACACTAAAGAATAATATCCCTGTTAGGATATCTAGCCCTATTAGGAGCTGATTGTTACATAGTACATTTCCTTGTTAGAGGAATAGAAAACCCTATTAGGGGTATACAGAACACCTGGTTAAAGGTGGTGAGCACACTACTCTTACAATCAATACTTTGTCTCAAAAGTAGTTCTTAAAGGGGGAACAATACAAGCACTTATCTTGCTTAGATAGTTCCAATTATAGCTTGGCCTCTTACTAATCTCGCATCTAATTTCTTCTCTTCTATTCACAAGCTTACTCTATCATTATTATCCTCCCATACTTTTCTTTTACAAAAACACTCCATACTTATACAAAATCAGCCTTACAGTCGACTTTCCAATTATCATGCAAAAGATAATAATAAATCATGCAAATGTTATCTATGGAGTCAACGCTCTTAAAATATCAAATATTCGGCAATATACTTTATTCACCTATCTTAGCATGTTACCATATTCACTTTACCTTCCTTAATCTTTGCAACTGTTCATATACCATGTTATACTATTTTACTACCTTCACATATCTTCCAATCACTGTATCTCACATATCTGGTAACCAAAAATTATGAAATCTTAACCAAAGCATGCCTACATTCTAGAATGTCTCCAATTAAGTTTTCAAGCCATACTACCTCATATATCTTCATCATAGACCAAAACTATGGCACTATACCCTGTTATCTTGATTTAGGACTTAGTCATTTTCATGACTGGGATTCTAGTGGCAATCTCCACAACATGAGATCACTCCAACATAAGTGTTTCCATAAATGACAACCCTCAAGTGATTCTTAGTACTCCAAAACATCATATGCCAACAATCTCTCCCCTTGGAATTGATGACAACACTTAGAAAAATGACTAAGTGTCACAATACAACTTTTCTCTTTTTTTAATTCTTTTCTACTTATTACTCCTTCGTATTTCTTTCTCTTCCTCATTTTTCCTTTCTCTTCCTCTCCCTTTGACATCAATGGAAAAGGTACTATAAAAATTGCAAGATTTAAGCACAGATGGATTAGTACTTTCTCACCAAATTTAAGACATCCTTGAATGAGTCTTCCAAGGTCTTAACTTCTTCATTCCATGAATTTATCAATAGTTCATTGACATGGATTAATCCATTCAGTGCATATGATGCTATCTCTGCTGCCTTAAGCTTAGTAAGAGTAGACACAAACATTAAGCCTTCAAATTTTATCATTTCTGAAAGATGATTCTCTAACATTGTGAGCTTAGGAGTCAAAAGGCTTCTTAATAAGCCAAATCTATCTGCAACTCTCCCTTTCTCTGTTTCCAGTACTCCTATCTTATCCAATAGTCTGGATATATCCTTATCCATTTCTCCCATAGGTTGTGAAGATGATTCACAACTGTCCATTAGGTTATAAGGGGTAGCCCTATCTTTAGCTATGATCTCCTTAATATTCTTTATATGTCTATAGGGGTTTATGCAATAGCTGTAAATTTTCCTGCCTTGTGCTACACAACTCTTGGCCTTAAGAGTGGTAGACTTAAGAATGTTTAAGTCCCATGAAATGGACTTCCAAACTTTGTTAGAATAACTAAGAAGGGGGGTTAATTAGTTAGATTTGTTTTCCTACAGTCCCAATTCTCAAGATGTACCACTTTAAACAATATCAATCAATTTTGCAACTCGGTAACATAAAATTACTAAACTATCTTTGCATTTACCGATTACTAGTTAATTAACTCATAGCGATTACCGACCAAATCAAATATGCAGTATGTAAAGTATGAAAATAAAAAAATGATCACAAAAACACATAACATAATGATTTAACATGGAAACCTTGTAAAGGGAAAAAACACCTGAGACCGGTAACCCAAAAATGTTTCACTCTTCTGAAGTGAGTTCGATGAAGAGCCAACCCTGTTAAAGGTTTACAAACACAATGTTATGTGTGACCTTGTTAGAGGATTTTACACTAACCGTTAGCTTTTGACCAGCATTCACTATGGGGTCAACAAGGTAACAATGAACATTCCTTGAATGTCATGGGCAACAATTTAAAGACTGCTAGGTCCACTCTATTAAGAGATTTTTCAGTAACAATAGTTAAACTGAAACAATAGTTGATCTGATTACAATACAACTTGATTTGTAGATGTTCAAATCTATTCAAAGCCCTTAAATCCTCTAATCAATATATCAATTCACTTTCTAACTTACTTTCACTCGGTAATTACACTCTAATGCTCAGTTCTGTTCTGCAGTTTGGTTCTTCTTCAACCAGTCTGATCAGGCATGCATGAGACAATATTCATGCAAAATCTCTGCAGTCTCCTTCCTCTGGCATTACATTTAATAAAGAAACTCATGTCTCTTATATAGAAAGATAAACCGTTTTCATATCAACCATCAGATTTTGCTGCTTAATCTCCTTTATTGATTTTGCCTCTTAAAGTCTCCTTGGTAGATGTGTCATTAACATGTTTTAATTCCATGCTTTAGATCTTTCCTAAATTTTGTCAACCATGGATCTCATAACAAAATTTATCCTTAATCTTGAAATCATAACTCTTTTTAGCTCATCAATTTCTGTCAGTTAACCTTTGTATTTAATACTTTCATCCATACTTGGTTATCAAAGAGATGCATCGGTGAATACAAGCTCAGTTATTACTATCACTCGGTATACACTACACTTTCTTAGTGTATACTAAAATTCTTCATTTACTGACTACACCGCTTTGACAAGTTTTGCTTCCATCTTCATAATAGATAACTGTAACACAATCAAGTCAACAAAATGAAGTCATAGACTCATCAATAAGTTACCAAAAGTATTCCTTATCCTCATCTATCATATCCATCTTTGTCCATGTAGATATTTCAGTTCTTCATCTTTTCACTCCTATCTTAGATGTTTAGATGTGTTTAACCAACATGATAAGTACTGTCAAAACTAGTTGACATCAATGACAACATAATGACTGATTTAACTATCTTAAAAAATCAATTCAGTGCTTGGTGATATTTAATGATTGATATTCAAGTCATTCAGATATTCAATTAGTTTTAGTTCATCAATCTCTCCTTTTGGCATTGATGGCAACATAAGTAATTATGAAATATGCCATACATACCAAACATGTATTCTACAACTATGTAACTAAATGCTATAGTGGTGTAAACTTTCCCTCAGCTTGATATTTAATATGTTTAATCACTACATTACATAAAAAAATTACCAGTGTAGACTTTCCTCTATAGATTAGATCTTTTTAGTTCTCAGATTCCTTTTGTTCTCAGCAACAAATCGTCAAAACTTTCCTTGACTATTTGTCTCTCCCTTAGATAGACATTCCATTGATCTCTCTATTTATCTCTTCCTTTATGTTCTTGGGCAACTGATACTCAATCTCTATTTCATGATGTTCTCCCTTTGTTTCATAATATTTATCTCTCCCTTTGACAACAATGCCAAAGAAAAACATAAAACATACAACTCCCCAATAGCTAAGTAACTTGCTGTTGTTCGGTCCAAACAATGTATCTCGATATACTGATATACAAAATTTTTTACAAACCTTTCACAACCTTAGACATTATCCAAAGTGTGAACTATGTTGCATCAACATGAATGATCTTCTGATAATAATAGGCTAATGCAACCTCCAGATCACATTAGTGATCGGTAGACAGGGGACAGACCCCAAGTCTAGTCCTCAAGTATTCAAATGTGTCCTTTGGTAGAGGCTTAGTGAAAATATCTACAAGTTGTTCCTTTGATGTAACATATTCTAGTTTTACTTGCTTCTCCTATACTTTTTATCTTAAGTAGTGATACTTAATAGAAATATGCTTAGTCTTTGAATGCATTATAGGATTCTTAGAAATATTTTTTGCACTAGTGTTGTCACAATATATAATCACCGGCTTAGTGATTACCTCATTCATTCCTTCCAACACTTGTTTGATATATGAAATATTTGAACATTTTGTAGTAGTAGCAACATACTCTACTTCAACAATTGACTAGGAAATACAAGGTTGTTTCTTACTTGTCCAAGTAACAAGTCTTTCACCAAAGAAAAATGCTCCTCCAGTTGTGCTTTTCCTATCATCTATATTTCCAGCCCAATCTGCATTGGTGTAGACTTTTAGTTCAAAAATTGCCTTCCTTAGGATACCATAAGCCATAGTCCTCTATTTTCTTTAGGTATCTCAAGATTATTTTACTATAACCATATGTGAATCTTTTCGATTGGCAGAAAATCTGGCAACAATTCCAACTGCATGTGCAATATTAGGCCTACTATGTATTGTATACATCAGTTTACCAATCACAGATCGGTACAATGTCTAATTTACCTCTGTAGATTCATCATCTTTAGTCAATTAACAACCTATGACCATTGGTGTTCCAATTGGTTTAGCATCTTCCATGCAAAAGGTTCTCAATACTTCCTTTATATACTTTGATTATGTGATGATAATTCCATCATCTTGCTGAATAACCTGCAAGCCTAGAAAGAACTTAATCTCTCCAAACATAGACATTTCAAAATCTTTTCTCATCTCATGAGCAAATGATTTACATACATGATCTTGTCCTCCAAAGATTATATCATCCACAAATATTTCAGCAATCAAGATAGTATCATCAGATCCTCCTTTCATATACAAATTGTTGTTCTCACTAGTTATTACAAAACCAATACTTAAAAGATAAGTATGCAACCTTTCATACTAGGCTCTAGGTGCTTGCTTTAAACCATATAAAGCTTTGTGTAGTCTACATACCATGTCCTTTTGATTTGGATCAACAAACCCTTCTAGTTGTTTAATGTAGACCTCCTCTTCTAGTATTCCATTCAAGAATGCTGACTTAACATCTATTTGATAGACTTTGAACTTCTTATGTGCAGCATATGCAAGTAACATTCTAACTCCTTCTAGTCTAGCAATAGGTGAAAAAGCTTCACCATAGTCAATTCCTTCTTCTTGTGCATATACTTTGCAAACTAGTCTAGCTTTATTCCTTGTAACTTCTCCATTCTCATTCAGTTTGTTTCTGAAAATCCATTTAGTACCAATAACATTCTTATCTTTTGGTCTAGGTACTAAAGTCCATGTTTTGTTTTTCTCAATTTGTTCTATCTCTTCATTCATTACTTTTATCCATTCTTCATTTTCAAGTGTAGACTTAACATTCTTTGGCTCAAAATCATAGATTAAACATGTGCTTTTTCTTAACTTACTTGTCATCATTCCTACTCGCTTGTCTCCAATGATTTGGTTCTCAGGATGATTCCTTCTGAAAAATTTCTCTAGCACTTGATCTCTTCTTTTTTCCTCACTTTGTTCAAGTTCATTTCCTTGCTCGATAGCTGCCTCTTGATCCTTAGTTTCCCTTTGTTGTTCCTCGGTGTTATTTTCCTGATGCTCGGTCAACTCAGCCTGTGACTTTGGTAGGTGCTCTAGATGTTCAACATAAACAAATCTACCATAGTCTTCTAGTTCCTTTTTTGTTTCTTCATCATTTTTATCAAAAAATTCATCAACTCTGATATTTGTACTTTCAATCATCTTATTTGTAAGCTTTTCTTTTAGTAGAATATCCTAGAAATATTCCCTCATCCCCTTTAGAGTCAAATTTCCCATTTCTATCATCTTTCAAAATAAAACATTTGGTACCAAAAATTCTAAAATAAATTACAGTCGGTTTGTGACCAAACCATAACTTATAGGGTGTTGTGTTTGTGTCTTTCTTCAATTGTACTTGGTTAAGAACATATACAGCTATGCTGACTGCTTCCCTCCAGTATGTTTGAGCAACATTGTTTTCTATCATTAATGTCCTTGCACAATCAACAATTGATATGTTTCTCCTTTTAGTAATCCCATTTTGCTATGGTGTTCTCGGTGCAGAAACCTATCTTTTTATACCATGCTCATTATAGTAGTTAGTGAATTCATCAGAAATAAACTCACCACCTCTATCAGATCTCAAGCATTTCATTTCCTTCCTGGTTTCTTTTTCTACTTTTTCATTATACTTTTTAAACATCTTAAATGCCTCAAATTTCTCTTTTAAGAACATGACAGTCATCAATCTAGTGTAATCATCAACAAATAGAATAAAATATTTATCTCCATAGTAGCTCTAAGTTCTCATAGGACCACATAGGTCAGTGTGAACTAATTCCAAGATTTTCTTTGTTGAATAGTCTTTACTCTTAAAACTAGATTTTGTCATTCTCCCCTTTTGACATTCATGACACATAACATGATCAGGCTTTATTATGCTAGGAAAACCTCTAACCTTTTTCTTCCTACTGATCTTAATCATGTTATCAAAATTTACATGACATAACCTTTTATGCCATAACCATGCATCCTCATTTTTCATCAATAAACAAGAATACTCAACATTGTCAGATAAAACAAGTTACCTTTCGATTGTGCTCCTGTTCTAATAATCTTTCCACCGTCACCATATATCTTTACCTTCTTTCTTTCAAAAGGTACTCAGTGACCTGAGTTGTTAAGTTGTGCCACACTTAGAAAATTATAATTTAGTCCTTTTACCCAATAGGCATTATCAGATCTAATTTTATCATTTATCAACAATGTTCCTTTCCCTTTTACCATGCAAGGTGTGTCATTACCCATTTTTATTGATCCTCCATTATAGTGCTCAAGATGATCAAAATTTTCTTCATCACTAGTCATGTGATGTGTACAACCACTATCAATAATCCAAGTATCATTTTTACTAACTTTAGAAATAAGTGCTATTTCAACATACCTTTCTTCTTCTTCAGAATCATCTTTCATTGCAACAAATACCACCTCAACATCATCATTAGTGTTGGTATTAGAATAATATTCCTCATCTTTAGCAATACCATAGAACTTTTTGCCTTTATCTTTGTGATCTCAGTTGTCTCTGTTGTTCTATCAGTCATCTCTATTGTATCTTTGAACATAACTTCTACTTATGGATCTCTCTCTCACATTGTCTTCCACTTTCTTGTTCGGGCATCTTGCTGCAATGTGTCCAACTTATTTGCAATTAAAACAGGCTATAGGTAATTTACCCTTATAGCTACCTTTTCCTTTAGGTAACCTTTGGGCCATAAGAGCTTCAAGTTCATCTAGTTCATCATCAGTAGTGCTATCACTATCATTCCTTATATTGTGTCTACTGCTAGATTTGCTAATGTTTAAAGAAGAAATGAAAGAAGACTCAATTTTTGGTACAACACTGTTATCAAAGTTGTTCAACTCAAAATTTGTAAGCTTACCGATCAAACTATCAAGAGTAAGAGCATTATTAGGTACAAACCTCATTTCATGTATAGCTGATATTTTGATTGCATAAGCAGGAAATAAGGTTCTTAGAATCTTACTCACCACTGTGTCTTCATCAATGATACCACCAGATCCTCTAATAGCATTGACTACCTCCTTTATTCAGTTTGAGTATTGAACTATGTTTTCTCCTTCTTTCATTTTCATATCATCAAATATGCCCCTTAAGCTTTCAGCTCTAGCTCTCTTAACATTAACATCACCACCATAAACTTGAGCAAGTTTATCCCACATTTCTTTTGAAGTTTTGCAATATTTGACATCCTCAAATTCAACATCAGATAGAGCAGCAACGATCTCTATCATGGTCATGTTGTGTCCATATCAATCTTTCAGTTGATTAAGATTCAAAGGTCCAGTCGGTGGTTGTAAGTAGCCATTCTCAAGTAGATGTAAGGAAGAATCTCCAATTCCACTTATGTGAAGTTTCATTCAACTTTTCCATATAGTAAAGTTGTCCTTGTTCAGCTTTGACACTTCCCTCTTATACATCTTGTGATCTTTCTGCTGAAGTCCTTAAAAATCTATTCCAAGAAACCAATATGCTCTGATACCAATTGTTAGAATAACTAAGAGGGGGGGGGGGGGGGGGGGTGAATCGGTTAGATCAGTTATCCTACAGTCCCAATTCTCAAGATGTACCACTTCAAACAATATCAATCAATTCTATAACTCGGTAACATAAAATTACTAAACTATCTTTGCATTTACCGATTACCAGTTAAATAACTCATAGTGATTATCGACCAAATCAAATATGTAGTATGTAAAGTATGACAATAAAATAATCACACAAAAACACATAACATAATGATTTAATGTGGAAACCCTATAAAGAGAAAAACCACCTGGGACCGGTAACCCAAAAATGTTTCACTCTTCTAAAGTGAGCTCAGTGAAGAGCCAACATTGTTAAAGGTTTACAAACACACTGTTAGGTGTGACCTTGTTGGAGGATTTTACACTAACCGTTATCTTTTGACCAACATTCACTATGGGGTCAACAAGGAAACAATGAACATTCCTTGAATGTCATGGGCAACAATTTAAAGACTGTTAGGTCCACTCGGTTAAGAGATTTTTCAGTAACAATGGTTAAACTAAAATAGTAGTTGATCTGATTACAATACAACTTGATTTGTAGATGTTCAAATCTATTCAAAGCCCTTAAATTCTCTGATCAATATATCAATTCACTTTCCAACTTACTTTCACTAAGTAATTGCACTCTAACGCTCGGTTCTATTTTGTAGTTTGGTTCTTCTTCAACCAGTCTGATCAGGCATGCATGAAACAATATTCACATAAAATATCTACAGTCTCCTTCCTCTAGCATTACATTTCAATAAAGAAACTCATGTCTCTTATATAGATAGATAAACCATTTTCATATCAACCATCAGATTTTGCCGCTTAATCTCCTTCATTGATTTTGCCTCTTAAAATCTCTTTGACAGATGTGTCATTAACATGTTTTAATTCCATCCTTTAGATATTTCCTGAATTTTGTCAACCGTGGATCTCATAACAAAATTTATCCTTAATCTCAAAATTATAACTCTTTCCAGCTCATCAATTTCTATTGGCTAACCTTAGCATTTAATACTTTCATCCATACTCGATTATCAAAGAGATGATGCGTTGGTGAATACAAGCTCAGTTATTATTGTCACTCGGTATACACTACACTTTCTTAGTGTATACTAAAATTCTTCATTTACTGACCACATTGCTTTGACAATTTTTTCTTCCATCTTCATAATAGATAACTATAACACAATAAAGTCAACAAAATGAAGTCATAGACTCATCAATAAGTTACCAAAAGTATTCCTTATCCTCATCTATCATATCCATCTTTCTCCATGTAGATATCTCAGTTATTCATCTTTTCATTCCTATCTCAGATGTTTAGATGTGTGTAACCAACATGATAAGTACTGTCAAAACTAGTTGACATCAATGAAAACATAATGACTGATTTAAATCTTACAATATCAATTTAGCGCTTGGTGATCTTTAATAATTGATATTCAAGTCATTTAGATATTCAATCAGTTGTAGTTCATCAAACTTCACTCAATTTATTTTATAAGTTCTTTTCAGCCTTTTCTTTTGTTACCTTTAGCAATGAGTCAAAATGACTATCAAAGCTATCCAATACTGTACCAAGATTCTTAGCTTCATCTTTGTCTTTGAGGATAACTGGTGAGGGAAGTAATTTGTTCACTATTTCAATAGCCCTGACCATTACCTTGGCTCTTTTATCTCCTTTCTAAATTGATCTCTCCTTGGATTTAGCAAAAGCCATAAATGATAGTCTCATCATCTCATCTTCATCCATGCTATCCACATCAAAACTGATTGGTTTGGCCATACTTTCCAACAATAAAGATGTGTCCAAACTGACCTCAGTGACTTTTTCTAATTTTACCTATTCATCTTGCTTCTCCTCTTGCTATGTTTTCTTTTGTTGTGTTACTTCTTTTTTTTTTTTTTTTTCTTCTGACTTCTCTTCCTCTCTCTGCTCTTGATCTTCAACTTCCATCACACTATCCACATTGTCCAAAAATGGATCATTTACATCCTGCGAAGTGTCAAGGCTAACAGGCACACCAATAACAAAGAAATCTGGTTGCATGCTAACTTGAGCACTTTCATCTTCTGCCTTGGAACTCTCTCCTAGACCCAATGACATAGGCTTAGAAGCCTTAGGAGGTGAAACCTTCTTGGGCATGTCATACATTATAACTTGGTCTAATGCCTTTTGGGTGTCTTCAATTACCTCATCATACTTTCTAGCCATAATTTTGACTAGTCTAGTCTTTGTCCTTAGTAGAGGTTTTAGTGCATTTATGATTTTTTCTTTCCTGTATAGATACAATTGGCAACATGTCTTCAATTTCCTTGTTTCTTATGTTCTCATCCTTTGAATGTGCTAACTATTTCCTGGTTTCTAGTTTACTATATAGTTCCTTAGGAACACTCCCTTCAATTTCCAATAGATTCTTCTTAAAGACCAGCATATGCTCAATCAAAGTATCTTCAATGACTACTTGGTCCTTTGAGTCATATATTTCATAGTATCTATTTGTTGTTAATAGATTTCCATCCTTGATAACTCTTTTCTGTAGTGATTTCATATTTGGTTTCCACAAGGTTTGTGGATTCTTTTGAGCTATTTTCTCTTCCTCTTTCCCTATTACCTTCTCTTCCTTCTTCTTCCTTTTTATCTCTATCTCTCTTTCCTTTGCACTATCCTAGTTAAATGTTCTTGTAGATCTTCTAGGAACAATTGCAACTACAACTTCTTGTGTTTCTTCCTCTTGAGAGACTGATAAATCCAAAATGTCATCATTGGGGGCTGCTGCCTTTTTTGCCTCCAAGGGAGTGGGTGCATTTTTGGCCATGTTGGAAGATGCCTCCATTTGATTTTTTGAGTCTAAATACTACTTCTTTGTGATTCCTACCTTCGTAGTAATTTCTTCAACAATCTTGCTAACCTTTCTTTTCCTTGTCACCTTTTCTTGCTCTTCTCTGACTTTCTCATATTTTTCTTTGTATGTACCCTATCTTTCTTCAGTAGGATCCTTTTCTACTACCAATACATACTCTACTTTCATAGTTAGTACTTCAACACTCACCTCATATCCCATAGGATAGCACCATTTGGTTCTTGGATCCACTACCTCAAAGAAGACACAATCTATTTCAACCATGAAACATATAGTGTCTTCATATTTTTCCACTATCTCTTCTGGTATCCTGTACCTTTCTTTCATCTACCTTTGTAGCATCTTTATCATGCCAAACAACTCTCCATCTACATAGTATTTCTTCTTTCTTCTATAGGATTATGATATTTGAAGTCGAGTGGGCTCATTGAATTTCCATGCTCTAGGATGCATGCCAGGAAAGTTGTGGATTATGTGAATGTACATATGAATCAGTAATGAGCCAAATCTAAATGCCTTAGATTTATCCTTCTTAATGGCTTTTACATTCTCAATGAATTGTTGAGCTAGAATTTCACTATGGTTATACTTCTTATTTTCCTTTACCATTATGTATGCCATCATGATGACTCCAACAGATATAGAATTAGGTCTGCTATTGTAAAATAGTTTTTACCCCAACAATATTGCTATCAACCTGACATCTTGCAAATAGATGTCATTTAATATCATTTCCCTCTTATCCCATTTTGAATGAGTTAGGGTTTTAGCTAGGTTCCTTAGATTCTTCTCTTACACAGGTAGGGCTCCTTCATTGTCAAGACCAGTGATGTCATGTATCAGCTGTGCACATATCTTTATAGGCTGACTACCTATCCATAAAAATTGGTCATGAACCCTACTTAGAATGATTTTAAACCATTCAGTTTTTGTGAACTCAGTGAGTAGGGTTAGCTTCATAATTGACTAATCTTGCAGAAGCTTGAACTCTTCTACCATGGTTCCATTAGCTTCAACCATACCATCCAATTCATTGTAGATATTAGCCTTACCAATGATCTCATATTTATAGTGGATGTATGCTCTAATGCCTTCTACATGTAATACACCTACGAGGGTTTGAGAAAATGCTCCCTCCGGATCATCCTCATAGGATTTGTATGGATGCCGCTTGAATTTATAGCTAGGTCTGTCTACACCATCATATATTACTAGTGCATCCATGACTTTCCAAAAGATTAAGTTTAAATACCTTAAATGCACTTGAATTTGATGTTTGGCTTCACACGAACACAAAATCTCTTTGCTAGATCACTTCTCTTCTTTCACACTTATGCTCTCCTTAGTCGCTGATCAATAAATGGTGTAGGAATGAAATCTTTCAAGTCTTTTATCCATTGCAATTTGAGTGCATGCACTGAACACATGCAGCTCAACTTCTCATGCTGTCCAGTCAACATAAAACTCATGAACACAGAAGATGAAACTTCAAGTGCTGCGATCTTATCTACAGATTCCACAACATCTGTACACATCACACCTAAGCTTGCATGAGCTTACTCCACTTATACAGGGGCTAGATAATTTCTGTTAACTACATCCAATTCTCCCCATAAGGCCATGAGGCCTTCTAGGTTGATACCTCAAAGAACTCATCGTGCGAAGACACAACATCATTAGCTGTCTCTCCCTGAACCACTGCCTTATTTAGAACTTTTACTTGCCATATCTTTTCATCCTCTGATTTCTTATATTCATTCATGTAATCATTTAGGCTTTTACCACTATCACCAATATTATTCCTTATAACCATAGGTGGTGGTCCTTCTGGTTCACTAGATCTCCTTGGTCCTCTTCTGTTGTCATCTCCATTGTATCTACAAAACTTTGCAATGTGACCTGGATTGTTACATTTGTAAAAAATAGGTGTGCTTCTTCTTTCTTGATTAGTTTGTAGCTTACAATAACTTGCTGTATGTCCAAATTTATTGCATTTATGACATGTAACCTTGGCTACAATTTCTTCTCTAACATAGTCTTTCTTATACCTAGACTGATCAAGTTTTCTACAATTTGCCTTCTTGTGTCCATACTCATAGCAATTAAAATAGTAGTTGGTAAAGGGCTTAGAGTTATTTTTACTTCTAAAATCTCTTTTCATGTGTCCAATTTTGTTGCATTTGAAACATCTACCTCTGAAGGGTCTGAACTATTCTCTAGGTTCTTCATTTGTAGGCCTTTCTTCAGGAATAGGTCTTTCCTTATTCTTGGCTTCTTTTGGTTCTTCTTGAGTTTTTTAACTTCCAACTTCATTTGATTCACTCATATCTCCTTTAGGATTTTGTTTTGTTCTTTGATCATCAGTCTTGTCATTGCTCATTTGTAACTTCTCAATGTGTAGTTTGTCTTGAGTGAGTTCACCTTTAATGATATGATTGTATTTATCCAGTTCCTAATATCTATCCTTGTAGTGGTCAAGTTCGGTCTTCATCTGTCCTATCTGTAAGTTTTCTTCTTTTAGTGACTCTTCAACTTTGTTTCTTTCATCCTTTTTATATTGAATTTATTCGATCATCAAAATATTAATTTGGTTTTTTTCTTTCTCTAATGTCTTTACTTTGTCTGATATATCATTGTCTGAACCTTCTTTTATTTTATCCATAAGGTCTTGTCTCTCAATTTTTACAATCTCAAGCCATTCTTTAAGTTTCCTCATGAAACCTTTTGCTCTTCTTAATTTGAATTTTAGTTCACCATTCTCAAATTTAATCTTATCCAGATCTTCAAGTGTAGCTTCAAAGTTCTCTTGCAAAACTTTTGAATCCATTCTGATCTCCCTTAAGTTGTTAGACTTTTTCTTCAAGGGCCAATAGTTCTGATACCAATTGTTAGGATTAGGTACTACTGAGAGGGGGGTGAATCAGTATTACAGAACTTGATTTATTTAATCTTAAACAATTATAAATAATCCAAAGTAATGCAGAAATGAAAAGAACAAATAAGCATAACACATTACTCATGACACCATGATTTGTTCTTGAGGAAACCTTGGCCAAAGGGAAAACCCCGATGGGGATGGTACCCACAAATATGCACTAAATAATAATATCCCTGTTAGGAGTGGATTGTAATATAGTACATTTCCTTGTTAGAGGAATACAAAACCTTGTTAGGGGTATACAAAATACCTGGTTAAAGGTGGTGAGCACACTGCTCTTACAATCAATACTTTGTCTCAAAAGTAGTTCTTAAAGGGGGAACAATACAAATACTTATCTTGCTTAGATAGTTCCAATTATAGCTTGGCCTCTTACTAATTTCACATCTAATCTCTTCTCTTCTATTCAAAAGCTTACTCTATCATTATTATCCTCCCATACTTCACTTTTACAAAAACACTCCATACTTATACAAAATCAGCCTTCCAGTTGGCTTCCCAATTATCATACAAAACATAATAATAACTGATGCAAATGTTATCTATGGAGTCAACTCTCTTATAATATCAAAGAGTTAGCAATATACTTTATTCACCTATCTTAGCACATTACCATATTCACTTTACCTTCCTTAATATTCACAACTGTTCATATACCATGTTATACTATTTTACTGCCTTCGCATATCTTCCGATCACTGTATCTCATAGATCTGGTAACCAAAACTTATGTGCTCTTAACTAAAGCATGCCTACATCCCAAAATACCTCTAGTTAACTTTTCAAGTCATAATGCCTCATATATCTTCATCACAGACTAAAACTGTGGCACTATACCCTATTATCCCGATTTAGGACTTAGTCATTTTCATGACTAGGACTCTAGTGGCAATCTCCACAACATGTGATCACTCCAACATAAGTGTTTCCATAAATGACAACCCTCAAGTGATTCTCAGTACTCCGAAACATCATATGCCAATAATACAAGGAGAAATGAGAGTGCAAACAATAGTCAGAAAGGATGTTGTAGTAACTCGGAAGAAGTGAAATTTGTTAAAGCCATAGAATAAGACAGCACACTCAGTATACTAGGGAACCAAATAGGTGAAGTACCTGATAGTAAGTTTGAATCATTTCCTAATCCTTCTTTAAACATTTAAGTAACTATTTAAATTAGAGTAGAGCATTAGAATAGTATAGAAGTTAGAGTAGATTGAATCAAGTCTTGCAAAGTTAGATTAATCTAGTATATGATGTAATTATGCTAGGTTAAGAGTGCATGAATTAATATGAATGTATGTGAGTAAATAGAAAGTATGAAGTTTTGCAGGTAACCAGGAACAACTTTTTGGTATGAAGCGACAAAGGAATTTAATGCGATGTCAGAAATCTTGAAATATTTAAGGGATAAAAGCATATAACCAATATTATTTCATCATTCAAGTGATTATAAGTTATAAGGAAAGTGACTAGGTGGAGATTAAGAGTAGTTTGCCAGATTTGGAGGAAGATTTCATGTGAAATCTATGCAAAGCTCTAAATTGCATTTCTAAGGTATTTTGCTAAGAAAATCTATCAAAGTAGTTAAGTTTTTATAAGAATCATGGATGCATCACTTGTTCACCATATCAAAGATTCAGTTCGACCTAGAATAAAAAGGGAACTAGTAGAACCTTCAGAAGAAGACCCTAGTCTAGCATTGTCATCTGTTCCAGATAGAGTTTTGCACTTAGAAGATGTGAAAAGTTATTTGAAATGTAAGTTTGAGACCATAGGAGATGGTAAAATGATCATGGAATATGGAAAGATCTATAAACATGACATGTCATACAATGAAGGGTTTGAACATTTAAAAGATATTGATGTTATCAAGTATCCACTTCATTATGAATTCCAGGATGATGAATGCACTAAGATTATTTTGAGTAGAATTCACAATGGTAAATTTTGGTTAGATCATAGAGTGATTCACATCACTACAAACCTTATTCATGAGGTAGCTAGTCTATCTAAATCTAGAGTAATTCCTTTTAATGAGAAAAATGTCAAGAAAACTATGTTGGATAACACTAAATCATCTTACAATGGAAGAGGAATTGTAATCAACAAGATCATACAGGATGATGTTAGATATGTGTGCAAGATTTTAACCTCAAAGTTTTGTGCTAATTCTAGAGAGGATGATATAGTAGCTGGCATGGTACATGCAGCCCATCTTCTATGTGTTGAGAAATTCCAAGTAGACATGTGTGAAATTCTATGAATTTAGCTGACATAAAACCTTGAGAAGATCAAGAAAATTAAGAACTCATAGTTTAGATTCTCATCTCTGATCACATATATGTTTTTCCATTTGTTAAGGAGATTTCCATATACTATAGGAGAGGATTGGAATGATAACAAGAATACCATGGATAGAATCAACAAGGTGTACCTAAGACACTCTATAGACAAAGTGAATGAGATTGCCACTTTGGTAATAAAAAATTTTCAGAATCAAATGAGTAAAAGATCAAGGATTCCACTAGATATTGTGGAGAAGTACAAAAATGAGATATGTTTTTTGGTTGACACTAACTTTACTTTCATTGAAGTAGTTGAGCCTAGAGTGGAATTTCTAGATCCACTAGAATACGAAGTTTCTAAAATTGAAATTGAAGGATATATAATAAGATTACTTAAGTGTGATTTGGATGCAAAGAGTCCAAGATTTGGAACATATGAGGAAAAATTTGACTCCGCAAAGTCTTTACATGCACATAAGTTAGCTAAGAAAAGAGTTGATAGTACAATCAAGAAAATTCTTAAGGATATAGGCATGACAGAGCATGAATTTAAAGTTGCAAAGAAGACTGTAGCAACAATAAGAGATATAGGATAGAAAGAAATCCTATCAGTTCCACCTCTGACATCTCTTGCAGCCCCTACTATAGAAACTTAGGACTTAGAAGAAGAAATTGAAACAGTGGAAGTGCAGGAAGTAAGAAAATATACTAGATCCTCCACCACTCCACCATCAAAAAGAGTAAAGGAAATGGCAAGCGGTCCAGGTAAAAGGAAGAAGATGATATTTACCCCAACACCAAGAAAAATATTAGAAGCAAAGGCAGGTGAAGAAGTAGGGAGCACCAAGAAGAAATGGAAGCCTAAGATTGAAAAAGTGAATACCTTAATGATTAATGAAGGTGATTTCACTAAGATGAATAAATTCTATGAGTTATACAATTCTTCTAAAAGAATGAACTTGGAGAATGCAGTTGTCAGGCATATGATACTAGAAGATAAGAAATTTGATAACATAAAGGGAAAGATTCCTAATGACCTTTATGAGAAATTGATAAACATAAATAAAAGAGCAATAGAGGAAGATAAGAATATAAGAGAAAGATGTGTAAGAAAGTTGTGTGAAATAAAAGATGAAGAACACTTTAAGGAGATCATGAAGAATCTTAGCACCCATCTAAGAATGAAAAGAAGAACCATACTGATAATGGAAGGAAACTATGAGGAAATCAACAAAGAGACAAAAGAAGCAGTTGTGAAAGTTATGACCTCTGGTCCTAGTGAACACATAAGTGTACCTAATAAAGTGGTTGAAGAAGAACACCAGAAAAATCCATCACCAACACCACCACCATCTATTAATATTGAAGATGAATCTATGAATTTTGAAGGAATGAACATCACTTTAGACAATGAAGAAAATCCATTTAATGATCATGAGGACATTGTTGAAAATTTGGCTGATGAGCAACATGACATGACAGAAAATGAGGAAGAAAAAGTTGAATCAAGGAAGGAAGAAGAGATAAAAGTAACACAAGAAGAACCACAGATTAATGTAGCAATAGTAGAGTAGGAAGTTCCACAGGAGCAGATAGTAATCATTTCTAAGCCCAAGAAAGTAGCAGAATCAATATAGATGGAATCAATGTTTTCTAGTCTTGGACAGGAAGTTGATGATGATGATCAAATAGAGTTGATCTCATCCTTGAACAAAATTATTGGGAAGAATAAGAAGGTAAAAAGCCTAGAAAGAATAGTAGTTGAGGTGAATGAGAAACTACAAAGTATAATATCTAGTCAAATTAGTGAGCCAGATCCACAAGTAAAAGAAAAAGAGGTTATGAAAGATTTTGATTTAGAATTCACTAACCTATCAGATATAGCCATATCAAAATCCCAAGCAGCTCATGATACTCATACACTTCAAAATATTTTTCAAAATATCAGAAATGATATAGACAACTTGGATATTCATATTAATGAATTGAGAAGGTGTTTGGAAAGAGGAAAAACATTGTACATTCAGTGTACAAAATTAGAAATCCATACATCAGAGTTAATAGAGAAGGCAAAGATCAAAGAGGCAGAGTTACAAGCATAAATAAATATTTTGGCAAGACCAAATGTGAAGATCTCAGACATTGAGAAAAACATAAGTAAAATCTATGATGATATGAGACTTCTAAATGATGAGAAGGAGAAAAGATTGAAAAGATTCTCTCTATTAAGAGAGCATGTATCAATTAAGTTGAATATTCTTGAAAATCAATTGGAGGAATGTCTTTCTTCAAAGACATCTTATGGAAAATTTCATAATGCAAATCTGAAGGCATGCGAAATTGCATCTTTTGGCCTATGTGAACTCCTAAGCATCTCAGATTCAGTCAGAAGTCATGGGAGAAGGAGATAAAAATCCTGAAGATAAATTTTGCAAATTGTGTTGCAATCCGACCGACTTTGCAATTCTGAAATCCTAAGGTAAAACATTTTTGGTACTAAGTTTTTGACACCTTTGTCAATGTTATCAAAGGGTGAGTAGTACTAGAAGAAAATTGTATAGACATCATGATGTACACTCTTAGGGGGAGTATAGATATTTCAGAGATATAAGTATTTTTGGAGATTTTTTATATGGCCATAGTTTTGTATTCTAAAGCTTTCTTTATGAGCACTTAGCCAATTTTCCTATATGTTGCCACCAATGACAAAGGGGGAGATTGTTGGCAATTTGGCTGAGTAAAGATATCAGATTTTTGTCATTATGACAACATATACTCACTATGATGATCACATAATAGAAGGAAATAGTTTTGTATAAGCACAAGTAAAAATTATCTAATTACAATAGTATTTACCAGTCTAATCAGAGACAGGTTTGGTTAGAGATGTTTACATGTCATGCCCAAAATTAGGGCAAAACACACACAACAAATTCTTTTTTAAAGTCACCAATAGCAAGGTTGAAATAGAAACAAAAGATGGAACATCAAACTTTACACTCCACTCTTGAGGAATTTCAAGGCATGCACTGGCTTGCCGACATTCCCTAACTTATTAGGTGCACTAGGTCAAAGTAATTGCTAACTAGGGTTCAACCACACAGAGGGCATGAAGAAAGATTCCCTAGTCCAAGTCACTCCAAAAGTTTATGGCAAGAACATAAGACAATAATAATGTTAAATCTTGCCTAGGTTAATTGATAAAGGTATTAAGCATAACAAGGGGAATTTAAATTAATAAAGTTCAAATAAATGGTTTAATTAAAAATAAATATTAATAGTAATAATTTAGTTAATAAAAATTATTATTAAGGAATAATAGACTATGAGGATCATAAGGGCCGTTTAAAAATAACAAGGCCCCATTAAAATATTAATTAACATTAACATAACAAGATTGCAATAATTAAATTGGCACAACTAAAATAATTAATGTCTTAATAGATAAAAGAAAAGGGTCCATAGATACATACTAGGAGAAATGATATGGAAATAAGTTATCCATTATAATCCAAAATCAAATTAGTAATTAAAATATCAATTAACAATTTATCCCAAATCAAATCATATCCCAGAATAATAGGGGATTTACTAAAAAAATCACATGGCCATTATTAATAAAGAGTTACATAGTTTTAAGAAATTAAAATGAGAGTTATTAAAAGTCAGTAATTAAATAGAATCCATGGACCCAAATAAGGAAACTAATTCAGAATAATATAAATAAATAAAAAAGAAACTCTTTTATGGATTCTAGGTTAGCCCTAACCCTAATCCAATTTTAGGGTTTAGATAGGCCTCTAATCTTTCAGAATCATATCACTGGATAGTTTGGCTATCCCCAAGATAAGACTTGTCTGTTGGCAACACCCAGGTTTGATACTACCAAACCAAATCTGTTCATCGCACATTACCAGATCTGAGGAATGCACCCACAAATCTGCTAGCATGCAAGGTTTTAGCTTGGGTTTGAAGAGAAAATCGCATGGCAAGGGAAGTGTATCTCTTTTTTGATCGGAGCTAAGTATTAAGCTATCGGTAAAGCATAACGATATTAAATAGTTTCTAATACAGTACACAATGCACTGATCAAATCCTGTTTTCATTAACTCCTTTAGCTAAAGGTTATTTCAAAAGAAACAAATATAATTATCTACCAGAGAAGTATTGCTTAAGGGAGTTTGTTAAGTTAATGATTTTTATTTTGCGTTGCAAAATGAAACCTAATGCAAAGGCCCTATAAAGGTACCATATGTTGATGCTATGGCCCTTACCGCATAAATTTGGAACATTATTTGCGATCGAAACATATAAAAATAAAACTTAACACAAAAAAAAATCAATTTTTGCCACTGAAGTGTTGGGGAGGGTTCGTAGCTCCCCGAGCCACTGTCAGTAGTGGCCATGCCACTGCTATGATGGCCATTACCGCTGATAGTAGTGACATGGTCACCGCAGTAGTGACTTAGCTGCTGGCGGCAGTGACCATGCCACTGCCCATCACGACAATGTCGTCGCAATAGTGTGCGGTGCTGCACAACGACCGGCTAGGTCATCACCATGGTTAGGGTTTCACATTGACGTTTTGACCCATAACATTACAAGGAGTTTGATTCAATAGATTTGTTTTTATTTATTATTACAATGTTATGTTTGTTGATTTCTCTACAAAGCTTTATTACCATTAACGCATAAGATGTGTGATATGTAAACATATATCATTATATGTGTGTGTGTGTGTGTCTATATATATATATATATATATATATATATATATATATATATATATATATATATATATATATATATATATATATATATATATATATATATATAATGATATATATTTACGTAAATATAACAGTACTATAAATAAAAGTTTGGGGGTTAAACAGGGCAGAAGTAAATTTATTCTAGTTTGAAAGAAAATAAATATAACATTATTATATATATATATCCGACAGGATGTATATGCAATAATATATATATATATATGTGTAAGTACAATACACAACATTATTCTCTTAAAAAAGAGATAAACTTAATTTTATTTAGACACATTTTATTTTAAAGTTGTTGTGATAAAATATATGCAGGAAAATAACACACACACACACACACACACATATATATATCTATATTTTTGGGAGAATTATATGTCTATTATTATATTTTCACATAGTTGTGGTAACATTATCAAGGAGAAACATTAACATAATGAAGAGTAATGAAAACATAAGGGTTCATATTCTTAATCATTTTAGTTTACCTATTTTTTGAAAGAAATGTAAAAAATTAAAGAGTTATGATTTCCACCTTTCAACATAGAAAGTGTAAACTTTCAAGGAAATAAAGAACAAAAGAAACACAAGAGTATATTCTATTGGAATATTTATATGTTAATATAATCAGTATTATATTAACATATAGATATTTATACACTTTAATCAAAATATTTAAATAAAAGGCCACTTTATCTATAATAAAATTAATCTATTTCCCCTCCTTAGAATCACTCAAATATATATAGGAAATTGAATCTAGGTACAATTTAAGCTTAGCATATAAAGAGGATAATTAAGCTATTCTTTCCATATCAATAATGAAATAATAAAACATTCCATCTAATTGAAAACTTCTCACAAATGGAAATAGATTATTTTCTTTTAAGGGAGAGCTTAGATAAACATGCGTAAATAATCTTTTTGAATACTTAGTCATAGAGGGAGGTAGCCTTTCTCATTCACATTCATCTAACTTCAAACATCAACACTAATATTTCACTCCAACATAATAGAAATCAATGCAACATTCCCATGTTCACTTTAGTTCAATATAATTGAGGAAAATAAATTAACAAGCTATCTTTTACAAGCATCTCACATGCTAGGATTTTAAACATAGCCTTAAATAACAAATTTCACAAAGGCTCGAAGCCAAACAACTAAATATCAAGTAGGAGAAGTATCAAATCTCCATCTAGCTCCAAGAAAATCAGCAAGATATGCCTCTTGAAATCTGCAAAACAAACAAATAGACCATGGAGGCTCACCTCCCAACCTAGGTCATTTCATGGCCACCCCCGAGCTAGGGGAAAACAAAGATGGATAGGGTTTCAACATGCAAACCTCAAGCACATAAACAACAAAAACTAGCAGCAACACATAAACATCAAATTCCATTTCCCAAGGCTTAGCACAACTTGAGTCACTTTGGACCCATGGTAGGGGTGAAGGTGGAAGCTACTCAACTAGGAGAATGTCAAAGTATAATAGAAAACCAGCTTTCAACAAGGCTCCAAAATCTGCACAATATGCCTTCACAAGGCCATAGAAACAACCATCCACCCTTCTCATACTCTTCACCATACCCACACCCTTATAGCTCCCAAAAGTATACATAATCAAGAATAGGCACATGGACGCCCATACATCCATGCTTTATCCCCTTCCTCCCAGAGGAAGGACTCTACACTAGAAAAGTAGTCCCAACTCATGCCCTTCACCCATCAAGGCTCTCTTCCCTCCCAAGGGTGAGCTTGGCCTTGCACAACCCCAAGAAACAATGCACAAAAGAAAATACACTTACAAGCAAGGATAAGAAGACAAAAATTCATACAAGATTAACTAACATTCACACAACATAGGAAAGGTAAAAGAAATTGTACATAGCAATAAGAAAAAAAGATTCAAGATCCAACCTTGATCCAAGCTTAAGGCAAGAAGGTTGAGATGAGCTTTCCAACTAGTCTCCCTCCTTTGCAAAGCAACTCAAAAATCCTCCAAGTACAACCACACCCAAAAATTCCTCACAAACTCTCTAGTCTCCAAAAATTGGAGAGTGGGCATTGACCAACAATTTTCCATCCATCTCCTTAAGAAGACAAACCCTCAACCTTTCAAAAAAAAAGAGGGAAAATTCAAATTCAAAATTCAAAATGAAGATTGGCTCTTCCAATTTTGTCACTTTTCAAAAGAGCATCTTTTGGAAGGGCAAAAATAGTCAAAAACCATCACAATAGTCAAAATTTGACCCCCAACATATGACACCACTATGGGGTAGCCTATTTTTAACCTCCACTAACATAAATGATCATTAAAAGCCACTCAAAAGACCACTCAAATATTGAATCCGAAAATGAAAGAGATTCCCACTCATGGCTCCTAAAAATAGAGACCACTTACACACATTAAACACTTGAGCATGCCAACTCACATGACATGTGTCAATTGACACCACAAATAAATCACATTACACACAATACACATGGCATGCCAAGTAGACTAAATAAATAAGTAAAATAAACATAATTCAATAATTACACTCATGCATCACTTTACAAAAATTACACTTTACAACGAGGTTAATTTCTCCCCTTGGAGATAACCTTGGCTTAACATGATTTTACAAGTATCCATCTTTGATTTCCCCTGATATAACCATGGTCTTACTTGCACACTTGAAAAAATATCAGTAGCTCATGAAATGTCAATAACATATATTTATGTAAATAGAATACATCTCAAAATCACATTCTTAACATAATAGATTTCTAACTGTATCTCATAGTACTCCTCATCATTTTTAACATTGCATTTCTAAAGCATATAAAATCAAGAATACATTGATATATTCACATCATAAATAATCAAACTCAAGTACATCATATAGTCCAATTGCATCCACACCTTATCACAAGAAAATCACTTACTTCCAATAATACATTTCTTTGTTTTCGAATCAAGTTATTTCAAGAATATAAATATATCAATTAACCTAATTTATTGACCATGATTATCTCACATAAACTCTTCTTGTATAAACATGAAATTATGGCATGATATTCTAAATTAAATAATTCATCCTTACCATAAGTCAAGACCTAATAATTCAACGTGAAAATAAGTCCTAAATCATTTACAAGTTATATTTCAATTGGTTCTCTTTTCTTGCATTATTAAAACATCAAAGTGTTCTATGTGAAATCTCCCACTCAACATCAGGACCTAATAATCACCCTTCTATTAATACATCTCTAAACATAAAATAAATTCAAATGGTCCTTTATGTAAGCATTCATATCCAAACAGAAACATTTCAACATTTAGCAGTGGTACACTCACACCTTTCCTATTGCATTTCCTCTAGAGATTATATACACCCAAGGAACAATATTTAACTACATTAGAATACATATATATTTCACCCTTTTATTATTTAAACTACCTTCTTCCAATACAATTTTCTATAAAACATGCACTTGGTAGTATTATCACAAAGATTAGTTGAATTCAATTAATCTTATTTTAAACACAGAGCATCCTAGGATTTTGAGTGTATAAGTAACATGAAAAGAGTGCATCACAATGGTAATCAAATATCTATCTACTAGGATACAAATCATAATGCAACAACATAAATTTCTAATTACTGAATCTATTATGCAGAAGATAATACCAAGATAGAATCTCTTAAAAACACCTGACATAACTTCCAAAGATAAACTCTTGATAAACCTAAGGAAAATCTAGGTAAAGAGCATCTCATGATGACATCATCCATAATGTGGGTATCAATCACTACATCCACATGAATGAATCATCCCTACTCTAAGGGTCTCTAGAATGTGATTCAAGACCATATCCTATGTCTCCTAGTTCACTCAGAACATCGATACATGCTCCAAAACAATCCTCCTCGTGGATTCTTCTTCACATGGGACCAACATGATTTTTCCCTTTGAGAGTGATGATCGAACCCACACCATAAGGATGTTCATGCAAAGGGGTAAACAAGGGAGGCACTACATTACAAAAGAAGGTTTAGTGCATGTGCACTTGAAAATGGATAATTCTATGTATATCAAAGTCACATATGAGAGTGCAAGTTTGTACAATATGTATGGAAGGAGATATTAAAGAATTATAGAGACAGTGCTGAAGCTAACCTAAACAAAGCAAGAAGATAGAATGTGAATAATAAGTTAAGGGATTATTTTTTTTTATCAAAATAATGACTTAACCATATAAGGGACGATAGCCTAGATGTTAACCCTTAGACAATATAAATTAGTTTTGTATTTTGGAAAGAATCTATGTTTTGTAAAGCCGACTGGAAGTTATTAATCATTAATAAATTGTATATATGCAAGAAGCATGTAATGCAAAGTAGTAAGTTTTTGTAAGGCTATGATGCAAAGTTGTACCTTGTAAGAAGAAAATCAAGTAGACTCTGCATATGAAAGCAAAGAGCCTAGAAAGCTAAATCAGAATAGGAAAGCTATTGGACAATAGTGAAAGGTTATGTACCTTACCTTTGTACTTGAAGATATCATTATATATTACATGTTTGGGAAGTGAGCTCATCTTGTAAACATCCTATTTTGTAATACCAAATTTGACCAGGGTTGAGGCTTCTAACAAGGCCTAGTGTCATTTAATCAGGATAGAGACACTATATGCATGTAATAGACTTCTAACATGGTCAACATCCTTGACTAGATATTTTTGATTAGTGGATCACTTGTGGGTATCATCCCCACTAGGGTTTTCCCTTGGCCAGGGTTTCCTTGAGAACAAAAATGGTGTTATGAGTTCATTTAGTTTATTTCTATGCTTGATATTTAGTTTACTTTGTTATGCAAGCTTCAAGTTAATTAGTTATATCAATTATTGGGTAAAATTAAAAGTTTTTGAAATACTGATTCACCCCCCCTCTTAGTATTTCCTATTTCTAACAAAGATAAAAGATGCAGAACTACAAATGGTAGTAAACCTCTTGCAAAGCCCTAATGTGAAGATCTTCAAAATTGAGAGGAATGCAAGTAAGATTTTTTATGATATGAGACATCTAAATGATGAGAAGGAAAATAAATTGAAAAGATTCTCTCTACTAAGAGAGCATGTATCAATAAAAATAATTATTCTTGAGAGCCAATTGGAAGAATGTCTTTCTTCGAAGACATCTTATGGAAAATTTGCTTATGAAAATCTTAAGGCGTGTGAAATTGCATCTTTTGGCCTATGTGCATTACTTAGTGTTTCAGATGCAGTGAAGAAATCATGGGAAAAAGAGTTAGAGAGCCTGAAGATCAATTTTGCAAACTATGTTGCAAGCCTTTCGGCCTTGCAATACTGAATTCATGAGGTAAAACAATTTTTGATACTAAATTTTTGACACCTTTGTCATTGTTGTCAAAGGGGGAGTAGTATAAGAATAAAATTGTATGCATAGATATGATGTATACTCTTAGGGGGAGTATAAATATTTTGGAGTATAGATATTTTTGAGTATAAGTAGGAGAAATAAGGAGTTATGTATAATCCAAATTTTTGTATGGCCATAATTTTGTATCTTAAGTTTTTGGGACTTAGCCAATTTTTCCATATGTTGCCACCAATGACAAAGGGGGAGATTATTGGCAATTTGGCTAAGTAGGATATCAGATTGTTGTCATTATGGAAACATATACTCACTATGATGATCACATAATAGAAGAAAGTAATTTTGTAAGAGCGCACTTGAAAATTGTCCAAGTACAACAGTGTTTTGTAGTCTAATCGGAGACAATTTTGATTAGTGATGTTCACACAAGCAGGTTCAGTGAATGCACACTTGAACATGGATAATTCTATATACATCAAAGACACATATGAGAGAACAAGTTTGTACGACATGTACGGAAGGAGATATTAAAGAATTATAGAGTCAGTGTTGAGCCGACCTGAACAAAGCATAAGACAGAGTATGATTACAATAAGTTAAGGGATTTTTTTTTTATATCAAAATAATGACTTAACTATGTAGGGATGATATCCTAGATGTTAACCATAAGGAAGCATAAATTTTTTTTATATTTTGAGAAGATTTTATGTATTATAAGCTGACTGGAAGTTATTAAATTGTAATAACTTGTATGTATGTAAGAACTATGTAATGCGAAAGTAACAAAAGTTACATATAGAAATTGTAATAAGAAAAATATGATGCAAAGTTGTATATTGTAAGAAGGAAAGCAAGTATATGAAAGTGAAGAGCCTACAAATATAAATCAGAATAGGAAAGCTATTTGGTAATAGTAAAAGGTTATGTACTTTACCTTTGTATTTGAAGATATCATTGTATATTGCATGTTTGGGCAGTGAGCTCATCTTGCAAGCATTCCATTTTGTAATAGAAACTCCTAACAAGGTCAGCAACCTTAACTAGATACTTTTGATCAGTGGATCAGTTGTGGGTATCATCCCCACCAAGGTTTTCCCTTGGCCAGGGTTTCCTCAAGAATAAACATGGTGTTATGAGTTCATTTAGTTTATTTCTATGCTTGTTATTCAATTTCCTTAGTTTAGTTTCATATGCAAGCTTCAAATTAATTTGTTATATCCATAATTGGGAAAAGGTAAAAGTTTATGAAATACTGATTCACCCCCCCTCTCAGTATTTCCTATTTCTAACATAATTGGTCTTCACCAATTCATCCATAACTAGAGAAATTGAGCATATAATTATATGCAAACATAAATTATAATAGTAAACATGTTATGCTACACAAAGCTCAATTCACAAGAGCTAAGTCTCCATACAATTCTCTGCAACCTATCTATCTAGTCTATTTGCAACTTCTAGATTCACTTACTGATGCATATGTTGACATCAATGAAAAAACAATGAATGGAAATAACATAGGTTGCAATGATTCGAAAAACTATCCTATAGCTTAAAGTAAATGATGATAAAAGGTAAATGCTTGGAAATAAAATAATTCAAATGGTTATCAAAACCAAATGCTAAAGATAAACTCATGCAAGTAAATAAAACAAAGTTCAAGATAGATAGATAGAAAACTACTATGCCTGCTTTGGCTATAGGAACAATCATAGGAAATTTTTTCTAGTGGATGTAGGAGTAGTCAAACTCTAGAACTATAACTATAAGTATAACTATAACTAAAAGGAAAGTAATGGTAAAATGAAAAGGGAAAAAACACCAAGTGGGCCCCGTTAGATGAGTGTATCCAAAACTCAATTACACACTATAAAATCATAACATCATTTCTTTATTCATTCATCCAAAAGGTTTTATTACACATTATAGATGGAAAATTAACTGAATTATATTGTAAAACTAAAATGCTACATTACATTGAACTATATTTTGTCTGCCTAACCTCCAAAGAAGTTTTAGCTCCTTATTTTTTAACAAAAGATTCTAACTAACTAACCACTAAAAAATTGAGGACTATGGTTAATAGATCAAGGATTATGGATCACACAAGTGGTGATTGGAAAAGATGGACTGACAGGAGTAGGAATAATAATAATTTCTTGTTACATGTTTTATGGGCAATTTTTTGTGTCTTCAACCATTCTATAGAACGTGATTTTTTGGGCATTTCTTGTGTTGAGATTTTGAAGAGTGTTGTTAGATTGAAAGAGACAAGGATGGGAGGGTTGAGAAGGGAAGAGTCTGATAACTACCTAAAGATGAAGAAGATGTCTATGGTGTGGAAGAAGTTGAGGAAATGAGGCTTAACTCGCTATCTAGAGAAGCTCCATGGATATGATAAGGATATCACATAGATGTTTCTTGAAGGGTGGGGGAAAAACTCCATTAAAATTGATAGGAAGAAGGTGGACCTCATGATTGATCTCATTTCTAATTTGACTTGCATTCCCAACAAGGGTATGAATTTCTATAAAAAACATAAGGTTTTGGTTATGGTGGCTATTAATTTTTAAATCAATGAAAGAGAAAGGAAAATTTAGCAATGCCAAAGTGAATGGTTTCTTTGATGTTAACAAAATTAAGGAGGTTTGGCACAAAGTTTTGATTGTGATAATGGAATATGTAACTATGTATGGGCATTTTACTAGGGCTCAATCGCACCATTTTGTGCTCTTCAACCATTTTAGATACATATACCTAGTTAATATTCCATTTTACTTGTATAGCTCTATGACCAAGAGTCTTATTAAGAACAAGAAAAATGATAACAAGTCTATGTTGCATGAGGGAATTATTTTATTAATCTTTAAGCATATAAGGGGTAATCTCCCTAAGACCTTGAACAATACCCTAACTATGGTTAAAGGAAAAAGGAAAGAAAAGGGTTACATTGAGGGGAGCTCAAAGAAAGGAGGGTCAACTCCTAGTAAGAAGGATTCTAACTCCAATGATAGCAGTGAGGAGGAAGATTCCAAGATGGAGGAGTCTTTTGATAAGGAGAATGTTTCCATGACCATGGCTTCTATCTCGTATGGGGATGAAGAAGATACTAAGGATTTTGGAGAGGAGAACGAAGCCCAGGAGGAGTTTGAAGATCAAGGTTTGGAAAATGAGAAAAATGAAGAGAAATCTCTAGTCAAGGATGAAAATGTTATTCTGGAGCTTGTGCATGATGTTCTTCCTAATAATGAAGGTATTTCTAGTGAGAATCCAACTCTTGATTATAAGAATTTGAAAGATTTAGTTGGGAAGATTGTTCAAATGGTAGAAAAAGATAATTATAGTGGTATTAGGGATGATAATATTGGTAAGGTGCCCACCTTTGATGATTTCATAGAGGGTAATAGGCACGATTTCCCTATTTCTCATGATAATTTGGAGGAAACAAAGGATGATATGGAAGACATTAGTTGCCAGTGGGTGAGGGAATCCTCCATTAAGTTGGTGTTTGACAATTTCAATGACAAAGAGGAAGTTACTTTGGGGGCATTGCAAACTACTAAAGCAAAGGCCTTTTACACCTTTAGATTTGAAAAATGGTGCTTTCAAGAAATTAATATGCTCAATCTAAACTATCAAAAGATGGAAGTAAGGTATAATGGGTTGCAAGGGAAAATTGAGGGTTGGAGCAATGAGTTTGGGCTTATTCAGCCTCAGGATAAGGAGAAGGCTCTGGATGTCCTTACTAGTAGAGTGGATAAGTTGGAAAATATAATTTACCAGATCCTCTAGCACAACCATGAAAGCATGAGGGATTCTAATACTAATCTTAGAGCTCTAGTTAACATGCTGGATAAGGGTATGGTGAAGGTAAAGAAAAAGGTGATGATGTTCAAGGAGAGAGAGGTGGACCAAGAATGAGGAATGGGGAAAGTTTGAAGAATGAGTCTCCTACAACAAGAAAGTGTGTCAATGATATCAAGACCATCATTGGAAGAATGGAGGAAATTGAAGAAAAAATGGAGACCCTTAAGGGTCAACTTTTCTCTACTTTATTTGGGGAATGATGTGGTTTTTCCTCTTGGTGGTTTCTTTTTTTGGTGGTCTTATCTATGTTTTTCACTATTAGTGTCATAGCCTCTTTGAAGGCTTATTTTTTGGCTAGTTCTCATCTTTTTCTTGTGGTCTATAAGGCTTAATCTTCTAATTAATTCTATGTAAAGGGTTTTAGGTCCCTTCAAAACCTATTTTTTCTAATTAATCAAAACTAACCACTAACAAATCAATTCCCAAAGGAATAAGTGCATACAAATTATTACTTGGTAGGCATCTTAGTAATAACTGGAGGGGCTGGTGTTGGTAATGTTGTTCAAAACCTAAGGTGTATATCACTTATATTCAAAGCATAGGTAGGGTATTGATTTGGATTTTTAGAGTAAACAACCTATTGTTGCTACTATTGTGGTTTTATTTTTGGGTTAGGAACATGTTGAGTAGGTAATTGAGTAGGCCTAGGAGAATTAGTATTGGCTGTAAGAGGTGGAATTAAGGCTATCTCCTATTTTTTTTGAGGTGTCTTAAGATAGCTAGCTGATTGATTTGGTAATTGCTAACTTCCTCTCCATTATGGATTTTATTTATATTCAACCTAAGGT